>CM061753.1:31180776-31780776 GCA_030979885.1 Lolium multiflorum
GTATGATGGACGGCTTCCTGAGAACCGCCAAGGCGATGCCCGGCGGAATGGCTTGCCGGGTTGAGCCAATCTTGGACAAAGCGTCAGCCGCCTCGTTGTTTGCTCGTGGCACATGGTGGAATTCGCAGCCGTCGAAGAAGCCGGATAGCTGTTGGACATGGAAGCGGTATGAGGCCATGTTGGCGTCCTTCGCGTCCCAGTCGCCAGATGCTTGTTGTATGACCAAGTCGGAGTCGCCGAAGCAAAGTATGCGACGCACGCCAATCTCCTTGGCCAGCTTCAGCCCATGAATGAGCGCTTCATACTCCGCCACATTGTTGGATGCGACGAAGTGGATCTGCAGGACGTAGTCCAGCCGGTCTCCCTTGGGAGAGGTGAGGACGATGCCGGCTCCCCCAGCGGGTTGCGCATCTTCGAACAGGTAGTGCATCTTCCGATGTGTGGAATCCGGCCTGGGCGGCCCAGTCTGCACATCGGCCAGGTGTGAAGAAGTCCAGCGAGGATCTGCCGACTTGATGGTGTGCGTGGCTCGTAGAGGATGGTGTGGGCGGCTAGCTCAGACACTTGGCAACCAGTGATTGGCATCTTGCTGCCGATGATTTCCGCCAAGGGCGCTGTGGCAACCACCTTGATGAGGTGCTCTTGGAAGTAGTGCTTCAGCTTCTTGGCCGCCATGTAGACGCCGTAGGTGACCTTCTGGTAGTGGGGGTAGTTTTGCTTCGACTGGGAGAGCACTTCGCTAAGGTAATAGACTGGACGTTGGCAGCTGCTCCCTGCCGTCTTCTTTGCGCTCCACCACCGGAACAACGCTAACCCCACTCCCGATTGGTGGTGCGATGTACATGACATGACTCCATTGAAGCCGGCGTTACAGAAGTTAGCGCGGTTGAGCACGCGCAAGTCCTGGAGCTTCCTCACTTTTTGCGGTGACCGGTGAACTTGTCCGCCTTCTTCATCAATTAATCTGAGGCGATGCCTTCTCCCGGCCCGAGGCGCGAAGCGGCTCAAGGAAACGCGAGCAGCAACCCGGACGTCCTTGAAGCCTTCTGGCAGTTCCATCTTCTCCAGGGCACTGATCTTGTCCGGGTTCGATCCCTCGCTGAGAGACGAGGTAGCCAAGGAGCTGGCCAGCGGCACGCCGAATGTGCACTTGGCCGGGTTGAGCTTCATCCGAAATCTTCTCAGATTGGTGAAGGTTTCTCTCGGGTCATCAAGGAGGGTAGTCGTCTCCTTGGTCTTTACAACGACATCATCCACATATGCGTGAACGTTTGGGATTTGATCAAGCATTTTGCATGTACACCTTTGGTGGTAGCGCTGCATTTTCAAACCGAACGGCATGATCGTGTAGCAATAAACGTGCGGGGTAATGAACGAAGTCTTTATTTGATCAGCGTTCGAGAATGCGGTGATGGCTGAATGGCGTACAGGAAGAACCTTGAGTTCTGGCCCGTGATCGAGTCTATGACTTGATCTATGCGCGACAGGGGGAAGGGGAGCACGCCTTGTTGAGGCTGGTGTGGTCGATACACATGCGCCGGGAGCCGTTCTTCTTCAAGACCAGGACCGGGTTCGCCAACCAGTCCAGGTGCAGCACTTCCATGATGAAGCCGGCAGCTAGGAGCTGGGCGATTTCTTCACCGATGGCCTTCCTTCGTTCTTCGGCGAAGTGCCTGAGGGTCTGCTTCACCGGCTTGGCTTGGCCGGACGTGGAGGTGGTGCTCAGCCAACTCCCGCGCACACCCGGCATGTCTCTTGGAGTCCATGCGAAGATATTCCCGAGTCTCACGGAGGAAGCTGGTGAGCTCGCTTTCCTATTTCTTGCTCAAGCCGGCACCGATGGTGGCGTACTTGTCCCATTGCCCGGGTCCAGCGGGATCTTCTTGGTGTTGTCGGCCGGCTGGAAGTGAGTCGTCCCAGCTTGCCTGCAGCCGGCATGTCTGTCTGCGCGGCTTTGGCGAGGGCGACGGCGCGTGGATGAGCTGCTTCTCGGTGCGGCGATGACCAGCGTGGGCCATCTTGGAGCGCTGCGTGGCGCAGTCCATGGAACGGCGATGAGTCGCCGGCTACGGTGATGACCCCCTTGGGCAGAGGCAGCTGTCTTGGTACCCATGGCGGGGCACACTTCATGAACTTGGTCGGGGCCGGCTGCCCCGGGAAGCGCGTGGTAAGGGACTCCCGACGTCCACCACCTCGGGCTTCGATTCTCTCGGTGCGGAAGTGATCCGCTTCCGAACATCACCTCCAGCGTGATCCGGCCGATCGGCTGGCAGCTGTGGCACGATGCCGTGGAAGACAGTGGGGGTGGGGCGCAACTCGGCCTCCTGGATGCCCAGCTTGCGGGCGGTGTCGGGGTAGAGGATGTTGATGCTGCTGCCGCCGTCGATGAGGAGGAGCGCACGCTGCGCCGGGTTGTGCCGATGGTGGGGTCGAGGACCATGGCGTAGCTGCCCGGCTTGGGTAGGACAGCCGGTGTGTCGCGGCGATCAAAAGTGATGGCCTGCTCTGACCAGTTTAGGTACTGGGGGACCGGCGGTATGACCGCGTTGACCTCGAGGGAACGGCTCTGCTGGCTCGTCTTGTCCTCAGGCTCGGAGGTGAAGATGATGTAGGTAGCATCTTCGGCCAGATATCGGCCGGCATGGTGCACTTGGTTAGCCTCGTGGTGCTCGAGGTTGGCGTTCTCTGCGCCGGCTTGGCCACCCGGCCCACCGGCTGGTGGAGGCGGGGGTGGAGGCGGGAGAGGTTCACCGCTTGTCAGCCGCTTCATGAAGTGGCAGTCGCGGGTGGTGTGGTTGGAGGGGGGTACTTGCACGGCGAGTCGAGCATCTGCTCGAAGGTGTGCTGTTTGTGCCGGTCTTGCAACCACAGCGGCGGCTGCCGCACTGCCGTGTTGTGCCCCGCCCACGGCGCTCGTGGGGCGGAAGACGTGCGGCGATCCGGCTGGTCAACGCCAGCGCTTGCAGCAGTAGTTGTCCACTTGTTGCCATGAGGAAAGCGCCATCTGTAGGCTGTACTCAACGGCTTGTGGTGGTCCCGCACAGGAGGAGGCCCGATGTGAGTCAGCGGCGCCTTACCGGCTAACCGGCCAGCGTGCCCTTCGCGATGGCCATCCAAGCGGCCATCGACTTGGGGTCACTACGGCGCAGCTTGTGCCACAGCATGGTGTTTGGCCGGCAGCCTCCCATGAAGAAGCTGATGGCCTGGATCTTCGTGCACGCCCTCGCAGGAGTTGCGCATCTCGCACCAGCGCATCAGGTACGCGCGATCCGTCTCGTCCGGGCCCTGCTTGCACATTCAAGCTGCTGGGGGCGACCCGGCCGACGGTAGGTGCCGGTGGAGATTCTTCGCGAAGGCCTCTTCGAAATCCGACCAGCCATTGATGCTGCCGGCTGGCAGGTTGTTGAGCCAGGTGCGGGCGGAGCCGACCAGCATCAGGGGGAGTAGCGCACCGCCCAGCGCTTGTTGCCTCTGGAGATGCCGACTGCGGTGGAGTAGTCCTGCAGCCAGTCCTCCGGCTTGGCGGTGCCGTCGTACTTGGGTGTGTCGCGGGGGAGCTGGAAGCCGTCGAGCACGGGCTCGTTGGCGATGCGGGGCCCGAAGCACTTGGGGCAAGCCGGCGCCTCCTCTTCCGCGATGCGGGATTCGACCAGCCGATCGAGGCGGTCTCTGGCGTCGGTGGGCTCGATGCGGGGGCCCAGCCGGGAACGTGCCGGCTGGCGTGTGCCGACGCTTCTGGAGCCGGCCGGTGCTGACGGCGGGGCTCGGAGTCTTGCTCCTGGTTCCGGCTCGGGGGAGGCCGGCTGCGGCTGCTGCCGCTCGGCTGGTGGCTCGGCCGGCCCGAACTTGCGTGCGTGGCCCGGGAGTCACGGTGCCGGCTTGGTGTTGGGGGCCGAGACTGCGGCCGTGTCCACCGGCGCCTTCCACATCGTTGCACAGCGCCACGGGCGTGAGAAGCTCAGGGCATTGGCGTACAGGGTGACGCCTGCTTGTTGGCTCGGTGAGCAGCTCGATCACCGCATGGTTTTGGCGTAACTCTTTTCGCCTTCAAGGCGGTTCGATTCTTCTGCGGCGCTTGTGCCGCCGCGCATGTTCTTCGTCGGGGTGTTGTAGACGGGTGACTCGCGGACGAGTCGGCGAAGAGACGCGAAGTCGCGAGCGTCTCAGCGCCAAGGTCCACAGCGACCTCTGCCAGGCGGATCGGCCGGCTTCGGCCCGGTTCGTCGCTTGCACAGGTGAGGCCGTGGGCGCGGTTGTACTCGCGTTGGGTGATCTCATCTGGCGCTTAGCAGCAGCCAGTTCTTCGGTTTGCTTGAGGAGGAGCTGGCGGTGCGCCTCCAGATCCGCCTCGATGGTGGTGGGGTCGCCGCCAGGCGTGAGCGGGGTGCTCAGCTTCGCCCGGACTTCGTCCAGCCGGGACGGTGGCGGTGGCGCCTTTGGGCCCGAGCCGGAGGCGTTGGGGTCGACGTTGCGCTCCAGGTTGGGGCCACGGGCGCGCGGGTTCTTGGTGGGGAGCTCCTCGCCAGCCATCATGACTTGCACGGCAGCGGGGCTGGGCGGGAGGCGCTGCCGGCTCGCGGAGAGAGACTTAAGCGTAGGACCTACCCCCGGGTAGCGCGAGGCGGTGCGGCCAGTAGCGGCAGCCAGACGTCGTGGCCGCCCCGAAGGATGACCGCTGCGCCGGCCCCAGGAAGGCAGTCCAGCGAAGCAGCCGTCGTTGTCGGCCAGCGCGATCGAGGGCAGATCTCGAGATCAAGCAGACGGCTTCGCTCGCCGGTGGTGATGGTGAGGCCCGTCGGATGAAAACACCCGGCCGAGGATGCGGGAGCCCCCGCGGTGGCGCCAAATGTAGGTAGTATACGTCACGGCATATGCCATGAGGTCAGCTAATCGAAATGGTTCTGAGGGATCTCACGAGGCGGTATCCGGATGCGGGTATGGGCACGGCGACACGGTGAGTACCGGGTTCGAGGGCCCTCCGATGTAAAACCTCTCCTCCTGCTATGAGTGTATATGATGATATCACAATACAATGGTGCTCCTAGAGCTGTGTCCGGCTTGCCCTGGGAGGCTAAGGTAGACGAAGGTCTCTCTCTCGGGGCAGCTCTAAGGTGGAGTGAAGTAAGAATGATCGATCCCCTGCACGAGAGGGTAGTGCGGCTTATATAGGCGCCGGCACTTTTACATATAAGACCCTATAGTTTGCGCGGCAGCCGCTTGGGCTTCAGCTCCTTCGAGGCGGTGACGTCGGGGGCCGTTGAGGCCTCGTGGCTTTGTCCCATCCATTGCACGGTCCTTGCGGTATGGAGAGGAGGTGTCACATGCCGTCGACCAGCGCTATGCTTGATACGGATCGTCGTAAGCCCTGACGGCCTGTCCAGCGCGTGGCACTATTGCTCCCCAGTGCCCGCGTTTCACGGAAGATGGAGTCAGCGTGGACTTTCGGAACCGGATCACCAACCTGGTTCCTTCCGGTCTGCAGACTACTTCGACCTCGAGTCAGTCGAGGTACAAACCGATCGGATGTAAACATGAAAGCGACGGCCTACGGCATTGGTGAGGCGTGGCTTGGACTAGAGCTGGGACCTGGGAGCCGACAAACCCGGATGGCCTTGACCACGCGCCGGCCGCTGCTCCTCGGCCCGGCCTTTGCCGCGAGCGAAGCCGGTGGCCAGCAGTGCTGCTCCGGCGTCCATTGCCCTGTCCAGGGTCTTCCCCGACACGGAGGACTCTGAGAGGTGACCCACGAGGTGGCTTGGAACACCGAAGCGACGGCCTGGGCTGGCGCGCCGACCTGTGGTGTAGGGCCCTCGTGGCAGCTGACCTACCCTTCCGCCTACTTCAGGTCTCCGTCGCGCGAAAACCCTATCCCGTTCGACGAAACCAGAGAAACCTTCCGGACGCCACCATCGAAGCCAAGATCTGGGGGACGGGGAGTCTGTTCGGCACGCCCGCCGCCGGGACGGGGAGAAGGCTTCTCCATCGACACCACCGCCATCTTCATCAACGCTGCTGTCCCCATGAGGGGGGGGTAGTTCTCCATCGAGGCTCGGGGCAGAGCGGTAGCTATGTGGTTCATCTCTCTCCTATGTGCTTCAATACAATAATCTCTCATGAGCTGCCTTACATGATTTAGATTCATATGATGATGCTGTAATCTAGATGTCATATGCTAGTCAAGTGGGTTTTACTTATGTGATCTCCAGAGACTCCTTCACGTGTGTAAAGGTGACAGTGTGTGCACCGTGTGGATCTCTTAGGCTATATTTCACAATAGGAGAGTAATTCAGAATAGCATGATGAAGTGCTTATTTATATCCCTTTATGATTGCAATGTGTTTTGTATGACAATTTATCTGTATGCTACTCTAGTGATGTTATTAAAACAGTTTTATTCACTCCCTGCACGGTGTAATGAGCCAGGTGTATCCCAGGTGTTAGTACTTGAAAAGTGAAGCTATGCAGTTATGATCTCTTGTAGATTATGAAGTTAACTATTGCTATGATGGTATTGATGTGATCTATTCCTCCTACATAGTGTGAAGGTGACAGTGTGCATGCTGTGTTAGTGCTTGGTTTAGTTGTGTCGATCTTTCATGCACTCTAAAGTTATTTAAATATGAACATTGAATTGTGGAGCTTGTTAACTCCGGCATTGAGGGTTCGTGTAATCTGATACGCAATGTGTTCATCATCCAATAAGAGTGTAGAGTATGCATTTATCTATTCTGTTATGTGATCAATGTTGAGAGTGTCCACCATTGAGAAGTCTAATCCCTGAGCCTTGTTCCTAAATACACTTTATGGCTGCTTGTTTCTTTGTTTCTGCGTTACTATTTAACTGAATTACTCTGCTTTATTTACATCACAAATAAACACTTTTCTGGTGCATTGCCATGTCATATATATTCATACCACCTGTATTCACTATCTCTTCCTTGAACTAGTGCACCTATTAGGTGTGTTGAGGACACAAGAGACTTCTTGCTTTGTGGTTACAGGGTTGCATGAGAGGGATGTCTTTGACCTCTTCCTCCCCGAGTTCGATAAACCTTGGGTGATCCACTTAAGGAAACTTGCTGCTGTTCTACAAACCTCTGCTCTTGGAGGCCCAACACTGTCATATTAATGAAAAAACTAGAAAGTGGTTCAGGGCTCTAGATGATCTTGGTAAAAAAGTTTGTGCCCTCTATCCTTTTGTTGTGAACTTTGCCATAGAACGGGACATTTTAATTTTCAATGCTCCTCAATGATAATTCAAACCCCATGAGTTCTACAAATTTGTATTGTGATGATAAAATTACTCCTAATCAGCATGATGAACTTACTTTATTTTTGTGGTGTGAAGAGTTATCAAGAAAAATTTCTTTGTTAGATATTAACGATCTTGATGTTGATGATGTTCTGCATGGGTGTTTTTCTTATTGCATTGATAATTGCCATACAAATACTTACATACAAAAATATTTTTAGGATGACACCTTGCCAAAATATGATAGGACAGTGTGTGCTTTGAACTTATTAATGAAGAAAGGAGAGATCCTCCCAAGTTTCTTCTATTGTTTACGGAAATAAATCAGGTTATGTGGAGAAGCCCCCCTTCAAGCCTCTTCCTCCTAAAGAAGGGAACGAGGAGAAGGAGGAGAAGAAGAAGAAGAAGAAGAAGAAGAAGAAGAAGAAGAAGAAGAGGAATAAAAAGAAAGAGGTAACAGCATATCCCCGCGTGTATGAGATAACGATAGGTAACCGTAAGTATGTTGCTCCTGATGATTATTATGATAATGAATCTGAGTACAATGATCTTCCTATGCCCTTTACCTACATTAGTGATCATGATTTGAAGAGCACACTACTTTTGATATTGCAAATCTATGGGGTAGTAGTCTGAAAATGATAATGTTAATAATTGCCATAGTATCAGTACTATCCATACTTCCTCCCATAATGATATAAAAAGCTCTAAGCTTGGAGATGAAGTGTTTGAAAATCCTTTTGCTACTGTCATTATATGTTTGATACATCTCCTTCTAGTAACAATGATGGTATGGTCACGGATGAACATATTGTGAAAGATAACTATTCTATTTCTTATGATGACATTGTGCCTCCAATCTTTGATGATTATTATAAAGAATGCTATGATATAGGTTATAACTACCCTTATTGAAACTTGTCATAGTTATGATTGGATGCAAAAACCATTCCCTTAGTATGCAACTTGTTTACTGTGTTCAAATTAATGATCCTCCTCCAATTACTATTAATGAGAAGGGTTTTTCTTATGCCAAAATTAATGATGCTTTTATGCATATGAACCATGATAAGAATATTTTAAGTGATGGATATTTGTGGATTTCATAAATGATGCTACTGAAAGTTATTATGAGAGGGAAACATGGTTATATGCATCCTAATAATATTAAGTTTCCCCTCTTTATGTTGAGAATTTGAAGTTGCGCTTGTATTGCCTTCTTGCTTGTCACTTTGTTCTTCATGAATTTATTTGTGTGCAAGATTCCTTTTCATGGGAAGTGGGTTAGGCTTAAATGTGTTTGAATTTTCTTCTTGATGCTCTCGTTTGCTTCAACTCTTATTTCCTGCGAGAGCATCGGTAAAATTATTTGAGCCATCTTAATGGCTATAAGAAAGAACTTCTTGGGAGATAACCCCATGTCTTTATTTTGCTACTGTTTTGTTGTGTCTTGGAAGTTGTTACTACTGCAACAACAACCTCTCCTTATCTTTATTTTATTGCATTGTTGTGCCAAGTGAAGTCTCTAATAGAAGGTTGATACTAGATTTGGATTTCTGCGCAAAAACAGATTTCTATCTGTCACGAATTTGGGCAGGGCTCTCTGTAAGTAACTCAGAAAAATCTGCCAATTTACGTGCGTGTTCCTCAGATATGTACGCAACTTTCATTAGTTTTGAGTTTTCTGATTTGAACAACCGGAATTACCTCTTAAAAATTCGTGTTTACTGGCTATTCTGTTTTGACAGATTCTGTCTCTGTTGTTTGCATTGTCTCTTGTGGACTTTAAGCAAGGCTTTCTAGAGGAGAGCTGCAGCTAATGTTTTATTAGTGCTTGCAATGTGTCACTACAAGGACCAAAGTGGATTAAAGTTTTTGAGTACTAACCCCTCTAATGGAATTTATGAGAAGTTTGGTGTGGCGAGGAAGTTTCCAAGAAAGGGTCCAGAGAGGAGGTGATATACTTGATATATGATTAAGAAAGTGAAAAGTATAAGCTTGGGGGATGCCCGGTGGTTCATCCCTACATATTTCAAGAAGACTCAGCGTCTAAGCTTGGGGATGCCCAAGGCATCCCCTTCTTCATCAACATTTATCGGGTTTCTTCTATTGAAATATATTTTTATTCGGTCACATCTTATGTGCTTTACTTGGAGCGTCTGTGTGCTTTTATTTTCATTTGTTATCTTAGTTCTGTGAATAAATTCATACTTGTGTGGGAGAGAGACACGGCTGTTGCTTATGAACACATGTGTTCTTAGCTTTACTCTTAATGTTCATGGCGGAGTTGAAAACCGCTTCGTTAATTGCTATATGGTTGGAAACAGGAAATGCTTCATGTGTTAATTGGTATAATGTCTTGAATAATTTGATACTTGGCAATTGTTGTGCTCATATAGATCATGTTTAAGCTCTTGCATCATGTACTTTGCACCTATTAATGAAGAACTACATAGAGCTTGTTAAATTTGGTTTGCATGATTGGTCTCTCTAGAGTCTAGATATTTTCCGGTTAAGGTGTTTGAACAACAAGAAGACAACGATGTAAAGTCTTATAATGCTTACAATATGGTCATATGTGAGTCTTGCTGCACCGTTTTATACTTGAGTTTGCTTCAAACAACCTTGCTAACCTAGCCTTGTATTGAGAGGGATTCTTCTCGTGCATCCAAATCCCTTGAGCCAAAAACTATGCCATTGTGTCCACCATACCTACCTACTACATGGTATTTCCAGCCATTCCAAAGTACATTACTTAGGTGCTACCTTTAAACTTCTATTCTTTGCCTTTAATACATAGCTCATGGGAAAATAGCCTTAAAAACTATTGTGGTGAAGAATATGTACTTATGTATCTTATTTCTTAATAAGTTGCTTGTTGGGCGGTAACCATGTTTCTGGGGACGCCATCAACTATAACACCTTTGTTGAATATCATGTGAGTTGCTATGCATGTTCGTCTTATCTAAAAAGGCGATTTTCATGATCAAATGGTTTGATATGCATATTGTTAGAGAAGAACATTGGAACGCTAACTAAAGCCATGATCCATGGTGGAAGTTTCAGTTTGGACAATTAATCATCAATCTCTTATGAAAATATTATCTGTTGTTGAATGCTTATGCATTAAAGAGGAGTCCATTATCAGTTGTCTATTTGTCCCGGTATGGATGTCTAAGTGAGAATAATCAAAAGCGAGAAATCCAATGCGAGCTTTCTCCTTAGACCTTTGTACAGGCGGCATAGAGGTACCCCTTTGTGACACTTGGTGGAAACATATGCTATTTAATGATAATCATGTTAATCCAAACTAATTAGGACAAGGTGCGAGCACTATTGGTATACTATGCATGAGGCTTGCAACTTATAGGATATCTTATACATAACACATATGCTTTATTACTACCGTTGAATAAAATTGTTTCTATGTTTTCAAAATAAGCTCTAGCACAAAAAATAGTAATCCATGCTTCCCTATGCAGGACCTTTCTTTTACTTTATGTTGAGTCGGTTTACCTACTTCTTTCTATCTTAAAGCAAACACTTGTGTCAACCGTGTGCATTGATTCTTACATGTTTACCTATTGCACCGTTATGTTGCTTTATGTTGACAACTATCCATGAGATATATATGTTACAAGTTGAAAGCAATAGCTGAAACTTAATCATCCTTTGTGTTGCTTCAATACCTTCTACTTTGAATCTATTGCTTTATGAGTAACTCTTATGCAAGTCCTATTGATGCTTGCCTTGCAAGTATTATTCATGAAAAGTCTTTGCTATATGATTCATTTGTTTACTCATTGTCTTCATCATTGCTTCGAATCGCTGCATTCATCTCATATGCTTTACAATAATATGATCAAGATTATGTAAGTAGCATGTCACTAGTATCTTTTTATCGTTTACCTACTAGAGACGGTAGGAACTAAGCTGAGGATGCTTGTCATCTCCACGCATGCTCTAATTCGATGTTCCATGCTTGTTTTGACAATATCTACATGTTTTGTTCACACTTTGTATCGTTTTTGATGTGTTTTCCAGGAACTAACCTATTGTGAGATGCCGAAGGGCAGGTTGCTGTTTTACTGCTGTTTTGGTTTAGAAATCCTACAAAATATTACTCGGAATGGAATGAAATCAATACCCAACATCTTATTTTCCGGAACCTTCCGAGAAAGTCAAAGGGGACAGGAGGGAGCCACAGGGGCCCCAAGTGGGCGACGAGGCCGAGCTGAGTGTGAGGAGGCCGTGGCCCCTCCGACTCCGCCTCTTCGCCTATAAGATGCCTCCGGCCTAAAATGCCCAAACACAGATTGACGAGCACCGAGAAAACCTTCCGGAGCCACCGCCATAGCGAAACTCCAGTCGGAGACCAGTCTCATTCGGCACCTGGACGGTGTCCAGGAAGGCATCTCCACCGCCATGTCTCCATGATGAGGAGGAGAGGTAATTCTCCCCAGTGGGGGCTCTACCGTGTTGTGTGGTTCATCCTCACTCTTTGTGATCTAGTTGAATATCATCTATGTGTTACTTCGTGATGTTATTAAAGTACTCTATTCCTCCTTCATGATTTAATGGTGACCATTGTGTGCATCATGTAGTACTTGGCGTGGGTTATAATTGTAATCTCTTGTAGATTATGGGGTTAACTATTACTATGATAAAGCTAATGATGTGATCCTATTCCTCCTTTCATAGTCTGTCGGTGACGTTGTGCATGCTATGTTAGTACTTGGTATAATTGCAATAATCTATCATGCACTCTAAGGTTATTTAAATATGAACATCGAATGTTGTGGAGCTTGTTAACTCCGGCATTGAGGTGCTCTTGTAGCCCTACACAATTAATGGTGTTTGTCATCCAACAAGAAAGTTAGAGTGGTTTTATTGTGTGATCAAAGTTGAGAGTGTACACTAGTGAAAGTATGATCTATAGGTTGTTTCCAAACATTGAATCTCCGTTTATTTACTTTGTTGCATGTTTACTCTCTGCCATATTTTATTCAGTTGCTATTACCACTCATATACATCCATACTGCTTGTATTTCACTATCCTTCGCCGAACTGGTGCACCTATACATCCGACAAGTGTATTAGGTGTGTTGGGGACACAAGGGAGACTGTATCGTGATTGCGAGGTTGCTTGAGAATACTCCACGGCCTCTTCCTCCCAGAGTTCGATAAACCTTGGGTGATCCACTTAAGGAAACCTTTCTTGTTCTACAAACCTACACTCTTGGAGGCCCAACCACATCTACAAGAATAGAAGACACGTGAACATCACCTACCTCGGGGGTTCGAAGATCGCCTCACTGCCGGAGGAATCATCACCGGAGGAGCTCTACATCATCATGCCCGCCCGGACTGATGCGTGAATAGTTCATCCTTGGACTATGGGTCCATAGCAGTAGCTAGATGGTTGTCTTCTCCTCTTGTGCTATCATGTTTAGATCTTGTGAGCTGCCTATCATGATCAAGATCATCTATTTGTAATGCTACATGTTGCGTTTGTTGGGATCCGATGAATATAGAATACTATGTCAAGTTGATTATCGATCTATCATATATGTGTTGTTTATGATCTTGCATGCTCTCCGTTGCTAGTAGAGGCTCTGGCCAAGTTGATACTTGTAACTCCAAGAGGGAGTATTTATGCTCGATAGTGGGTTCATGCCTCCATTGAATGTGGGACAGTGTAAGAAAGTTCTAAGGTTGTGGATGTGCTGTTGCCACTAGGGATAAAACATCAATGCTTTGTCTAAGGATATTTGTGTTGATTACATTACGCACCATGCTTAATGCAATTGTCTGTTGTTTGCAACTTAATGCAGGGTGCGGATGCTAACCCAAGGTGGACTTTTTAGGCATAGATGCATGTTGGATGGCGGTCTATGTTCTTTGTCGTAATGACCTAAGTAAATCTCATAGTAGTCATCATGATATGTATGTGCATTGTTATGCCCTCTCTATTTGTCAATTGCCCAAATTTGTAATTTGTTCACCCAACATGCTATTTTTCTTATGGGAGAGACAGTGAACTGTGGACCACGGTCCATTCTTTTACATCGAAATACAATCTATGCAATCATTGTTCTATGTTGTTCTTTGCAGAGCAAACATCATTCTCCACACCATACAATTAATCCTTTGTTCTGACAAAAGTGGTGATGAGATTGACAACCTCAATGTTAAGTTGGGGCAAAGTATTTCGATTGTGTTGTGCAGGTTCCGCGTTGGCGCGGAATCGCGAGTGTTGCGCCGCACTACCTCCTTCACCAAAAACCTTCACGTGGCCTTCATCTCCTACCGGTTCGATAACCTTGGTTTCTTACTTGAGGAAAGAAACTTTACGATATACGCGTCCACCTTCCTCTTGAGGTTCCAACGGACGTGTACTTCACGCGTTATCGGGAGCCCCATGCGGGATCTTTTTTGTAAACGGTTGTGTATACCTCTATAGACATACCTTGGACTACGCATATGTTTGTTGTACCACTCGGGTGATGTAATACTAGTGGAGCCGGTGTTCTTGGTGTTATGTCAACGACCCACGTACTACACCATGCGAGTGATATCTTTGAGTTCTTTGCACCTCCACTTCTCCATGCGCCACCCAACGAGTCCGACCACCCAGATCTTCCCTTATGGCAGCCTAGGAGGCCGCAATCACCAAAGGTGAAGACGACATGCCCCGCTCGCATTCTGCGCCAAACGCCCCAGACCACAAGCACGCCGACAATGTGACCACCAACACTGCAGTGATGGATAATATAGGCGCTCTTGTCGCTTCCACCAAACCACCTTGTCATGCCTCTCCGAGCGATGCATCCCTGCCAGTTGTCACTCCTCACGCTGCCAACCTCCAAACAAGGAGGGGTAGGAGCCCTGCCTCCACCGACAAGGATTGGCTGGAAAGGGGAGGTCCTGGAGGGAGGAGGTGGGAGGTGGGAGGTGGGAGGCGGCTCGTAGGAGCCTCTTGGAAACTCTTGATGTGTTATCGTGGTTCAAGCGTATCGTGAAAGTTTGAGCCTACCTGGCCACTTTTGTCAGAAGGCAAACATTTTAATATTTGACAAAAAAATTACATAAGAGTATTAGCACATATGACATCATATGAGTATATTATAAAACTTTGTTTTAAAATGAACCAAATGATACTAATATAGTTTAATAAATATGGCCATGTTTTTCAATAAATTTGGTCAAATGTGAGAAAGTTTGCCTTAAGACAAAGTTTTTTTTGCGAGAGAAAATTACAACGAACTCCTTGAGATTCCCTTCATCTTCAAGCTCCAGACCATGTCGACGGCGTGCCACCACCTCAAATCCTTACTGAGTTGGTATGACGTTGTTGGTTGAAGATGGGAAGTCGTCGAACGGGTCAAGAAGACCACATCCGGCCCGGTGACAAAGAAGGAATATTAATAGATGTAGATGAAGCTCCATGAGCGATGCAGAGAAGCCCCTAGCTAGAAGAAGTCCTCAAGAACCTCACCACACCTACAAGATTATCGATTGTCGCCCGCCGAGATAGGGCTAAAGTCGAGGAAACATTATTGAAGAAGACGCAACCGCCACCATCTAACCCTAAAACGAGGGAATCAAAGCCCTCTTGCCGAGATCCACCCCGCCTCCATGGCCTGAAGGCCACAAAAGCGAGGTAGAAGGGCCGTGCCAACATGAGGCGGGTGGGGAACCCTATTCGCCCTATGATCTCCCTCTCGGGGGGTGTACCCAACTTAAGGGCATCTCCAACAGTCCGACGCAATCGGACATATTATGTTCATTTTGTTCAGCGTGAACAAAAAAAGGAAACCCCCAAGCGGGACGACCCACAATAATCGTCATGTCCGTTTAAATGTATTTCTGGACCAAATTTGGAACAGGTTTAAGTCAATGCGGACACTATCAGGCGCGTCTCTATATCCGTCGTAAAAATAGCATCTCCCCTCCATCCTTCTTCAAATTAATGCATGGCCCATGGGGCATTCCATTGTCTTGCTACTCCCTCCAGGACACTGGGCCTACGAGTATTTCGAGATTATCTATTTAATCAATATAATATAAGATTTATATTATAAAAATATAACATTAAAAAGTATAAGATCAGAACTTTTTAATGATATGTATTTTGTACTGTATATCTTATGTTAAGTTGATTAAATTGACATCTCCTCCTATCCCTCTTCACCAAATTGGCCCATACGTTTATACTTGTCCAAGTTGCTATAAAAAAAGACAGTACCACTAAAACAGTACCACTGAAAAAGGGGTGGAGGCAAACCGATAATTGAAAAGAAAAGCTAATTATATATCTGTGGACCGGACACAAATTAGAGCCCCGCGTCCACTAAAGCGCCCCTAAAGGGCGTTGGATTGAGCGTTTCGGAGACGTTGTTTTCCTTCGTGCCGCGTTTGGGGACGTTACTTCCCAACCGCGTCCCCCCAAACGCGTCCCCAAAATTTTAAAATATTATTGTATTTTATTTTAATAGATAAAAGAAATTTGTAGCTACGGTGAAGAAATAACGCTATAATAATTTTTAAAGCGGTGCAACATAAATAAATTACATATAAAAACTTCGAAAAAATATAAACAAATTACATATAAAAACTTTGAAAAATGAAACTACTTCTTCTTTGATGGTCTCGCCTCGTCGTCCTCACGGTGGCGCTTTCTACTCATTACCTCTTCCGATGAGCTAGTGTCATTCGAAGCGTCGGAGGAACTTGTGTATCCCTCGTCGTCGACGTGCTCGCCGACTGCGCCTTCGCTTTCGCCTTTCGCGTCTGCCTCCGCTTTCGCCCGGGCCCTTGCCGCCGCCGCCTCCTCAGCCTCTTCCTCCTCCTCCTCCTCCTCCTCCTGCTCCTCCTCCTCCTTGTCGGCCTCCCAATCCTCATTGATGTCCAGTGGCGGGGAACCATCGCTGCTAGGCGTTGCAACTCTGTCCCACCAATGGCGCCATCCCAGCGGCTTCCCCTCGCTGTCGGTGTCCGATGGCAAAGAGAGGTTGCTAATGGTGAGAGAGGAGAGGAGAGGAGAGATGAATGGTGCCGGCCGGTTGTAGATCGGAAAGCGCATACGTAGGTGTCTTATTGAGCGCGGATGAATGGTAGCGCATATATCAAAGAGAGTTGCGGTTGCTCTTCCGCGAAGTTCGCGCTCCATTCCGACGGTTCGCGCGTCGATCGATGCGGTTGCCACTGCAATGGTTCCCCTTTCCGGTAACTGCACTGTCGCTAAGTAGGCGACGGTTGAGGTCCGTTCGTGAGTCGCGGACGGTCGGGTCCGCGTCTCCTCGCCTCGTTTCTCGTTGTGTCCGATGTGCTTAGAGCGTCCCCTGTAGATCGGGGATGGGCTCGGGACGCTGGACACCGTATTAGGCCGCGCCGAACAGAAAAAATCTTTGAGATGCAAAGACAAATATAAAAAAATACACTTATCTGATGACATATGGGGTACAGGCGTACAGCTGCGTCCAGGCTCGTAGGCCGGAGCGCGACGCGCTCGTAGGCCAGCACTTGTTAGCTTGGAGCAGACGAGCAGTACTACTGTACAGCGGAGTAAATCACAGACAAAAATAGAGGAGCGTGAGAGCGTCCACGCAAAGAATAGAAGAAAAGAAAAGCAAAGTCGCAGGCTTCTGCGGTCGCGACGCTGGCTACTGAGTACTGACATGGACGTCAAAAGAAGTATTTCTGTCATTTGATAAGACTAGACAGTGTACTGTCCTCTCTACTGGCTAGAGCTGCTGCTCGTAGCTTTAGACCTCGTCACGGATCAGTAGCGAATTTCCGGGTGGTGCCCTCCTCCGAAAACAAATGCATTCGACCAAGCAATGGAATCCTATGTGTTTTTTTATATAGTAAATGCATATTCCATCAAACAAAAGTGTTAATGTAGTACTAGTATCTTATTTAAAACTCTCCAACGTAAAGGGAATAATGTAAAATATTGTAAAACCCAAGTTAGAAATAATTATTGAGCAATATGATGCATGAGTTCACGTGACTAATTTGTACTTAATTGTTCTTATTTAGTACTACCTCCGTTGGAAATTATAAGGCCAACGTGTATAGCTTGATCATTAATTTAACCAACATGACATGAATTTTACAAAAAATAATATTAAAAATAGAACATCTCAACTTATAATAATATATATTTTAAAATATATGCCTGCATTAGGTTGGTTATATCTTCGACCTAGTGGTATACGCTGGATTTATAATCCTGAACGGAGGCAGTAGGACACATGCTCAAAATGTCCATGAATTTTCTACCATTTATTGTATATTTGGAAGATAGAAATCCAAAGATTGTTTGACATTTAAGGTCAACTTGATTCGTGGGCTCGAAATACATAGAACTTTTTACTATGGATTTATCTAAAATATATTTTAGAGCAATATTTTGTTCCACAAGACCTAATGTCATAAGAACATCTCCACTCCGCTCCCCAACACCCCTCTCCGGGCCGAATTTTATAGCTGGATGTATTTTTTTTCCAATCGCGTCCCAAGTAGCCCAATTTTCTTTGGATTGGGGCTATAATATATCCGACCATCGTAGGCCGAACCCAGGACGCTAGAGAGCAGCTCTGATCGCCGGATGGAGGCGAAAAGGGCATGGGACCGGGCTGTCGATGACACAAAGCGGATTTCCCTCCATTTTTCCACTTTCCCACCATTTCTTGCCACCATATCCCCTGACCCCGGTGTTTCCCTCCCTAGACCCCGCCATTTCCCCAAGCTCCACACCATGCCACCCAAAAAGCGTCGACCCTCGCGTGACCATTGTCGCCACCGCCGAACCCAAGAAGCGCAATCCACGGAAGCCGAAGCAGAAGCCGGACGACATGAGCCACACCGAGTGTGACAGAGACGTCCTCCTGGGGAGGGCCAAAACCCAAGGCCAGAAGGAGCGGCTGGAGAAACTCAAGCTCAGAAAAGCCGACGAGGCGATAGAGGCAGAAGAAGAAGCGGCGACGCTAATCGACAGGAACGTCGCGTTGGCAAGGGCGCAGACCGGCCTCCCGCTGATCTACGTTGGCCACTATCGTCACGGGTGGAATATGGGCTTGGGCTAGCCGGCTGGCTTCTCACCTTCTTCTTCGGCCATGTTCTAGGAACCCTACGACCACCTGAGCTGCTCTCGACGTTGTCCTCATCGTCGTCGCCTGACCACGAGGGCTTCACCATGCGCGGCGTCCTCGACAAGCTCATCTTCGCGGACTCTCCGGCCCTCAGCTAGGGCCCTTTGTCCTTCGGCTCAAGCGTTGCGGCAAGTTCGTCCTACCCTCCGGCAGGAGATGCTGTCCACAACTGGCGCGTGGTTGACGTGGGAGGTTTGATGGCGGTTGACGGGCTTGATGGAGTGTCTTGATTCGTTCCCCGGCAACGAGCGAGAAAAGTGCTTGATGTCTGCACGCTATTCACGTAGACAGTGTTGGGCCTCCAGAGCAGGTTTGTAGAACAATGAGTTTCCCTTAAGTGGATCACCCAAGGTTTATCGAACTCAGGGAGGAAGAGGTCAAAGATATCCCCTCAAGCAACCCTGCAATCACGCAATAAGTCTCTTGTGTCCCCAACACACCAATACCTTGTCGATGTATGGTGCACTAGTTCGACGAAGAGATAGTGAAATACAAGTGGTATAGATGATGGTAATATTGGGAAGTAAAGATGCAAAACGATAAACAAGCGGTGCCAAAATAGCTTGCTGGCATGGAAGCAATTCTCATGGTGTAACTTATTCGGAAACAAGGCCTAGGGATCATACTTTCACTAGTGGACACTCTCAACATTGATCACATAAGAGAATAAACAAATACTACTTTCTCTACACTCTCTTGTTGGATGACAAACACCATTCATTGTGTAGGGCTACAAGAACACCTCAATGCCGGAGTTAACAAGCTCACAACATTCGATGTTCATATTTAAATAACCTTAGAGTGCATAATAGATCATTGCAATTATACCAACTAACATAGCGCACAATTGTCACCATTACACTATGAAAGGGAATAGATCACATCAATACTATCATAGTAATAGTTAACTCCATAATCTACAAGAGATTACAATCATAACCTACGCCAAGTACTACATGATGCACACACTGTCACCATTACATCATGAAGGAGGAATAGAGTACTTTAATAACATCACTAGGGTAACACATAGATGAATAGTGATACAAAGCTCATATGAATCTCAATCATGTAAGGCAGCTCATGAGATCATTGTATTGAAGTACATAGGAGAGATTAACCACATAGCTACCGGTACAGCCCTTAGCCTCGATGGAGAACTACTCCCTCCTCATGGGAGACAGCAGCGTTGATGAGATGGCGGTGGTGTCGATGGAGAAGCCTCCGGGCACTTCCCGTCCGGCGCGTGCGAATGAGACTCCTGTCCCCGGATCTTGGCGCGATGGCGGCGGCTGGAAGGTTTCTCGTGCAGTGGCTTTTCCGTGTCGATGTTTTAGGTCGAGCTTTAAATAGGCGAAGGGGCGGAAGGACTCGAGCCGCCACACGGGCGCGCGCAGCCTTGGGCCGCCGCCTGTGTGGGCCCCCAGCTCTCCTGGTCCCTCGAATTCGAGCTTTTGGAATTATAAGATGTTGGGCGTTGATTTCGTCCAATTAGAATATTTCCACTAGGATTTCTGAAACCAAAAACAGAAAACAGGAACACTTCGGCATCTCGTTAATAGGTTAGTTCCGAAAAATGCATAAACCGATATAAAGTTTGAACAAAACATGTAGGTATTGTCATAAAACAAGCATGGAACATAAGAAATTATAGATACGTTTGAGACGTATCAGGAGAGCGCTCACCGGAATGCAAGGCGACTCAGTCATGCATGACCAACATCCCCGTGTCAAGCTCCGCGGCGGGCGCGGGCTACTACATTGGTGGTGGCATCAGAAGGTACGCCGTTTTCCTCGACTAGTTCGGCCCGAAGGTCTTGTTGCCGACAAGTTCCGCCCTGTTTTTGCAGATGGTTCGGGCGTACCAGATTTACCGGGATGACAACAAGAATGCCGAGTTCAAGTTCCCCCATGTATTTACTCGCATCGAGACCTGCAAGAAAGTGGTCCGACACGCGTGCGGAGCTCGCGAAGGGCGGCATGTACAACCCAATGGCGCCGGTGCCCAGCGCGGCGGAAGGCCGCCCGGAACTCGGCCAGAAGGCAGCCAAGGCAACGAAGCTCACGGACCCACCGACCGAGCGTCTTCAGGCTTCCTAGGAGAAGTGCTTCTCCGACGCCAAAACGCACGCTGTAGAGCGAGCCGAGAAGTTTGACGCGAGTTGGAAGACGGGTTGAAGAACTAGAGCGTGCAGATCGACCTGTTTAAGGCCACCACCACGGCGAAGAAGAGGAACACGGAATGGGCGTTCCTCATGGCAGCGAACCTGGAGGTCATGGACGAGAAGGTGCGAGCGTGGTATGCGCCGCAGCGCGACATCATCCTCAACCAGCTTGCGGAGGGCGAACCGGTCGCCGCTGCTTCCTCGCCCACATCGACACCGATCTCCACCCCGGATACCTCCACACCAAGCACTATTGCAAAGCCATCCCAACCGGAGGAGGAGCACGTCATCCTCATCACCGACGATGAGCTCACTGTGGCAAACGTTGAGGAGATCGCTTCCATCGATGAGGACCCCGTCTTCCCGCCAGAGGAGGGTGAGGCGACTACTATTTAATCGACGTGTGTGTAATATGATCGCTAAACTTCTACCTCTTTTTATGAACAACGATCGCCAATCTTGTCTGATCTTGATTATTGAAACTATCAGTTTACAATGAGGTAGCTGAGGGCTAAGACTAAGATCTCATCGAGAGGCTAGGGTTTTGTATGACCTAACTCTAGACTTGCGGTGGTTCTAGCTAAGTTGATTGTGTGTCCCTCAGCAGACTCTCTCCTGGCCCTTATATTGTGAGCCAGGTCTCGAGAGTTCTGTCCGGGTTCGACTAAGTTACAAAGAGTTCTACGTTTAGACTTTCCTTGCTCTTCGTCTTCTTGCCTTGTTCATCAAGTCTCTTTCTTCGGAACCGACATAGCGTCCCACCTTGGTTGATGGATGACCTTCACGGGCCCCTGGTTGGGTCGTAAGAGGTAACATAATACGGGTTACCCGAAGGGTAATGCCCACATCAACGGTCGTCAAACTTCTAGCCTATTTTTGTAGCGGGAAGGTTAACTTTCAAATATATCGCTGCTTTCGCCGGGTTGCCCTAGGCTCGCCGTTGGGAAACTGGGCCTGATGTGGTCATTACCCTTCGGGTACCCGACATTAGCCTACCTCCTCTAGACCAATAGGGGGCCCACGAGGATCGTCGCAGCCCAAGATGGACCAATATGTCGGTTGCAGCGGTGGAAAGATGGAAGGAGGCAGATTCTTGACGGACAAAGCAAGGAGACATCGTATAAGGAAAAGATAGATTATACCTTGTTGTAATCTAGTCGAATCCGTGCAGGACTCTCGGGACCTGGCCTCCTACATAATCTCGCATACACCAAACCCTAGAAACTTTGTCTCCCGGCGAGAGCACCACTACGCGGTCTATCGACTGCCCCATTGTAACCTTTCTCACCAATAATCAAGATTACACAAGCAGAAGTACGGGTTTTACCTCATCGAGGGCTCCGAACCTGGGTGAATTTTGCCTTCTGTTCGTTTGGTATTCGATGTCTCGTGCTAACCTGCATGATACAATCAACCCTAAACCCCTCATGGTGGATATTGCCAAGGAGCCCCCTCGTCAGGGCCTTAGACCGAAAGTTTCATCCATCCGGCGCTAAATAGCGCCGGATTTCAGCCTAGGAAGCGCCAACGAGTGGAGATGATCTAAAGTAGTTGTTTTTAGTGCAAAATACACTTGAAGATAAGTTCATGTTCAAGAACCGATGTGTGGTTGGATGATTAGAATCACCCCCATGCCACCAATGTATAAACCCTATCAAAATACTCATTAGTGAGAGGCGACATTTTCGTCAACAACGAGATGTTTCTAATGACTTCGTCATTCTCAAGGCTTGTCGATCAGTTTTTCTTGGACATAGTTTTTTTTAGATGGACATAAGGGTAGGATGTGCATGTGTGCGTTTATAGTGCTGAGTATATGTAAATATTTGTTACGTCTATACTTTGTTTCGAAGGCAAAACCAAATTCAGGCTCTCTAATATTGTAGAACTGAAGAGGACATGACCCTCCCATCGTGGCCGATGTAGGATCCTAGAGCTATTTGGAATCGAGAATTCGACAGTAAATTCAAAAGGTTTTTAGGCTAATACTTATGACACAAGATTTCGAAATCTTGAATTTTATTAGATTACATTCATGGATGTGTCTATGTCTCAGTTGACTAAGATTTTTTAAAGTCTCAGTCACCTTAGAAAATTGCAATTGCAGTTCAGAAAAAAGCAACTCGATTCAGTTGCATATTCCTGGTAGAAAAAGTGCAATTGCACTTTTTTAATAGAAAAGTACTACTCAAATCACTTTTTTGTAAGTGACTTAGATTTAAGAAAATTTCACTTACTGAGACATAGCAAAGCCGTACATTCATACACTCAGGATGGAATTCTCCTTTGTTTTCAACTTTGTAACTTTGTAGGATAGTTCTCTTATTTTTTTAAACTTCATACTCCCTCCGTTCTGAAATAGTCTACATTCTAGCCTCAAAATTTGTTCTGAAATACTCTACATTCTAGCTTTTAGTCAACAACAACACTGAAAACGATGTGGTTTTGCTCTTTTTATTGGAGGTTGTTATTTTCAATGTAGCTTGGATTGGTTGTTCACATATCTAAGTAGTACTAATAAATGCAATACTAGTTTGTCTAATTTTCTGTAGAATGTAGACTAAATCAGAACGGAGGGAGTAGGATTCAACATGACATGATGCAATAATGCTGCATTTTTTTTCCTTCGAGAATTCTAGGAGTCAAACTTCATTTTAGAATGTGTCGAACTCATAGTAGATGAGATATGCATTTTAAAACCTGAACTTGGAATTTAAAATGTGACCGGTCCGACATGGGTCCAAATTAAAATGATTACATGTGTTTTACAGACGATTATTGCCATTCATCTGGTGCTCTCCCTTCGCCGGAGCAAGCAAAAGACCTGCGATCTAGTGCTGGACATACCGACGAGTATTCAACTGGTCAATACTCAATACTCCTCGGGAACCTAAGACGAAGGAGTTATCTCTCCTTTCCATCTTCCTCCTCCGCCTCCTTGAAAAAAAAAAGTGAGACAACTCGCGTGGCGGCTGCCGCGCGAGAACCGACGAGCGCGATGCCTTGCTCCTCTTCCTCCTCTTCGGACAACGACGACGATCCTGACTACCGCCTCGACTCATCCGACGACGATGACCAGAACCACCACGCCGCCACCACCGACGACGGCAACGACGCCGCTGACGTCGTCCACCCGACGCCCGCCGACGCCGAGGGCGTCGTCTCGTTCCTGCGCACGCAAGGCGAGGTCGACGCTCTGTGCGAGCAATATGGCATCCCCAAGGATGAGTACACCGCTCGCCCTGCCGGCGACCTGCGCGCGAGCTCGTCCCCGCCGCGGGGCGCCGTGTGCGTGTACGCGCACGCGCTGGAGGCGGGGATGCGCGTCCCGCTCCACCCGTTCTACCGCGACGCGCTCGCCCACTTCGGCATCGCGCCGACCCAGCTGGCGCCCAACGGCTGGCGCATCATGGCGGGCTTCCTCGTGCTCTGCCGCTCCGCCGGCGTGCCGCCCTCGCTCGCCGTGTTCCGCTACTTCTTCGGATGCCTCCGGCTGTTCTCCCCCAAAAAACAAGCGCAAAGGCTGGTATTTTCGAGCCAGAGGCGCGTCCCTATGCTTCGCGGGTTTGCCGCACCGTAACACGGATTGGAAGCACGGATTCTTCTTCCTCTGGTCGCCGGAGCCGTGGACTTGCCCCGTGGAGTGGGGCGAGCCGTCCGAGAGCTCGCTCATCGAGCCGGTGCTTAACGGCGAGGAGGAAAAAATGGCGGCGAAGCTGCTGGAGGCTCACGACGCCGCCCCCGTCGATCTCAGGACCTGTCTTTGCGAGAGCAACCTTGTCACCGCCATGATATCTCCCGCGTCGCCGGTGCCAGCGACGCCGCCTACTTGTGTTCATACAACCGCCGGTTCCAAAGGGATGGATCCCCTGGTCTACGGCATGATGAAATCCATTCGGGCGGAAAACGCGGCGGCATCGGCGAGCAAGGCGGGTAGCGACGCCCCGTCGTGCGGAAAGAAGAGGAGTCTGAAGGAAGCATTCGGCGAGGAGGGGCGGCCTTCTCCTGTGCTGCCAAGCAGGCGACCTGCCGCGCATGGCATCTCGGCGCCCGCCGGCGCGTGCTCGCCGCCCCAAGGCTTCTCCCGGAAGCCGACGCGCGTCCCCAACGGACACAGCGACGACGGCACGGACTGGGAGGCCGCACGGGAGTTGCTGCGAGGCGCCGTCGCGCCACCGCTGGAGCGCGTCTTTGCCGCCAGCAAGCCGTCTGATGTCGTCGCGTCGTGCAACGTAGCGCTTCTCAAGGTATGCTAACAAATGTAAATTCCTTTGGTATGCGCATCTAATGGAGTCCTATCGATCGCATTGTCTGAGAGCAGGCCGTGAACTACGCGCTGTACTCCTCAGCATACGCGCTGGAGCTGGAGGAGAAGCTGGCGGCGCGAGATACGGAGGTCGCCGCTCTGCAGGACCAACTGAAGAGGGCCAAGGCCGAGCTCGCTGTGGTGAAGGATCGCAGGAGGACATGAGGCGCCTCGAGCTCTTTGGTCTCTAGCAGGTGTCACGTTCTTTTGATGGCGAGATGACTGGCACTACCTCACGTGTCCGGATTACCGGCACTTTCTTGGCGGCAGTTTACAATCAATGCCTACAATAGAGTACCATTCATCATCTACAACATCTTTCACATATTATGTCTGCTTAGCTTGGCTTGCAAATATAAATGGTTCTGATCCAAATTCTAACTGCTTCAGGTTTACTTGTGTTACCCCAAAGTTGGTAATGTTTTTAACTCCAGCAGGTTTTGACCATTCACATTTGAACAGTACAACACTTCATAATAGTAACTTCAAAGAAAAGTAAGAACATGTCAAACAGGACTGTCATACCCAAACTAACTGTCTATTCTAGGCTCCATGTCAAAGTAATCTCTAATTGAAGGACAGACAACAGAGTACCAATCATCATCTACAGCATCTTTCACATAGTATATCTGCTTAGCTTGGCTTGCAAATATAAATGGTTCTGATCCAAATTCTAACTGCTTCAGGTTTACTTGTGTTATCCCAAAGTTGGCGATGTTTTTAACTCCAGCAGGTTTTGACCATTCACATTTGAACAGTACAACACTTCCTTGGTTGGAATAATTTAACTCAACAATCTCAACTATTCTACCATAATATTCTACTTGTTCTTTCAATGGGTCTTTATCTTTTGAACTATAACTAGAAGTCATATATAGTTGAGTTTGATACTCCATCACATTGAGTACTTTTGCCTGTTGCATACTCCTTTGCGTGGAATTCACAACTATTATTGTTGTAGTTGTTGTGCTTCTTCAACCTCATGTAAGGTTTGTTTGCTAGCAGCACAATTTCTTCAGGCAATTTCGTGCCTTTAAGAAACAAAGACTGCACATGGTCAATAAACCAAGTATGGAATGTTCTGTGATGTTCTGCTTCTACCTGTCTTTTACTTTTTCTCTTTTTCCCAGCAGCTAAAGCTTTCATATGCTTCTCTGTGTAAGAACTGATGTGTTTGTAATTGAAGAGTACATACTTTTGTGCTTGTGTCCAAGACAGAAAATCTAGTTCAAGCACTAGTGCAAGCTGATAATGGTCTTCCAAAAATCGTCAAGTACTTGCTGCCATTTGTTTTTGCACTACTAGTCATGTTGTCATCATGTCTTGGTGCTCGGTTGAACTTAGTGTTACAATCATCCACATATCAAGAACAAAATGTTAAACACTCATCAAACAAATATCCTTCTTAAGAACAAGGTCAAGTGGTCTTTCCTACAATAGACACTCAGGATGAAATGTTTTTCTCCTGAATGGCGTGCTTTAATAAATGATTTTGTGTATGGAGATAGTGTGGCAATTCGGGTTAATGATGACACCGGCCATTATTTCCAAACACGAAAAGGGTTACGCCAACGGGATCCGTTATCACCGATGTTATTTAACATTGTGGATATGCTGGCTATAGAGCGGGCCAAGTCTGATGGTCAAATTGAAGGGGTTTTCACATCTGGTTGATGGTGGTTTATCTATCCTTCAATATGCCGATGATACAATACATTTATGGATCATGATCTCGAAAAAGCTCAAAACCTGAAATTAATTTTGGTGGCTTTTGAGCAGTTGTCGGGATTGAAAATCAATTTCCATAAAAGTGAATTGTTCTGTTTTGGTGATGCCCAAGATGATACAGCTCTCTATACAGAGTTGTTCGGTTGTGGGCAAGGCCAATTTCCTATTCGCTATTTGGGTATTCCGATTCATTACCGAAGACTCACGATCGCTGAATGGAAAATAGTAGAAGAAAGATTACAGAAGCGCCTTAGTAGCTGGAAAGGCAAATTGCTATCCCTGGGAAGATTGGTACTCATTAATTCGGTACTGACAAATATGGTACTGTATATGTTATCATTCTTCCTTTTGCCAAAAGGAATTCTGCATAAACTCGATTATTATCGATCCAGATTCTTTTGGCAAGGTGATAGCGAGAAAAAGAAATATCCTAGTTAAATGGAGTGTAGTTTGTAGTCCCAAAGATCAAGGTGGGCTTGGAGTTATGACTCGGAGGTCAAGAATACTCTGCTGGGTAAATGGCTTTTTAAGCTCCTTACCGAGGATGGGATTTGGCAAACTATTCTTCAAATATCGGCTCCAAGACGTTATCTCAGGTGGTTTGGAAACCTGGAGATTCACACTTCTGGGCTGGTCTAATGGCGTCAAAAAATGTCTTTTTTCGTCATGGCACTTTCTCAATTAAGAATGGAACACAGATACGGTTCTGGGAAGATGCTTGGTTAGACAATGCACCTCTAAGTGAACAGTATCCTGCGTTGTATAGTATCGTTCATCGCAAAGGAGATACCATTGCCACAGTAATGGCTACCTCTCCACCGAATGTGACGTTCCGACGTGTTTTGCTAGGACAAAGGCTAGTGGCATGGAATGCTTTAATTCATAGGTTGGGGGATGTTAACTGATACGTCTCCGACGTATCGATAATTTCTTATGTTCCATACCACATTATTGATGTTATCTACATGTTTTATGCACACTTTATGTCATATTCGTGCATTTTAAACTAACCTATTAACAAGATGCCGAAGTGCCGGTCTGTTTACTGCTGTTTTTGGTTGGAAATCCTAGCGAAATATTCTCGGAATTGGACGAAATCAACGCCAAGTTCCTATTTTCACCGGAAGCATCCGAACACACGAAGGACCAGAGGGAGCCTTTGGGCCCCAGACCATAGGCAGCGCGGCTAGGGGCCGCGCCACCCTATGGTGTGGGCACCCCCTGCCCCTCTGCGCCGCCTCTTCGCCTGTTTAAAGCCTCCGTCGCGGCCCCCAGTCGTTCGCGAAACCCGGAAACCTCCCAGAGCTGCCGCCATCGCGAAGCAAGATCGGGACAGAATCTCTGTTCCGGCACGCCGCCGGGCGGGGAGAGCCCGGAAGGCTTCTCCATCGACACCGCTGCCATCTCCACGCCATCTTCATCAGTTCTGCTCCCATGAGGAGGAGTAGTTCTCCATCGAGCTCGGGTTTGTCTGCGTGGCTATGTGGTTAATCTCTCTTCTATGTACTTCAATACAATGATCTCATGAGCTGCTGTGATTGAGATTCATATGAGCTTTGTATACGCTGCTTGTGTGCTTCTCATGTGATGTTATTAAAGTAGTCTATTCCTCCGGCATGGTGTAAAGGTGACTAGTGTGTGCACCGTGTGGTTCTTGTCGTAGGCTATGATCATGATCTCTTGTAGATTGTGGAGTTAATTATCATTATGATAGTATTGATGTGATCTATTCCTCCTTCATAGTGTAATGTGACAGTGTGTGCACTATGTTAGTTCTTGGTTTATTTTGCAATGATCTATTATGCTCTAAGGTTAATTAAATATGAACATTATTGTGGAGCTTGTTAACTCCGGCATTGAGGGTTCGTGTAATCCTACGCAATGTGTTCATCATCCAACAAAAGAGTGTATGTAGCACATATGAGAAAGAGTTATTTATTATGCGATCAATGTTGAGAGTGTCCACTAGTGAAAGTATAATCCCTAGGCCTTGTTCCTAAATACTGCTATCGCTGCTTGTTTACTGTTTTACTGCGTTACTACTGCTGCAATACTACCACCATCAACTACACGCCAGCAAGCTATTTTTCTGGCACCGTTGCTACTGCTCATACTTATTCATACCACCTGTATTTCACTATCTCTTCGCCGAACTAATACCTATTAGGTGTGTTGGGGACACAAGAGCTTCTTGCTTTGTGGTTGCAGGGTTGCATGAGAGGGATATCTTTGACCTCTTCCTCCCTGAGTTCGATAAACCTTGGGTGATCCACTTAAGGGAAAACTTGCTGCTGTTCTACAAACCTCTGCTCTTGGAGGCCCAACACTGTCTGGGAAAGAAAAGGAGGGGGCGTAGACATCAAGCTATTTTTCGGCGCCATTGGGACCGGAAAGCTACACAGCGGGATTTCCTCCCTCGTCAACAGTGCGCCAGTCCTGGACAGCATCAAGTATTTTCAGCGCCGTTGCGGGACAGAAGCACAACGAGGATTTCCTCCCTCGTCAACCACACCAGATCCTGGACATCATCAAGTATTTCTGGCGCCGTTGTGCAGGAAAGGTAAGGTACTCACACTCCGGATCTCGGCTACTAAGCTATTTTCCGCCGTTGTAAGTACTAGAAGCTATTTCCTTTAGATCCTGCAATTGCAACTTTTTGTTTCTTGTTTTACACTAGTTAGGCATAATGGAAAACAACAAAAAAATTAGTGAGCTTTTATTAATCTTTTTCCTGATTTAGAATTGTTTGATACAAAAATTTAAAAACCTATGGAACCTTATTTGCATGCTAGTAGCGATGTTATTAGTATGAATGCAATTACTGCTAATGCTATGAAGAAGTCTAAGCTTGGGGAAGCTAGTTTTTGTGATATTTTTAGCTTCCCATCTTTAGGGAGAAAATTTGCTCTGATAATACTTTATCTCCCATATTCGATAACTCTAATGATGCTTGTGATATTTTAAATGCACCTACTGAAAGTATTCCATATAAAATACCTATGAAAATTATTGAACGTGTTATGGATAACCACTATAAAGGGATGGAAGTATCCATCCTAGAGATCATTCTTGTTTTTGCATGAATTATGCGGGTTATTCAAGTGTGCAGGTATCTCTATGGATGAAGTGAGGAAGAAGCTATTCTCTGTTTCGTTGTCTGGTAAAGCGGCGCATTGGTATAAATTGTTGGAGAATAGTCATTCTCTTGGTTGGGAGGAAATTGCATCTCTCTTTTATTCTAAATTTTATCCTCCTCATGAAGTGCATATTGATAGGAATTATATTTATAACTTTTATCCTCGTGATGGAGAGAGTATTTCTCAAGCGTGGGGGAGATTGAAATCACTAATGCTCAAATGTCCCATTCATGAGCTCCCCCGTAATGTTATTGTTAACAATTTTTATGCGAGGCTTTCAGGACAACATAAGGACTATCTGGACGCATGTTCGGAGGGATCTTTCACAAGTAAGGAGGTTGAAGCTAGGTGGGATCTTCTTGATCGGATTGAGGACAACGCTGAAGGATGGGAGAACGACAAAGGTAAAGAGTCGGGTATAAATTAGGATTATGAATGCATTGAAGCTTTTATGGATACCGATAAATTTCGAAATATGAGTGCTACTTATGGTCTTGACTCTCAAGTTGCTGCAAATCTTTATAAAGCCTTTGCTTCTCATTTTGAATTGCCTAAAAGAATTTTGATAAGTATCATGAACCTTTTAAGGAGGCTTGCATGAAGAATGAAATTGTTGTTAATTATTGCAATAAGCATGCTCAAACTCCTAAGAATGCTATTTCCTATAAGCATGTTATTTTTTGTGGAATACATAGACCTTGTGGAATTAATCAAATCAAAGATGAATATTGTATCCATCATGCTAATGAAAAAACTAGAAAGTGGTTTAGGGCTCTAGATGATCTTGGTAAAAAAGTTTGTGCCCTCTATCCTTTTATTTGTGAAGTTTGCCATGAAGTGGGTCATTTTAATTGTCAATGCTCCTCCAATGATAATTTGAACCCAATGAGTGCTGCAAATTTGTATTGTGATGATGAAATTACTCCTAATCAGCATGATGAACTTACTTTATTTTTGGGGTGTGAAGAACTGTCGAGAAAAATCTCTTTGTTACATATGAGTGATCTTGATATTGATGATGTCATGCATGGGTGTTTTTCTTATTGCATTGATAATAGCCATACAAATACCTACATACAAAATATTTTAGAAGATGACACCTTGCCAAAATATGATAGGACCACTGTGTGTTTTCAACTAATTAATGAAAAGGAGGGATCCTCCCAAGTTTCTTCTATTGTTCAAAGTAAATCAAGTTATGCGGACAAGCCACCCTTCAAGCCTCTCCCTCCTGAAGAAGGGAACGAGGAAAAAGGAGAAGAAGAAGAAGAAGGGAACGAAGAAGAAGAAGAAGAATAAGGGAATAAAAGAAAGAGGTGACCATCCCGCGTATATGAGATAACGATAGGTAACCGTAAGTATGTTGCTCCTAACGATTATTGTGATAATGAATCTGAATACGATGATCTTCCTATGCCCTTTACATATTAGCAATCATGATTTGAATAAGCACACTACTTTTGATATTGCAAATCTCTGGGAAATTAATTCTGAAAATGATGATGATAATAATTGCCATAGTGTCGGTGCTATCCATGCTTCCTCCCATAATGATATAGAAAGCTCTAAGCTTGGGGAAGAGGTGTTTGAAAATCCTTTAGCTACTGGTCATTATGTTCTTGATACATCTCCTTCTAATAACAATGATGGTGTGGACACAGATAAACCGACTGTGAAAGATAACTATTCTATTTCCTATGATGACACTGTGCCTCCGATCTCTGATGATTATTACAAAGAATGCTATGATATAGGTTCTAACTATCCTTATGAAACTTGTCATAGTCATGATTGGGTTACCAAAAACAATTCTCTTAATATGCAACTTGTTTACCATGTTCAAATTCTTGATAATAATCCTGCTCAATTACTATTAATGAAAAGAACTCTCCTTATGCCAAAATTAATGATACTTCTATGCATATGAACCATGATAAGAATGTTTTAAGTGATGGGTCTATTGTGGATTTCATCAATGATGCTACTGAGAGTTATTATGAGAGAGGGAAATATGGTTATATGCATCTTAATAATATTAAGTTCCCCTCTTTATGTTGAGAATCTTGAAGTTACTGTTTTATCCTCTTATGCTTGTCACTTTGTTCTTCATGAATTCATTTGTGTACAAGATTCCTCTGCATAGGAAGCATGTTAGGCTTAAATGTGTTTTGAATTTGCCTCTTGAAGCTCTCTTTTGCTTCAAATACTATTTCTTGCGAGTGCATCACCAAAACTGCTGAGCCCATCTTAATGGCTATAAAGAAAGAACTTCTTGGGAGATAACCCATGTGTTATTTTGCTACAGTACTTTGTTTTATATTTGTGTCTTGGAAGTTGTTTACTACTGTAGCAACCTCTCCTTATCTTAGTTTTGTGTTTTGTTGTGCCAAGTAAAGTCGTTGATAGTAAGGTTCATACTAGATTTGGATTACTGCGCAGAAACAGATTTCTTTGCTGTCATGAATCTGGGCAAAATTCTCTGTAGGTAACTCAGAAAATTATGCCAATTTACGTGAGTGATCCTCAGATATGTACGCAACTTTCATTCAATTTGGGCATTTTCATCTGAGCAAGTCTGGTGCCATTTTAAAATTCGTCTTTACGGACTGTTCTGTTTGACAGATTCTGCCTTTTATTTCGCATTGCTTCTTTCGCTGTGTTGGGTGGATTTCTTTGTTCCATTACCTTCCAGTAGATTGGGCAATGTCCAGAAGTGTTAAGAATGATTGTGTCACCTCTGAACATGTGAGTTTTTGATTATGCACTAACCCTCTAATGAGTTTGTTTGAGTTTGGTGTGGAGGAAGTTTTCAAGGGTCAGAGAGGAGGATGATATATTATGATCAAGGAGGTAAGCTCTAAGCTTGGGGATGCCCGGTGGTTCACCCCTGCATATTCTAAGAAGACTCAAGCGTCTAAGCTTAGGGATGCCAAGGCATCCCCTTCTTCATCGACAACATGATCAGGCTCCCCTGAAACTATATTTTTATTCCATCACATCTTATGTGCTTTGCTTGGAGCGTCTGTTTGTTTGTTTCTATTTTTTTTTTTTTGAATAAATGCTTGTGGGAGAGAGACACGCTCCGCTGGTTCGTATGAACACATGTGTTCTTAGCTCATAATATTCATGGCGAAGTTTCTTCTTCGTTAAATTGTTATATGGTTGGAATTGGAAAATGATACATGTAGTAATTGCTATAACGTCTTGGATAATGTGATACTTGGCAATTGTTGTGCTCATGTTTAAGCTCTTGCACCATATGCTTTGCACCCATTAATGAAGAAATACATAGAGCATGCTAAAATTTGGTTTGCATATTTGATTTCTCTAAGGTCTAGATAATTTCTAGTATTGAGTTTGAACAACAAGGAAGGCACGGTGTAGAGTTTTATAATGTTTACAATATGTCTTTTATGTGAGTTTTGCTGCACGGTTCATCCTTGTGTTTGTTTCAAATAACCTTGCTAGCCTAAACCTTGTATCGAGAGAATACTTCTCATGCATCCAAATACTTGAGCCAACCACTATGCCATTTGTGTCCACCACCTACCTACTACATGGTATTTCTCAGCCATTCCAAAGTAAATTGCTTGAGTGCTACCTTTAAAATTCCATCATTCACCTTTGCAATATATAGCTCATGGGACAAATAGCTTAAAAACTATTGTGGTATTGAATATGTACTTATGCACTTTATCTCTTATTAAGTTGCTTGTTGTGCGATAACCATGTTTAGGACGCCATCAACTATTCTTTGTTGAATATCATGTGAGTTGCTATGCATGTCCGTCTTGTATGAAGTAAGAGAGATCTACCACCTTATGGTTGGAGCATGCATATTGTTAGAAGAACATTGGGCCGCTAACTAAAGCCATGATCCATGGTGGAAGTTTCAGTTCTGGACAATATCCTCAATCTCATATGAGAAATTATTAATTGTTGTTACATGCTTATGCATAAAAGAGGAGTCCATTATCTGTTGTCTATGTTGTCCCGGTATGGATGTCTAAGTTGAGAATAATCAATAGCGAGAAATGCGAGCTTTCTCCTTAGACCTTTGTACAGGCGGCATAGAGGTACCCCTTTGTGACACTTGGTTAAAACATGTGCATTGTGATGATCCAGTAGTCCAAGCTAATTAGGACAAGGTGCGGGCACTATTAGTATACTATGCATGAGGCTTGCAACTTGTAAGATATAATTTACATGATACATATGCTTTATTACTACCGTTGACAAAATTGTTTCATGTTTTCAAAATAAAAACTCTAGCACAAATATAGCAATCGATGCTTTCCTCTTTGAAGGACCTTTCTTTTACTTTTATGTTGAGTCAGTTTACCTATTTCTCTCCACCTCAAGAAGCAAACACTTGTGTGAACTGTGCATTGATTCCTACATACTTGCTTATTGCATTTGTTATATTACTCTATGTTGACAATATCCATGAGATATACATGTTATAAGTTGAAAGCAACCGCTGAAACTTAATCTTCCTATGTGTTGCTTCAATGCTTTTACTATGAATTATTGCTTTATGAGTTAACTCTTATGCAAGACTCATTGATGCTTGTCTTGAAGTGCTATTCATGAAAAGTCTTTGCTTTATGATTCAGTTGTTTACTCATGTCATTACCATTGTTTTGATCGCTGCATTCATTACATATGCTTTACAAATAGTATGATCAAGTTTATGATGGCATGTCACTCAGAAATTATCTTTGTTATCGTTTTACTGCTGGGACAGACTAAGCTGGGGATGCGATACGTCTCAGACGTATCGATAATTTCTTATGTTCCATGCCACATTATTGATGTTATCTACATGTTTTATGCGCACTTTATGTCATATTCGTGCATTTTTGGAACTAACCTATTAACAAGATGCGAAGTGCCAGTTCTGTTTCTGCTGTTTTTGGTTTGAGAAATCCTAGTAACGAAATATTCTCGGAATTGACGAAATCAACGCCCAGGTTCCTATTTTCACCGGAAGCATCCAGAACACACGAGAAGGACCGAGGAGGGGGCAGGCCCCCGGACCATAGGCCGGCGCGGCGGCCGGGGGCCCGCGCCACCCTATGGTGTGGGCACCTTGACCCTCTGCGCCGCCTCTTCGCCTATTTAAAGCCTCGTCGCGAAAAACACGATCGTTCGACGAAACCCACGAAACCCAGAACGCCGCCATGTGAAGCCAAGATGCGAGGGGACGGGACTCTCTGTTCCGGCCGTCGGCCGGGAAGTGCCCCGGAGAGGCTTCTCCATCACACCATGCCATCTCCCGCCATCTTCATCACTCTGCTCCCATGAGGAGGAGTAGTTCTCCATCGAGGCTCGGGGCTGTACCGGTAGCTATGTGGTTAATCTCTCTCCTATGTACTTCCATACAATGATCTCATGAGCTGCTTTACATGATTGAGATTCATATGAGCTTTGTATCGCTACTAGTTGTGTGCTACTCATGTGATGTTATTAAAGTAGTCTATTCCTCCTGCATGGTGTAAAGGTGACTAGTGTGTGCACCGTGTGGTTCTTGTCGTAGGCTATGATCATGATCTCTTGTAGATTGTGGAGTTAATTATCATTATGATAGTATTGATGTGATCTATTCCTCCTTCATAGTGTAATGTGGACAGTGTGTGCACTATGTTAGTTCTTGGTTTATTTTGCAATGATCTATTATGCTCTAAGGTTATTTAAATATGAACATTATTGTGGAGCTTGTTAACTCCGGCATTGAGGGTTCGTGTAATCCTACGCAATGTGTTCATCATCCAACAAAAGAGTGTATGTAGCACATATGAGAAAGAGTTATTTATTATGCGATCAATGTTGAGAGTGTCCACTAGTGAAAGTATAATCCCTAGGCCTTGTTCCTAAATCTGCTATCGCTGCTTGTTTACTGTTACTGCGTTACTACTGCTGCAATACTACCACCATCAACTACATGCCGCAAGCTATTTTGGCACCGTTACTCTGCTCATACTTATTCATACCACTGTATTTCACTATCTCTTCGCCGAACTAGTGCACCTATTAGGTGTGTTGGGGACACAAGAGACTTCTTGCTTTGTGGTTGAGGGTTGCATGAGAGGATATCTTTGACCTCTTCCTCCCTGAGTTCGATAAACCTTGGGTGATCCACTTAAGGGAAAACTTGCTTCTGTTCTACAAACCTCTGCTCTTGGAGGCCCAACACTGTCTAAGGAAAATGAGGCGTAGACATCAGAAAACTATTTTGGCGCCATTGCGGGGACCAGAAAGCTACACAACAGGGATTTCCTCCTCGTCAACCACGCGATCCTGGACGGCATCAAGTATTTTAAGCGCCGTTGCGAGAGACCGAAAAGCTACACAACAGGGATTTCCTCCCTCGTCAACCACGCGCCAGTCCTGGACAGCATCATTAACCTATCGCCTGAACCAGATGAATTTAGGTGGAATTTACATGTAGATGGCTCTTTCTCGATAAAATCCTTATACAGCGCCATAATTCATTCTGATTTACCGGTTGATAATAATAAGAAAATTTGGAAGATGAAGATACCATTGAAAATAAAAATATTTGGATGGTATCTTCGTCGAGGAGTCATCCTCACCAAAGACAATCTTGTTAAGCGGAATTGGCAAGGAAGTTCTCGATGTGTTTTTTGTCATCATGATGAAACTATTAAACACCTCTTCTTCCAGTGCCAGTTTGCGAGATCTATTTGGTCTGTCATCCAAGTAGCGTCTACCTTGTATCCTCCCACTAGTGTGGCCAATGTCTTTGGTAATTGGCTTCATGGTATAGATTCAAGGTTCAAGTTGTTTCTTAGGGTGGGGGCGCTAGCAGTATCTGGGCGCTATGGCTGAGTAGAAATGACAAGATTTTTAATGACATAAATTCCTCTTTGTTGCAGGTCATCTACAGATGTACAGGGATTCTTCGTTCATGGTTACATCTTCAGCGCATGGAGAACCGAGACCTATTTACGGAGGTCTGTACACGATTGGAGGCTACGGCGGGGATTTTTTTCCTACATGGGTGGCGGCATAGTCTCGGATTGAAGCCCCACCCATACCTTAGTATTTCGTCCTAGTTCTTTTTTAGTTTGGTCTTTTTTGGACTTGACATGCTATTCATGTTGCGGTTGTGTGCTATGTTGAACTGGTGTAATTGCTTTCCCAAAAAGTAATAAAGCATCGTTTATCGAAAAAAAACAAATATCCTTCTGCAATAGATCCTGCAGGGTGGCTTCTATTGTGTACCCAATTTTTCATGTTGCCAATGAACATTTCGGTCGACCATATGTTCCTAAATTGAACAGGTCCAACAAGTCTCACTTCAGCTGGGAATGTATAACTAGATGCTCAATGATTTCAAACAATGTTGGAGGAATATTCTTCTTAGGTTGGCATAATATCTCTTGCATCTCTTCTTCCACCATTTCTATCTCTTTATTGCTGACAATCTTGGAAGTAATGGCCTTGAAACACATGGCTAGCTTAACCAAAGGCATAATATCTTCATTACAGCCAAAGGTAAGAATTCTTCAAACAAAATATAGCAGTCATGTGTTTTCACCCAACAAACTTGTTTTTCTCTAACCTCACGTTATTAAACATAGAGGAAGCATGGTTGTCTCGAAATCTAACATTTTTAACTAGTCCACAAAACAACTTTTTTAATGAGTCCATCTAGTACAAGGAACCTGGCAATTCATGTTTCTCTTGTGTTTCATCAATATGCAAATGTTTTCTAATCTTCATTCTCTCGATATCCATCCTAGTTTGGGAAAGTCTGGGAGTCATTAACGTTGGTTGACCAGAGTTAGTCGACTGGTTTTAGACTTCTGTGTCAATAACGCGTCGGACCCACCACTCCTGCCTCGCTTCTCGCACTATCCGGCGCGCCCGGAGTGGGGATGAACTCAGAACGCTAGATACCGTATTGGACAGCACCGGACAAAAATAAACCTTTGGGGCATGCGCTAGGAACGAAAAAATGTTCGACGCGGCTTGAAACTCTGAACTCTTTGAGGGAGGCGAAATGGGTTCTAATCAGAAGTCGCATGCGAGTCATCTAGCCATGAAGAGAACTTGAAATGCGTCGAAAACTTGTCAGATTATAAAAAAAAATCAATCAACGAGTTTTTTTACAACTACAACGAGCACCCTAATCAAACGGCACGAACGACCCAGCCAGAGCGCGGGCGACAAGGATCATGTTGTGTGTGCCGCTCGGCCATCCTTCCAGCGCTGGTACCCCTCCAGCGCGTCCTCAGCGAGTCGCCGCACGCGCTCCTCTGACACCAGGAGCCGCTGCACCGCCTCCGTCGCCTCTGCATTCTCCCGCTCCGTCTCCTCCGCCCGTTTCGCCGCGGCGAGCTCCCGGTTCGTCTCCTCCAGCTGCTCCCGTAGCGCGGCGATCTCCGCGTCCCGCTCCACCAGCTTCTTCTCCAGCGCCAGCGCGTTGCCCAAGCAGAAGGACACGTAGTTCGTGGCCTGCACACGAACAATGTGATCCATCACACTCCTAACTATCACCAACATTTTACATCTGCAAATGCGTTTGGTGCTAGGTACATAGTGATACCCGCAGAAACTCAACATAGCTCGACGCGACCATGCCGGAAGGCTCCGTCGCCGCGAACACGCGCTTCTGCAACGGCGTGAGGGCACCGTGCAGAAGATCCCGTGCAGCCTCCCAGTCCATGCTGTCGGGGAAATGCTGTGGCTTCCCGGAGAATCCCCGCGGTGGGGAAAACACGGCGGTCACCACAGTGGGAGGCGGATTTTCCTCGCCGTTGTTGGCTTCCTCCGGACCCTTCTTCTCCCCGCACAAAGGGGGCAACACCGGCGCTTCACTGCCCGGCTCGGCTTTCACCTTCTTTGCCGACTGCGCGGCTGCCTTCTCGGCATACATAGTCTTCACCATGTCGTAGATTTGGGGATCAATGCCTGGCACACAAGAACCACATCAGGCAGGGTCGACAAAACATGGGAATGAGATGCATTTCGATGTTCAGCTACCTCTGGGACTGGAAGTAGTAGTATGAGTAGTAGAAGGTGGCGCTGGCGGTGTGGTGGTGCCCATGGAGGAGGCGGCGGCAAGGTGGCTTCCGCAAAGATCTGTGTCGAGATCAATGGCGGCGGCGCCGTGAGCACTCAACAGTTTGCTCGCCCACAGACGCTCCTCCTCCGTGAGCAATGGCTCCACGAAAGATGTCTTGGACGGCTCGCCCCACTCCACCGGGCAAGGCCACGGCTCCGTCGACGAGAGGAAGAAGAAGAGTTTTCTCCAGTCCGATCTGGGAGTCGGCAGACCCGCGAAGCGCAAGCCGGAGTTGTCCTTGGATCGGAAAAAGTACCAGCCTTTTTCCTTGTGGTTGACGATGGACACCTTGAAGAAGTGCCGGAACACCGCGAGCGACGGCGGCACGCCGGCGGACTGGCAGAGCGCAAGGAAGCCCGCCATGATGCGCCATCCGTTGGGCGTGAGCTGGGCCGGGGCGATGCCGAAGTGGGCGAGCGCCTGGCAGAAGAAGCCGTGCAGCGGGACGCGCATACCGGCCATTAGCGCGTGCGCGTACACGCAGACGGCCCCCGGCGGAGGCACCGAGTTCAGGCGCAGGTGGCCGGCAGGGCGCGCCTTGAACTCCTTGGGGACGCCGTGCTTCTCACAGAGCGCGTCGACCTCGTTCTGAGTGAGCAGCAAAGAGACCAAGCTCTCGGCCCCCGGGAGCTTCCTCTGCCGGACCCGGACGGATGAAGAGGAGGAGGAAGGCATCGCGCGCGTCCGAGCTCCTGCCGGCTGGCCTGCCGTGGGTCTACTTCCGCCCCCTGTATGCAGATGAAGTGCAAAGGAAGATTTACCGTGAAGTCAAGAGTGACAGATGTCCCTCTTGGATTGTTTTTTAACGGAGACTCTCATTCTTACCCCCTCCATTCTAAAAATATGTTGCGCATATTTTTTAGTTAAAGTTAAATTTTGTAAATTTTAATCGATTCTAGGAAATATATTATTATCTATGATATGAAAGTTACATAATATAAAAATATATTTTACCGTAGTTCTAATAAATTAATTTTATATTGTAGAAATTAATATATTTATTATATAATTGGTTAAATTTTATAAAATTTAACTTTCACCTGAAATGATGCGCAACATAAGTTGAGACGGAGGGAGCAATTTGATAAATATAAAGCTATGGTTTCTTTATTTTCTTCTTAACTACATATTTTTTAGTTAATCTTTGCCACGGCAGAAATGTATCATGGATTATATTCTACTTCTTTCATCTATCTCAGATCCTTTAGATACATAATTAATTTAAAACCTTTGTCCTGATTTATAGGTCCTATATATCTCTATGCCATAAATTTGAGTAACGTAATACAAGATGTATATTATAAAATTATTATTAAAAGTTTGAATTTTCCACATTCTAATGATATTTTTTACCATATAATTTACATTATGTTAGTTAGATTAGAGCCGCGGGTGGGCTATAAACTGAGATGGGGAAGTACCTCATGCTTAACTGAAAACAGATCCTCAAACGTGAAGTACATAAGTCACTCAAGCTATTGTTCTCTTCATCTCATCTCAAAAAAAAAAAAAAAAGCTATTGTTCTCTAACTTTTTCTTCTTCATATCAAGATGGCTAAAGCTAATTTGATCCAAATTAACTTGCACAATATGTACGTATCCATTTACAATAATTATTTATAATCAAAATTATGGATGACTTATTTTTAGTTTAAATAATTTATATGTACAGTAATTTGCTACAGTAAGACCACCATGTTGTTGAATGGTTAGGAGGGTTGTAGCACACCCAGCTCACCAGAGTTCAAATTCTAGATTTGACACTTTAGTGTCTAATAAAAGGCGAAATATTCTTCGGTGCAAGGTGACGTTCCCGTCGACAACGAGGCGACTTCGTCAATCTCAAGACCCGTTGGATCAGTTCTTCGATGAAATCTCTTGGAGATACTCATAGGGGTAGGATGTGCGTGTGTGCGTTCACATGGGTGAATGTGTGCGCGTATGTGTGACCGTCTTTAATTGTACTATGTTTCACACAAAAATTGCTACAGTAAAATACATAGAGAGCTTGCTATATTATCCTGCCTTTTCTTCTACATTGTAAACTAGCTAAACACCGTGCTTACCTGACTTCCCTCCTCTACATTAGACGATCTCGTTCCCAATTCACTCAATGTGCCCTTCCTTGGTCAATGGTTAGTATGGTCGTTGGGGGTAGAGTGTGATCACATGTACTTTAAGTACTTGACCCTAGTATAAAGAGGCATGGGTTGACAGATAGGTGGGCCCTATGCGGAGTAGGATCCACTTGATCCATATCTTAGGGGTTGTTTGGTTGAAGGGATATCTCCAAGTGGTTAGAGGTAGCCACTAAAAAACTGGTTATGAGCTGTTTGGTTTAGAGAGCGGGAGAGACTAATGATAACCAAATTCGAGGTATATTCGTCCAAAATGGTGGATATCCTCGACCGTCAATATGTGGTGGACGGCGCCAACCACTTCTGTCTCCCGCGCTAGACTCACCCGAAAAGCAGTATTCGCACTGTTTCTCTCACTCATCGTCTAACAAAAGAAAAGAAAAGGCTCCAAACCTATCTATTTTCCCTACCTCTCCCCACTCCTTTCGCGAACCAGTGGCGGCGGCAAGCAATCAAGCCGGCGGTTGCAAGCAATCGGGCTCGGCGGCGGGATTAATCAGGACATCGGCGGCACCGCAGCAGGTACCTCCTTCCATATCCCCTTGGACGCACCTACTCCCACATGGCTTGGTTGACTGGGATTTGACGTTGTGGGAGGGGGATTTGGTATGAGAGACGAAGTAGCAGAGGCTGGGGAGGGTAAACGAGCGCGCAGAAAGTATCTTGATAGCTTCCACCTGGCTAGAAAAGTGTCTTGATGGCTCCCAAGTGCAGGAGATCAATTGTACTCCCTCCGTCCATAAAAAGATGCCCAAAAATGTTCAAATTCGAATGTATCTATACACTAAAGAGTGTTTAGATATATTCAAATTTAGATAAACTTTCGACATCTATTTATGGTCAGAGGTCGTAGTATTTTTTAATAAGAAAGGTTGTCGAGCCCACGAGAAGATGAAAGTATTGGTTAGTAGAATCGATAAGACAACGGTAATAATAAAGTAACAGTTTTGTGTTTTTGGTGTATAATTTGCAATAAAAATAAAGTGCGGAAAGTAAATAGCAAATAAGTCAATGCTCTCAATGAGAGAAAAGCCCAATCCTCTATGCATTAAGAGGACAAGCTCAAGTGTGTGTGTGTGTTTATGAGACAAAGGTTTCCGAGGGTGGCATGGATTCACTAGCAAATGAGTTCTAAACAACATGGTAAATATTTTGTCAAGCTTTATTCAATTGGGGGCAGAGACTAAGTTAGGTGCAGCCATAGATATGTGCAAACAAACCCCTTATGATGGGTCCTAGAGCCATTTTCATGTGCAAGTATAGGAATCATTAAGACATAAATGTCCCACCATAGCAATAGGATCATTGGTTCCCAACATGAACCCCTCTAATGCAACACATAGTATTGAAAACCGTTTCTGTCAATCCGTCCCTTTCAACACTTATGCATTACATTAAAGTGCAGCCCTATGAGCCCATATAGGTGAAGTAATATGCAGTGGATGTTCACATAAAACCATCATAGAACAACATAAAAGATAAAAAAAAGTTGACAAAATACTCATTGCACAGTATATAAGATCATAGCTAGACCATCATATGTCCTCATAAACGTGGGGAACTACTCACAAATGTTAAACATGATATGGACCAGAGGCATAATGTGTAATATCCCAGGTATTGGGGTTACAAAAATAGAGGAAATAGATGTGTGCATTGCATTCATGCATAGAAAATGCAGGGAATTTCGCGCTTTAAAAATAAGCATCACGGTAGCTAAGTTTCACTTGACCTTGGTGGAATTGAAAGCTCATCAAGTCAAGCGCTATGAACCTCAAAGTGACTTTGCTAAAACTTTGTTTTGGGTAGAGATAATTTGATCTAAGGGATTAGATCAAATGGAACTAATAATCAACATAACAACATTTTACTCAATGATCAATTGCTTGATCTTATAAAAGATTATAATATGGTAACCCTTACCATAACATATGAACATACATCTATTTGGAAATCAAGTAACAATAAGTGGAGAAACTATTCCTAACTTATCTTTTCCATATCTTAAACTAATCTATGATCCTACCATGAACCTCATGGTATTCATTCTATTTCAATCTTGGAAGCAAGACAAGGAGATCAACTCTAGAAGTATATATTCTTCTCTATTCCATCAAACCTAGAGAGGTGAGAGTTCTATTATAAATATTACAGAAGCAATAACAAACCTTGAGCTAAACCTTGGATATATATCCAAGTATTCAAATCATCATCTCTAAGAGAAACCTAGGATATTATCCAAGACAATTCCTAGAGAGATAAACCATTTATATTTAACATAGACATTGATGATCACATCAATCTCTATAGAGCCTAGACTCAAGTTAGTATTAAAGTCCTTCCCAAATGAGTGAGACCATTCATACTAACCCTAGCTTTATCTATTTAATATTAAAGGACAACCATTGAACCAGAGTATTAGGAGTACACCATAACCTAGAATAATCCATTCTTATAGAAGAGAGCTCAAGCTTTGGTGTTATACTCAAGATAGAGGAGGCAACACCTGAGTTGAAGGGAGAGAACTATTCTTTAAGCAGATGATCATATCATCATTGTTAAGTAGAACTATAAGTTATTATCTCAGGCATTCTCCTGGGATAGAAATTATTGAGGTAACCCTATCCATTCAAGATAGTAAAAGAAAGAAACTATATTTAGTTGATCAAGACAATACTCAATCATGGAAGTGAGAAACCTATTTAATAAGAGATACCTTAGGAAGCCAAACCTTGATCATTATAAATTGAGTGATGATCATAAACCCTAAGAACTTAAGGTAGAGATACTAAGAACAAGTTGATCATGCCTAATCCATGCTTTGGAGAAATAGGAGAATAATCCAACTGCTAACACTTATATGATTAGTAGATATTATTCACCACATGAAATCATAGGGAGATCACTAGTAATCAACCCTAGGCTTATATCCCAACCTTAACTTGTGAACCACTTGGTGATCATAAGTAGAATCCTACCACATCTCTAATTCATAAATTAAAGAACCTAAGCAAACCTTAGAGTTAAACACTATACTTTATTTGGTGAGAAACCATACCCCCATATGACCAAAGTTAACTATAAAAAGAACTATAACTAATGTAGTTACTTGAATGGTAGAATTGAGAATACTAATTAATTGGTAGAAGATAAAACCAATTCCCAAATCCTTAGTAATTAGAGAAGCACATGAAATATTAAGCAAATAACCACCTTATCATGGTTAGGGGAGATTAAACCCTATCACATGCAATATGGTGTCATCTCATCTCTACAACCTAGAATTAAATCTCAAACCTAGTTTGAGTATCATTTGGGTGATCACAACTAAAACCTAAGCTACAATTAAGTTACAATCCATGTATCATTAGATAAATAGCAATATAACCCTATAAGTGCACTCTAATTAAATCTTATGTTTAACTATGGAACATAAGATGAACCTAGTGCTAAATCTTATAAATGAAACTATATGGGTGGCTATCAACCCCTTATTTCCATATATCAAAACTAAACCATGATAAGAGTATTATTAACTCTAAGTATTTGAAGGTGACATTAAAATATCATTTAGAAAACAATTTGAATATTTTCAAAGTTATTATTCAAATTCATGTCCATATGGAAATTTAAACCAAATACCAATACTAATTAATAAACAAATGTTTTAGTATCATATTAAAATTGCAACTACACCACTCAAGAATTTGTAGTACCCTGGACTAATCCTTGTAGGAATTAAATTTGCAATACCTGCAAGATAATTTGAATTTAAAATAGAATGCAAATTAGAAAAGGAAAACAGAAAATAAAAACAGAAATGGAAAAAGAAAAGGAGAGGAGAAAATCTCACCTGGACCTCCTCTGTCCGCAGAAGCCCACCAGCAGCCCAACGCCCCGGCCCCAAACCACAGCCCAGCAACGGCCCCGTAACCACCCAGCTCGGATAAACTCGAAGAGGACGAGCGTCTTCGTCTTCTTATCTCTGCCTCTCCCGCACGCCTTTGAGAAGCGACACCCGCGGCAGCCAACGCCATGTCCCGCGACACCGCCGCGGTGGTTGACCGCCTTGACACACGACGAACCTATAAAACGCGCCAGCCCTCTGTTTCCCTCTCCATGTTCCCCCAGGATGGAAACCCTAGCTACGCGGTGTTATCACCGAGAGAATGTGACCCGAGCCGAGAGGTGGGCACGATCAAGATGGGCTTGAAGAATATACATGGAAGGTTCGAGAATCGGCACATTATCTTTGAGTTTGGGCTAGTTTACTGCTTGTGTGCAGCAACATATTAGGATACGTGTCGGTTAGTTATTTTACCCGTGCACGGTTAAGTGCACGTCCAGATTAGAAAGTCCCCTGGACTATAATGTATCTAGGGTTTATGGAATAAACAACAGCAACGTTCAACCAACCAAATCAATCTCGGTGCATCTCCGTCTCGAGGGTTTCTACCGGTAAGCAACATGTTGCCTAGATCGCATCTTGCGATCTGGGCAGCACAAGCTCTCCACGTTGTTCATGCGTTGCTCGTGCTAAGCCTTTTGATGGCGAGCAACGTGGTTATCATAGATATGTTAGGGTTAGCATTGTTCTTAGTATATATGCTATCGTAGTGCGACCCTTGCATATCTAGCCGCCCTCCACCTATCTTAGGTGTGGGGGCGGCACCCCGCTTGATCTTAATTTAGTAGATCCGATCCGTTACGATTGCTCCTTGTTTCTACAAGGATTAGTTTAATATCTATGATAGTTAGGCCTTACAAAGGGTTGGAGGATCCAGCTGCATGCAGGGTGTAGTTTGCGCTAAAAGTCCTAAATGAGGATGTTAGGATCAACCTCGTGTTGGTTTTTAGGCCCTATCTAGGATCGGCTTACGATCACGTGCGTGCTTAGCCAGGCAATAAGTGAGTAGGATGATCCGTTATGGTGAAAACCCCAGAGATAATCATGAATCGCTTTAGCTTTATCTTGATCAAGCAGGACCACCATATATTCGTGCACCTCATATACGCGAATCATGGGTGGATCGGCTCCTTGAGCCGATTCACGGGGCACCTGAGAGGCGATCGAGGCTCGTATTTAATGTTTATGTGCCATGCACGAAACTAAGCGAGGCATCTCCATCACCTTCTTGGCCCGGTATAGGTCAGGTGGCACGCCCTTGCAATCGACATCGGACGTGTGACCCGGGAAAGACTGCGGGCATCGCTCGGAGGACCTCGGCCAGCATGACCCTAGAGTTATTCCAGCTCTACAGCAGTGTTGCCCGGCTCGCTGCCGTCGGTGGAGTTTGGACGTCAACACGACCATGCGCCAGAGTGGGACCAACTTCTACATCAACATCCGCCATCTACATACGAGATGGCGGACGACACGCCGATCACATCGAGGATCCCGTAGCGAGCTCAAGAAGAAATATGACGAGATCAAAGTCATCCTCGAAGCCGACCTCGTCGGCTCTTTCCACAGAACCCGTTCACATGGCATCGGGTGGAAGGGTTCTCGCCTAATGGTGCGCTAGATGGGATAGACCTCTCTGCCCCGTCAGAGCCGCACAGTCCTGTGACGAGAGATCAGCTACTTGGTGGCTCACTCGCTGCACCACTCTGAGAACCTGGTCAACACGTTGGATGTCGCTCTTCCGCCTGATATCCGAGAGATCATGAGGCACCGTACTGTTTATTAGGACCAGCTCTGGGACGCATCAAGGAGGTTGCCTCCGGTCCCGTCACCGCGCCATATGCGTTGGCGACACCGAAGTGCGGCTTCGGCATTCGTGCGTCTACAAGATCGGTGGTGACCCTAGTGACTACCGGTTCTTGCACAGCGCTAAAGTCCCTGCGGTACGTGCACGTATGTACCCAGTTGATAATGGGCACTCCCACAAACCGAGGCCACGGCATGTCGGGGACCACCCCAGGAAAACAGGAGGACGTCAACAACGAGCTTGAAACGAGGCGTGGCTGACTAAATATGCCACCCCGGCGAACCTCCAGAGCTCAGCTCCTGCGGCTGGAAAAGCAAGCCTGGCTGGCTAAGTATGCCACCGGCGAATCTTCGAGTTCAACTCCTGCCGCGACACGGCGGATCAAATCAGCACCATGCGAGAGACCGGTTCGGCATGGTGCCGAAAAGGAGGAGCAATCGGCTATTCCAAGCCGTACCACAACGAGTACGAATTGATCCCGCTACCACCCAAATATCAAATACGATTTCTCAAATTCAGCGGATCGGAACGGGTCCCAGCTCCATCGAGCACGTGGGCGATGTTGGCACAACTAGGGCAAGCCTCGGTGTCGGATCCTCGCCTTGAGGTTCTTCTCCACAGTCCTGCAGGTTGACTTTCGGGTGGTACACCTCTTGCCACCGGACCCGTCAGGACTTGGAGACGATTGGAGAAGCGATTCCATACAGCAGTACCACTCGAAGGCTTCAGTCTGGCATTGCTGATCTAGCACAATTACACACGTCGAAGCGTGAAGCTGTGAGAATACATCCCAGCGCTTCGAGATCTTAGGAACCGATGTTATTCGGATTCGTATAACGAAGAAACCAGTCGAGTTGGCGATGACGGGCCTTGTAACACTAGCTCAGGACATGGCCTCCCAAAGCGGACTACCCTCACTTCCAGCGCAACGTGGTTGAAGCTGTCGGCATATGAAGCAGCGCCACCCCCGGACACAATACCGGGGACAAATTCAAGCGTGCGGTAGTCACAGTACGTGCGAGAGGAGGAAACGAAGTTTCTGCGGGAGATCAAGAGGTAGGAGTGGCTGAATGGACTCGGGAGGCCCCGTGTCCACCACCCAAATGTGTAAAGCCACCGAGGCCCGCCCGGGAGTTTGATTTTAGCGTGACCAAAACTGAGCAAATCTTCGACCTCACGCCAAGGAGAAGCGGTTGGCGATTCTGAAGGTCTCAGAATTCCCCACGGTGCAAGAGGCCAGACGGAAAGCCATACGCAAATGGCATAACTCGCTCTCCCATACCACCAACGGCGGGGTATGGGTCGAGCACATCAAGCGGCGATAGAAAAGGCGTCTGATTTTCAACCGATCGCCATGAAGGTCGCTGACCCTTCCGCGGGTGCCTTGGTAGAATGCACTTACCCTGAAGGTTGCCAGCCAAGGATCCTCGTTTAGCATCAACATGGTAGGACCTAGGCACCACTCGTCCTTGCTACGAGAGCAGCTGCTCTCGTAGCAAGGACACAGAGAAGGCCGCTCCACGCGATCGGCTCCAATGATGGCAAGCGCTACGTCACAGAAGGAGAAGTGAAGAACATAAGATATCAACCCTCTCTGATCACCTCCTCAACAAGTATGGGAGTCAGTATGACCGCCGACGGTCCAGCTATGATGATGAAAGAGATCGTCTGGCGAAAAGCCAGAAGACATCGTCGGCATGATCGCGATGAGGAGGCACGGCGCGTGCCAAGGAGGAGAATCAAGGAGCAAGATGACAACGACGAGCCATGGGGCCCGCCCCTTCTTGATAACTCTTCCAGGATTCGAGGAATGGGCGATTGCCCACAATGCAGCAGTACCCAGAATGCAACGAGAAGAAGAGGAGGTAGCCAATGTATCTGTGTTCGGCGCTTAGGGCCTCTCCGCCACAAAGCAAGCGTGCGAGTCCCCTCGATGGGCGGATCTCGAGATTCGAAGGCAGAGGACAAGAAGAAGAAGGCAGTACCGTCCAAGGTAGTGCCCTGATGGACTCAACCGTTCCCAAAAGCGCGGAGTTCGACGATTACGGTCTGGAGGAAGCCGAAAGGTTATACTTGCATACGCTAAGGAAGGCACGACCCGCTGGCTGTGAAAGTTCAGCGAACCCTGGATGGGAGAGGGTCGTCCACGGAGAAAATGGAGTGGCGTCCCAAGCAAAGGAAAGCCGACGTGAAACATCGGCTGGTACAAACATGGTGTTCATCCTCCCAACGGAGTTTAGTGCTCCAGGATTAGACGGGCACGTGGCACAACGCAGCTATGACCGGCGGTTATCTTTGAGAAGCCGCAGAAAATACAGGACATCTGAAGGCCCTGTACTTACGAGGTTATATCGATGGGAGGCTTTGTAAATAAGATCTTGGTGAACGAGGCGAGTCAACATCATGCATTACACTATGCTCACGTCGGTGAGACGCTCTAGCTCAGATCTAATCAAGACCAATGTGACATTGAGGCGATTTCAGCAATAGCGTCGGCGGCACAAGGTGTTCTGAGCGTGGATCTGACCGTAGGAAAGAAAACTATCCCTACAACGTTCTTCATCATCGATAGCAAGCACTTATCTTTGATACCTTAGGAAGAGATTGGATCCACGCTAACTGTTGCATCTCCACGATGCACCAATGCATAATTCAGTGGGATGGAGATGAGGTAGAATTAAATCGAGGGCATTAGCTCAGCCGAAATTTCAGGCGGCATGAGCATGGGAAGCGGCGAGCCAGAGCCCTCTCGAGGATCAATTTGAACATTGCGAGGCGCGCTCCCGGCGTGGCGAAGGAAGGAGTTAGCTGGTTTTATCCGCGCTTTGACCCTTATGGTTGAAGCAAAAGCGAAGGCAACCGTGGCGAAGGCTGATCCTTGTGATAAGCCCCAAAAAATTATGAAGGAGCATTACAGAACCTTCAGTCACTTCAATCATTATGGAGGCCGATCTCGGCAATCGGCCAAAATTATCTTCACCATCTATTTTGTGTTCAACATCGATCTATTGGGCAGCGGCCACGTCGAGATGAAAGTACGTACGAATCATGCGGAGCAGCGTGCAAGTGCGGTGCTGGCCCCCAACAAGTCTAAAACCGATATCTGCGATCACGCGATTAAACGGAAACATATGGTCAGATGAACATATGCGATGACATGCGTACAATGAAACATTTGGGGGCCGATGGGAAAATCGACGATAAAAAAATTTGAATCTCTGAAGCCGATGCGCGACCATCGACTCAAGAGGATCAATGTTACGATTCGGGGTTCCTGAACCTTCTTGTCGAGGATTTCCAACCTTCGATACTAGTTCAGCCGTGTTGACAGAAGGGATATATCGGCTTTCTAAAGGAAAAAGGTGATCGGCTTTGGCGCATCCTCTCTGACATTCTCGCCTCGAGTAAGGCTCGGGGGGCAGCAGGCCTGGTAGACGCTCTGTTCATGAGCCGATTGGGGTACCATCGGCTGGTCTTTCGTCACCACCTTCTTCACAAATGATGAGTATTAAAGAAGACCATTAGGTTTGGTTGGAAGAATTCAAAGGCTTCCCTGAAGATGCTACATTATCCACCAGATTTCAAAATCATCAGTTGAAGAATGGAAGGGTGAATTTTAAAGGACCGATGCATTGCTATCGGCTCATTACGCATTAGCAAAGGGACAAATCGGCAAGGTCGATGAAGAAATCGGCTAAATTAGCTCGGAAAGTGACAAAATCAAATTGGGAAAAGTTCTTCATTGATAGGGAGAGATTTCTTACATAAAGAACTGCTCCCAAAAGGAAGTACTAGGGGATACATTGCCCCATCTCCTACTCCTAGCTGCTAGAGGTCCTATCTACGGGCCGTCGCTGCCCTCGTCGTCGCCGTCATCGCGTTGTCAGCGCGCTCCCGGCGAGGCTCGCCATCGCTCCGGTAGCCGCCGGCGGGCCCTCATTGTCCTCGTCCTCTTCGTCGGCGTCATCGTCCGTCGATGTCGAAGTCGCTTGCCGGGCCAGGGGCAATGGCGTTTAGCCGGCGGCTCGTCGGAGGAGGTGTCGTCCTCCTCCTCACTGTCTTCCTCCTCCTCTCGGGGAAATCCTGAGAGGCGATCATCGTCGCTCTCTCTCTGTTCCGATCGGCGAGACGAGGGCAGCTCTCCAAATCGGTCGGGGCCCGGTGGTCCTCGACCAGGATGGAGAAATCATGGCTAGACTCTGCCACGGCCTCAATGGCGGCGGGTGTTGGCTCGTGGACCTCATGGGATCGCTCGGTGTTGACTCGCCGAAGGAGAAGAGGGCCCCAGGTGGAAAGATCAGGTGAGCGGAGAGGAGGAAAGAGAACATGGTGGCGTAGGGGGCTTTTGGGTGCTAATACGAAGATGCGGAAATAAGCGTAGGGCCAGATTAAATAAAAGGGGATATAGTGGAAATTCAATGCCACAGCAGTTCAGGAAGTGGTGCCTAAAAAAAAACTGCCAGGTCACGCAGTTGTGAAGGCAAGGCATCATGATGGAGAATACTGCGACGGTTCTGCCCACGACATGACCCGACGAAGGAAAAGCAGAGTGATTTTGGAATTATCAATTCAAAACCGGGGGAGCATGTGTTATCACAGAATATGGCAAGGCAGTGCTTGATAAATCCAATTTGCATCACTATTTATATCATAATTTGCTGTTATTCATTGATATATTTCATATTGGGACACAATACTTATGTTATTTCATCTATTTGCATGTTTCACATCATTATTGGAGGGATCGAACACGGGAGCCGGGATTCTGCTTGGAAAAACATAGTGAACGCATTTCGGAAGATCAACTACGGAAGGAAATTATACCAAAACTTGAGGAAGAGGATTGGAAGGAAGCGGAAGAGGAGGAGCCAGGAGCAGCCGGGTGGGCCCGCACCTAGGGTGGGCGCGGCCCGAGCCACAGCGCCGGCCTCTATGATGCAGGGCCCCGACCCTGCAGCCTCCTTTTCTTAGCCAAACCCTTAAATCCGGGAACCTAAGCCACGAGAGGGTACCTCGCGAGTTACAGCCGCCTGCAACGGAGGCGGAGAACACCCGAGAGAAAAGGGCTCTCCGGCGGGCGGGAATCCGCCGAGGGAAATTCCCCCTCCGGGAGGGGAAGTCACGGCCATCGACCACGGTCAGCCGAGCTGGACATCCTCCTTCATCACCATCATCATCATCTCCACCATCATCACCGCCGTCATCACCGCTGGACACCGCCACCGCCGTAGCAATTTGGGTTTGATCTTCATTGTTTGATAGGAAAACTCTCCCGGTGTTGATTTCTACTTGTTGTTGATGCTATTGGGTGAAAACCATTGAACTAAGTTTATGTTCAGATTGTTATTCATGATCATATCTACCTCTGATCATATTCCATATGATGTCTCGTAAGTAGTTCATTTAGTTCTTGAGGACATGGGTGAAGTCTAAATGTTAGTAGTGAACTATGGTTGAGTAATATTCAATGGTATGATATTTAAGTTGTGGTGTTATTCTTCTAGTGGTGTCATGTTGACGTCATTCCTACACGATGCTTCACCATTTATGGGCCTAGGGAATGCATCTTGTATTAGTTGCTAATTGGAGTTGCCGGTGTGAAACCAACCCCGTTGTATATCGATGCGGGAGGATCGCGAGGATCTCGAGTTTAAATTTTGTGGTTAGATTTATTCTTAATTACTTTCTTGTAGTTGCGGATGTTCAAGAGGTATAATCACAAGTATGTATTAGTCCTAGGAAGGCGGTGCATTAGCATCACCCACATAACACTTATCATAACAATGAAGATTATTTAGCCGTATGTAAACGAAAGCACTAGACTAAAATCCCATTGTGTCCTCGAGAACGTTTGTTAGGTCATTATAAGTAAACAAAATGGCTTGTCCTTTGTGCTAAAAAGGATTGGGCCACTCGCTACAATTGTTACTCTCGCACTTTACCTACTCGTACTTTATTCAACTATTACATCAAACCCCCCTGAATACTTGTCTGTGAGCAGTGAATCCTTCATCGAAACTGCTTGTCAACACCATCTGCTCCTCGTTGGGATCGACATTCTTACTTATCGAAAATACTACGATACACCCCTATACTTGTGGGTCATCAAGACTATTTTCTGGCGCCGTTGCCGGGGAGTGAAGCTGTTGGTAAGTGGAATTGGTAAGGAAAACCTTTACTGTTTGTGCTGATTTTATTTCTGGCTGCTGCTATAAGTCATTATGGAGAGATCTTCTCTTCAATTTCTGTTTGGGAAATCTACTACTACTGCATAGCGGTAGTGGATAGGGGCGCCGGGTGAGGAAGTGATACCATATAAAATACCATGAAAATTATTGAACATGTTATGGATAACGCTATGAAGGGGATGGAACTGTCCATCTGGTGATCATTTATTGTTTTTGAATTATGCGGGTTATTCAAATGTGCGGGTATTGCTATGGATGAAGTGAGAGAAACTATTATTCTCTTTATCATTTGTCCCAGAAAAGCGGCGCATTGGTATAAATTATTGGATAATGGGGATTCTCTTGAATGGAATGATATTGTGCCCGGTTTTATTCTAAGTTCTATCCTCCAAGTGAAATTCATAAGGATCGGAATCGGCATATGTAATTTTTGGCCTCATGATGGAGAAATTATTGCCCAAGCTTTAGGGGAGATTGAAGTCTTTAATGCTCAAATGCCCCATTCATGAGCTTCATAGTAATGTTATTATTGATAATTTCTGTGCAAGCTTTCCTTTCAAGACAAGACCTTGCTGGATACTTCTTGTTACGGATCATTTCAGCAACAAAGAGAGTTTAAAGGACCTTCTTGATTGGGATCCAAGAAAATCTTTGAAGGTTGGGAGAGCATTAAGGATAGAGAATCGGGTATAATTTATGATTATAAGTGCATTGAAGCTTTTATGGTCTGATAAATTTCGTAATATGAGTGCTATATATGGTCTTGATTCTCAAGTTCTTGCAAATTGTTTTTATAAAGTTTTTGCCTCTCATTATGAATTGCCAAAGAAGAATTTTGATAAGTATCATGAACCGTATAAAGATAAAATTGATTCATCTATTAATAAATGTGTAGTTGAAACTGCTGATCGTGTTATTCCTGAAGCTTATATTGAAAAAACTCCTTTCCTTGCTAAAATGAAGGAGTACTTTGTTATAAATAGTGCGGTTCATAAAAGTGAAAAGAGGCTTTGTAGAACACGAAGAACAAATAAAGTTGAACTTTCTTGTTGCAATGATTAAAGATCTTGTGATGAAAGTGTAGAGGATGGTCATATTATTTTCTGTGAAGATGCTTCTAATATTGTCTCACATCCTAATAAACCCAAACAAGTTAGTGTTCCTATGCTATCTGTTAAAATTGGTGATCATTGTTATTATGGATTATGTGATATTGGTGCAAGTGTTAGTGCTGTTCCGTATGAGCTTTACAAGGAGATTATGCACGAAATTGATTCTTGTGAACTTGAAGATATTGATGTGGTTATTCAGGTGGCTAATAGAGAAACTATTTCTCCAATTGGTATTATTCGAGATGTGGAAGTTTTATGCGGTAAGATTAAATATCCTGCTGACTTTTGGTACTTGGTTCTACTGCTAGTGATTATTGTCCTATTATTTTTGTTAGACATTTTCTAAATACTTGTGGAGCTATTATAGGTTGCAAGAAAGAGAATTTTGACTAAATTTACTGGTGAATCTTATGAGTTTAACTTCTCTAAATTTACTAAAAACTCCTTATAAAGCTGATTTGCCTATTAATGATTTTAAAATGGAGCAATGTGCATCTATTGTTCTTGTTCCTAATAATCCTTTACAGCAACATTTGGAGGGAATAGCGAGAGTGAAGATTTTAGGAAAGAAAGAGATGAGCTTGAGGAAATTTTTCTTCGCCAACCTATTCTCAAGCATGATTTCCCGGTGGAAGATTTGGGTACAACACCGCCACCAAAGGAAGATCCTGTTTTTGATTTAAAGCCTTTACCTGATAATCTTAAATATGCTCATATTGATGATAAGAAATATATCCTGTTATTATTAGTTCTAAGCTTTCAGAGATTGAGGGAGAGAAAAAGGTTATTGGAAATATTGAAGAAACATCGGTAGCTATTGGCTACACTCTTGATGATTTTAAGGGGATTCTCCGTCTATATGCCAACATGCTATTAATATGGAAGATGATACAAAGCCTGTTGTTGAACCTCAAGCGTCGTCTAATTAGAAGATGAAGAGTGGTAAGGACGGGTATTACGACTTCTTGAAAATTTACGTATTATATATCCTGTTAACGTGGTAGATGGGTTAGTCACATGCATTGCGTTCCCAAGAAGGGAGGAATGACTGTTGTGCCTATTGATAATGATGAGCTCATTCCTCAAAGGGTAGTTGTAGGGTATAGAATGTGCATTGATTTTAGAAAATTTAATAAAGTTACTAAGAAAGATCATTACCCTTTACCATTTATTGATCAAGTGCTTAGAAAGATTGTCTAAAAATACTCATTTTTGCTTTCTTGATGGTTATTTTGGATTTCACAAATTGTTGTTAAAGCTAAAGATCAAGAGAAAACCACTACTTGTCCTTCTGGAACTTATGCTTATAGACGCATGCCTTTTTGGTTTATGTAATGCTCTGCTACTTTTCAAGATGCATATCTGCTATTTTTCATGGTTTTTGTGAAAGTATTGTAGGGTATTTATGGATGATTTTTCCGTCTATAGAATTCTTTTGATAGTTGCTTGAAACCTTGATAAAGTTTTGCCGAGATGTGAAAAACTAACCTTGTTCTTAATTGGGAGAAATGCCACTTTATGGTTAATGAAGGAATTGTATTGGGACATAAAATTTCTGAGGGAGGTATTGAAGTTGATAGAGCTAAAGTTGAAGCAATTGAGAAGATGCCCTATCCGAGGGATGTTAAAGGTATTCGTAGTGTTCTTGGTGATGCTGGGTTTTATAGGAGATTTATTAAAGATTTCTCCAAGATTTCAAAGCCTCTTACTAATCTTCTTCAAAAAGATGTACCTTTTGTTTTTGATGATGATTGTAAGGAAGCTTTGGAAACTCTAAAGAAAGCCTTAACAACTGCTCTATAGTTCAGACCTCTGATTGGAACACCATTTGAAATTATGTGTGATGCTAGTGATTTTGCTGTGGTATTGTTCTTGGACAGCGAGTAGATAAAAGCCAGATGGCTATTCATTATACTGGTAAAACTCTTGATCTTTGCTCAAAAGAAATTATGCCTGGCTTGAAGGAATTATTGTTGTAGTCTTTGCTTACTGGGTAAATTTAGATCTTATATTGTTGATTCAAAAGTTACTATTCATCCTGATCATGCTGCAATTAGATACCTAATGACAAAGAAAGATGCTAAGCCTAGGCTTATTAGATGGGTACTTCTTTTGCAAGAATTTGATTTACATATTGTGAATGGAAAGGTGCTTTGATAATCCTGTTCTTGATAATTTGTCTAGATTGGAAAATATTGCTTATGATCCTGTTCATGTTAATGATAGTTTTCAAATGAACAATTGGCTGTAATAAAGGTAAGCTCGCGAGACAGTCCTTATGCTGATTATGCTAATTTTATTGTTTCCAAGTACTTGCCTCCAACCTTTCAGCTCACCAAAGGAGGAAATTCTTTTATGACTTGAGGCATTATTTGGGGATGACCCACACTTATATAAAGAAGGAGTGGATGGTATTATGCGAAGATGTGTTCCTGAGTATGAACAACAAGAAATATTGAGTAAATGTCATGGTAGTGCTTATGGAGGACATCATGCTGGAGAAAGAACCGCGCAAAATTTACAATCAGGTTTTTATTGGCCAACTCTCTTCAAAGATGTGAGAAAGTTTATTTTATCTTGTGATGAATGCCAAAGGGTTGGTAATATCTCAAGACGCAATGAAATGAAATGCCTATGGATTATACTCTTGTTATTGAACCGTTTGATTGGGGATTTGACTTCATGGGACCTTTTCCGTCTTCGGAAGGTAACACATACTTATTCTTTGTTGATTATGTTACTAAATGGTGGAAGCTATACCTACAAAAAGTCTTGATGGTGAGACCTCTTTAAGAATGCTCTTAGATATTATTTTCCTAGATTTGGAGTACCTAGATATATTATAACTGATGGAGGTTCTCATTTGTTTCATGGAGGTTTGAAAAACTCTTGCTAAGTATGGTGTTAATCATAGAATTGCTTCACCGCTTATCATCCTCAAGCTAGTGGTCAAGTAGAATTATCAAATAGAGAGATTAAATCTATTTTAGGAAAGACCGTTAATAAAACTAGAAAGAATTGGGCTAGTAAATTGAAGGATGCACTATTGGGCTTATAGAACCGCTTATAAAAATCCCATGGGAATGTCACCTTATAAAATGGTTTATAGAAAAGCTTGTCATTTACCTTTAGAACTAGAGCACAAAACTTATTGGGCTGTTAGAGAATTAAGAAAATAAAGATCCTAAACTTGCCGGTGATAAGAGTTGTTGCAGTGAGTTCTCTAGATGAATGGAGAAGTGAAGCATATGAAATGCAAAACTCTTTAAAGAGAAAGTTAAAAAATGGCATGATAGGAGGATTTATCAAAAGAGAATTTAATATTGGGGATAAAGTCCTATTGTAGCGGTCTCGTCTTTGCAGTGAAATTACTCTCGAAATGGGAAGGACCATATGTTGTCGAGGAGGTGTATCATCAGGAGCAATTCAAATTAGCTCTCTCCAAGGCAATGCCACATAAGTGGTGAATGGACAAAGACTCAAGCATTATATCTCGGGTGATTCTTATAATGTTGATGTTGATATTATTAAAGTGGAAACCGGAGGCCTACATCAAAGGGCAAATTGACAGTCGCAGCCGGAACTCGGCGAATAGGTAGCAGTACTGGTAATAAAAAGTTCGCAATTTACTTTCCGAACTATATTTTCTTGTTTTGGAAAATATACAAGAAGTCGGATTAGAAAGCAGGTGGAAAAGGACGCCACGAGGGAGTGCCACCACGGGGCGGCGGCTGACTGGGCGCGCAGCCCTATGAGATTTGGCCGCCTCGTCAGCACTCCGACTACGGATTTCGTCTGGTGCTTTCCTTTGTGAGAAATTTTGCTATATAATCCGGACCACAGAGGTCGAAGTATATCGTTCTCGGCGTGTTTTATTTCAAGCTGTTGCATGGGATCTGTTTCCGGTTTAGAAGCACCATGGCCTCCAACAACAGGGCAAGGGGCTTTTGGAGGAAGAGAAGAAGGAGGTGCCATCAAGACAAGAGCAGCAAGCCGGAGGAAGCAAGCAAATCTTGGTGGGATCTGTTGACACTCGACGTTCTTTTTCTCATAACCTGCAGGGACCTTTACCACCCGCTCTTAGCCTCGACTCTTTCCCCATGATGGAAGAAGTCATACGGATTACCGATGAGTTTTGTGATCAATATCGGGCTCTACGAAGAGAAGTGGAGATACTCCAGGAGGAGAATTGCCGTCTCCGAAGAATGATTGAATACCACTCGATTCGCATCACAAGGTCGTCATCGCCAACTTCGGATAACAATGAATCTCTTCGAATCTTAGTGCAGAATTGTCAAGCTGAGAAACTGAAGACGAAGGAGCTTATTAAGAAGCTCGGGAGGAGTTCATCACCATCATCGCCAAAGGAGTAATTCATCATCGGTATTGGCATCCCTTGGTTTGTTCCAAGCTTGGGAGAGTGCCGTATCACATTATCACTACCTTTTACTTTTATTGTCAAGTAGTATCATATCATGAGTAGGGAAGTTATCATATAAGATGGGTTGCGTTTGGAAGTATCTCTCCTTTAGTTGGTTATCTATGTATCCCTTGGTGTGAGTTATCGTTATGGAATATTAATGAGAAGTCTTATCATTTACATATTGCACATCTTATTTTAGTTTGCAATCTCTACTATATGATTCACCTTGTTGATAGTATTGGTCACTTTGGGAGCATTGAATAAATCCTTATTTGGTTTGGCAAACTTAGCATTGGTCAATAGCAACAACACTTTGAGGTTTAAATAGAAAAGAAATACATGTAGATGTTTCATTGTCTTTCTTGTTAGCTCATAGCTTATTATTCTGAAGTTGAGATTGTTTGTGCTTACAAGGAAGATGCATGATTGTTTCTATCATATGTATATTTGTTTGTTTCCCTCAACTCGTATGCTTGCTAATTAACCTTGCTAGCCTTTGAGAGAATACTTCTCGTGCGTCCAAACCTTAACCCAAACCTATGCCATTTGTGTCAACCACCATACCTACTACTACATGGTATTTTCTGCCATTTAGTAAATACTTCATGTGCTACCTTTAAACAATTCAAAACTTAGTATCTCTTATTTGTGTCAATGTTTATAGCTCATGAGGAAGTATGTGGTGTTTTATCTTTCAATCTTGTTGGGCAACTTCCCACCAATGGACTAGTGGCTTCACCACGCTTATCAACTAATTTTGCAAAAAGAAATGCGGCAATGGGATTCCCGAGTCAAATTGATTAAACTAAACCAGACCTCCCCTCCATGGTATATGATTGATGGACGGCACCCGAAGAGGATCGGTTAGCCATGGCTTGTGTAAGCAAGGTTGGGGGAGTGTCATCATCATAATAAAGCTAAAATAAAGGCACTCCTTCATGGTGGCGAGTTATTTAGGCAGGCACCCGAGGGTTCGGTTAGCCATGGTTTGTGAAGAAAGGTTGGGGTGCCACACAAAATGAAAATAATATGGGAACGCTCTTAGGAGGTTATGCGGCAGGGGGTTCAAGTGCACTTCCAGTCCGTTGACAACAACAAACACCTCTCAAAAAATGTTACTTTTATTCTCTTTATATGATTGCAAAAATTGAAAAAGCTCTAGCACATGATTTAATCCATGATTCCCTCAGGGCCTGTCTTTTACTTTATGTTGAGTTAGTAAACCTATTTCCCTCCATCTCAAGCAAGCATTTGAGTAGTTGTGATCAAACCATTATATTGTGATTTGCTACATCATGTCTTTTATTCTTCTTTGTTTAGTACAAGTTTTATTTGAATGAATATAGCTTTGCAAGTTATCAATGATTATGAGTAGACCATTACGATTGAGTATGCAAGTTGTGCCTTATAAACTCTAACATGAGAGCGCTGCTCAATGAGATAAATATAATATTAATTGTTCTCTGACCAAGAACAAGTTTGCCATCACCAATCATGATTTCTCATGCACCTTTACTTGTGATTACCTTATACTTGTTTCAATATGAGTTATAAGAGGTTGTTTACTATAATGTCCTGTGTGAATGAATATGATGCTTCTTGTCCGTATTTTATTTATCGACTCTTCCTCCATAAACATGTGGTCATGTCTATCGAGCTCAATTTCGCTTGGGGACAAGCGAAGTCTAAGCTTGGGGGAGTTGATACGTCAATTTGCATCACTATTTTAATATCATAATTTATTATTCATTGATATATTTCATATTGGGACACAATACTTATGTCATTTCATCTATTTTGCATGTTTCATCATTATTGGAGGATCGAACACCGGAGCTAGGATTCCTGGAAAAAGCACCGTCAGAACGCAATATTTCGGAAGATCAACTCTGGAAGGAAATTATACCAAAAATCCTATTTTCAAGATGACGAAGGAAGCCGAAGGAGGAGCCAGGAGCCAGGGTGGGCCCACACCCTAGAGGCGGCGCGGCGAGCCCTGGCACACGCCGGCCTATAGTGGGGGGCCCACGACCCTTTTCGCCTCCTTTTCTTCGCCAAACCCTTCGTCCCGAAGACCTAAGCCACCAGAGGGTACCTCATGAAGAGTTACAGCCGCCTCTGCGGGCGGAGAACACCAGAGAAAAGAGCTCTCTGGCGGGCAGGAATCCGCCGGAAATTCCCTCCGGGAGGGGAAATCGACGCCATCGACACCGTCATCGAGCTGGACATCATCGCCATCACCATCATCATCATCTCCACCATCATCACCGCCGTCATCACCGCTGGACACCGCCACCGCCGTAGCAATTTGGGTTTGATCTTGATTGTTTGATAGGGGAAACTCTCCCGGTATCGATTTCTACTTGTTGTTGATGCTATTGAGTGAAACCATTGAACTAAGTTTATGTTCAGATTGTTATTCATCATCATATCACCTCTGATCATGTTCCATATGATGTCTCGTGAGTGGTTCGTTTAGTTCTTGAGGACATGGGTGAAGTCTAAATGTTAGTAGTGAACTATGGTTGAGTAATATTCAATGGTATGATATTTAAGTTGTGGTGTTATTCTTCTAGTGGTGTCATGTGAACGTCGACTACATGACACTTCACCATTTATGGGCCTAGGGGAATGCATCTTGTATTCGTTTGCTAATTGCGGGGTTGCGGGTGCGAAACCCAAACCCCGTTGGTATATGATGCGGGGAGGGATAGGGATCTCGAGTTTAAGGTTGTGGTTAGATTTATTCTTAATTACTTTCTTGGCTTGCTAGGGGTATAATCACAAGTATGTATTAGTCCTAGGAAGGCGGTACATTAGCATAGGTTCACCCACACAACACTTATCATAACAATGAAGATTATTTAGCCGTATGCAGCGAAAGCACTAGACTAAAATCCCGTGTGTCCTCAACGTTTGGTCATTATAAGTAAACAAACCGGCTTGTCCTTTGTGCTAAAAAGGATTGGGCCACTCGTGCATTGTTACTCTCGCACTTTACCTACTCGTACTTTATTCAATGTTACATCAAACCCCCTGAATACTTGTCGTGAGCATTTACGGTGAATCCTTCATCAAAGCCTTGTCAACACCTTATTGCTCCTCGTGGGATCGACATTCTTACTTATCGAAAATACTACGATACACACCCATTTGTGGGTCATCAGGTGGGCAATCAAGATGGGCTTGGAATATACATGGAAGGATTATGAAATCGGCTGTTATCTTGAGTTTGGGCTAGTTTGCCTTTGTATACTGTAACATATTAGGATACGTGTCGGTTAGTTAGAATTTTACCCGTGCACGGTTAAGTGCACGTCTAAGTTAGAAAGTCCCTGGACTATAAATATGTATCTAGGGTTTATGGAATAAACAACACCAACGTTCAACCAACCAATCAATCTGGCGCATCGCCAACTCCTTCTTCTCGAGGGTTTCTACCGGTAAGCACATGCTGCCTAGATCGCATCTTGCGATCTAGGCAGCAAGCGTTGTTCATGCGTTGCTCGTGCTGAAGCCTTTTTGATGGCGAGCAACGTAGTTATCATAGATATGTTAGGGTTAGCATTGTTCTTCGTATCATATGCTATCGTAGTGCGACCCTTGCATATCTAGCCGCCCTCACACCTATCTTAGGTGTGGGGCGGCACCCCGCTTGATCTTAATTTAGTAGATCCGATCCGTTACGGTTGCTCCTTGTTTCTAGGATTAGTTTAATATCTGCAATAGTTAGGCCTTACAAAGGGTTGGAGGATCCAGCACGTAGGGTGTCGTTCGCTAGTCCTAGACAGGATGTTCCGGGGATCAACCTCGTGTTGGTTTTTAGGCCCTATCTAGGATCGGCTTACGATCCGTGCGTGGCCGCGAGCCCAATCGTGAGTAGGATGATCCGATTATGCGGTGAAAACCCCGGATCGTCGTAGATCGCTTTAGCTTTATCTTGATCAGAGCAGGACCACCATATATTCGTGCACCTCGTACGAATCATGGGTGGATCGGCTCCTTGAGCCGATTCACGGGATAACTGAGAGCCGATCGGGGCTCGTATTTAATGTTTACGTGTATGCCATAGGAAACTAAGCGAGGCATCTCCATCCTTCACACCAGGTATAGGTCAGGTGGCACGCCCTTGCAATCAGCATCGGACGTGTGACCAGAAGGCTTTGCGGGCCGTCGCTCGGAGGGACCTCGGCCAGCCGCAGCCCTAGGTTGTTCCCGGCTCTATGGTGTTGCCCGTCGCTGCCCGTCGGTGGGTTTCGGACGTCAACAACCGGCCATCTCGGCTCGCCGCCGATTGAGGCCGTCTCAAGCCCAACGGTGAGGTCCTGGAGGTGCGCCTCGTCTTCTATTCCCTCTGGGAGGAAGATAGCTTCCAGTGATGGCCGGAGTCGGGCGAATTTGGTGATTTCCTTCCGCAGCTCATCGCCGGTATCGGCGAGGTTGAGCTCGTTTCCAACCACGATGACGCCATCGACCACACCAACGCCACCAGGGTACGATTGCGCATCTCTGGACTATTCATTTGCATGATTTGGTCCACCGTAGCATATTTTCCGAGATCGCCGGAATCGCGCCGCCGCAGTAGAGCTCGCCGGAGCTACTCCGGTGACTTCTAGTTGGTGGCGATGGTACCAGAAGACTCCGCATCGAGTACCGGTTTGAACGAGATCGTTTTCACCACCTCTAGAGCTCAGTATCGGCGTCGCCGTCGATCGCCGGAGCTCTCTCCGGCGAGGTGACGTGGCTAGTCAACTCCAGAGTCAAATTGACTACTCTTCGCCACGTGGCGTGGCAGGTGAGGTGGACACGACCCCAGTCAGTGCTAGGGTTAGATGCGTACCGGTAACTATAGTCATTTTCTTTTAAATTTAAATCCAGTAAATTTCTGCAACTTTACAAAATTTAGAAAATTCAATTTAAGTCAGAAAAATATAAATAAGATGTCAAAATGCTCCTAAAAATAAACTCTATCCAATAAAAATATAATATGAATTTTTATTTTTAATAAAAATTTAATTATTTAAACTTATTAAATAAGCCTTTTCTTTAATTCTAAATTGAATTAAAATTCAATAATTAGGAAAACCTTCTAAAATAAATAAAAACCAGTAAGAAAATAAAGAAAACATTAAAGCTATTTTTCTTTATTTGTTATTTTGATAAATCTTTATTAGTGGAAATTTAAACCCTGATTAATAATTACCCTACTTATTAATTGTTCAAAAATAATAAAATGTCCAATGCAATATTAATTTATTTCAAAGTTATTAATAACTTCAACCCTAACATGAAGTTATTAATCATAGAATTAAATGATAAATAGCAAACCCTAAATTCCACATGGAATGATATTACAACCCCATCATTTCATGTGTAATCCTAAAACCCTAATTCCATTAGGAACCCTAGTTCCATTATTACATGAGAACCCTAAGTTGCTTCTAACCTAAACCCAAGGTTAGCACAGGTGATCATGGTACTTTATTTCAAATCATAGAGCCATCATTAGCAACTAAAAGACATACCTATGTCCACATAAAATGTAGAACCCTATCACTAGCAATTTAGTATTCCATGTATGCATATCACTAAACCTAGTTGATCAAGTAGGATCAACCAAGTTTAAACCCTAGCTTCTACTGTCAAAACCATCATCCTTGTTTATCCCTATTTACACCATTGTGATGAACCCTAATAGCAACCATACCTACTATTTGACATTACATAACCCATTCCACTAAACCCTACTAGTGTGAGATACTTATGAACCATCCTATTTAGGAACCAACCATTCTCTACTTAGAGATCCAATAGCTAAAACAAGACAACCTCAACCCTAATTGATATACTTCTTATTACCTAAGAAGTATATTCTTCGAAAGTTATTCTTTTGAAGAAAATAAGGAATCGTCATCAACCCTGCTTATAAGGACCTATAAACCCTAGCCAGCTATCACTAGCAAGATAAACCAATCTTGATAGCACCCATGTGTAATTAATTGCTTAAGATGCCTAGGCATAACTCCACCTGGTATTGATGAATCCAACCTTGTTAGGATCCATCTAATATCTACTCCAGAGCCAATTGGAACCATAGTTAACCATAGAACCCACCAACCTAATTACCATACTTGTTCTTTATCAAAGTACATGTTCTTCAAAAGTTATTCTTTTAAAGTACATGATAATCAATTATTAACCATGCCATATAGTACTAAAACTGACCACTATTCTTTACTTGTTAACACTATGCCCATTATCATTCTTTGTGTGCTCAAGGGATTACTATGCTTTATTATCTACCTGTTTATAATACCAAGTAATCACACCTGAATAAGAACCTTGTATGTGAATCACTCTAAAAGTGCAACACACCCTAAACCAATCATTACAACTCACTGATCTTAAATCATCGGGGTTAGGTCACGCTTAGAGCGATTGCATCTCATACATATGCATTATTGCATCCTTGCAATCTTTTAAACATCGTCTTACCGGACGATGATGCTATTCAGAATTTGGAGTTATTGCGTCGAAGACCTTGTCTGCATAATCTTGCAGTCAAGAAAGGCAAGTTCATCGCTTGCTCATGTCATTTGAGTATTTTTACCAAATTACTTGCAAAGTACTATGTTTATCACTATTGCATAAAAAGCAAAACCACTATTTTCATAACTATGAATATGACTATGTGGTGGGCAATGGAACCATGGATTGTGTTGATATGGTGGAGGTTCCATTGCAAGGGTTTATATCCATCTAGGAATAAACAACAAATGTCGTCCAGTGATTCTTGTGCCGTAATACCCGTGTTAACCATAAGATCCGAAGTGGGACGGAGTAGCCAAAAGTGTTTCCACATCTTGTTCATCAACGGATGAGCTTTACCGTAGAAACTTGTATCTGTCGGGGGCGAGCGATAGGCTGGGGAAGCCTTAAGTCCCCACGATATTGCGGTCTATGATGGGTTGCAGCTACCGGCGTAGGAATGTATGGTAGAGCCCTGCATTGACGTCGTGGTCGGGGTCCACCCTGAAATCTACGGGAATAATGGGACCGGCGTGGACCCAGGGTCGGGGCATGCAACAACGGGTGGGTGTTCGAGGTAGAGGAGGAATATGATTGGCTAGACCTTATACCGGGCCTCACACCATAGGAAGTGTGGACGGGTCATTCCCGGTTGGCACCAAGGTTAAGATCTCTTATGGGTAAAGCAACACACCTCAGAGTGTAAAGCCGTGACCTTTCACTCCCATTCCGGGATATGGAACTGCGAACGCGGCCGGAAAGGAGCTCCATGAAGTTCGAGTAAACCGGTGAAGGCTGATGGACATAGTTCTTCTGAATAAAAGCAACCTTTTGAAGAAATGGTTATGAAAACCTGCATTGGTATTAGACTTTCTGGTCTAATGCTGTAGCTAGTGCATTAAACACCTCTTTCCTATAATGAACTTGTTGAATACGCTCGTACTCATCCCACTCTTAAATCCCCTGCTTAGATATGGAGGCATCAAAGGAGGATCTACAGTGCAACTTGAAGGCCGAGGAGTCAACAACTACTTCAAGAGACAGGACCCTGTCAGAGGAGTCAGATACCACATCAACAAGGAGAAAACATAGTTTAGCCATAGAAGGGAACTAGCTTCCTAAACTTAGCTCCTAATTAGTTAGAATCTATTCTTAGCCTCTGTAGCTAGTTAAAAACTCTTCAAATAGAGTTCGTGATAGGATTAGACTACGAGTCATTCTTCTGGAGTTTATTTGCAGTTTTACCTCATTGTAAAGTAGGAGGCTGTGTGGATCTTTTGTAAAGAGTATGTGTTGTAATTCTATAGACATGCCTTGGACCCGCATATGTTTTGTACCACTCTGAGCGATAAAATACTAGTGGAACAGTGTTTCATTGGTGTTATATCAGACTTGCATACTACACCATGCAGTGGTATGCCGGGTCACCACAGTTGGTATCAGAGCAAATGCTTTGACCCTAGGATTAAAACCCTTTAAAGGAGACCTATAGGTTTGGTAGTGTCTATAGGAAGTTATCCTGGGTAAACCAAATACTTCTTATGACTTGAGATGGATATTCACTTGAGAATAATCCTGACATACTTGAGTCAACATTTCTAACCTAGCTTACCAAGATAAAGTAAAGTTAGTCAGCTAATCCCAAATATGTAGTATACCATTAAGTCCTTAAAATAATAGATGAGTAGATCACAGTTGGTATACAATACATGGTAGTCCAAAGAGAGGATACAACCATAAGGAAGATATCCTATTGGAAGATGTGTACCAACACAAGTTATGATTACGTAAGAATTATTTAGACATGTAATAGGAGTAAATCAAGTGATGAAGATAATTAAGAAATCCTAATAGAAGATGTAGACCAAGTTAAGTAATGAGTAAGTAAAAATTATCTAGACATGTGAAACAATTGATAATAAGTGATAACTATGAGTCATATGAGGTAGTATAAACCATGTTGAGTCAATCATGGGAGGTAAGGAAGAGTGATTGGAATAAAATATGTTTACATATATGGTAGGGATAGTAATCATATAACATTCACCTGAGAATCGTTATGTGATGGATGATGAACATCTAAAGTATTTAGGAGGAGTACAATAAGAAGCCAAGTGCTAAACAATAGTGCAAGAATTGTGTTCCCAACACTATGGGAAGTGTGCCAAGCACATCATGACCATAGGTTTATGATAGAAACACTTGAAAGTATAGGAGCTATATCCTAATAAATAGGTGTTTAGAGTAGCAATGTTAGAACCTAGACATATCATGTGAGATAGTACTCAATAAAATGAAAGTTAAGTAGTACTTCCAAAGAAGTTAAGTTAATCTTAACTACCCTAGACCACTTTGTTTCAAGTTTATACCATTGCAATTGTGCAATTCAGGTAAATGTTAAGACAAATAGTAGCCTCCCATATATTCGTGCTAAGTATCACGATATAAACCTATATTATGTGGTGTTATATACTACACATCTCAGCCTGATGTTTCGAGATGTCTTACTCAACTAGTATATTCAGGCTTATGATGGTGTGTATTATAAGCACAAAGCTGAATCTTCTTGGATTTTTATTGGATTTTCATTGATTGACTAGATCCATACATGAAGTTTGACTTTGATATGCAAATGCATGTTGCAATATCAAGTTACTACTTGATGCTATAGATCTAGAGGGTACGGGTATTCATGTGAGGAAGTGACGAATTCCGAAGTTTCTAAAGACAAGATGAAGGATCATCAGAGAAAGGAAGTAAAGTTGAAGGAAGCAACTACAAAACTCTGAAGGAAGTATTAATCAGAAACTCATGCTTAGCCTTAATAGAGGAGTACTTTGGTACATAAGAAGCATGAAGGTGAGAAATCTGGTGATTATGGTGAAGCTCAAGCAGATCCATAATCATTATGGAAGAGGGAATGCATGGGAAATCTCTTAGGATACTATATTCATAGTGTCAGCTAGTGGTTTTCTTGCAAAATAAACCCTGTATGAAGGAACATGATATATGAAACCATAGCAGATATAAGAAGACCATAGTTGATATTAGAAGACCACAATTGGTATAGGATCAATACTGCAAGATAAAGTAGAAGATGTCTCGTCCCGTTGATCAGAACCTATAATAGAATCATTTTCAGATAACAAATAGCCATAATTGGTATCAAGTAGTCCATCATTGGATTAATTGTACCAAGAAGTTGTGAACAAATAAAATTTTGTTAGCCAAATAACAATGACCTATAATCATTTAGTCGAAGGATTAACATTGGATGTCCACAACTGAGTGGATATACCACAAACATTCTTCGTGAGACCTTAGAAGAAGAACAAACCATAAGTTAGACCTAGACCAATATTTTAATCATAAGTCCAATAGTTGGAAGAAAAGGAGTTTAAGACCATAAGAAAACTCTAAGGGGTAGAGTAAAGATTGAGTTGGATCTACAAGGACTCAATACTGTAAACAAGATAGAAGAAGAAGGTCTGAACTGAGAGGAAATTCGATCTTATTTTCATAAGATTGTTGAACATTACTTTCAGAAGGATGTCAGACCAGAAGCCGAGGTTCATACCTCGAGGAAGTAAGAAGTGGACTATAACTTGAGAAAGTGAGTAATATTTACTCAGAAGTATGAAAGCTCAAGTAAGTCAAGCATAAAGAAGTTGGACGAAGAAAATACCATAGACCAAATACAGCTCAAGAAGGCCAAAGACTGAAGTAGATTGACCATACCAAAACTAAAGTCTATTTGAAAGATTCCTTTCATGGAACCAAAATAACCCAAAATAGTTATAGGTATCAACTATAAACCATGATTGGATGAACTAAATGAGCCTAATCCATTCTTAGAGGAATAATCCAGCATAATCATTTCCATAGTTAGTACCTTACCAAGTACCATTATTGCACTTTTGGTAGTAAGGGAAAACAAAGACCTATTCATCAATTATGAGTTCATTATCAAATTAGTTCTCAGTTAGGACTAGCAGCACCAGAATAAGTCCTAATCAATGAATCTTCAAAGAGAAAGGAAACAAGTTTATAGAGTTGGAAGAAATCAAGGAATCAAAGTAAGAACCATGGTTCAGAGACCAACCTTAATGGATTCCAGGAAAAATCTGGACAAGGGATATATTCAATTATATCTAGTGAGATCAATATGGAGTTCAAGAAAAGTTGCAGTTTATACAAGTCAGATCCACACTCCGGAAACGTGAGAGTGATCAAACTTCGAGGACGAAGTTTAGTTTAAGGGGTAGAGACTGTAATATCCCAGGTATTGGGGTTACAAAAATAGAGGAAATAGATGTGTGCATTGCATTCATGCATAGAAAATCTGGGAATTTTCGCGCTTTAAAGTAAAACAGTCACACTAACTGAAGTTTCACTTGACCTTGGTGGAATTGAAGTAGCTCATCAAGTCAAGCGCTATGAACCTCAAACTGACTTTGTTAAAACTTTGTTTTGGGTAGAGATAATTTGATCTAAGGGATTAGATCAAATGGAACTAATAATCAACATAACAACATTTTACTCAATGATCAATTGCTTGATCTTATAAAAGATTATAATATGGTAACCCTTACCATAACATATGAACATACATCTATTTGGAAATCAAGTAACAATAAGTGGAGAAACTATTCCTAACTTATCTTTTCCATATCTTAAACTAATCTATGATCCTACCATGAACCTCATGGTATTCATTCTATTTCAATCTTGGAAGCAAGACAAGGAGATCAACTCTAGAAGTATATATTCTTCTCTATTCCATCAAACCTAGAGAGGTGAGAGTTCTATTATAAATATTAGAGAAGCAATAACAAACCTTGAGCTAAACCTTGGATATATATCCAAGTATTCAAATCATCATCTCTAAGAGAAACCCTAGGATATTATCCAAGACAATTCCTAGAGAGATAAACCATTTATATTTAACATAGACATTGATGATCACATCAATCTCTATAGAGCCTAACCTAAGTTAGTATTAAAGTCCTTCCCAAATGAGTGAGACCATTCATACTAACCCTAGCTTTATCTATTTAATATTAAAGGACAACCATTGAACCAGAGTATTAGGAGTACACCATAACCTAGAATAATCCATTCTTATAGAAGAGAGCTCAAGCTTTGGTGTTATACTCAAGATAGAGGAGGCAACACCTGAGTTGAAGGGAGAGAACTATTCTTTAAGCAGATGATCATATCATCATTGTTAAGTAGAACTATAAGTTATTATCTCAGGCATTCTCCTGGGATAGAAATTATTGAGGTAACCCTATCCATTCAAGATAGTAAAAGAAAGAAACTATATTTAGTTGATCAAGACAATACTCAATCATGGAAGTGAGAAACCTATTTAATAAGAGATACCTTAGGAAGCCAAACCTTGATCATTATAAATTGAGTGATGATCATAAACCCTAAGAACTTGAGGTAGAGATACTAAGAACAAGTTGATCATGCCTAATCCATGACCATGCTTTGGAGAAATAGGAGAATAATCCAACTGCTAACACTTATATGATTAGTAGATATTATTCACCACATGAAATCATAGGGAGATCACTAGTAATCAACCCTAGGCTTATATCCCAACCTTAACTTGTGAACCACTTGGTGATCATAAGTAGAATCCTACCACATCTCTAATTCATAAATTAAAGAACCTAAGCAAACCTTAGAGTTAAACACTATACTTTATTTGGTGAGAAACCATACCCCCATATGACCAAAGTTAACTATAAAAAGAACTATAACTAATGTAGTTACTTGAATGGTAGAATTGAGAATACTAATTAATTGGTAGAAGATAAAACCAATTCCCAAATCCTTAGTAATTAGAGAAGCACATGAAATATTAAGCAAATAACCACCTTATCATGGTTAGGGGAGATTAAACCCTATCACATGCAATATGGTGTCATCTCATCTCTACAACCTAGAATTAAATCTCAAACCTAGTTTGAGTATCATTTGGGTGATCACAACTAAAACCTAAGCTACAATTAAGTTACAATCCATGTATCATTAGATAAATAGCAATATAACCCTATAAGTGCACTCTAATTAAATCCTATGTTTAACTATGGAACATAAGATGAACCTAGTGCTAAATCTTATAAATGAAACTATATGGGTGGCTATCAACTTATTTCCATATATCAAAACTAAACCATGATAAGAGTATTATTAACTCTAAGTATTTCAAGGTGACATTAAAATATCATGTAGAAAACAATTTGAATATTTTCAAAGTTATTATTCAAATTCATGTCCATATGGAAATTTAAACCAAATACCAATACTAATTAATAAACAAATGTTTTAGTATCATATTAAAATTGCAACTACACCACTCAAGAATTTGTAGTACCCTGGACTAATCCTTGTAGGAATTAAATTTGCAATACCTGCAAGATAGAGAAATTGAATTCAAATCTGAATTCAAAATAGAAATTAGAAAACAGAAAAATAAAAACAGAAAAAGAAAAGAGAGGAGAAAATCTCACCTGGACCTTACCTGCCGCAGCAGCCCACGCTGCAGCCCACCGAGCAGCCCAAGGCCCAGCCCCAAACCACAGCCCAACACTGGCCCGTAACCCTTCGCTCCAGATAAACTCGAAGAGGACGAGCCGTCTTCGTCTTCTTCGTCTCTCCTCACTGCACGCGCAGAAGGCGACACCGCGACGCCAACGCCATGTCCCGCGACACCGCCGCAGTGGTTGACCGCCAGCACACGACGGAGACGTATAAAGCGCGGGAGCCCTCCATTTTCCTCTCTCTTGCCCCAATTCCTCCCCATACCGAAACCCTAGCTTCCCGGCCATCTCGGCTCGCCGCCGATTGAGGCCGTCTCAAGCCCAACGGTGAGGTCCTGGAGGTGCGCCTCGTCTTCTATTCCCTCTGGGAGGAAGATAGCTTCCAGTGATGGCCGGAGTCGGGCGAATTTGGTGATTTCCTTCCGCAGCTCATCGCCGGTATCGGCGAGGTTGAGCTCGTTTCCAACCATGATCGACGCCACCGACCACACCAACGCCACCAGGGTACGATTGCGCATCTCTGGACTATTCATTTGCATGATTTGGTCCACCGTAGCATATTTTCCGAGATCGCCGGAATCGCGCCGCCGCAGTAGAGCTCGCCGGAGCTACTCCGGTGACTTCTAGTTGGTGGCGATGGTTCCAGAAGACTCCGCATCGAGTGCCGGTTTGAACGAGATCATTTTCACCACCTCTAGAGCTTAGTGCCGGCGTCGCCATCGATCGCCGGAGCTCTCTCCGGCGAGGTGACGTGGCTAGTCAACTCCAGAGTCAAATTGACTAGTCTTCGCTTACGTGGCAGCTGAGGTGGACACGACCCCACTGGTCAGCTGCTAGGGTTAGATCTGTACCGGGTAACTATAGCCATTTTCTTTTAAATTTAAATCCCTTAAATTGCTGCAACTTTACATTAATTTAGAAAATTCAATTTAAGTCAGAAAAATATAAATAAGATATCAAAATGCTCCTAAAAATAAACTCTATCCAATAAAAATATAAAATGAAAATTTTATTTTTAATAAAAATTTAATTATTTAGTACTTATTAAATAAGCCTTTTCTTTAATTCTATATTGAATTAAAATTCAATAATTAGGAAAACCTTCTAAAATAAATAAAAACCAGTAAGAAAATAAAGAAAACATTAAAGCTATTTTTCTTTATTTGTTATTTTGATAAATCTTTATTAGTGGAAATTTAAACCCTGATTAATAATTACCCTACTTATTAATTGTTCAAAAATAATAAAATGTCCAATGCAATATGAAATTTATTTCAAAGTTATTAATAACTTCAACCTAACATGAAGTTATTAATCATAGAATTAAATGATAAATAGCAAACCCTAAATTCCACATGGAATGATATTACAACCCCATCATTTCATGTGTAATCCTAAAACCCTAATTCCATTAGGAACCCTAGTTCCATTATTACATGAGAACCCTAAGTTGCTTCTAACCTAAACCCAAGGTTAGCACAGGTGATCATGGTACTTTATTTCAAATCATAGAGCCATCATTAGCAACTAAAAGACATACCTATGTCCACATAAAATGTAGAACCCTATCACTAGCAATTTAGTATTCCATGTATGCATATCACTAAACCTAGTTGATCAAGTAGGATCAACCAAGTTTAAACCCTAGCTTCTACTGTCAAAACCATCATCCTTGTTTATCCCTATTTAGCATCACACCACTGTGATGAACCCTAATAGCAACCATACCTACTAGTTCACATTACATAACCCTGTTCCACTAAACCCTACTAGTGTGAGATACTTATGAACCATCCTATTTAGGAACCAACCATTCTCTACTTAGAGATCCAATAGCTAAAACAAGACAACCTCAACCCTAATTGATATACTTCTTATTACCTAAGAAGTATGTTCTTCAAAAGTTATTCTTTTGAAGAAAATAAGGAATCATCATCAACCCTGCTTATAAGGACCTATAAACCCTAGCCAGCTATCACTAGCAAGATAAACCAATCTTGATAGCACCCATGTGTAATTAATTGCTTAAGATGCCTAGGCATAACTCCACCTGGTATTGATGAATCCAACCTTGTTAGGATCCATCTAATATCTACTCCAGAGCCAATTGGAACCATAGTTAACCATAGAACCCACCAACCTAATTACCATACTTGTTCTTTATCAAAGTACATGTTCTTCAAAAGTTATTCTTTTAAAGTACATGATAATCAATTATTAACCATGCCATATAGTACTAAAACTGACCACTATTCTTTACTTGTTAACACTATGCCCATTATCATTCTTTGTGTGCTCAAGGGATTACTATGCTTTATTATCTACCTGTTTATAATACCAAGTAATCACACCTGAATAAGAACCTTGTATGTGAATCACTCTAAAAGTGCAACACACCCTAAACCAATCATTACAACTCACTGATCCTAAATCATCGGGGTTAGGACACGCTTAGAGCGATTGCATCTCATACTTATGCATTATTGCATCCTTGCCAATCTTTTAAACATCGTCCTTACCGGACGATGATGCTATTTCAGAATTTGGAGTTATTGCGTATCGAAGACCTTGTCTGCATAATCTTGCAGTCAAGAAAGGCAAGTTCATCGCTTGCTCATGTCATTTGAGTATTTTTACCAAATTACTTGCAAAGTACTATGTTTATCACTATTGCATAAAAAGCAAAACCACTATTTTCATAACTATGAATATGACTATGTGGTGGGCAATGGAACCATGGATTGTGTTGATATGGTGGAGGTTCCATTGCAAGGGTTTATATCCATCTAGGAATAAACAACAAATGTCGTCTGATAGCGTGTATACACACGTCCGTTGGGAACCCCAAGAGGAAGGTGTGATGCCTACAGCAGTAAGTTTTCCCTCAGTAAGAAACCAAGGTTTGTCGAACCAGTAGGAGCCAAGAAGCACGTTGAAGGTTGATGGCGGCGAGATGTAGTGCGGCGCAACACCGAGGATTCCGCGCCAACGTGGAACCTGCACAACACAACGAAAGTACTTTGCCCCAACTAAACAGTGAGGTTGTCAATCTCACCGGCTTGCTGTAACAAAGGATTAGATGTATAGTGTGGATGATGATTGTTTGCAGAAAACAGTAGAACAAGTATTGCAGTAGATTGTATTCGATTAAAAGAATGGACCGGGGTCCACAGTTCACTAGAGGTGTCTCTCCCATAAGATAAATAGCATGTTGGGTGAACAAATTACAGTTGGGCAATTGACAAATAAAGAGAGCATAACAATGCACATACATGATATGATGAATATTGTGAGATTTAATTGGGCATTACGACAAAGTACATAGACCGCTATCCATCATGCATCTATGCCTAAAAAGTCCACCTTCAGGTTATCATCCGAACCCCTTCCAGTATTAAGTTGCAAACAACAGACAATTGCATTAAGTATGGTGCGTAATGTAATCAATAACTACATCCTCGGACATAGCATCAATGTTTTATCCCTAGTGGCAACAGCACATCCACAACCTTAGAACTTTCTGTCACTGTCCCAGATTTAATGGAGGCATGAACCCACTATCGAGCATAAATACTCCCTCTCGGAGTTACTAGCAAAAACTTGGCCAGAGCCTCTACTAACAACGGAGAGCATGCAAGATCATAAACAACACATAGGTAATAGATTGATAATCAACATAGCATAGTATTCTCTATCCATCGGATCCCAACAAACACAACATATAGCATTACAGATAGATGATCTTGATCATGTTAGGTAGCTCACAAGATCCGACAATGAAGCACATAAGGAGAAGACGACCATCTAGCTACTGCTATGGACCCATAGTCCAGGGGTGAACTACTCACTCATCACTCCGGAGGCGACCATGGCGGTGAAGAGTCCTCGGGAGATGATTCCCCTCTCGGCAGGGTGCCGGAGGCGATCTCCTGAATCCCCCGAGATGGGATTGGCGGCGGCGGCGTCTCTGGAAGGTTTTCCGTATCGTGGCTCTCGGTCCTGGGGCTATTATCGACGGAGGCTTAAGTAGGCGAAGAGGTAGGTCAAGGGGCATCACGAGGGGCCCAGATGGCAGGCCGGTGCGGCCAGGGCTTGGGCCGCGCCGCCCTGGTGTCTGGCCACCTCGTGGCCCCACTTCGTTTCATCTTCGGACTTCTGGAAGCTTCTTGGAAAAATAGGACCCTGGGCGTTGATTTCGTCCAATTCCGAGAATATTTCCTTACTAGGATTTCTGAAACCAAAAACAGCAGAAAACAGCAACTGGCTCTTCGGCATCTCGTTAATAGGTTAGTGCCGGAAAATGCATAAATATGACATAAAGTATGCATAAAACATGTAGATATCATCAACAATGTGGCATGGAACATAAGAAATTATCGATACGTCGGAGACGTATCAGCATCCCCAAGCTTAGTTCTGCTCGTCCCGAGCAGGTAAACGATAACAAAGATAATTTCAGGAGTGACATGCCATCATAACCTTGATCATACTATTGTAAGCATATGTAATGAATGCAGCGATCAAAACAATGTAGATGACATGAGTGAACAATTGAATCATAAAGCAAAGACTTTTCATGAATAGTACTTAAAGACAAGCATCAATAAGTCTTGCATAAGAGTTAACTCATAAAGCAATAATTCATAGTAAAGGTATTGAAGCAACACAAAGGAAGATGAAGTTTCAGCGGTTGCTTTCAACTTATAACATGTATATCTCATGGATAGTTGTCAAATGAAGTAATATAACAAGTGCAATATGCAAGTATGTAGGAATCATACACAGTTCACACAAGTGTTTGCTTCTTGAGGTGGAGAGAGATAGGTGAACTGACTCAACATAAAAGTAAAAGAAAGGTCCTTCAAAGAGGAAAGCATCAATTGCTATATTTGTGCTAGAGCTTTGATTTTGAAAACATATAAGAGAGCATAAAAGTAGAATTTTGAGAGGTGTTTGTTGTTGTCAACGAATGGTAGTGGGCACTCTAACCCCCTTGCCAGACAAACCTTCAAAGAGCGGCTCCCATTTTATTTTATTTTTGTGTGGCACTCCTTCCAACCTTTCTTTCACAAACCATGGCTAACCGAATCCTCGGGTGCCTGCCAACAATCTCATACCATGAAGGAGTGCCTTTTTATTTTAGTTTTATTATGATGACACTCCTCCCCACCTTTGCTTTCTCAAGCCATGGCTAACCGAATCCTTCGGGTGCCGTCCAACAATCACATAGCATGGAGGAGTGTCTATTTTCAAAATTAATTTGGGACTGGGAATCCCATTGCCAGCTCTTTTGCAAAATTATTGGATAAGCAGATGAAGCCACTAGTCCATTGGTGAAAGTTGCCCAACAAGATTGAAAGATAAACACCGCATACTTCCTCATGAGCTATAAAACATTGACACAAATCAGAGGTGATAAATTTTGAATTGTTTAAAGGTAGCACTCAAGCAATTTACTTTGGAATGGCGGAGAAATACCATGTAGTAGGTAGGTATGGTGGACACAAATGGCATAGTGGTTGGCTCAAGGATTTTGGATGCATGAGAAGTATTCCCTCTCGATACAAGGTTTAGGCTAGCAAGGTTATTTGAAACAAACACAAGGATGAACCGGTGCAGCAAAACTCACATAAAAGACATATTGTAAACATTATAAGACTCTACACCGTCTTCCTTGTTGTTCAAACTCAATACTAGAAATTATCTAGACCTTAGAGAGACCAATTATGCAAACCAAATTTTAGCATGCTCTATGTATTTCTTCATTAATAGGTGCAAAGTGTATGATGAAAGAGCTTAAACATGAGCACAACAATTTCCAAGTATCACATTATCCAAGACATTTTAGCAACTACTACATGTATCATTTTCCAATTCCAACCATATAACAATTTAACGAAGAAGAAACTTTCGCCATGAATATTATGAGTAAAGCCTAAGGACATATTTGTCCATATGCAACAGCAGAGCGTGTCTCTCTCCCACACAAAGAATGCTAGGATCCATTTTATTCAAACAAAACAAAAACAAAAACAAATCGACGCTCCAAGCAAAGTACATAAGATGTGACGGAATAAAAATATAGTTTCAGGGGAGGAACCTGATAATGTTGTCGATGAAGAAGGGGATGCCCTGGGCATCCCCAAGCTTAGCTTGAGTCTTCTTGATATATGCAGGGGTGAACCACCGGGGCATCCCCAAGCTTAGAGCTTTCACTCTCCTTGATCATGTTGAATCATTCTCCTCTCTTGATCCTTGAAAACTTCCTGCACACCAAACTCAAAACAACTCATTAGAGGGTTAGTGCACAATTAAAATTTACATATTCAGAGGTGACACAATCATTCTTTACACTTCTGGACATTGCACAAAGCTACTGAAAGTCAATGGAATCGAAAAATCCATCTAGCATGGCAAAACAGGCAATGCGAAATAAAAGGCAGAATCTGTCAAAACAGAACAGTTCGTAAAGACGAATTTTTAAGAGGCACCAGACTTGCTCAGATGAGAAAACTTAAAACTAATGAAAGTTGCGTACATATCTGAGTATCACTCACGTAAATTGGCATAATTTTCGGAGTTACCTACAGAGAATTAGGCCCAGATTCGTGACAGCAAAGAAATCTGTTTCTGCGCAGTAATCCAAATCTAGTATCATCCTTCTATTAGAGACTTTACTTGGCACACAATGCAATAAAACTAAGATAAGGAGAGGTTGCTACAGTAGTAACAACTTCCAAGACTCAAATATAAAATAAAAGTACTGTAGTAAAATAAACACATGGGTTATCTCCCAAGAAGTTCTTTCTTTATAGCCATTAAGATGGGCTCATCAATTTTAATGATGCACTCGCAAGAAATAGTATTTGAAGCAAAAGAGAGCATCAAGAGGCAAATTCAAAACACATTTAAGTCTAACATGCTTCCTATGCATAGGAATATTGTAAATAAACAAGTTCATGAAGAGCAAAGTGACAAGCATAGGAAGATAAAACAAGTGTAGCTTCAAAAATTTCAGCATATAGAGAGGCATTTTAGTAACATGAAAATTTCTACAACCATATTTTCCTCTCTCATAATAACTTTCAGTAGTATCATGAGCAAACTCAACAATATAACTATCACATAAAGCATTCTTATCATGAGTCTCATGCATAAAATTATTACTCTCCACATAAGCATAATCAATTTTATTAGTTGTAGTGGGAGCAAATTCAACAAAGTGGCTATCATCATATATAGGAGGCATATTGTAATCATGAAAGAAAATTTTCTCCTCAATGCTTGGGGGACTAAAAAGATCATGCTCATCAGAGCCAACTTCCCCAAGCTTAGAATTTTCCATAGCATTAGCAACAATGGTGTTCAAAGCATTCATAGTAATAACATTCCCATTAGCATGCATATAAAGTTCCATGGGTTTTTTAATTCTCTCTTCAAACACATCATGTCCTAATTCAAGATAAAGTTCATAAAGATCTCTCATATTTTTGTTGTTTTCCATTATGCTTAACTAGTGAAATAAAAACATGCATGATATTAAGTAAAGTAAAACAAGTAACTAATTTTTTGTGTTTTTAATATGGAGAACAAGATAGTAAATAAAGTAAAACTAGCAACTATTTTTTGTGTGTTTTGATTTAGTGCAGCAAACAAAGTAGTAAATAAAATAAAGCAAGACAAAAACAAAGTAAAGAGATTGCGATGTGGAGACTCCCCTTGCAGCGTGTCTTGATCTCCCCGGCAACGGCGCCAGAAAATATGCTTGATAGCGTGTATACACACGTCCGTTGGGAACCCCAAGAGGAAGGTGTGATGCCTACAGCAGTAAGTTTTCCCTCAGTAAGAAACCAAGGTTTATCGAACCAGTAGGAGCCAAGAAGCACGTTGAAGGTTGATGGCGGCGAGATGTAGTGCGGCGCAACACCAGGGATTCCGGCGCCAACGTGGAACCTGCACAACACAACCAAAGTACTTTGCCCCAACTAAACAGTGAGGTTGTCAATCTCACCGGCTTGCTGTAACAAAGGATTAGATGTATAGTGTGGATGATGACTGTTTGCAGAAAATAGTAGAACAAGTATTGCAGTAGATTGTATTCGATTAAAAGAATGGACCGGGGTCCACAGTTCACTAGAGGTGTCTCTCCCATAAGATAAATAGCATGTTGGGTGAACAAATTACAGTTGGGCAATTGACAAATAAAGAGAGCATAACAATGCACATACATGATATGATGAATATTGTGAGATTTAATTGGGCATTACGACAAAGTACATAGACCGCTATCCAGCATGCATCTATGCCTAAAAGTCCACCTTCAGGTTATCATCGAACCCCTTCAGTATTAAGTTGCAAACAGGACAATTGCATTAAGTATGGTGCGCAATGTAATCAATAACTACATCCTCGGACATAGCATCAATGTTTTATCCCTAGTGGCAACGCACATCCACAACCTTAGAACTTTCTGTCACTGTCCCAGATTTAATGGAGGCATGAACCCACTATCGAGCATAAATACTCCCTCTTGGAGTTACTAGCAAAAACTTGGCCAGAGCCTCTACTAACAACGGAGAGCATGCAAGATCATAAACAACACATAGGTAATAGATTGATAATCAACATAGCATAGTATTCTCTATCCATCGAATCCCAACAAACACAACATATAGCATTACAGATAGATGATCTTGATCATGTTAGGCAGCTCACAAGATCCGACAATGAAGCACATAAGGAGAAGACGACCATCTAGCTACTGCTATGGACCCATAGTCCAGGGGTGAACTACTCACACATCACTCCGGAGGCGACCATGGCGGTGAAGAGTCCTCCGGGAGATGATTCCCCTCTCCGGCAGGGTGCCGGAGGCGATCTCCTGAATCCCCCGAGATGGGATTGGCGGCGGCGTCTGGAAGGTTTTCCGTATCGTGGCTCTCGGTCCTGGGGCTATTATCGACGGAGGCTTAAGTAGGTGAAGAGGTAGGTCAAGGGGCGTCACGAGGGCCCGGATGGCAGGCCGGCGCGGCCGGGGGCGGCCGCGCCGCCCGGTGTCGGCCACCTCGTGGCCCCACTCGTTTCATCTTGGACTTCTGGAAGCTTCGTGGAAAAATAGGACCCTGGGCGTTGATTTCGTCCAATTCCGAGAATATTTCCTTACTAGGATTTCTGAAACCAAAAACAGCAGAAAACAACAACTGGCTCTTCGGCATTGATGTCTACTTCCCCCTCCTTTCCTGTAGACAGTGTTGGGCCTCCAAGAGCAGAGGTTTGTAGAACAGCAGCAAGTTTTCCCTTAAGTGGATCACCCAAGGTTTATCGAACTCAGGGAGGAAGAGGTCAAAGATATCCCTCATGCAATGCAACCACAAAGCAAGAAGTCTCTTGTGTCCCCAACACACCTAATAGGTGCACTAGTTCGGCGAAGAGATAGTGAAATACGGTGGTATGAATAAGTATGAGCAGTAGCAACGGTGCCAGAAAATAGCTTGCGGGCGTGTAGTTGATGGTGGTAGTATTGCAGCAGTAGTAACGCAGTAAAACAGTAAACAAGCAGCGATAGCAGTATTTAGGAACAAGGCCTAGGGATTAGACTTTCACTAGTGGACACTCTCAACATTGATCACATATAGAATAGATAAATGCATACTCTACACTTTCGTTGGATGATGAACACATTGCGTAGGATTACACGAACCCTCAATGCCGGAGTTAACAAGCTCCACAATAATGTTCATGTTTTAGTAACCTTATAGTGTAAGATAGATCAACAGATTAAACCAAGTACTAACATAGCATGCACACTGTCACCTTCATGCATATGTAGGAGGCATAGATCACATCAATATTATCATAGCAATAGTTAACTTCGCAATCTACAAGAGATCATGATCATAGCATAAACCAAGTACTAACACGGTGCACACACTGTCACCTTTACACACGTGCATGAGGAATAGAACTACTTTAATAACTTTCCTAGAGTAGCACATAGATAAATTGTGATACAAACTCATATGAATCTCAATCATGTAAAGCAGCTCATGAGATTATTGTATTGAGGTACATAGGAGAGAGATGAACCACATAGCTACCGGTACAGCCCCGAGCCTCGATGGAGAACTACTCCCTCCTCATGGAGCAGCGGTGATGAAGATGGCGGTGAAGATGGCAGCGTGTCGATGGAGAAGCCTTCCGGGGCACTTCCCCGCTCGGCGGCGTGCGGAACAGAGACTCTGTCCCGAGATCTTGGCTTCGCGATGGCGGCGGCTCGGAAGGTTTCGTGGGTTTCGTCCAACGCATCAGGGTTTTCGATCGGGGGCTTTAAATAGGCGAAGAGGCGGCGCAGAGGGTCGAAGGGCGACGACACCATGAGGCGGCGCGGCCAGGGCCTGGCGCGCCGGCCTATGGTCCGGGCCCCATACGGGTCCTTCCCGGTGTTACGGATGCTTCGGTGAAAATAGGAACACAGGCGTTGATTTCGTCCGATTCCGAGAATATTTCGTTACTAGGATTTGAAACCAAAAACAGCAAAAACAGGAACTGGCACTTCGGCATCTTGTTAATAGGTTAGTTCCGGAAAATGCACGAATATGACATAAAGTGTGCATAAAACATGTAGATAACATCAATAATGTGGCATGGAACATAAGAAATTATCGATACGTCGGAGACGTATCAGCATCCCCAAGCTTAGTTCTGCTCGTCCCGAGCAGGTAAAACGATAACACAGATAATTTCTGGAGTGACATGCCATCATAATCTTGATCATACTATTTGTAAAGCATATGTAGTGAATGCAGCGATCAAAACAATGTATATGACATGAGTAAACAAGTGAATCATATAGCAAAGACTTTTCATGAATAGCACTTCAAGACAAGCATCAATAAGTCTTGCATAAGAGTTAACTCATAAAGCAATAATCCAAAGTAAAGGCATTGAAGCAACACAAAAGAAGATTAAGTTTCAGCGGTTGCTTTCAACTTGTAACATGTATATCTCATGGATATTGTCAACATAGAGTAATATAATAAGTGCAATAAGCAAGTATGTAGGAATCAATGCACAGTTCACACAAGTGTTTGCTTCTTGAGGTGGAGAGAAATAGGTGAACTGACTCAACATTAAAAGTAAAAGAATGGTCCTCCATAGAGGAAAAGCATCGATTGCTATATTTGTGCTAGAGCTTTGATTTTGAAAACATGAAACAATTTTGTCAACGGTAGTAATAAAGCATATGTATCATGTAAATTATATCTTACAAGTTGCAAGCCTCATGCATAGTGTACTAATAGTGCCCGCACCTTGTCCTAATTAGCTTGGACTACCGGATCATCACAATGCACATGTTTTGACCAAGTGTCACAAGGGGTACCTCTATGCCGCCTGTACAAAGGTCTAAGGAGAAAGCTCGCATTGGATTTCTCGCTATTGATTATTCTTCAACTTAGACATCCATACCGGGACAACATAGACAACAGATAATGGACTCCTCTTTTATGCATAAGCATGTAACAACAATTAATAATTTTCTCATTTGAGATTGAGGATATTTGTCCAAAACTGAAACTTCCACCATGGATCATGGCTTTAGTTAGCGGCCCAATGTTCTTCTCTAACAATATGCATGCTTAACCATAAGGTGGTAGATCTCTCTTACTTCAGACAAGACGAACATGCATAGCAACTCACATGAAATTCAACAAAGAGTAGTTGATGGCGTCCCCAGTGAACATGGTTATCGCACAACAAGCAACTTAATAAGAGATAAAGTGCATAATTACATATTCAATACCACAATAGTTTTTAAGCTATTTGTCCCATGAGCTATATATTGCAAAGGTGAATGATGGAATTTTAAAGGTAGCACTCAAGCAATTTACTTTGGAATGGCGGAAAATACCATGTAGTAGGTAGGTATGGTGGACACAAATGGCATAGTGGTTGGCTCAAGGATTTTGGATGCATGAGAAGTATTCCTCTCGATACAAGGTTTAGGCTAGCAAGGTTATTTGAAACAAACACAAGGATGAACCGGTGCAGCAAAACTTACATAAAAGACATATTGAAAACATTATAAGACTCTACACCGTCTTCCTTGTTGTTCAAACTCAATACTAGAAATTATCTAGACCTTAGAGAAACCAAATATGCAAACCAAATTTAAGCATGCTCTATGTATTTCTTCATTAATAGGTGCAAAGCATATGATGCAAGAGCTTAATCATGAGCACAACAATTGCCAAGTATCACATTACCCAAGACATTATAGCAATTACTACATGTATCATTTTCCAATTTCAACCATATAACAATTTAACGAAGAAGAAACTTCGCCATGAATATTATGAGCTAAGAACACATGTGTTCATACGAACCAGCGGAGCGTGTCTCTCTCCCACATAAGCATGATGTAATCCAATTTATTCAAACACAAACAAAAACAAAAACAAACCGACGCTCCAAGCAAAGCACATAAGATGTGATGGAATAAAAATATAGTTTCAGGGGAGGAACCTGATAATGTTGTCGATGAAGAAGGGGATGCCTTGGGCATCCCCAAGCTTAGACGCTTGAGTCTTCTTGATATATGCAGGGGTGAACCACCGGGCATCCCCAAGCTTAGACTTTTCACTCTTCTTGATCATAGTATATCATCCTCCTCTCTTGACCCTTGAAAACTTCCTCCACACCAAACTCGAAACAAACTCATTAGAGGGTTAGTGCATAATCAAAAATCCACATGTTCAGAGGTGACACAATCATTCTTAACACTTCTGGACATTGCCCAAAGCTACTGGAAGTTAATGGAACAAAGAAATCCATCCCACATAGCAAAAGAAGCAATGCGAAATAAAAGGCAGAATCTGTCAAAACAGAACAGTCCGTAAAGACGAATTTTAAAATGGCACCAGACTTGCTCAAATGAAAATGCCCAAATTGAATGAAAGTTTCGTACATATCTGAGGATCACTCACGTAAATTGGCATTATTTTCTGAGTTACCTACAGAGAATTAGGCCCAGATTCGTTACAGCAAGAAAACAGTTTCTGCGCAGTAATCCAAATCTAGTATTGACTTTACTATCAAAGACTTTACTTGGCACAACAAAACACAAAACTAAGATAAGGAGAGGTTGCTAAAGTAGTAAACAACTTCCAAGACACAAATATAAAACAAAGTACTGTAGCAAAATAACACATGGGTTATCTCCCAAGAAGTTCTTTCTTTATAGCCATTACGATGGGCTCAGCAGTTTTAATGATGCACTCATAAGAAATAGTAGTTGAAGCGAAAGAGAGCATCCAGAGGCAAATTCAAAACACATTTAAGTCTAACATGCTTCCTATGCATAGGAATCTTGTAAATAAACAAGTTCATGAAAAGCAAAGTAACAAGCATAGGAAGATAAAACAAGTATAGCTTCAAAAATTTCAGCACATAGAGAGGTGTTTTAGTAACATGAAAATTCCTACAACCATATTTTCCTCTCTCATAATAACTTTCAGTAGTATCATGAGCAAACTCAACAATATAACTATCACATAAAGCATTCTTATCATGAGTCTCATGCATAAAATTATTACTCTCCACATAAGCATAATCAATTTTATTAGTTGTAGTGGGAGCAAATTCAACAAAGTAGCTATCATTATTATTCTCATCATCAAATATAGGAGGCATATTGTAATCATAATCAAATTTATCCTCCATAACAGGTGGCAACAAAAGACTACTATCATTATAATCATCATAAATAGGAGGCAAAGTATCATCAAAGTAAATTTTCTCCTCAATGCTTGGGGGACTAAAAAGATCATGAAAACCAGCTTCCCCAAGCTTAGAATTTTCCATATCATTAGCAACAATGGTGTTCAAAGTATTCATATTAATATGTTCCATGGGTTTTTTAATTTTCGGATCAAACCATCCATGTCTTAAATCAGGAAATAGAGTAAAAAGCTCATTGTTGTCCATTATGCCAAACTAGTGTAAACAAGAAACAAAAAGATGCAATTACAGGATCTAAAGAAATAGCTTGAGTACTTACAACGCCGAAAATAGCTTAGTAGCCGAGATACGGAGTGTGAGTACCTTTTGCCTTTCCTCCCCGGCAACGAGCGCAGAAAAGTGCTTGATGTCTACTTACCTCCTTTCTGTATACAGTGTTGGGCCTCAAAGCGGAGGTTTGTAGAGCAGGCAAGTTTTCCCTTAAGTGGATCACCCAAGGTTTATCGAACTCGGGGAGGAAGAGGTCAAAGATATCCCTCTCATGCAGCCCTGCAACCACAAAGCAAGAAGTCTCTTGTGTCCCCAACACACCTAATAGGTGCACTAGTTCGGCGAAGAGATAGTGAAATACAGGTGGTATGAATAAGTATGAGCAGTAGCAACGGTGCCAGAAAATAGCTTGCGCGTGTAGTTGATGGTGGTAGTATTGCAGCAGTAACGCAGTAAAACGGTAAACAAGCGCGATAGCGATATTTGGAACAAGGCCTAGGATTAGACTTTCACTAGTGGACACTCTCAACATTGATCACATAGCAGAATAGATAAATGCATACTCTACACTTTCGTTGGATGATGAACACATTGCGTAGGATTACACGAACCCTCAATGCCGGAGTTAACAAGCTCCACAATAATGTTCATGTTTTAGTAACCTTATAGTGTAAGATAGATCAACAGATTAAACCAAGTACTAACATAGCATGCACACTTGTCACCTTCATGCATATGTAGGAGGCATAGATCACATCAATATTATCATAGCAATAGTTAACTTCGCAATCTACAAGAGATCATGATCATAGCATAAACCAAGTACTAACACGGTGCACACACTGTCACCTTTACACACGTGCAGGAGGAATAGAACTACTTTAATAACTTTGCTAGAGTAGCACATAGATAAATTGTGATACAAACTCATATGAATCTCAATCATGTAAAACAGCTCATGAGATTATTGTATTGAGGTACATTGGGAGAGATGAACCACATAGCTACCGGTACAGCCCCGAGCCTCGATGGAGAACTACTCCCCCCTCATGGGAGCGCAGCGTGATGAAGATGGCGGTGAAGATGGCGAGTGTCGATGGAGAAGCCTTCAGGGGGCACTTCCCTTTCCGGCGGCGTGCCGGAACAGAGACTCTGTCCCCGGATCTTGGCCGCGATGGCGGCGGCTCTGGAAGGTTTCTGTGGGTTTCGTCCAACGCATCAGGGTTTCGATCCAGGGGCTTTAAATAGGCGAAGGAGGCGCGGGGAGGGTCGAAGAGGCGACGACACCATAGGCGGCGCGCCGGGCCTGGGCCGCGCCGGCCTATGGTCAGGGACGGTGCCCCCTACGGGTCCCTTCCGGGTGTTGGATGCTTCCGGTGAAAATAGGAACAGGGCGTTGATTTCGTCCGATTCGGAAATATTTCGTTACTAGGATTTGAAACCAAAAGCAATGACAGGAACTGGCACTTCGACATCTTGTTAATAGGTTAGTTCCGGAAAATGCACGAATATGACATAAAGTGTGCATAAAACATGTAAGATAACATCAATAATGTGGCATGGAACATAAGAAATTATACGTCGGAACGTATCGGCATCTCGTTAATAGGTTAGTCGGAAAATGCATAAATATGACATAAAGTATGCATAAAACATGTAGATATCATCGATAATGTGGCATGGAACATAAGAAATTATCGATACGTCGGAGACGTATCATCGTCCAGTGATTCTTGTGCCGTAATACCCGTGTTAACCATAAGATCCGGAGTGGGACGGAGTAGCCAAAAGTGTTTCCACCTCTTGTTCATCAACGGATGCGCTTTACCGTAGACACTTGTATCTGTCGGGGGGCGGCGGTAGGTGGGGAAGCCTTAAGTCCCCACGGCATTGTCCGTAGACACTTGTCGCCCAAAGAACAAGCGGTAGGCTGGGGAAGCCTTAAGTCCCCACGGTATTGTGGTCTATGATGGGTTGCAGCTACCGGCGTAGGAATGTATGGTAGAGCCCTGCATTGACGTCGTGGTCGGGGTCCACCCTGAAATCTACGGGAATAATGGGACCGGCGTGGACCCAGGGTCGGGGCATGCAACAACGGGTGGGTGTTCGAGGTAGCGGAGGAACACGATTGGCTAGACCTTATACCGGGCCTCACACCATAGGAAGTGTGGACGGGTCATTCCCGGTTGGCACCAAGGTTAAGATCTCTTATGGGTAAAGCAACACCTCTGCCAGTGTAAAGAACCGTGACTGTCAACTCTGTTCGGGATATGGAACTGTAGGATAACGTTATAGAAAACAAAAAATTTCCTATCGCGAACACGCAATCCAAGCCAAGATGCAATCTAGAAGACGGTAGCAACGAGGGGATGATCAAGACTAACCCTTGAAGAGATTCCAAAGCCTATAAGAGTAGGCTCTTATTGCTGCGGTAGACGATCACTTGCCGCTTGCAAGCGCGTAGAAGATCTTGATCACGATCGCTTCCGGCGAACGGGCAGCACCTCCGTACTCGGTCACACGTTCGGTTGTTGATGAAGATGACGTCCACCTCCCCGTTCCAGCGGGCAGCGGAAGTAGTAGCTCCTCTTGAATCCGACGGCGGCGTGGTGTCGGTGGTGGTGAAATCCGGCGAGCTTTAAGCGTGCGGGATGTGGTGGAGGAGAGAGACCGCTAGGGTTTGGGGAGAGAGGGGGTTGGCGCCGCCTCTGAGGGGTGCGGCCAAGGGTGGGAAGTGAGTCTTGGGGTGGCGGCCCCCTCGCCCCTCATTATATAGGTGGATTCGAGAGTTGGTCTCAAGTCTTCGAATAAGACCGAACCAAAAACTTCCCATAAGAAGGGGAAACCTAGCCAAGCTAGGACTCCCGCAAGGTGGGATTTCCACCTCCCATATGGGGGTGGCGGCCACCTGGGAGTCCACTTGGGACTCCTCCCCCGCTAGGGTTAGCCGGCCATGGAGGTGGAGTCCCATGTGGACTCCGCCTTCCTTGGTGGTTTCTTCGGACTTTTCTAGAACCTTCTAGAACCTTCCATAGAACCTTCCGCGACATTTTAATTCACATAAAATGACATCCTATATATGAATCTTATTCTCCGGACCATTCCGGAACTCCTCGTGATGTCCGGGATCTCATCCGGGACTCCGAACAAATATTCGAACTCCATTCCATATTCAATTTCTACCATTTCAACATCCAACTTTAAGTGTGTCACCCTACGGTTCGTGAACTATGCGGACATGGTTGAGTACTCACTCCGACCAATAACCAATAGCGGGATCTGGAGATCCATAATGGCTCCCACATATTCAACGATGACTTTAGTGATCGAATGAACCATTCACATATAATACCAATTCCCTTTGTCACGCGATATTTTACTTGTCCGAGGTTTGATCTTCGGTATCACTTTATACCTTGTTCAACCTCGTCTCCTGACAAGTACTCTTTACTCGTGCCGTGGTATGTGGTCTCTTATGAACTTATTCATATGCTTGCAAGACATTAGACGACATTCCACAGAGAGGGCCCAGAGTATATCTATCCGTCATCGGGATGGACAAATCCCACTGTTGATCCATATGCTTCAACTCATACTTTCCGGATACTTAATCCCACCTTTATAGCCACCCATTTCCGCAGTGGTGTTTGGTGTAATCAAAGTACCTTTCCGGTATAAGTGATTTATATGATCTCATGGTCATAAGGACTAGGTAACTATGTGTAACGGCCCAGGGTAATACCCCTATTAGATTTGTTTGTTCTTTTTCTCTTTATGCATCATCATGTCATCATGCATATTTTTTTAAGCAGAAAATATTTTTATGAAATCCTATTTTGTTTTCTTCTAAGGTTTTCAGAAGCCTCCTCTTTTTTCTTATTTTATTAAAACTCAAGTTAATAACAAGCTCTCTAAAATCTTCCATCTTATCTCTATTCTTTTTCTAAAAGAAATCTGTGAGAAAATAGAAGAGAGAAGCCCAATAGCTCACGTTCTGGACAAGCGTCCATCCGGCCCACCTCCTCACCTGGCACGTACACCTTGGCTAAATGAGGAGAAACTCCTCTGTCGTCTTCCTCCCACGCACGACGCGTGAGAGCTCTGTGTGGTCCTCGGCTCCAACCACCGCACATGCTCCTCCACCTTTTCCCCCTCCTTAAAGCTGCCTTGGCGTCGCGCCCCAAACCCTAGCGCCTCCCCACTCCTCCCATCGCGCCGCCGCCATCTCCTCCATTTTCCTTTCTCTCTTTTTTGTGAACCACCGTGAGAAGCTCACCGTCGCCCCGCCATCTCCGGCCGCCCCTCGCAAAACCGAGAGTACCAGAAGATGCGGCTCGTTCTCCTCTTCAACCTGGTACAAGGAATCGAGCCAAGACCCCGTAAATCGAGCGCACGGTCGCCGATTCTCCAGTCCGGCCATCGCACTCCGGCGTCGATTCCGGCCGCCCTCGTCCTCCTCCGGCCAAACCGAGCACACCTCCGGCTTCCTTGTGTCCAGGCGCATCCCCGACGGTGTCTCGCCCGTCCCAGCTAGGCCGCTCCTGTCGTTCCCGTGGTCGACATGGTCTTCGCTGCCATGGACGTTCCTGATCCAGATCTCCATCCTGGATGGTTTCAAAAGCAAGCGTGTCCTCTCCTTGCCATGATCCAAGCCAACAGCCCGGTGGTAACATCCCTACTCCATCTTCTGTGAGATCCCAAGATCAAATCCTATGCCTGTGAATTAAAGGCATCCTTTTTGTTCTGTGTTCGTTTCCAGATGGGCCTGTCCCAGATCTCCCCTGTGCAGCCCATTGCCCGCGCGTCCAGCAACTTCCCGCCGCCAGCAGTCTCCTATCCTGCGCCAGCAGCAGACCAGATCCGGCCCAGGACCGCGCAGGTCCAGCAATTTCGCCCCTGCCTGTTTTATTTTTCTGAAATATCCAGAAATTGTTTAAACTTGCAAAAATCATATCTCTCAAACTATAACTTGGAATAAAATGTTTTATATATGAAAATTGATCAGAAAAACATAAGGAACATTAATATACCATCCATTCATCTGTTTGCATCTCGCATCATGTCGTTCCGTGATAGTTTGTGCATTACACCTCACATATATGCGGAGTATTTCGGAACACCGACTAGGTTTCCCCGCTCCGTTTAATATTGAAGTAGCTCACCCCTACCATGTTTACCATGCTAATCAACCTTTAATTTTGTCGGTAGAAATGCAACTTCAATCTTAATTTGTTTGTCCGGGGTTCCGATCCGCTTAACTTGGATAAGTGCATTGCACCATCGCTGCCATGTCATGCATACCTGCATTTGATCATGCTGGATCTTCTTTATCCGTAGTAGTAAGACTTGCATACGTTGTTTGTTCCAGCATTTGCTTCTCCCCGGATAGGATCACGAAGTGGTGTTGTGAGATACGATAAGTTCTCCGGATGTTCCTCAGCAAGCTTTAACAGGCAAGCATTTCCCCTATACTTCTGCCCCTGCAGAAGTCGCTCACCTATTTTATTTTGCCTTCTCCCTCATGCTATCCTTGAGTTGCGTTCTTGTCACGTGTCCCTTCCACTTGTTATCTCAAGCAGCCTATATTGCCACCACCACCTCCTACAGCTATTGTTTGGTTATCGGGTCTGCCTTGCGAGTCGTAGTGCATGCTAGTGCTGTCTTATCTCGTTACCGTTATCTTATCGGGTTATTTGTTGGAAGTTCATGACACATGGTTTATGGATATATCTGTTGAGGATATCATGGTTACTCGTTAATAGTTGTTAGCGGAGACATCGGTGGGCCAGTTGCTCGTTTTATGATGGCTCACTTGTGTTTCCATGAAATCTAGGACCCCGAGTTCTTGTTATCTGTTCCGAGACTGGCGCTCTAATGTGGGTTTGGGTCCCCCTCGACCACTGCCGGAATCTACAGCTTTGTCCAGTGGCCACAACTAGTTTCGTAATGTTTTACCATTTGTTGTTTGCGTGCATGCCAGCATGTTACTTATTTATTTTGGGAAGCCCAGTGAGCCTTGTATCCCTTGTTTCTGGTATGCACGTATAGGTTTGCGGCCTGAGCGTTTATCGCATGCTGAAGCGGGTCATTCGCCCCTGTGTGTGTTTTGACCCTCGGAAGCCGTGCACGCAATAGCTAGGTCCGTTTCGGAGATACGGCCGGACTTCGATACGGGTTCAACTTGGTTAGGTGGCTTTCTGGACATTGTTGTCGTGAAGGAGAGTGCGAGTCGTGATATCCACCTGTCGCAAGTGGGTTGATCGTGCGTGTGGGCACATTTGGGCACCCCTGCAGGGTTAAATCTTATCGATAAGCGTCCGCGGTTATGGACGACTTGGAGCTGTATGACTCGACCATAGACAACTTACACCTGTTGTTTCATTACAATAACTTGTGTAGTAAGATAGAACAACTTAAATAATATTTGGTTAAAACTTGTCAGCGTGTGAGTGCCTTTGTAAGTACTTCCTTGCGAGGAAACGCTGGTCGTGTTGTGTTTGCAGAGTATAGAGCGTTAGCTTATGCGCTCTCTCATCTTCTCTGATTAGACGAATGTTGTAGAGTGTCTCTATAGTTTTTAGTGCTTCGCGCTGCCGCTTAACCCCACCATATTGCCTATGATGTTCCTCTTGCGTCCTCTAAGTCCCCTGCGTGCCTCAAGTACAAAGGACGACTGGTTGACGAATGCTTATACGTCTTGAAGTCTTGTTAAGTACGAACCCGTACTTATTGCTGCTTCTACGGGATATAACCGGGCAGGTATGAAGATATGTTCGATGAAGACGACGCTAGCAAGGTTACCCTTCCGGCTTGGCATGGGCAGGGTTATGGACGCCACTGGTTATCTTCAGGACTCTTAGTCCAAATTTGTATCTTGTCCGTACTCGGATGTATTCGCTCTTCTGTATGATTTGGATCTTTGTATGTATATTTGTATCTTGACTCGTTGGAGTCGTTGTTGTAATATATATGTCTCTTGTGGGCTCTATTGTAATCCTGTTGTAATGTTACCTCTCGTGATTGATTCCACCCGCATCGCGTGCATGCTTCGGCGTGTACGAGGCGCTTGGTGGTGCGTCTCCTAAAATCGATATCGTGCGGATTTCGGCGGATTCGCTGGGATCCTCATGCAGGTTTGGCGTCACAAGTTGGTATCGAGCATCAGGTTGCCAGTACCCCACTAGTCCAGCCTTTAGGATAACCTTGCCAACGGTCGTTGAGTTTAGAGTGTCAAAACTATTTTCTAAAATTCGTTGGATAGATCTGATTAGCTCGATTTCTCCTTACCTATATTCTTTCTCCTCTTACCTATGCGAGTTTTGAGTCTTCTCTATCTGAGTTTTCTGAGTCTTAGTTTCTCCGGAGTCATCCTCGTCTTTCGGTCCGATCTTCCGATTGGTGGTGCGCCATCAACAACGGAACAAGACTTCTTGTTAGTGGTGTCGAAGATCGACAAGTCGCTCAAGATCCAATAGTTCACCTCTCCCCCGTACCATGGCGTGGGATCTCGGGGCGCGATCCCTTGTTAGTGGTGTCGATTGTAACGGCCCAGGGTAATACCCCTATTAGATTTGTTTGTTCTTTTTCTCTTTATGCATCATCATGTCATCATGCATATTTTTTTAAGCAGAAAATATTTTTATGAAATCCTATTTTGTTTTCTTCTAAGGTTTTCAGAAGCCTCCTCTTTTTTCTTATTTTATTAAAACTCAAGTTAATAACAAGCTCTCTAAAATCTTCCATCTTATCTCTATTCTTTTTCTAAAAGAAATCTGTGAGAAAATAGAAGAGAGAAGCCCAATAGCTCACGTTCTGGACAAGCGTCCATCCGGCCCACCTCCTCACCTGGCACGTACACCTTGGCTAAATGAGGAGAAACTCCTCTGTCGTCTTCCTCCCACGCACGACGCGTGAGAGCTCTGTGTGGTCCTCGGCTCCAACCACCGCACATGCTCCTCCACCTTTTCCCCCTCCTTAAAGCTGCCTTGGCGTCGCGCCCCAAACCCTAGCGCCTCCCCACTCCTCCCATCGCGCCGCCGCCATCTCCTCCATTTTCCTTTCTCTCTTTTTTGTGAACCACCGTGAGAAGCTCACCGTCGCCCCGCCATCTCCGGCCGCCCCTCGCAAAACCGAGAGTACCAGAAGATGCGGCTCGTTCTCCTCTTCAACCTGGTACAAGGAATCGAGCCAAGACCCCGTAAATCGAGCGCACGGTCGCCGATTCTCCAGTCCGGCCATCGCACTCCGGCGTCGATTCCGGCCGCCCTCGTCCTCCTCCGGCTAAACCGAGCACACCTCCGGCTTCCTTGTGTCCAGGCGCAGCCCCGACGGTGTCTCGCCCGTCCCAGCTAGGCCGCTCCTGTCGTTCCCGTGGTCGACATGGTCTTCGCTGCCATGGACGTTCCTGATCCAGATCTCCATCCTGGATGGTTTCAAAAGCAAGCGTGTCCTCTCCTTGCCATGATCCAAGCCAACAGCCCGGTGGTAACATCCCTACTCCATCTTCTGTGAGATCCCAAGATCAAATCCTATGCCTGTGAATTAAAGGCATCCTTTTTGTTCTGTGTTCGTTTCCAGATGGGCCTGTCCCAGATCTCCCCTGTGCAGCCCATTGCCCGCGCGTCCAGCAACTTCCCGCCGCCTACGCGGTTCCGGCCCAGTTTTTCCGACGCAGCATCAGGCCAAATCCGGCCCAGTACCACGCAGGTCCAGCAAATTCGCCCCCTGCCTGTTTTATTTTTCTGAAATATCCAGAAATTGTTTAAACTTGCAAAAATCATATCTCTCAAACTATAACTTGGAATAAAATGTTTTATATATGAAAATTGATCAGAAAAACATAAGGAACATTAATATGCCATCCATTCATCTGTTTGCATCTCGCATCATGTAGTTAAAATGATAGTTTGTGCATTACACCTCACATATATGCGGAGTATTTCGGAACACCGACTAGGTTTCCCGCTCCGTTTAATATTGAAGTAGCTCACCCCTACCATGTTTACCATGCTAATCAACCTTTAATTTTGTCGGTAGAAATGCAACTTCAATCTTAATTTGTTTGTCCGGGGTTCCGATTCCGCTTAACTTGGATAAGTGCATCGCATCATATCTGCCATGTCATGCATACCTGCATTTGATCATGCTGGATCTTCTTTATCCAGTAGTAGTAAGACTTGCATCGTTGTTTGTTCCGGCATTTGCTTCTCCGAGGATAGGATCACGAAGTGGTGTTGTGAGATACGATAAGTTCTCGGATGTTCCTCCAAGCTTTACGACGACATTTCCCCCATGCTTACGCCCTGCCGAAGTCGGCTCACTAGTACATTTTGCCTTATCCCTCGCTCTTGTCTTGGTTACGTTCTTGTCACGTGTCCCTTCCACTTGTTATCTCAAGCAGCCTATATTGATCACCTCCCACGACTATTGTTTGGTTATCGGAATTACTTGCCTTGCGGAAGTCGTAGTGCATCTTGTAGTCTGTCTTATCTCGTTACCGTTATCTTATCGGGTTATTTGTTGGAAGTTCATGACACATGGTTTATGGATATATCTGTTGAGGATATCATGGTTACTCGTTAATAGTTGTTAGCGGAGACATCGGTGGGCCAGTTGCTCATTTTATGACGGCTCACTTGTGTTTCCATGAAATCTAGGACCCCGAGTTCTTGTTATCTGTTCCGATCTAACCACACGTGGGTATGTTTATTGGGTCTCCCCTCGACCACTGCCGGAATCTACAACTTTGTCCAGTGGCCACAACTAGTTTCGTAATGTTTTACCATTTGTTGTTTGCGTGCATGCCAGCATGTTACTTATTTACTTTGGGAAGCCCCTGAGTGCCTTGTATCCCTTGTTTCTGGTATGCACGTATAGGTTTGCGGCCTGAGCGTTTATCGCATGCTGAAGCGGGTCATTCGCCCCTGTGTGTGTTCTGACCCTCGGAAGCCGTGCACGCAATAGCTAGGTCCGTTTCGGAGATACGGCCGGACTCTGATACGGGTTCAACTTGGTTAGGTGGCTTCCTGGACATTGTTGTCGTGAAGGAGAGTGCGAGTCGTGATATCCACCTGTCGCAAGTGGTTTGATCGTGCGTGTGGGCACATTTGGGCACCCCTGCAGGGTTAAATCTTATCGATAAGCCGCGTCCGCGGTTATGGACGACTTGGAGCTGTATGACTCGACCATAGACAACTTGCACCTGTTGTTTCATTACTAATAACTTGTGTAGTAAGATAGAACAACTTAAATAATAACTGGTTAAAACTTGTCAACTGTGTGAGTGCCTTTGTAAGTACTTCCTTGCGAGGGGCATCGTGTGTTGTGTTTAGGTATAGAGCTTGCTAGCTTGTCTGTTTCTCTCATCTTCTACGATTAGACGACGTTGCCAGTGTCTCTATGAGTTTTAATTCTTTACTTGTGGCTGTAGCTTAACTTACGCCATATTGCTATGATGTTCCTGCCCGTCCTCTAAGTCCTGCGTGCCTTAAATCTGAAGGATAGTGGATTGTGAATGTATACGTCTTGAAGTCTTGTTAAGTCTTTGAACTGGTACTTATTCTTGCTCTACGGGATATAACCGAGCGGAGTATGAAGATATGTTCGATACATAGAGACGCGCTAGCGAGTTACCCTTAAAACGCACAGAGGCGAGGTTATAGGACGCCTTGGTTATCTTCGGGACTCTTAGTCCCAAATTTGTATCTTCAATCCGTGACTCGGATGTATTCGCTCTTCTGTATGATTTGGATCTTTGTATGTATATTTGTATCTTGACTCGTTGGAGTCGTTGTTGTAATATATATGTCTCTTGTGGGCTCTATTGTAATCCTGTTGTAATGTTACCTCTCGTGATTGATTCCACCCGCATCGCGTGCATGCTTCGGCGTGTACGAGGCGCTTGGTGGTGCGTCTCCTAAAATCGATATCGTGCGGATTCCGGCGGATTCGCTGGGATCCTCATGGTACCGGTTTTGGGGCGTCACAAGTTGGTATCAGAGCATCAGGTTGATGGTACCACACTAGTTGGGTATTAATAATTCATCGTTCATATATTATTAACCTTGTTATTAACAACATCAATGTTCATGATTATGAAACTAATGATCTATTAATCAACAAGCTAAAGAGGCATACTAGGGACTTATTGTTTGTCTACATATCACACATGTACTAATGTTTCGGTTAATACAATTATAGCATGATATATAAACATTTATCATAAACGTAAAGATATAAATAACACTTTATTATTGCCTCTTGGGCATATCTCCAACAGTCTCCCACATGCACTAGAGTCAATAATCTAGATTACATTGTAATATACCTAACACCCATGGCATTCCTGGTGTTGGTCATGCTTTGCCCTAGGGAGAGCTTTAGTCAACGGATATGCTACATTCAGATCAGTGTGTACTTTACAAATCTTTACTTCTCTATCTTTGATGTACTCGCGAGGCTCGAGTGGCAACAGCTTGATATGCTTCAACCTCTTGTGTGACCTTGGTTCTTGTGCATTGACGATGGCACCCATGTTGTCACAGCCCATATGATAGTGGGTCCAATGCACTAGGAACAACAAGCTCTATAATGAACCTCTTCATCCATCTGACCCGATGAAGTATAAGAAAGTATACTATGTACTCCCGGTCTGAGGATTTCGCCACCGTGCTGCTTGCTTCGACTTGCCCCCGACCACTCTTGACACCATTCAATATAAATACATTCAGATTGTGACTTAGAGTCATCGGGATCAGGTGTTCCAACTTGCATCAGTGTAACTTGTTACAACGAGCTAGTCACCTCCATAACAAAGAAGCATATCCTTAGTCCTTTTCAGGTACTTCAGGATATTCTTGACCATTGTCCAGTGTTCCATTCTGGATCACTTTGATATGTTTATAGTCAAACTAACGGCATGTGCTATATTCGGTCTTGTACATAGCATGGCATATATGATAGAGCCTCTTGCTGAGGCATAGGGGATCCCGACTCATCCTTTCTCTTTCCTTAACAGTAGCCGGACCTTGAGTCTTACTCAAGCCCTTGCCTAGTAACATAGGTAAGAATCCTTTCTTACTTTCGTCCATTCTAAATTTCTTTAGAATCTTGTCCAGATATGTACTCTGTGATAGCCCTATTAGACGTCTTGATCTATCTCTAAATCTTGATGCCTAATATATATGATGCTTCGCAAGGTCTTTCATTGAAAAACTATTATTCAAATAACCCTTTACACTGCTGTAATAGTTCTATATCATTCCCAATCAATAATATGTCATCTACATATAATATCGGGAATGCTACAGAGCTCCCGCTCACTTTCTTGTAAATACGGGCCTCTCCATGACACTCTGTACAAACCCGAAGTCTTTGATCACCTTATCAGCGTCGGTTCCAACTTCTCGATGCTTGCTTCAATCCATAAATGGAACGTTGAAGTTTGCATACTTTGTCGGCATTTTTAGGATCGACAAAACCTTTGGGTTGTACCATATCCAACTCTTCCTCAATGCTCCATTGAGGAACGCCGTTTTGACATCCATCTGCAAAATCTCATAATCGAAAAATGCAGCTATTGCTAACAAAATCCTCACAGATTTTAGCTTTGCTACGGGTGAGAAGTCTCCTCGTAGTCAACTCCTTGAATTTATTCGGAAACCGCTGCGACAAGTGAGCTATAAAACTGATAATATTACCATGACATCATTTTCTCTTGAAGATCATTTATTCTCAGCAGCCTTTCGGCTATCGGGTAAGTCTGCAAAGTCCATACTTTGTTATCATACATGGATCCCATTTCGGATTTTATGGCTTCTTGCCATTTGTTGGAATCTAGGCTCATCATCGCTTCTTCATACGTCTGGAGGTCCTCATCATTGGTGTCCACAATCATGACATTTAGACAAAGGATCATACCAATCGGGAGTGGCACGTTCCCTTGTCGATCTGCGAGGTTTGGTTTTCCTCGTTGAAGTTTCATGATCATTATCATTAGCTTCCTCTTGTTGTCGGTGTGGCCCAGTCTTGGTACAACCACGTCTTGCGCTACTACGATCCAGCAGTATAGGTCCATCAATCTCATCGAGTTCTACTTTTCTTCCGGTCACTTCTTTAGTGAGAAATTCTTTCTCAAGAAGGGTTCCGTTCTTAGCAACAAAGATTTTTCCTTCGGATCTGTGATAGAAAGTGTAATAGTTTCCTTAGGGTATCCTATGAAGACGCATTTCTCCGCTTTGGGTTCTAGCTTGTCCGGTTGTAAATTCTTTACATAGGCTTCGCAACCCCAAACTTTCAAGAACGACAACTTAGGTTTCTTATTAAACCATAATTTATACGGTGTCGTTTCTACGGATTTTGATGGTGCTCTATTTAAAGTGAATGCATGTTGTCTCTAATGCATAACTCCAAATGATAACGAAATCATTAAGAGACATCATAGAACGAACCATATCTAAGAGGGTTCGATTACGACGTTCGGATAACCGTTTCGTTGTGGTGTTCCCGGCAGTGTCAATTGTGAAAGTATTCGCGTTTCTTTAAATGCATGCCAAACTCATAACTGAGATATTCACCTCCGCGATCAGATCGTAGAAATTTAATCTTCTTGTTACGTTGATTTTCTACTTCACTTTGGAATTCCTTAAACTTCTCAAAAGTTTCGGATTTATGTTTCATGAAATAGATATACCCATATCTCCTCAGATCATCTGTGAAGGTTAAAACATAACGATAACCACCGCGATGCTACACTCATTGATCCACATACATCGGTATGTATGATTTCAAATAAGTCTGTAGCTCGCTCCATTGTACCAGAAAATGGAGTCTTAGTCATTTTTCCCATTAGACATGCTCCGCATCTATCAAGTGACTCAAAGTCAAGTGATTCAAGTAATCCATTGATATGGAGTTTCTTCATGCGTTCACTCCAATATGACCAAGGCGCGAGAGTGCCACATATAAGTAGAATTATCCTTCAATTAATTCGCTCAGCATCAATGTTATGTATATGTATCACTACTATCGAGATCTAACGGAAATAAGCCATTCTTTTTCAGGTGCTTTCGACCATAAAAGATATTATTCATAAAAATAGAACAACCATTATTCTCGGACTTGAAATGAATAACAGTCTTGCATTAAACAAGATCCCGGATATAATGTTCATGCTCAACGGGTACAAAATAACAATTAGTGGGGCTTAAACTAATTCCGAAGGTAGATGTAGAGGAAGTGTGCGACAGCGATCACATCGACTTTGGATCCATTTCAGCATGGTCACTTCATCTTTCCGTAGTCTTCGTTTATTCTTTAGTTCTTGGTTTTGAGTTACAAATATGAGCTTTCTTGACCAGGTATCAAATACCCAGTGCTAGTACGAGAACTTGATGGAATAAACATCTATAACATGTATGTGATATACCTTCTTTCTTCTTCTTGACGAGGCCGCTCTTCAGATCCGCCAAATACTTGGAGCAATTACGCTTCCAGTGTCCCTTCTCCTGGCAGTAATAGCACTCAGCATCAGGCTTAGGGCCAGTCTTAGGTTTCACAGGAGGCGTGGCAGCTTTCTTGCCACTCTTCTTGTTCTTGCTTAGACTTGCCCTGTTTCTTGAAACCGGTGGTCTTGTTGACCATCAACACTTGGTGCTCTTTCTTGATCTCAATCTCCGCAGCTTTTATGGAGAAGAGTTCGGGTAACTCTTTGTTCATGTGTGCATGTTGTAGTTCATCACAAGAAGTTCTTGTAACTAGGTGGCGATGATTGAAGGACACGATTAATCCCGATCTATTAGGAATCACTATCCCCAAGTCACTGAGTTTCTTCGCATGCCGGTCATGGCACATGCTCACTAACGGAGCTGCCTTCTTCTATCATGCGATGAAGAAGTGTTCCGATGCTTCATAGCATTCCATGGTCGCATGAGTCTCAAATATAGTCTTCAACTCATTGATCAACTCATGTGGATAAAGTTAATTTACTCAAAACGTTTTTGAAGATCAGCTTCGGTGCATAAGATGCTTCGAACTTGAAATTACGAGTTTTCGAGTTGCATAAACGGCTTTACTTCATGGTTTCGGTTGCGGAGGGTCACTAGTGGTGCATCAAGCACATATGCAGATTTCCGCCATTGAGGAAGATCCTCACATGACGGAACCAGTCGGTGAAGTTGCTACCGTTGCTCTTAAGCTTTTCTTTCTCTAGGAGCTGGTTAAAATTGATTGGGGACGCCATATCTACAACATATTTGCAATAGTTTAGACTAATGTTTATGACAAATTGAGTTCAAATTTTAATTGAACAAAATTAAACTAGGTGAACTCTCACTCAAAACAATATCCCTCGCATTGTCTTAGTGATCACACGAACCAAATCCCCCACCACCAAAGTCCGATCATCACGAGACAAGAGTGTGATTTCAATAGCGAACACTCACTCGAAGTGTTCATCATATCAATCATATGATTCATGCTCTACCTTTCGGTATCCGGTGTTCCGAGACCATGTCTGTGCATGCTAGGCCAAGTCAAGGCCACCTTAATTATCGCATGTGCAAAGCTGTCTTGCACCCGTTGTATGCACTTGTTGATTCCTATCACATCCGATCATCACGAGATGCTTGAACGACAAGTCTTGACAACGGTGCTACTAAGAATGAACACTTTATTATCTTGAGATTTGGTGAGAGGGATCATCTTATAATGCTCCCCGTCGTGATCTAAGCAAAATAAGATGCATAAAAGGATTAACATCACATGCGGTTCCTTATGTGATATGATATGGCCCCTTTGTCTTTAAGCCTTTGATCTTCATCTCCAAAGCTCCGTGGACATGATCTTCATCATCAACAGGCATGATCTCCATCATCGTCGGCGAAGCACCAAGGTCAATGACGCCGTCTTCATGACTGTCCTCCATGTAGCAACTATTACAACTACTTTGAAATACTCAACATGAAATATAAAGACAACCATAAGGCTCATGCTGGTTGCACAATACGATAATGATCATCTCATACATATTCATCATCACATTATGGCCATATCACATCACCAAACCATGCAAAAACAAGTTAGGCGTCTCTAATTTGGTTTGCATATTTTTCGTGGTTTTAGGGTTTTCGATATAGATCTAATCTACCTACGAACATGAACCACAACGGTGATGCCTAGTGTTGTCGATAGAAGAGTAAATTGAATCTTTACTATAGTAGGAGAGACAGACCCCAAAGCCACATATGCAATACAAGTTGCATGTCGCGTGGAACAAATCTCATGAACGCGGTCATGAATTAGCCCGAGGCGCTTCATCCCACTATGCCATAAAGATGCAAAGTACTCAACTAAAGATAACAAAAGCATCACGCCCACAAGCCATTGTGTTCTACTCGTGCAACCATCTATGCATAGACACGGCTGTGATACCACTGTGGGATAACGTTGCATAGAAAACAAAAAATTTCCTATCGTGAACCGCAATCCAAGCCAAGATGCAATCTAGAAGACGGTAGCAACGAGGGGATGATCAGACTAACCCTTGAAGAGATTCCAAAGCCTATAAGAATAGGCTCTTATTGCTGCGGTAGGCCGATCACTTGCCGCTTGCAAAAAGCGTAGAAGATCTTGATCACGATGCCACGATCGGGCGACACGAGGGCCCACACAATAGGGCCGCGCGGCCAGGGGGTGGGCCGCGCCGCTGATACGTCTCCGATGTATCGATAATTTCTTATGTTCCATGCCACATTATTGATGATATCTACATGTTTTATGCACACTTTATGTCATATTCGTGCATTTCACCGGAACTAACCTGTGAGATGCAGAAGTGCCGATTCTTGTTTCTTGTTTTTGGTTTGAAATCTAGTAAGGAAATATTCTCGGGGTGGGCCGAAATCAAAGCCAGGCCTTCTTCTCCACAGAAGCTTCCAGTCGAAGGAGGACGAAGGAGGGGCCACGGAGGGGGCCACACCATGAGCGTATTTTGGCGCGGCTGTAGTGTGGGGCCCCGTGCCGCCTCTTGACCTGCCCTTCCGCTTTATAAAAAGTCCGTGACGAAACCCCCGATGCAGGAACACGATCACGGAAAACCTTGGAGACGCCGCCATGTGATCCCATCTCAGGGGTCCAGGAGATAGCCTCGACACCTGTGGAGGAATCATCTCCCAGGAGGACTCTCACGCCGCCATGGTACTTCTCAGGAGTGATGTGTGAAGTAGTCTACCCCACACGGACTATGGGTCCATAGCATTAGCTAGATGGTTGTCTTCCCCGCTTGTGCTATCATTGTTTGGATCTTGTGTCTAACATGATCAAGATCATCTATCTGTTATTCTATATGTTGCGTTTGTTGGGATCCGATGAATAGAGAATACTTGTTATGTTGATTATCCAAAGTTATGTCTATGTGTTGTTTATGATCTTGCATGCTCTCCGTTATTATTAGATGCTCTGGAAATTGATGCTAGTAACTCCAAGAGGAGTATTTATGCTCGTGGTGGGTTCATGTCTGTGAATCTGGAGGAGTGACAAGAACCACTAAGGTTCTGAGATGTCTTGTTGCCACTAGGGATAAAACATTAGTGCTATGTTCAAGGATGTAGTCACTAGTTACATTACGCGCAATACTTAATGCAATTATCTGTTGTTAGCAACTGGAGGGGGTTCGGATGATAACCTGAAGGTGGACTTTTTAAGCATAGATGCAGTTGGATGACGGTCTATGTACTTTGTCGTAATGCCCAATTAAATCTCACTATACTCATCATGATATGTATGTGCATGGTCATGCTCTCTTTATTTCTTGCCAAGCTGTAATTTGTTCACCCAACTTGTATTTGTTTATCTTATGGGAGAGACACCTCTAGTGGACCTGTGGACCCGGTCCAATTCTCTTTCTTGAGAAATACAATCTACGCAATACTTGTTCTCTTGTTTCTGCCAAGCAATCATCTTCTACCAATCGGTTAACTCTTTGTTCAATGACTGATGAGATTAAACAACCTCTGCTTGTTTCGTTCAGAGCAAAGTACTTTAGTTGTGTTAATGCGAGTTCCACGATTGGCCTTAGAATCCACAGTGTTGCAATAGCACCATCCACTTGTATCAGCCTTCAACGTGCTTCTTGGCTCCTCTTACCGGTTCGATAAACCTTGGTTTCTTTATGAGGGAAAACTTGCTGCTATGCGCATCATACCTTCCTCTTGGGGTTGCCAATGAACGTGTGAAATACACGCCATCAGCTTTCATTGCAGCCTTGATTAAATCAGTAGATCCGTTTCTTATTTGCAAGGGAGTCTCCACTTCTCAATCTCTTTACTTTGTTTTAGTCTTTAGTTTATTTACTACTTTGTTTGCTTTACACTAAATTAAAATACAAAAAAAAATTAGTTGCTAGTTTTACTTTATTTGCTATCTTGTTTGCTATATCTAAAACACAAAAAAATTAGTTTACTTGCATTTACTTTATCTAGTTTGCTTTATTTACTACTACAAAATGAGTAATCCTGAAGTTGAAGTTCGCACGTTTAAGCAACGAGGGGGAGAATGTTTGAGAGATGCTTGGTATAGAATTAGCGATGCTCATAATAAATGCACTAAGAAGCACTCCACCATTATTTACTCAGGAATTTTGATGTTGGTATCTCTAGTTGGAATAGATATGTTCTTGATAGTCTCGCAAAAGGTGACTTCCTAAGTACTCCTGCATTAGAAGCTAGTTGCATTATTGAGAGCTTATTTGGAATACCCCCTGTTGATAAAGTTAAAACTGAAATCTCTCTTGAAGATGTTATGAAAAATTGGAAACCATAGAAAAATTTTTCCAAGTATTGAAGCTAAATTGGAAATATTACTTGATAAATAAAGCTGATGAACTTGATAAATCCTTAGGAGGAATTGATGAAAGAATTAGTGTCATAGGAATAATGCTGTCCATGATGATCAAATCAATAGGATTGTGAACTTGAAAAAGCTATGGGAACCTTGGGTTCAACATTTTCTTCTCTTAAATATGGAGAAAGCTTATGTGGGTAAGGAGCAAAAAGTTTATGTATGTCTCTAAAGTGTCTAAACCAAAGAAATATTATAGGCCTAAAATTGACAAAGCCCTTAGTACCACTATGGATGGGGGAGCTCATGATGCCGATGCACTATCCTTTGATAATACTTGATCACACTTTCTGCGCCTAGCTGAAAGGCGTTAAATAAAAGCGCTTATGGGAGACAACCCATGTTTTTACCTACAGTACTTTGTTTTTTATTTTGTGTCTTGGAGGGTTGTTTACTACTGTAACAACCTCTCCCTTATCTTAGTTTGTGTTTTGTTGTGGCCAAGTTAAGCCGTTGATAGAAAAGTAAGTACTAGATTTGGATTCCTTCTGCACAGTTCCAGATTTCTTTGCTGTCACGAATCTGGGTCCACACTCCCTGTAGGTAGCTCAGAAATTAAGCCAATTTACGTGCATGATCCTCAGATATGTACGCAACTTTCATTCAATTTGAGCATTTCATTTGAGCAAGTCTGGTGCCTCGATAAAATTCGTCAATACGAACTGTTCTGTTTTGACAGATTCTGCCCTTTATTTCGCATTGCCTCTTTCGCTATGTTGGATGAATTTCTTTGATCCATTAATGTCCAGTAGCATTATGCAATGTCGCAGAAGTGTTAGAATGATTGTGTCACCTCTGAATATGTCCAATTTATATTGTGCACTAACCCTCTAATGAGTTGTTCTAAGTTTGGTGTGGAGGAAGTTTTCAAGGACCAAGAGAGGAGTATGATGCAACATGATCAAGGAGAGTGAAAGCTCTAAGCTTGAGGATGCCCCGGTGGTTCACCCCTGCATATTTCAAGAAGACTCAAGCGTCTAAGCTTGGGGATGCCCAAGGCATCCCCTTCTTCATCGACAACATTATCAGGTTCCTCCGCTGAAACTATATTTTTATTCCATCACATCTTATGTGCTTTTTCTTGGAGCGTCGGTTTGTTTTTGTTTTTTTGTTTTGTTTGAATAAAATGGATCTTAGCATTCACTTTATGGGAGAGAGACACGCTCCGCTGTAGCATATGGACAAGTATGTCCTTGGTTTCTACTCATAGTATTCATGGCGAAGTTTCTTCTTCGTTAAATTGTTATATAGTTGGAATTGGAAAATGATACATGTAGTAATTGCTATAAATGTCTTGGGTAATGTGATACTTGGCAATTGTTGTGCTCATGATTAAAGCTCTTGCATCATATGCTTTGCACCCATTAATGAAGAAATACATAGAGCATGCTAAAATTTGGTTTGCATATTTGGTTTCTCTAAGGTCTAGATAATTTCTAGTGTGAGTTTGAACAACAAGGAAGACGGTGTAGAGTCTTGTAATGTTTTCAATATGTCTTTTATGTGAGTTTTTGCGCCGGTTCATCCTTGTGTTTGTTTCAAATAAGCCTTGCTAGCCTAAACCTTGTATCGGAGAATACTTCTCATGCATCCAAAATACTTGAGCCAACCACTATGCCATTTGTGTCCACCATACCTACCTACTACATGGTATTTTCTGCCATTCCAAGTAAATTGCTTGAGTGCTACCTTTAAAATTCCCTTGTTCACCTTTCTGATATATAGCTCATGGACAAATAGCTTAAAAACTATTGTGGTATTGAATATGTAATTATGCACTTCTATCTCTTATTAAGTTGCTTGTTGTGCGATAACCATGTTCAGTGGGGACGCATCAACTATTCAGTGTTGAATTTCATGTGAGTTGCTATGCATGTCCGTCTTGTATGAAGCCACCGAGATCTACACCATATGGTTAGCATGCATATGTTAGAGAAGAACATTGGGCCCCTAACTAAAGCCATGCTCCATGGTGGAAGTTTCAGTTTTGGACAACAATCCTCAAATCTCAAATGAGAAAATTATTAATTGTTATTATACATGCTTATGCATAAAGAGGAGTCCATTATACGGTATGCATGTTGTCTCGGTATGGATGTCTAAGTTGAAAATAATCAATAGAAATCCAATGCGAGCTTTCTCCTTAGACACTTTGTGCAGGCGGCATAGAGGTACCCTTTGTGACACTTGGTAAAGCAATGCATTGTGATGACCGGTAGTCAAGCTAATTAGGACGAGTCACGCGGGCACTATTAGTACACTATGCATGAGGCTTGCAACTTATAAGATATAATTTACATAACACTCCTATGCTTTATTACTACCGTTGACAAAATTGTTTCATGTTTTCAAAGTCAGCTCTAGCACAAATATAGCAATCGTCTTTTCCTCTATGGAGGACCATTCTTTTACTTTCAATGTTGAGTCGGTTCAGCTATTTCTCTCCACCTCAAGAAGCAAACACTTGTGTGAGCCTTTGCATTGATTCCTACATACTTGCTTATTGCACTTATTATATTACTCTATGTTGACAATATCCATAAGATATACATGTTACAAGTTGAAAACAACCGCTGAAACTTAATCTTCTTTTGTGTTGCTTCAATATCTCTACTTTGAATTATTGCTTTATGAGTTAACTCTTATGCAAGACTTATTGATGCTTGTCTTGAAGTGCTATTCATGAAAAGTCTTTGCTATATGATTCACTTGTTTACTCATGTCATATGCATTGTTTTGATCGTTGCATTCACTACATATGCTTTACAAATGGTATGATCAAGATTGAAGTGGCATGTCACTCCGAAGTATACGTATTTATCGTTTTTGCCTGCTGGACGAAGCAGAACTAAGCTTAGGGGATCAGCGATACGTCTCCCGACGTGTCGATAATTTCTTATGTTCCATGCCACATTATTGATGTTATCTGCATGTTTTCCTTTATGTCCTTATTCGTGCATTTTAAATTAACCTATTAACAAAAGATGCGGGTGCGATTCTTTACAATTTCCTGCTTTGTTTTTGGTTTCGAAATCCTAGTAAGGAAATATTCTCGGGGTGGAGCTGAAATCAAAGCCCAGAGAATTCTTTTCTCCACCAAGCTTCGATCGAAGGAGACGAAGAGGGGCCACGGAGGGGCCACACCGCGGCCTGGGCCTTGGCCGTGCCGGCCTGTAGTGTGGGGCCCCCGTGCCGCCTCTTGACTGCCCTTCCGCCTATAAAAGTCTGGTAGCGAAACCCCCGATGCAGGAACCACGATCGGAAAACCCTTCCCGGAGGCAACCGTAGCCACCGATCCCATCTGGGGAATCCGAGAGATAAGCCTCGGCACCCTTTGCCGGAGAAGGGGAATCATCTCCCGGAGGACTCTACGCCGCCATGATCGCCTCCGGAGTGATGAGTGAGTAGTTCACCCCCTGGACTATGGGTCCATAGCAGTAGCTAGATGGTTGTCTTCTCCCCGTTGTGCTATCATTGTCGGATCTTGTGAGCTGCCTAACATGATCAAGATCATCTATACGTAATTCTATATGTTGCGTTTGTTGGGATCCGATGAATAGAGATACTTGTTATGTTGATTATGAAGTTATGTCTATGTGTTGTTTACTGATCTTGCATGTATATACGTTATTAGTAGATGCCCTGGCCAAGTTGATGCTAGTAACTCCAGAGGAGTATTTATGCTCGATAGTGGGTTCATGTCTGCATTTCTGGAGGAGTGACAAGAACCACTAAGATTACTGGATGTGCTGTTGCCACTGGGGATAAAACATTAGTGCTATGTTCAAGGATGTGATCACTAGTTACATTACGCAATGCAATACAATTGTATACGGTGTTAGCAACAATATCTTTTGGAGGGTTCGGATGATAACTTTGAAGGTGGACTTTAGGCATAGATGCGGTTGGATGACGGTCTATGTACTTTGTGCAATGCCAAAATCTCACTATTCTCATCATGATATGTATGTGCATGGTCATGCTCTCTTTATTTGTCAATTGCCCAAGCGTAATTTGTTCACCCAACATCTTTTTGATTTTATCTTATGGGAGAGACACCTCTAGTGAGGCTTGTGGACCCCGTTCAATTCTCTTTCTTTGAAATACAAATACGCAATACTTGTTCTACGTTTCTGCAAACAATCATCTTCCACACAATACGGTTAACTCTTTATTCTGTGTGGTGGTCAAACAACCTCAACATTTGAACAGGAGCAAAAATACTTTGAGTTGTGTTGTGCGGAGTTCACGTTAAGCGCGGAATCCACAGTGTTCTTGCCCGCGCTACATCCATATGCATCAACCTTCAACGTGCTTCTTGGCTCCTCTGATTTCGATAAACCTTGGTTTCTTTATGAGGGAAAACTGTGCGCGTCATACCTTCCTCTTGGGGTTTGCCAACCGCTTCCACAACAACTGCCAACCAACGAGTCCGCCTCCTGTTCAGGCGGCGGAAGTAGTAGCTCCTCTTGAATCCGGCACGACGGCGTGGTGTCGGTGGTGGCAGAGAAATCCGGCGGAGCTTCGCTTAAGCGTGCGGGATGTGGTGGAGGAGAGAGACGCTAGGGTTTGGGGAGAGAGGGGGTTGGGCGCCGGCCACCTCTAAGGGTGCGGCCAAGGGGCGGGCTTGAAGTCTTGGGGTGGTAGGCCCCTCCACTTGGCCCCTCATTATATGGTGGATTCCCAGAGTTGGTCTCCAAGTCTTGAATAAGACAGAGCAAAACTTCCCATAAGAGGAAACTGTAAGCTAGGACTCCCACAAAGGTCGGTTCCACCTCCATATGGGGGGGTGGCCGGCCACCTGGGGGAGTCCGCAGGACTCCTGCTAGGGTTGGCCGGCCATGGAGGTGGAGTCCCTGTGGACTCCACCTTCCTTGGTGGTTTCTTCCGGACTTTTCTAGAACCTTCTAGAACCTTCCATAGAACCTTCCCGCATTTTAATTCACATAAAATGACATCCTATATATGAATCTTATTCTCGGACCATTCCGGAACTCCTCGTGATGTCCGGGATCTCATCCGGGACTCCGAACAAATATTCGAACTCCATTCCATATTCAAGTTCTACCATTTCAACATCCAACTTTAAGTGTGTCACCCTACGGTTAGTGAACTATGCGGACATGGTTGAGTACTCACTCCGACCAATAACCAATAGCGGGATCTGGAGATCCATAATGGCTCCCACATATTCAACGATGACTTTAGTGATCGAATGAACCATTCACATATAATACCATTCCCTTTGTCACGCGATATTTTACTTGTCGAGGTTTGATCTTCGGTGTCACTTTATCTTATTTCAACCTCGTCTGCATTAAGTACTCTTTACTGCACCGTGGTATGTGGTCTCTTATGAACTTATCATATGCTTGCAAGACATTAGACGACATTCCACCGAGAGGGCCCAGAGTATATCTATCCGTCATCGGGATGGACAAATCCCACCGTTGATCCATATGCTTCAACTCATACTTTCGGATACTTAATCCCACCTTTATAGCCACCCATTTACGCAGTGGTGTTTGGTGTAATCAAAGTACCTTTTCGGTATAAGTGATTTATATGATCTCATGGTCATAAGGACTAGGTAACTATGTATCGAAAGCTTATAGCAAATAACTTAATGACGAGATCTTATGCTACGCTTAATTGGGTGTGTCCATTACATCATTCATATAATGATATAACCTTGTTATTAACAACATCCAATGTTCATGATTATGAAACTAATCATCCATTAATCAACAAGCTAGTTTAAAAGGCATACTAGGGACTTCTTGTTTGTCTACATATCACACATGTACTAATGTTTCGGTTAATACAATTATAGCATGATATATAAACATTTATCATAAACATAAAGATATAAATAATAACCACTTTATTATTGCCTCTAGGGCATATCTCCTTTAGGAACTGCGAACGCGGCCGGAAAGGAGCTCCATGAAGTTCTAGTAAACCGGTGAAGGCTGACGGACATAGTTCTTCTAAATAAAAGCAACCTTTTGAAGAAATGGATTATGAAAAACTGCATTGGTATTAGACTTTCTGGTCTAATGTTGTAGCTAGTGCATTAAACACCTCTTTCCTATAATGAACTTGTTGAGTACGCTCGTACTCATCCCACTCTTAAATCCCCTGCTTAGATATGGAGGCATCAAGGAGGATCTACAGTGCAACTTGAAGGCCGAGGAGTCAACAACTACTTCAAGAGACAGGACCCTGTCAGAGGAGTCAGATTCCACATCCAACAAGGAGAAAACATAGTTTAGCCATAGAAGGGAACTAGCTTCCTAAACTTAGCTCCTAATTAGTTAGAATCTATTCTTAGCCTCTATAGCTAGTTAAAAACTCTTCAAATAGAGTTCGTGATAGGATTAGACTACGAGTCGTTCTTCTGGAGTTTATTTGCAGTTTTACCTCATTGTAAAGTAGGTGGATGATCTTTTGTAAAGAGTCTGTGTTGTAATTCTATAGACATGCCTTGGACCCGCATATGTTTCTGTTGTACCACTCTGAGCGATATAATACTAGTGGAACGGTGTTTCATTGGTGTTATATCAGACTTGCATACTACACCATGCAGTGGTATGCCGGGTCACCACACATGTTACAACACAATCTGAATATATGATCTCCCCACCAAATAATGACAAAGTATCAATCACGATCATGATATAGCACTAAAAACAATATCTAGGGTTCAATTCAAAAAAACTATGAGGGGGATGACGTAGATATCGTAGGTGGATATGGTGGTGATGATGGTGTTGATGGAGATGCCTCCTCCCAAGCCAAGGAAGAGTAGGGATGTCGATGGCGTCGATTTCCCCATCACCGGACGCACCGGTGCAGAAGGATACGCCATCTCCCGTAGTAGGAGAGGACTTTCGCCTCCGCCACTGCCTCAATAAATCTCGGGAAAAATATGGCTTAGGTTTTTAAGCGAAACAGAGCTTCTGGTGTAAAGGGGAGGGGGCGAGACGATGCCTGAGGCGCAAACAGACCAGGGTGGCGTGCCCTACATGTTTGGGTGCGCCACCTGGTGTCGTTTGGCCCTCGTGGCTCCCCTCACGTGATTGTTTCGCCCACTGTCCTTCTCCAGGTGAAAAATTGATCAGGTATTTTTTCCTCGATCTTTAGAGATCGAGAAAGACCTGAAACAAATAAAATATGAAAAAGGAGGTTTTCTACCTCCGAGGAATCAAATACCAATGAAGGGGACTATTTAGGAAAGTCCCGGAAATGGACTAAAAATGCATAGATGATGATGGATGATGGTAAATAACAATGAAAACTAATCATATATGTAAAAATAATGATGATGTCAATTTCACGTATCACCCGCTATGCGACCACCGCTAGATTTTTCCTCTTCTTCAGATTCATGTGCCTGCCCATCGCTTCACGGCCTCGACACATTTCTCCTCTGTCGTCAGCACCTTCTTTGGCCTCTTTGCCTTTGTTTTGCCACCTCCGGTGGTGGCACGCTTTGAGCCCGCCGGATATGCGGTCTTCATCGTGGCTGTGGTGGTGGGATGGTGGCTACAGCAGTGTCTAGGGTGGTGTCTGCGAGAGTTTTCTCGGATTCCATGGCGGCTCCGGCAAGGAGGAAGTCAATCGCAGGGGCTGGTGTGTTGGCTCTGCTGAACTTTTATTTTTTGGGGAGGTGACCTGCCTCTAGTGGGAATGTGAGCGGCGTCTGAGCCACTAGCGTGCCGGCCATACGTGAGGAACGCCGGTTACTCAGTGCGACCGGACAAGCCTTGTGTCCTCCGCCCAAATCTTGGCCTCGCGTTCATCCTTCTAGCCTCGACGTCAAGCCTCTAATTTACAGCGAAAAAACGAGGGCCAACAAAAATCTCTAATTTACTACATTTTAGTAATATTTATATCTTAATGTAATAACATCTATGCAATATTTCTATATCAAATAAATTTATTTTATTTATTACATTTGCTCGTTACATTTTAAAAAAAATCTTATCGAGATCACTATTGTATGCAAATATCCCCAAATTTAGAAGGTTCCAACACCATCAGGCGCATCTACACGGGCCTCGAAGGCATGGGCTAGTGGAGATGCTATTACATTGTGTTTGGATCCATAAAATTGACCTCAGAATCATAGAATATGGAATTTGGAGTTCATTTCCACCATTTGGAATGGCCTAAGAATTAGAGCTTGGAAACTCAACCGAATTCTGAGCCCCCTTCGTTCCACCTCCGAGTTTCCAAGGTCGAAGGCTTGGAAACGCGCGGAAATGTTTCTGCGTACCGCTTCGCCGCGAGAGAGCAAGAACATCGCTCACGAGTCCTTCTCCCTTCTTCTTGGCGGTACCCGACGGCGGCGGCTCCGGTTAGCCCGTTCCCACCCTTGTCTTTCTCACCACATCCCCACCTCCTCTCCCATCCCCGCCCTCCTGCCAACTGATGCTCTGGTAAGCCCCTCCCAACCCTTGTCGTCGCCCCCCCGTTAGCTTGCCCTAACCTTAGATGCGACTTGGTTGGAGGGCGGAACGGCGGCGGTGTGGGCCGCGGCGGGAGGTGGCCATCCCTTCCCGCACTCCACCGGTGGCTGCGAGCACCCTCACGAGTCGCTTCGTGACCCCTAGCTCGCCATCTTGAATTTGGAATTCTAGTCTAATTCAATTTTATTTTTAATTATACATATCCAAACATAGTGGTACTGATTTTGCACTGGAGACGTGCAGTCCAAAGGAAAGTCAGTAAACTGTCCGGCAGGTTTCGTGGCCTGACGCACATCACGTCACATCGACCGAATGACGTGACAACGTCCAGTCTTGGCAGTGTTCTTTGTAGTACTTGGCGTTGGCGTCGACAACTGATATCAGGCCGTTCAAAGAAGAAATAAAAACAGTGGGTATCAGCCTCTGCTAGCTTCGTCGCGAAGGCACCTCTCAAGACTGACGCGCCCTTGAGGTCGCAGTCCACTTCTTTTTTTGCTTGCCTTCTCGTTGCTTCGTCTCCAACGGGGCGAACCCAGACGGACGGTTCGTGTTTATTTGCCACGGCGCGGTTGAAAAATACGTATGTACCAGCTCAGCTGCTCACGTATAGTGTTCGACTAGTTCGTGCAGAAGCAACCGTGGTTCAAAAATATTCAGCGAATGTGTTTGAGTGGACGCTACAAGGATAATGTGGACGTCCGCACACTTTTCGCACGAGCCCGCCTGACAGTGATATATATGCTTTAATTTCAGCGTGGCATAACTTACGAATGACGTGTTGCAGCGCCATGTTTATCCCGTGCCCCGACGTCCGCACGTGTGCGCGTTGGACAGGATCGCAACGGCTTCAATAGCAGGCATTAAAGGTGAGCTAGCTTTTGAGCCTTATTAAGGTATGCTGGCGACAACTATTTTCTCGACCACACCATTGCCAGAGCCCTGGCATATCCACCCAAACTGACGCTATTGAGAAGGGTTGGTCGTACCGAAAGACGAAGAACGACCACAAAGCAAGCGGCTCGTGATCCGGTAAGAAGTTACGGGTAGAGCGGTACGTCTACATTCGCGCGCACCCTCTCTTTCATCATTTATTGTCACGTCATATCACTAAAATATCTTGTAGTATATGATGTTACTACCTATGTTACTTCCACTATGAGTAGTCTAACACCTGATAAATAGTTCTAGCTCAGGCATAGTATAAGTCTAATAATATCAAATGTGCAAGAAAAATAGGAAAGTACACAATCAATTGATTCTAATAATACAATCTACACACAACTACACACGTTTCAATTGATTCTGATCCAGTAATCCTAAGCACAAAAAATTGAGCAAACAGAGAAACATGTGTTTTGGGCTTCCTCCGCAAGCAAACAGAGGGCGATGGGCAACGACCGACGATGGAGACTTTGGCACTGGGCAGACAGAGGGTCGACTGGGGATGCGGCCAGCGGCCGGGCCGGAGCAACGAGGGGCCACGCGGAAACAAATCCTATACGACCTGACCTTCCGGTGGTAGACCAACTTCTGCATCCTGCACGTAGCAAAGCATCTTGCAATTTGGTTCTGGAGCGCTGGCTGTTTTCAGATGTGTGGCACCGGATATGGAGGGAATTCCTATACGACCCAACACATGCGACCTCCGGTGGTAGACCACATCACGCACCGCACATCTGCCTCCGGTGGTACATATCACGATACAGGCCGCTACGTGTAGTCTCCGCTATTGGGTCGTTCGTCGGGTCGTACCAGGTTGGGTCGTATAAGATTTTTTTCGGCCGGATATGGTCTACCCACTGGTCGCATGAGTTTAGGTCGTATAGGATTTGTTTCGGGCCGCGCTGCCGAGAATTGACTAGCGGAGCCGTCCGCCAGATCAGCAAAGCCACAACGTGAGACCGGCGGGGCAGCATGGGTGGGGGTGGTCCGATGCTAGAGGGGCAGAGGAGGGGCCGAGGTGCCGAGCCCTCGAGGCGCTAGGAGAGGGAGTGAAATGCATCAATAGTCCCAGAAGTTACCAGCAATGTTCAAAAGGATCCTGAAACTCAGGAAATGCATCAAAACAGTCCCAGAACTTCTCCTCCAAGTCTATATACGATCCTGGATACGTATAGAGGTGACGTGGCTATACAAATGGACCCACTGATGTCTGATGCAGTCCTGGATGGCCCACGCCAGCCGCACAGTGCGCACAAATTCGCGATGTGATGGACTGGCTCCGCCTGCGTGCTCGCCTTGATGGATTTGCACTTCCAAGATATCAAATTAAATTTAACATGCATTTACATCCATCACCTAGCTAGCCTCGTCTTCAGTTTAGGTTTTATTCGCTCGATCGATCCGCTCCTTAACACGAACAACAAAATGTACCTAGTGATATCCTTTTGTTTTTTGAAACTATGCACTTCTATCTACTTCAGCCCGTCAGCTCCGCAAATTGCTTGGATTTCTTATTTTTCTGATCTACGAGCAGCCTGCAGGCCTAACCAGACTGTGCCGAGACTCCGCCTGCTCCGACGGCAATTTAATTCAACTGAATTTGCACACCATAATTTGAGACCTTAATAGTTACCACTTATACCCAGCAAATTACATGACAAAACAAGTTGGAGTAAAGCCGAAATAACCAACACTTTATAAACCTACTATGAATACAACACCATCACAAGTCTGAGGGCATCTCCAACGGCGCGACGGAAATAGACGCTGAAAATCTCCTTCGGGGCGACGCATAGTAACCGGGCCATCAACAGCGACGCAAACCTAGCCCAGATATGTGCCTCGGATGCGTCTCTGCGGATACTTTGCGCACAGACGTTTCGTTGAGCCCGCCTGGCAGTGTGACCCAGGCTCGATGCGTCTTCTCAGCGGCGCCAGTACTAGCGCCGAGGCGTCGCTTCGGCAGTCTGCGGCCGCGTAATGGCGATGCCTCGCATGGCGCACGGCCGTCACCTACCTCTACGCACGAAGTAATTGCGATGCCACGCGTGCCGCGGCCGTCGCCTGCCTCCGGCCTATATAAAAAGGGGCGCGCGCATCTCATCTCCTCCCACACTAAACCCTAGCCGCAGCACAACCTCCACCGTAGCGCCGCTGCCGCTCAACCTCCAGCTTTGCCACCATGAGCAGCACCAGCCGCGGCCAGGCTGCCACGCCTCAACCTCCACCTCCATCTCCGACTCCACCTCCCCCGGCCTTGAGCTCCGACGAGGAGTTCGACGATGACGACAGCACCGACGACCTCCACGACCCGGTCAGGGACGCCAAGTTCCTGGCTGACGCGGAGAAGGAAGAAAAGGAGGAGCGGGCGGCCCACACGGCGTTCGACGCCGAGATGGAACGTCGCAGGGTGGCGGACGTCGCAGCCGCAGAGGACGACGACTCCGACATTTCATGGTCTTTTGATGACCGTGATGCGCCTACCCCGGAGGAGAAGGCGGCAGAGCGGAGGGCGTTAGTCGACTCATTCGAGGCGCTCAAGAAGGCCGAGGACGCCGCGAGCGAGACGCTGCGGCGGTGCCTGCTAGAGGACGCGGCGGCACACTGAGCCCTAATAGCCGCACGACAGGCAGCGGAGAAGCAGACGAGGGAGGGACGCAACAACGGGGCCGGACCGTCGGGCAGCAAGTAGTCTAGGTTTGTACAACTAGTTTCTATGTAGTAGATTATGCTTTTTAAATATTTTGCAAAACAAAAATTAGTCGATCTGTTGGGAGCACACCAGATGTAAATAGACGCGCGATCAACGCAAACGAATGCTCGCGATCACTTTTGAGCGTCCTATATGGGACGGCCCTTGGAGATGTCCTCATCTTGCAAGTCAACAATTAAACATACAAGTCTGACCACGCAACTCCCAGGAGACCATCACAAATAGTACTAGCTAGCTAGGCTGCATCACCTCCTCGACACAAACTTCTGTAGTTTGGCACAGCATCCGGCCGTCGCGGGCCATCTAGGACCGCTTCAGTAGTCAGTGGGTCTAGTTACATTGCCATATCATCTCTATACGTATCGAGGACCGTATGCAGACATTGAGGACAAGTTCTAGGACTGATTTGATGCATTTTCTGAGTTCTAGGACCTTTCTAGACATCGCCGGTAACTTCTGGGACTATTGATGCATTTCACTCCTAGGAGAGGTGACCGGGGAGGCAGAGACCGGCAGGGAACGAGGCCAGTGGCGGTCCGACGAGGACGACCAGACTCGGTTTGATGATTCTATTGATGGAACCAGAAAAGGCCACTCTCTTTTTCCAGGTAGTACAAAAAGTTCTGAAATTTTGGGTGGGCAGTGTGTTCGCGCATGGTCCGCACAAGTGATCTAGCCAATGTCTTCTAGTCCATCCTACTTGGGACTATGAACATGATATTTGTGTCACCATCGTTTCTCTTATTAATTGGTTTCTCTGTCCATGCCAACTAATACTTCTTAAGATTAGGCATGCTCTCCTTCTTAAAGTAGGTCTAGATGTATTATACCTGTCATATATTATTGTACATTATATGTACACAGCTGATCTATATAAAGAGATACGTGGAGAGGCATTGCCCCACGAAAACCCTAAAACACTTTACGTTCTTTGACTTGGTATCAGAGCCATCTGGCTCCTTCGCCGCCGCCGCTAGCAAAAACCCTAGCTAGCCGCCGCCGCGCCTAGTCCGCCGCCGCCGCGATCTCACTCGCCGCCGCCGCCGCGATGGCCCTGCAGCCTTCCTCCAGCCTTGCGCTGACGACCGCCTCCAGCGCTAGTCTGTCCACCGCCGTCGCGGGCCCTGTCATCAAGCCGCCGTCTGACACAGCGGCAGTCCCGGTTCTCCCGGCCATCGCCGTTCGTCTGAATGGCAGCAACTTCATGCTGTGGAAGGCGCTCGCTCTTCCCAACCTCGCCGGTGCACGTCTCCTCTGCTTCCTCGACGGCTCGGCTCCCTCGCCACCGCGCACCATCCGGGAAGGCACCGATGACGGCGCGCGCGACGTCGACAACCCAGCATACGCGCAGTGGTGGACCTTGGACCAGCGCGTCCTCGGACACCTCCTCGGGTCGATGCACGAAGAAGTCTCGGCCCAGCTCATCGGCTGCGCAACGGCTGCTGCGGCCTGGAGCGCCGTCCACGCCATGTTTTCTACCGAAAACTGCGCCGACATCCGTGCTCTTCGGTGCGAGATCCAAGGACTGAAGAAGGGAGACAAGTCCGCCAGCGAGTATATGCAGAAGGTGAAGGCCCTCGCCGACGCCGTGGCTGCCGTTGGCTCCCCTCCCCGCGATGATGAGATCATCGACTACATGCTTACCGGGTTGGGAACTGCGTTCAACCCGATCGCTGCATCTATGGACTTCGCGACCACGCCTGTCACGCTGGCCATGTTCTACAAGACCGTCCTCAACTATGAGGGCCTTCAGAAGCAGCAGCAGGCAGATCCCGAGGACTGGACATCCTCGGCTAACGCCGCGTCTCGCCCCTACTTCAACAACTCAGGGCGCGCGGGCGACTCGTCTCGCCCCAGCGGTGGTCGTCCCGCGGGTGGTGGCTCGCAGGGACAGCATGGCCCTGTCCAAGGAGGCCACGGACAGGGTCTGGTGGTCAAGGTGGAGGTGGCCAAGACCGTCGACGCAACGACGGCAATGGCGGCAACAATGGCCGCAATGGAGGAGGACGTCGCAGGTGGCGCCCCCAGTGCCAGATTTGTGATATCTGGGGGCATGACGCGAGTGACTGTCGCCGGCGCTATGATCCAAAGCAGCGCACCGGCAACTCTGCATCGACATCCTCCAACGAACAGTACTGGCACCTCGACTCCGGTGCCTCCGATCACCTGACGAGTGATCTCGAGCGTCTCCACGTTCATGACCGCTACCACGGGAAGGACCAAGTTCAGGTGGCCAACGGTGCAGGTTGTCTATTTCGCATATTGGTCATTCGTCTTTACCTGGTTCATCTTTGAAACTGAAAAATATCCTTCATGTTCCACATATTCATAATCACCTCCTTTCAGTTTATCGCCTTGTTTCCGACAATAATGTTTTTGTTGAGTTTCATAAGTTCTTTTTCCTTGTAAAGGACAAGTTCACGAAGAAAATTCTGCTCCACGGTAGAAGCAAAGATGGACTGTACCCCGTCCCATTTGGTCGAGTTCTTCCTCCATCATCGCGCCGGACGCTCTCCGGCGTGAAGACCTCTTCGCCTCATTGGCATCGTCGCCTCGGTCATCCCACCAATAATGTCTTTCAAACCATTGTTAGGCAACATTATTTAGTGTGTTCTTCCTATAATCAGACTTTAGTTTGTGATGCTGGTCAGTGTGCCAAAAGTCGACAATTGTCTTATAATAATTCTCATCGTATTTCTACTGCACCTCTTGAGTTAATTCATTCGGATGTATGGGGTCCAGCTATTGCATCCTCGGGAGGGTATAAATATTATGTTAGCTTTGTCGATGATTATTCCCGTTTCTGTTGGATTTATCTTCTCAAGCATAAGTCTGATGTTGAGCATGTCTTTTACACCTTCCAGGCGCATGTGGAGCGTCTGTTGAACACCAAAATCAAAGCCGTTCAGTCGGATTGGGGTGGCGAGTATCATAAGCTGCACAGCTACTTCCAGCGTCTTGGCATCTCCCATCGCGTCTCGTGTCCTCACACATCGCAGCAAAATGGGATTGCTGAACGCAAGCATCGCCATGTGGTGGAAACCGGCCTTGCGTTGCTTGCGCACTCCTCTCTTCCACTTCGGTATTGGGATGAAGCCTTCACCGCCTGCTATCTCATTAATCGCATGCCTACACCTGTCCTGCAGCAAGATACACCTCTCTTTCGACTCCTTAAATCCACCCAACTACACCTTTCTCCGTGTCTTCGGATGCGCTTGCTGGCCTAACTTGCGGAAGTACAATACTCGCAAGTTGTCCTTTCAATCCACGATGTGTGTCTTTTTGGGGTATAGCCTGATGCACAAGGGGTACAAATGTCTAGATCGTTCCATGGGCCGTATTTATATTTCCCGTGATGTCGTTTTCTATGAGTCCGTTTTTCCGTACTCCACTCCTGGTGTTACCGTCGATGTCTCCACTTTGAAACAAGCAATTTCATTTTCCTCCGATGAACCGGTTATGAGTGACTGTATGCGCAAATATGACTTATCTCATATGTCGATTAATGTTCCTGGTAGTCCTTGTGTGCAGGAAACCGACGTGCGACGTGCTCCTGTCCTCCCGGTGATCGACGTGCATGCGGAGGCGCGGGATCCGATGCCGCATGCAGCGCCCACGTCCGCCGGTCCGTCGGCGTCTGTTGCGCCATGGGCCGGCTTGTCCCTCTCCGCCCGCGGCCCCTTCTCCGCCTGGGGCGGCACCCGGCGTTGATCAGCCCGCGTCGCCTCCCGTCGAGGGTTCCCCTGCTCCCTCGATCGCGCCGCCTGCGGCTGCTCCAGGACACGCCATGGTCACCCGCGCCCGCGACAACACTCGTCGCGAGAAGACATACACTTGGTACTGTCCGTTATGACATTGGCGGCGTGCTTTCTTTGCCGCGCCCGTGTCTCATCGCGATGCACTTCGCGAGACTGCGTGGCGGGCTGCCATGGCTGATGAGGTGGCTGCACTTCATCATACCAGGACATGGGTCTTGGTTCCTCGACCGCCCGGCGTTAACATTGTCGGATGCAAGTGGATCTTTAAGACCAAACATCGGCCTGATGGTTCTATTGATACACATAAGGCTCGACTTGTCGCTCGGGGCTTCACTCAGAGGCATGGCATCGACTATTGTGATACGTTCAGTCGAGTCGTCAAGCCTGCCACAGTGCGGCTGGTTCTCTCCCTTGAAGTGTCTCGTGGATAGAGTCTCCGACAGATTGATGTCGGCAATGCTTTCCTTCATGGTTTTCTGTCTGAGGATGTCTATATGCAACAGCCGCCTGGTTTTGAGGATGAGCGATATCCCTCTCATGTGTGCAAGTTACAACGAGCTCTCTATTGTCTGAAGCAGTCTCCGCGTGCTTGGTATGCTCGCCTGAGTGCCCTCTTGGCTGATCTAGGTTTTGTTCCTTCCAAGGCTGACACTTCCTTGTTCACCTTTTCTCGAGATGGTGTTCAGGTGTACATGTTGGTGTACGTCGATGATATTGTCATTGCTGGTTCTACTCCAGGGGCGGTTGATGGACTTGTGCGTGCTCTCTCAGCCAGTTTTCCCATTAAAGATCTTGGTAACTAGAGTACTTCTTGGGTCTTGAAGCGTACCGGGATTTCTGAAGGCACGACTCGATGAATATGAATATTGCAAGTTAGTACTATGGAAAGCTAGAGTTGTATTAGGAAATACATATTTGTAATCTTACGGGACAGGTTGGAAACCCTCCCGGACTCTGTAACTTGTGTATTACGAATCCCTCGGCTCCGCCTCCTATATAAGGGGGGGGCGGGACAAAGAAAGGATCGATTCATGGTCTCACGCAACCTTAGTTTTTACATTGTCGAGTACTTTTCGGTGAAACCTTGAGATCTACTTGCCCTCTACTTCCGACTAAAACCTAGTCTACAATCTGTAGGCATTGATAAGTTAATCCCTTGTCAATTGGCGCCGTCTGTGGGAATTAGAGGTGTCAAGGATCTGATCTCGATAGCACGTTCAAGATCGTCGACGTCAACAGCAAACAACGCGATGGACGGTAAACGGATCGAAACTGGTCTAGTTGATTTGTTCCTCACCCGTCCTCCCGTTTGGATGCATATGCGTATCTGGAGGAGCCCATGGAGATGACGTTCGGAAAGTTCCACTTCCGCGTCGAGAAAGAAGGAGCGTATCGTCTCGAAATTCCGATCTCATCGGGATTATCGGCGGTCGATCCCGATTTTTCGAGCTCAGCATCATCAATCGAGTCAGGCGACGAGGAGATTTCGTCGCCACGCTTCAGCAGCACTATGGCAAGTGAAAAACTCGCCAAGATCTTCAGCGACATGTCTTTCGAGTCATCTGCGGACTCCGATATAAGCAATGACTCGAGCAACATCGACAGCTTCAACTTCATCGACAGATCCACTATTGTTGGAAAGGTCTTCACCAATCTCTATGATGGTGTCACCAAACCCAATAAGGTTCAGCATCCAAAATATCATCAGATTTATGCCATCGGAGAACCAAGTCGCCCACAGGAGGAGACGTCAGAGAATTTCGATGATGCGGGAAATCCGTATGTCGACCCTGCAGATCTCACTCGAGGTTTAGGAACAAAATATGTTGGGCCTGGAGCACGGCAGATGATACAATATCCGCAGGCGGTATGGGATAGAGTTGCGAGAGCCATTGATGGCACAGAACCAATGACTGTGACCGCGACGCCCGAGGAGCTACAAGCGTATCAGTACAGGCTTGCACGTACCAGGCGGGAGCTCGAGAAACAGAAAATCGAGTTGGATAGGAGGCAGGAAGCAGCTTCTGCGTCAAGCAGGTGAAGAGCAAACTTGAGTCAACAATCTGGCACGTCACGAGATAGTCATAGAGCAGCTCAAAATAGAGCAAGATCGCGGCTGCAAAATATACCTGAGGCAGATAGGGAGAATCTGGTTCAAAACCTCGACATGTCCTTTATGTCGATAGACACGAGGGGGAATGATACGTCTCCGACGTATCGATAATTTCTTATGTTCCATGCCACATTATTGATGTTATCTACATGTTTTATGCACACTTTATGTCATATTCGTGTATTTTGGAACTAACCTATTAACAAGATGCCGAAGTGCCAGATTCTTTGTTTTCTGCTGTTTTGGTTTCAGAAATCCTAGTAAGGAAATATTCTCGGAATTGGACGAAATCAAAGCCCAGGGGCCTATTTTCTCACGAAGCTTCCGAAGTCCGAAGGAGAGACGAAGAGGGGCCACGGAGGGGCCACACCATAGGCGGCGCGGCCCCCCCTTGGCCGCGCCGGCCTGTAGTGTGGGGCCCCCGTGCCGCCTCTTGACCTGCCCTTCCGCCTATAAAAAGTCTCCGTGATGAAACCCCCAACAGAGCCACGATACGGAAAACCTTCCAGAGACGCCGCCGCCGCCGATCCCATCTCGGGGATCCAGGAGATCGCCTCCGCACCCTGCGGGAGAGGGGAATCATCTCCCGGAGGACTCTACGCCGCCATGGTCGCCTCCGGAGTGATGTGTGAGTAGTCTACCCCTGGACTATGGGTCCATAGCAGTAGCTAGATGGTTGTCTTCTCCCCATTGTGCTTCATTGTCGGATCTTGTGAGCTGCCTAACATGATCAAGATCATCTATCTGTAATTCTATATGTTGCGTTTGTTGGGATCCGATGAATAGAGAATACTTGTTATGTTGATTATCAAAGTTATGTCTATGTGTTGTTTATGATCTTGCATGCTCTCCGTTATTAGTAGATGCTCTGGCCAAGTTGATGCTAGTAACTCCAAGAGGGAGTATTTATGCTCGATAGTGGGTTCATGTCTGCATCTGGAGGAGTGACAAGAACCACTAAGGTTACGGATGTGCTGTTGCCACTAGGGATAAAACATTAGTGCTATGTTCAAGGATGTAGTCACTAGTTACATTACGCACCATACTTAATGCAATTGTCTGTTGTTTGCAACTTAATACGGAAGGGGTTCGGATGATAACTTGAAGGTGGACTTTTTAGGCATAGATGCAGAGTTGGATGACGGTCTATGTACTTTGTCGTAATGCCCAATTAAATCTCACTATACTCATCATGATATGTATGTGCATGGTCATGCTCTCTTTATTTGTCAATTGCCCAACGTAATTTGTTCACCCAACATCTGTTTATCTTATGGGAGAGACACCTCTAGTGAGTTGTGGACCCGGTCCAATTCTCTTTACTGAAATACAATCCTGCAATACTTGTTCTCTGACTTTCGCAAACAATCATCTTCCACACAATACGGTTAACTCTTTGTTACAACAAGCCGGTGAGATTGACAACCTCACTGTTTCGTTGGGGCAAAGTACTTTGGTTGTGTTGTGCAGGTTCCACGTTGGCGCCGAATCCCTGGTGTTGCGCGCACTACATCCCGCCGCCATCAACCTTCAACGTGCTTCTTGGCTCCTCTTGGTTCGATAAACCTTGGTTTCTTTCTGAGGGAAAACTTGCTGCTGTGCGCATCATACCTTCCTCTTGGGGTTGCCCAACGAACGTGTGAAATACACGCCATCAAGCTAAATTTCTGGCGCCGTTGCCGGGGAGTCAAGACACGCTGCAAGGGGAGTCTCCACTTCTCAATCTCTTTACTTTGTTTTTGTCTTGCTTAGTTTTATTTACTACTTTGTTTGCTGCACTAAATCAAAATACAAAAAATTAGTTGCTAGTTTTACTTTATTTGCCATCTTGTTTGCTATATCTAAAACACAAAAAAATTAGTTTACTTGCATTTACTTTATCTAGTTTGCTTTATTTACTGTTGCTAAAATGGCCAACGCTGAAAACACTAAGTTGTGTGACTTCACAACCACAAATAATAATGATTTCTTATGCACACCTATTGCTCCACCTGCTACTACGGCAGAATTCTTTGAAATTAAACCTGCTTTACTGAATCTTGTTATGCGAGAGCAATTTTCTGGTGTTAGTTCTGATGATGCTGCTGCCCATCTTAATAATTTTGTTGAATTATGTGAAATGCAAAAATATAAAGATGTAGATGGTGATATTATTAAACTAAAATTGTTCCCTTTCTCATTAAGAGGAAGAGCTAAAGATTGGTTGCTATCTCTGCCTAAGAATAGTATTGATTCATGGACTAAATGCAAGGATGCTTTTATTGGTAGATATTATCCCCCTGCTAAAATTATATCTTTGAGGAGTAGCATAATGAATTTTAAACAATTAGATACTGAACATGTTGCTCAAGCTTGGGAAAGAATGAAATCTCTGGTTAAAAATTGTCCAACCCATGGACTGACTACTTGGATGATCATCCAAACCTTCTATGCAGGACTAAATTTTTCTTCACGGAATTTATTGGATTCAGCTGCTGGAGGTACCTTTATGTCCATCACTCTTGGTGAAGCAACAAAGCTTCTTGATAATATGATGATCAACTATTCTGAATGGCACACGGAAAGAGCTCCACAAGGTAAGAAGGTAAATTCTGTCGAAGAAACCTCTTCCTTGAGTGATAAGATTGATGCTATTATGTCTATGCTTGTGAATGGTAGGCCTAATGTTAATTCTAATAATGTTCCGCTAGCGTCATTAGTTGCTCAAAAAGAATATGTTGATGTGAATTTCATTAAAAATAACAATCACAATGATTCTAGGCCATACCCTGCTAATGGTAATTTTTATGGTAGATATGCTTCATCTAATGAAGAAAAGATGCTAGAAATTGAAAGATCCACCAAGAGCTTTATGCAATCACAATATGAGCAAAATAAATTGTTTACTAAAACTATGAATGAGCAATCTACCTTGTTGAAGAATATAGGAAATCAACTTGAAAATCTGAATAGGGAGATCTCGGGGTTGCAAACTAAACTTGCTAAGTGCTGAAACCCGAATCTCATATATGTCTGCATCACAATCTTCTTTAATTAATAAAATGGCTGCTAAACCTGAGGATTTAGATGATAAAATTACTACTACAGCAAATGCCATTCAAGTTAGAATTAATGAGAATATAAGATTAATGGCTGAACTGCGTGCTAGGTGGGATAGAGAAGAAAATGAAAAACTAGCTAAAGAAAAGAATATAGCTAAAGTTTGGACTATTACCACCACTAGTAATGCTAATGCTACACATGTTGCTGCACCTCCTACTCATACTAATAAAAGAATTGGTGTTAGCAATGTTTCCACTTCTAATGCAAAGCGCGAAAAACTGCCTGAAAAAAACTGCTGAAACTGCCTGTGATAAAGCTGCTGAAATTTTTTCCAACATTGGGGATGATGATCCCATTGCTTTAGATTATAATGGTTTGAATTTTGATGATTGCCACATCTCTGAAGTTATAAAGTTCTTGCAAAAACTTGCTAAAAGTCCTAATGCTAGTGCTATAAATTTGGCTTTTACACATCATATTACAAATGCTCTTATAAAAGCTAGAGAAGAGAAACTAGAGCGTGAAGCCTCTATTCCTAAAAAGTTAGAGGATGGTTGGGAGCCCATCATTAAGATGAAGATTAAAGATTTTGATTGTAATGCTTTATGTGATCTTGGTGCAAGTATTTCTGTTATGCCTAAGAAAATTTATAATATGCTTGACTTGCCACCGCTGAAAAATTGTTATTTGGATGTTAATCTTGCTGATCATTCTACAAAGAAACCTTTGGGGAAAGTTGATAATGTTCGCATTACCGTTAACAATAACCTTGTTCCCGTTGATTTTGTTGTCTTGGATATTGAATGCAATGCATCTTGTCCCATTATATTGGGAAGACCTTTTCTTCGAACTGTTGGTGCTACCATTGATATGAAGGAAGGTAATATAAAATATCAATTTCCTCTCAAGAAAGGTATGGAACACTTCCCTAGAAAGAGAATGAAGGTACCTTTTGACTCTATTATGAGAACAAATTATGATGTTGACACTTCGTCTCTTGATAATACTTGATACACACTTTCTGCGCCTAGCTGAAAGGCGTTAAAGAAAAGCGCTTATGGGAGACAACCCATGTTTTTACCTACAGTACTTTGTTTTTATTTTGTGTCTTGGAAGTTGTTTACTACTGTAGCAACCTCTCCTTATCTTAGTTTTGTGTTTTGTTGGGCCAAGTTAAGCCGTTGATAGAAAAGTAAGTACTAGATTTGGATTACTGCACAGTTCCAGATTTCTTTGCTGTCACGAATCTGGGTCCACCTCCCTGTAGGTAGCTCAGAAAATTAAGCCAATTTACGTGCATGATCCTCAGATATGTACGCAACTTTCATTCAATTTGAGCATTTTCATTTGAGCAAGTCTGGTGCCATTTTAAAATTCGTCAATACGAACTGTTCTGTTTTGACAGATTCTGCCTTTTATTTCGCATTGCCTCTTTCGCTATGTTGGATGAATTTCTTTGATCCATTAATGTCCAGTAGCATTATGCAATGTCCAGAAGTGTTAAGAATGATTGTGTCACCTCTGAATATGTCAATTTATATTGTGCACTAACCCTCTAATAAGTTGTTTCGAGTTTGGTGTGGAGGAAGTTTTCAAGGATCAAGAGAGGAGTATGATGCAACATGATCAAGGAGAGTGAAAGCTCTAAGCTTGGGGATGCCCCGGTGGTTCACCCCTGCATATATCAAGAAGACTCAAGCGTCTAAGCTTGGGGATGCCCAAGGCATCCCCTTCTTCATCGACAACATTATCAGGTTCCTCCCCTGAAACTATATTTTTATTCCATCACATCTTATGTGCTTTTTCTTGGAGCGTCGGTTTGTTTTTGTTTTTTTGTTTTGTTTGAATAAAATGGATCCTAGCATTCACTTTATGGGAGAGAGACACGCTCCGCTGTAGCATATGGACAAGTATGTCCTTGGTTTCTACTCATAGTATTCATGGCGAAGTTTCTTCTTCGTTAAATTGTTATATGGTTGGAATTGGAAAATGATACATGTAGTAATTGCTATAAATGTCTTGGGTAATGTGATACTTGGCAATTGTTGTGCTCATGATTAAGCTCTTGCATCATATGCTTTGCACCCATTAATGAAGAAATACATAGAGCATGCTAAAATTTGGTTTGCATATTTGGTTTCTCTAAGGTCTAGATAATTTCTAGTATTGAGTTTGAACAACAAGGAAGACGGTGTAGAGTCTTATAATGTTTTCAATATGTCTTTTATGTGAGTTTTGCTGCACCGGTTCATCCTTGTGTTTGTTTCAAATAAGCCTTGCTAGCCTAAACCTTGTATCGAGAGGGAATACTTCTCATGCATCCAAAATACTTGAGCCAACCACTATGCCATTTGTGTCCACCATACCTACCTATACTACATGGTATTTTTCCGCCATTCCAAAGTAAATTGCTTGAGTGCTACCTTTAAAATTCCATCATTCACCTTTGCAATATATAGCTCATGGGACAAATAGCTTAAAAACTATTGTGGTATTGAATATGTAATTATGCACTTTATCTCTTATTAAGTTGCTTGTTGTGCGATAACCATGTTCACTGGGGACGCCATCAACTTTTCATTGTTGAATTTCATGTGAGTTGCTATGCATGTCCGTCTTGTCTGAAGTAAGAGAGATCTACCACCATATGGTTAAGCATGCATATGTTAGAGAAGAACATTGGGCCGCTAACTAAAGCCATGCTCCATGGTGGAAGTTTCAGTTTTGGACAACAATCCTCAAATCTCAAATGAGAAAATTATTAATTGTTGTTATATGCTTATGCATAAAAGAGGAGTCCATTATCTGTTGTCTATGTTGTCCCGGTATGGATGTCTAAGTTGAAGAATAATCAATAGCGAGAAATCCAATGCGAGCTTTCTCCTTAGACCTTTGTACAGGCGGCATAGAGGTACCCCTTTGTGACACTTGGTAAAAACAATGCATTGTGATGACCCGGTAGTCCAAGCTAATTAGGACAAGGTGCGGGCACTATTAGTACACTATGCATGAGGCTTGCAACTTATAAGATATAATTTACATGATGCATATGCTTTATTACTACCGTTGACAAAATTGTTTCATGTTTTCAAAATCAAAGCTCTAGCACAAATATAGCAATCGATGCTTTTCCTCTATGGAGGACCATTCTTTTACTTTCAATGTTGAGTCAGTTCACCTATTTCTCTCCACCTCAAGAAGCAAACACTTGTGTGAACTGTGCATTGATTCCTACATACTTGCTTATTGCACTTATTATATTACTCTATGTTGACAATATCCATGAGATATACATGTTACAAGTTGAAAGCAACCGCTGAAACTTAATCTTCTTTTGTGTTGCTTCAATATCTCTACTTTGAATTATTGCTTTATGAGTTAACTCTTATGCAAGACTTATTGATGCTTATCTTGAAGTGCTATTCATGAAAAGTCTTTGCTATATGATTCACTTGTTTACTCATGTCATATACATTGTTTCGATCGCTGCATTCACTACATATGCTTTACAAATAGTATGATCAAGATTATGATGGCATGTCACTCCAGAAATTATCTGTGTTATCGTTTTACCTGCTCGGGACGAGCAGAACTAAGCTTGGGGATGCTGATACGTCTCGACGTATCGATAATTTCTTATGTTCCATGCCACATTATTGATGTTATCTACATGTTTTATGCACACTTTATGTCATATTCGTGCATTTTACGGAACTAACCTATTAACAAGATGCGAAGTGCCGTTGCTATTTTGCTGTTTTTGGTTTGAAATCCTAGTAAGGAAATATTCTCGGAATTGGACGAAATCAAAGCCCAGAGGCCTATTTTCTCACGAAGCTTCCGGAAGTCCGAAGAGGAGACGAAGAGGGGCCCAGGAGGGGCCACACCATGGCGGCGCGGCCCCCCCCTTGGCCGCACCGGCCTGTAGTGTGGGGCCCCCGTCCCGCCTCTTGACCTGCCCTTACGCCTATAAAAAGTCTCCGTGGAAACCCCCGGTGCCGAGAACACGATACGGAAAACCTTCCAGAGAGCCGCCGCCGCCGATCCCATCTCGGGGGATCCGGAGATCGCCTCCGGCACCTGGGAGGGGATCATCTCCGGAGGACTCTATCATGGTCGCCTCCGGAGTGATGTGTGAGTAGTTTACCCCTGGACTATGGGTCCATAGCGGTAGCTAGATGGTTGTCTTCTCCCCATTGTGCTTCATTGTCGGATCTTGTGAGCTGCCTAACATGATCAAGATCATCTATCTGTAATTCTATATGTTGCGTTTGTTGGGATCCGATGAATAGAGAATACTTGTTATGTTGATTATCAAAGTTATGTCTACGTGTTGTTTATGATCTTGCATGCTCTCCGTTATTAGTAGATGCTCTGGCCAAGTTGATGCTAGTAACTCCAAGAGGGTATTTATGCTCGATAGTGGGTTCATGTGTCTCTGGAGGAGTGACAAGAACCACTAAGGTTACGGATGTGTTGTTGCCACTAGGGATAAAACATTAGTGCTATGTTCAAGGATGTAGTCACTAGTTACATTACGCACCATACTTAATGCAATTGTCTGTTGTTAGCAACTTAATACTGGAGGGGGTTCGGATGATAACCTGAAGGTGGACTTTTTAGGCATAGATGCAGTTGGATGACGGTCTATGTACTTTGTCGTAATGCCCAATTAAATCTCACTATACTCATCATGATATGTATGTGCATGGTCATGCTCTCTTTATTTGTCAATTGCCCAACTGTAATTTGTTCACCCAACATGCTTGTTTATCTTATGGGAGAGACACCTCTAGTGAGCTGTGGACCCCGGTCCAATTCTCTTTCTGAAATACAATCTCTGCAATACTTGTTCTACTGTGTTCTGCAAACAATCATCTTCCACACAATAGGGTTAGCTCTTTGTTACAGCCGGTGAGATTGACAACCTCACTGTTTCGTTGGGGCAAAGTACTTTGGTTGTGTTGTGCGGGTTCCACGTTGCCGGAATCCCTGGTGTTGCGCCGCACCACATCCGCCGCCATCAACCTTCAACGTGCTTCTTGGCTCCTCTGGTTCGATAAACCTTGGTTTCTTTACGAGAAAACTTGCTGCTGTGCGCATCATACCTTCCTCTTGGGGTTGCCCAACGAACATGTGAAATACACGCCATCAGGGAACATTATCCCTAAGACACCCAGAGGCTGGGTACACGGCGACGCAAGCTTTCATCCTCGCATCCAAGCCACCTCCCGGAGATCCAAGAGAAGCATTGTACAATATGGCCATGGCAGGAGTTGGAGCCATGGGGACGGCTTTATAAATACGCCTCCCGAAGGATCAGCAAGGCAAAATAGTCCACGACCCTGCAGCAGAAGATCCAAAAGAACAAGTGGAGCACGAGACACAGCAACACAAGCACGGGTGGATAGAGCATGACAAAATAGAAGGGAACATCGGCATTCCCCAGAGACAGATGATGAGGATATGTGTGGGTTACCGTGCTTTACAAGGAGGGTCCGGAAAATCGAGTTCCTTCAGGGTTTAAGTTACCCGATAATTTCAAAAAATTCGATGGCTGCAAGATCCCGAGGATTGGCTAGTTGATTACCTCGAGACGGTGAAGGCGATAGGCGGAACCAAAGCAACAGCCATGCGAGTATTCAAGTACACACAGTGGAGCCGCAAGATCTTGGATAAAGAAGCTTCCTCCAGGTTCCATTGACAGCTAGGATAGTTTTGAGGATGTGTTTGTCAAGAATTTCCGATCCACCTGCAAAAAACGTGCATCGCTAGAAGAGTTGAGATCATGTCGAAAAAATCATGATGAATCAATGAGAAAATACATCCAAAGGTGGAATATCATTAAAAACTCGGCAGAGAATATATCTGACGAGAGAGCAATAGATGCGTTTGTAGCACGAATTCGACGAGGAGATTTTGTCGAAGACTTGGGGAGAACCAACCCAAGACAGTGTCAGCATTGATGGAGATAGCAAACAGATGGGCAGATGGAGAAGATGATGTTCACAATAAGCGACACAGGGCCAGAGGAGGACCGTGGTCGAAATTTTCAAAATAGACACGATTTCACGTCAATTCTCAAGCGCTCCTGGCCAAATATCGGCTAGTTTTCGGGAAACTGGAGGAAATAGAGATGAATATCAAAGGAGTAACGAGCGCGAGGCGACAATAGAGATGACTCTCGGGTAACAGGCAAAATAGTGGACCAAGGTTTCAGAGACCTTGTGTCTCCCGAGGATATGATGAACGGGCCATGTCAGATGCATTTCTATCTCGACAATAATGGGAAGAGGCAGTCAGGACATCTACAGAAGGACTGTCGAAATTTTCAAGCAATGTTGAGGTTTGCAGGGCAAGCCAATGCTCAAGCAACAAATAGAAACCCCCAGGGGCCTAGGAGTGAGATCCACCTGCCACCTCCTCCCGCAATTACGGACGAAAATCGGCACCAGCTCAGAATAGCGGCAGCACCACACCCACCTCCATATATCGACCCCAATTCCAACGGCGCGGTCTCGATGATTCAGAAAGCTAGGCCGTCTAACAGGGCTCAGAAAGTAATCTCGCGACAAGTGTTCATGGCAGAGAAGATGCCTCCACCAACAATCGAGTACCTAAATTGGTCGGGACAGGACATTGGCTTCACAATAGCGGATCACCCGCAGCAAGTTCCTCGACCAGGGCGTCAGCACTTATCTTACCAGCGGTGATCGCAGGATTCGACGTATCTCGAGTATTCATAGATGGAGGCAGCAGTCTAAACCTTATGTACGCAGATACACTAAGGAAGATGAACATATCCCTAGCAAATCTGAAACCAACTGATACACGTTTTCATGGTATCACGCCAGAGAAGCCAAGTTATCCGTTGGGGAAGATCAATCTCGACGTTCAGTTTGGGACCCGAGAAAACTACAGGATAGAAAGGCTGGAGTTTGAAGTCGTGGATTTCCCGTCGCAATATCACGCCTGTTGGGACGACCAGCATATGCCAGGTTTATGGCGGTACCACACTACACGTACCTGTTGTGGAGGCTGCCTGGACCTAAGGGACCAATTACAGTCAAAGGAAGTTTCGCGTTAGCTGATAAATGCGACAAGGATTTTCATCGACTGTCGAAACTTTCGGGATGCAAGCAGAATATATGGCGTCAAGGCTCACCGATTATGATGTGTTGCCAGATGTAGGAAGGCCTCTCAAGGAGCCAACCTTTAACACTACGAAATATTCCAAGGAGGTGCAGATTCACCCGACAGATCCAAAGAAAACGACATCCATTGCAACAGACATGGACCTCGCATAGGAAAGCGCACTCATCGAGTTCCTCCGTGAGCACTGGAAAATCTTCGCATGGTGTCCAGCTGACATGCCAGGAGTACCCAGGGAACTTTTCGAGCACCACCTAAACTTGGATCCAATAGCGAGACCAATTAAACAACTTTGTGGCGTTTTTCGGAACCAAACCGCAAAGCTATGCTGTCAGAGATTGATCGACTCAGAGAAGCTGGTTTTATCAAAGAGCTACATACAGAGGCCACGTGGGTAGCTAACCCAGTGCTGGTCCCGAAGAAAAACACGAAAGTCCTTCGCATGTGTGTCGACTTTACGTGTCTCAATAAACATTGTCCAAAGGATCACTTTCCCCTCCCAAGGATCGATCAAATCATCGACTCCACGGCAGGATGTGAACGTCTTTCCTTCCTGGACGCATATTCTGGTTATAACCAGATCAGATTAAAAGAAGAAGATGAAGCCAAGACAGCGTTCATAACACCTTATGGCGTGTTTTACTACAAAACAATGCCTTTTGGTTTGAAAAACGCGGGAGCGACATATCAGCGGATGATGCAGAAGTGTCTTACAACACAGATTGGAAAAAACGTACAAGTGTCTGATACGTCTCCGACGTATCGATAATTTCTTATGTTCCATGCCACATTATTGATATTATCTACATGTTTTATGCACACTTTATGTCATATTCGTGCATTTCTGGAACTAACCTATTAACAAGATGCCGAAGTGCCAGTTCCTGTTTTCTGCTGTTTTTGTTTCAGAAATCCTAGTAACGAAATATTCTCGGAATCGGACGAAATCAACGCCCAAGTTCCTATTTTCACCGGAAGCATCCAGAACACCGGGAAGGACCGGGGGGGCACTGGGCCCCCAGACCATAGGCCGGCGCGGCCCAGGCCCTGGCCGCGCCGCCATATGGTGTGGCCACCCCTTCAGCCCTCCTGCGCCGCCTCTTCGCCTATTTAAAGCCTCCGTCGCGAAAACCCTGATGCGTTCGACGAAAACCACAGAAACCTTCCAGAGCCGCCGCCATCGCGAAGCCAAGATCTGGGGGACAGGAGTCTCTGTTCCGGCACGCTGCCGGAGCGGGGAAGTGCCCCCGGAAGGCTTCTCCATCGACACCGCTGCCATCTCCATCGCCATCTTCATCACCGCTGCTGCTCCCATGAGGAGGGAGTAGTTCTCCATCGAGGCTCGGGGCTGTACCGGTAGCTATGTGGTTCATCTCTCTTCCATGTACCTCAATACAATAATCTCATGAGCTGCTTTACATGATTGAGATTCATATGAGTTTGTATCACAATTTATCTATGTGCTACTCTAGCAATGTTATTAAAGTAGTTTTATTCCTCCTGCACGTGTGTAAAGGTGACAGTGTGTGCACCGTGTTAGTACTTGGTTTATGCTATGATCATGATCTCTTGTAGATTGCGAAGTTAACTATTGCTATGATAATATTGATGTGATCTATTCCTCCTACATATGCATGAAGGTGACAGTGTGCATGCTATGTTAGTACTTGGTTTTAATCTGTTGATCTATCTTACACTAAAGGTTACTTAAATATGAACAAATTGTGGAGCTTGTTAACTCCGGCATTGAGGGTTCGTGTAATCCTACGCAATGCGTTCATCATCCAACAAAAGTGTAGAGTATGCATTTATCTATTCATTATGTGATCAATGTTGAGAGTGTCCACTAGTGAAAGTCTAATCCCTAGGCCTTGTTCCTAAATACTGGCTATCGCTGCTTGTTTACTGTTTCACTGTGTTACTACTGCTGCAATACTACCACCATCAACTACACGCCAGCAAGCTATTTTCTGGCACCGTTGCTACTGCTCATATATATTCATACCACCTGTATTTCACTATCTCTTCACCGAACTAGTGCACCTATTAGGTGTGTTGGGGACACAAGAGACTTCTTGCTTTGTGGTTGCAGGGTTGCATGAGAGGATATCTTTGACCTCTTCCTCCCTGAGTTCGACAAACCTTGGGTGATCCACTTAAGGGAAAACTTGCTGCTGTTCTACAAACCTCTGCTCTTGGAGGCCCAACACTTGTCTACAGGAAAGGAGGGGAACGTAGACATCAAGCACTTTTCTGGCGCCGTTGCCGGGAGGAAGGTAAAGGTACTCACACTCCGTATCTCGGCTACTAAGCTATTTTCCGGCGTTGTAAGTACTCGGAGCTATTTCCTTTAGATCCTGCAATTGCATCTTTTTGTTTCTTGTTTACACTAGTTTGGCATAATGGACAACAATGAGCTTTTTACTCTATTTCCTGATTTAAGACATGGATGGTTTGATCCGAAAATTAAAAAACCCATGGAACATATTAATATGAACACTTTGAACACCATTGTTGCTAATGATATGGAAAATTCTAAGCTTGGGGAAGCTGGTTTTCATGATCTTTTTAGTCCCCCAAGCATTGAGGAGAAAATTTTCTTTGATGATACTTTGCCTCCTATTTATGATGATTATAATGATATTGGTCTTTTAGTGCCGCCTACTATGGAGAGTAATTTTTATGATGATAATACTATGCCTCCTACACTTGATGAGAATAATAATGATAGCTACTTTGTTGAATTTTCTCCTACTACAATTAATAAGAATAACTATGCTTATGTTGGGAGTAGTAATAATTTTATGCATGAGACTCATGATAAGAATGCTTTATGTGATAGTTATATTGTTGAGTTTGCTCATGTTGCTACTGAAAGTTATTATGAGAGAGGAAAATATGGTTGTAGAAATTTTCATGTTACTAAAACACCTCTCTATGTGCTGAAATTTTTGAAGCTATACTTGTTTTATCTTCCTATGCTTGTTACTTTGCTCTTCATGAACTTGTTTATTTACAAGATTCCTATGCATAGGAAGCATGTTAGACTTAAATGTGTTTTGAATTTGCCTCTTGATGCTCTCTTTTGCTTCAAATACTATTTCTTCGAGTGCATCATTAAAACTGCTGAGCCCATCTTAATGGCTATAAAGAAAAGAACTTCTTGGGAGATAACCCATGTGTTATTTTGCTACAGTACTTTGTTTTATATTTGTGTCTTGGAAGTTGTTTACTACTGTAGCAACCTCTCCTTATCTTAGTTTTGTGTTTTGTTGTGCCAAGTAAAGTCTTTGATAGAAAAGTTCATACTAGATTTGGATTACTGCACAGTTTCAGATTTCTTTGCTGTCACGAATCTGGGCAAAATTCTCTGTAGGTAACTCAGAAAATTATGCCAATTTACGTGAGTGATCCTCAGATATGTACGCAACTTTCATTCAATTTGAGCATTTTCATCTGAGCAAGTCTGGTGCCATTTTAAAATTCGTCTTTACGGACTGTTCTGTTTTGACAGATTCTGCCTTTTATTTCATTGCCTCTTTTGCTATGTTGGATGAATTTCTTTGATCCACTAATGTCCAGTAGCGTTATGCAATGTCCAGAAGTGTTAAGAATGATTGTGTCACCTCTGAACATGTGAGTTTTTGATTATGCACTAACCCTCTAATGAGTTTGTTTCGAGTTTGGTGTGAAGGAAGTTTTCAAGGGTCAAGAGAGGAGGATGATATACTATGATCAAGAAGAGTGAAAGCTCTAAGCTTGGGGATGCCCCGGTGGTTCACCCCTGCATATATCAAGAAGACTCAGCGTCTAGCTTGGGGATGCCAAGGCATCCCCTTCTTCATCGACAACATTATCAGGTTCCTCCCCTGAAACTATATTTTATTCCATCACATCTTATGTGCTTTACTTGGAGCGTCTGTTTGTTTTTGTTTTTGTTTGTGTTTGAATAAAGTGGATTACATCATGCTTGTGTGGGAGAGAGACACGCTCCGCTGGTTCGTATGAACACATGTGTTCTTAGCTCATAGTATTCATGGCGAAGTTTCTTCTTCGTTAAATTGTTATATGGTTGGAATTGGAAAATGATACATGTAGTAATTGCTATAAATGTCTTGGGTAATGTGATACTTGGCAATTGTTGTGCTCATGTTTAAGCTCTTGCATCATATACTTTGCACCCATTAATGAAGAAATACATAGAGCATGCTAAAATTTGGTTTGCATATTTGGTTTCTCTAAGGTCTAGATAATTTCTAGTATTGAGTTTGAACAACAAGGAAGACGGTGTAGAGTCTTATAATGTTTTCAATATGTCTTTTATGTGAGTTTTGCTGTACTAGTTCATCCTTGTGTTTGTTTCAAACAACCTTGCTAGCCTAAACCTTGTATCGAGAGGGAATACTTCTCATGCATCCAAAATCCTTGAGCCAACCACTATGCCATTTGTGTCCACCATACCTACCTACTACATGGTATTTTCCGCCATTCCAAGTAAATACTTCGTGTGCTACCTTTAAACAATTCAAAATGCTTCTTAATTTGTGTCAATGTTTTATAGCTCATGAGGAAGTATGTGGTGTTTTATCTTTCGATCTTGTCATTTACTTTTGACAGACTTTCACAATGGACTAGTGGCTTCATCCGCTTATCCAATAATTTTGCAAAAAGAGCTGGCAATGGGGTTCCCAGCCCCAATTAATTACAACTTGCATTAATAATTCTCTTCACATGTTTTGCTCTGATTCATCAGTAAGCAACTTAATTTTGCAAATAGACACTCCTCCATGGTATGAGATTGATGGTAGGCACCCGAGGATTCGGTTAGCCATGGCTTGTGTAAGCAAAGGTTGGGAGGAGTGTCACCCATAAATAAATAAAAACTAAAATACATGTGTAAACAAAAGAGAAGAGGGATGATCTACCTTGCTGGTAGAGATAACGTCCTTCATGGGAGCCGCTCTTGAAAGTCTGGTTGGCGAGGTAGTTAGAGTACCCATTACCATTCGTTGACAACAACAAACACCTCTCAAAACTTTACTTTTATGCTCTCTATATGATTTTAAAACTTGAAAAGCTCTAGCACATGATTTATCCCTGCTTCCCTCTGCGAAGGGCCATTCTTTTACTTTTATTGTTGAGTCAGTTCACCTATTTCTCTCCACCTCAAGAAGCAAACACTTGTGTGAACTGTGCATTGATTCCTACATACTTGCATATTGCATTTGTTATATTACTCTATGTTGACAATTATCCATGAGATATACATGTTACAAGTTGAAAGCAACCGCTGAAACTTAATCTTCCATTGTGTTGCTTCAATGCCTTTACTTTGAATTATTGCTTTATGAGTTAACTTTTATGCAAGACTTATTGATGCTTGTCTCGAAGTACTATTCATGAAAAGTCTTTGCTTTATGATTCAGTTGTTTACTCATGTCATATACATTGTTTTGATCGCTGCATTCACTACATATGCTTTACAAATAGTATGATCAAGGTTATGATGGCATGTCACTCCAGAAATTATCTTTGTTCTCGTTTTACCTGCTCGGGACGAGCAGAACTAAGCTTGGGGATGCTGATACGTCTCCGACGTATCGATAATTTCTTATGTTCCATGCCACATTATTGATATTATCTACATGTTTTATGCACACTTTATGTCATATTCGTGCATTTTCGGAACTAACCTATTAACAAGATGCCGAAGTGCCAGTTCTTGTTTCTGTTTTTTGTTTGAGAAATCCTAGTAACGAAATATTATCGGAATCGGACGAAATCAACGCCCAAGTTCCTATTTTCACCGGAGCATCCAGAACACCCGGGAAGGACCGGAGAGGGGGCCACGGGCCCCGGACCATAGGCCGGCGGCCCAGGCCCTGTCGCGCCGCCATATGGGTGTGGCCACCCCTTCAGCCCTCTCGCGCCGCCTCTTCGCCTATTTAAAGCCTCCGTCGCGAAAACCCCGATGCGTTCGACGAAACCACGAAACCTTCCCGGAGCCGCCGCCATGCGAGCAAGATCTGGGGGACAGAGTCTCTGTTCGGCACGCTGCCCGGACGGGAAGTGCCCCGGAAGGCTTCCTCCATCGACACCGCTGCCATCTCCATCGCCATCTTCATCACCGCTGCTGCTCCCATGAGGAGGGAGTAGTTCTCCATCGAGGCTCGGGGCTGTACCGGTAGCTATGTGGTTCATCTCTCTTCCATGTACCTCAATACAATAATCTCATGAGCTGCTTTACATGATTGAGATTCATATGAGTTTGTATCACAATTTATCTATGTGCTACTCTAGCAATGTTATTAAAGTAGTTTTTTCCTCCTGCACGTGTGTAAAGGTGACAGTGTGTGCACCGTGTTAGTACTTGGTTTATGCTATGATCATGATCTCTTGTAGATTGCGAAGTTAACTATTGCTATGATAATATTGATGTGATCTATTCCTCCTACATATGCATGAAGGTGACAGTGTGCATGCTATGTTAGTACTTGGTTTAATCTGTTGATCTATCTTACACTACAAGGTTACTTAAATATGAACAAATTGTGGAGCTTGTTAACTCCGGCATTGAGGGTTCGTGTAATCCTACGCAATGCGTTCATCATCCAACAAATGTAGAGTATGCATTTATCTATTCTGTTATGTGATCAATGTTGAGAGTGTCCACTTGAAAGTCTAATCCCTAGGCCTTGTTCCTAAATACTGCTGCGTTACTACTTTGTTTCTTGTTTACTGTGTTACTACTGCTGCAATACTACCACCATCAACTACACGCCAGCATCAAGTATTTTCTGGCACCGTTGCTACTGCTCATATATATTCATACCACATGTATTTCACTATCTCTTCGCCGAACTAGTGCACCTATTAGGTGTGTTGGGGACACAAGAGACTTCTTGCTTTGTGGTTGCAGGGTTGCATGAGAGGGATATCTTTGACCTCTTCCTCCCTGAGTTCGATAAACCTTGGGTGATCCACTTAAGGAAAACTTGCTGCTGTTCTACAAACCTCTGCTCTTGGAGGCCCAACACTGTCTACAGGAAAGGAGGGGGAACGTAGACATCATGTACATTGACGATGTCGTCATAACAACAAAGAAGGGGTCAACATTGATCGATGATTTAAATGAAACTTTCGACAACCTCGACAAGTTCTGCCTCAAGTTGAACCCGACAAAGTGCTCCTTTGGCGTTTCTGCGGGAGAAATTCTCGGGTTCCTAGTATCAGCAAGAGGGATTGAAGCCAATCCAGAGAAAATTCAAGCTATCGTAACAATGAGGAAGCCAACAAAGTTGAAAGAAATACAGCAGTTAACTGGGCGAGTCGCAGCTTTAAGCAGATTCGTCGCCAGGCTGGGAGAAAAAGCGTTACCGTTCTATGCTCTAATCAAGCAAGGAGAGAAGTTCCAGTGGAACGAAGAGGCCGACAGAGCTTTCGGGATATCAACGCACAATTTCGACACCACCAATCTTGGTGGCGCCTAAGGAGAAGGACCCCTCTTATTATACATCGTAGCCACGCCTCAGGTGGTTAGCACAACACTCGTAGTCGAAAGAGAAGAAGAAGGAAAACTCCATGGAGTACAAAGGCCAGTATACTTCATCAGTGAAGTTTTATCTCCCTGAAAACATCGGTATCCGCAGTACCAAAAGCTAGCATATGGAGTGTTTACAACCGCAAGGAAATTGCGGCACTATTTTTTGGCGCATCCGATAATAGTGGTGAATGAGGCACCCTTGTCCAATATATTAAACAATCCAGAAGCTACGGGTCGTGTCTCCCTTTGGGGAATAGAGCTCCCTCGGGACATCACGTACGAAAAAGAAAAGCAATAAAAGTCGCAAATTCTACCAGATTTCATCACAGAGTGGATGAAGTTACAAAATACGGGACCCCCGGATTTATCGAGAACCTGGACTATGAATTTCGACGGGTCCAAGAGATTAGAAGGAGCTGGAGCAGGCGTGCTACTAATATCACCTGAAGGCAACAAATTAAAGTATGTCTTACGGATGACGTTTCCAAACGCATCGAATAATGAGGTAGAATACGAAGCTCTCATACACGGGATGAAGATGGCGAAGGCTTGTGGCGCAACTCGACTAAAAATCTTCGGTGATTCACAGTTAGTGGCTCAGTGATGTCTACGGGAGCTTCTATTCTTGTAGACAGTGTTGGGCCTCCAAGAGCAGAGGTTTGTAGAACAGCAGCAAGTTTCCCTTAAGTGGATCACCCAAGGTTTATCGAACTCGGGGAGGAAGAGGTCAAAGATATCCCTCTCATGCAACCCTGCAACCACGAAGCAAGAAGTCTCTTGTGTCCCCAACACACCTAATAGGTGCACTAGTTCGCGAAGAGATAGTGAAATACAGGTGGTATGAATATATATGAGCATGGTAACGGTGCTGGAAAAGTGCTTGCTGGCGTGTAGTAAGTAAAGATGCAGTAGAACAGTAAACAAGCAGCGATAGCAGTATTTGGAAACAAGGCCTAGGGATCGTACTTTCACTAGTGGACACTCTCAATATTGATCACATAATAAAACCACTCTACACTCTCTTGTTGGATGATGAACACCGCTATTTGTGTAGGGCTACAAGAGCACCTCAATGCCGGAGTTAACAAGCTCCACAACATTCGATATTCATGTTTAATTAACCTTAGAGTGCATGATGATCAACACAACTATACCAAGTACTAACATAGCATGCACACTGTCACCTTCATACTATGAGAGGAGGAATAGATCACATTAATACCATCATAGTAATAGTTAACTTCATAATCTACAAGAGATCATAATCATAAACTACGCCAAGTACTACATGATGCACACACTGTCACCATTACATCATGAAGGAGGAATAGAGTACTTTAATAACATCACTATAGTAGCACATAGATGAATAGTGATACAAAACACATTGCAATCATAAAGGGATATAAATAAGCACTTCACTATGCCATTCATAACAGTGAATAAGTATTCTGTGAAATATAGCCTAAGAGACCCACACGGTGCACACACTGTCACCTTTACACACGTGGGACAAGGAGTCCGGAGATCACATAAGTAAAATCCACTTGACTAGCATAATGACATCTAGATTACAAGCATCATCATATGAATCTCAATCATGTAAGGCAGCTCATGAGATTATTGTATTGAAGTACATAGGGAGAGATGAACCACATAGCTACCGGTACAGCCCCGAGCCTCGATGGAGAACTACTCCTCCTCATGGGAGACAGCAGCATTGATGAAGATGGCGGTGGTGTCGATGGAGAAGCCTTCCGGGGGCACTTCCCCGTCCCGGCGGCGTGCCGGAGACTCCTGTCCCCCAGATCTTGGCTTCGCGATGGCGGCGGCTCTGGAAGGTTTTTGCGGGTTTCGTCAATCGTGATAGGGTTTTCGCGATGGAGGCTTTAAGTAGGCGGAAAGGCGGCGTCAGAGGGGGTCTGGTGGGGCCACACCATAGGGTGGCGCGCCCACCCCCTGCCGCGCCGCCTTGTGGGGTGGGGCCCCCTGGCCCCCTGCGCCTCTTCGGTGCTCTGGAAGCGGGAAAAATAGGATCTGGGCGTTGATTTCGTCCAATTCCGAGAATATTTCCTTACTAGGATTTCGAAACCAAAAACAGCGAGAAAACAGGAACGCGCTTCACATCTCGTCAATAGGTTAGTTCCAGAAAATGCATAAATATGACATAAAGTATGCATAAAACATGTAGATATCATCAATAATGTGGCATGAAACATAAGAAATTATCGATACGTCGGAGACGTATCAGCATCCCCAAGCTTAGTTCCTGCTCGTCCCGAGCAGGTAAAGCGATAACAAAGATAATTTCTGGGGTGACATGCCATCATAATCTTGATCATACTATTGTAAGCATATGTAATGAAATGCAGCGATCAAAACAATGGTAATGACATGAGTAAACAAATGAATCATGTAGCAAAACTTTTCATGAATAGTACTTTCAAGACAAGCATCAATAAGTCTTGCATAAGAGTTAACTCATAAAGCAATAATTCATAGTAGGTATTGAAGCAACACAAAGGAAGATGAAGCGGTTGCTTTCAACTTGTAACATGTATATCTCATGGATAGTTGTCAACATAGAGTAATATAACAAGTGCAATATGCAAGTATGTAGGAATCAATGCACGAGTTCACACAAGTGTTTGCTTCTTGACGTGGAGAGAAATAGTGAACTGACTCAACATAAAAAGTAGAAGAATGGCCCTTGCAGAGGGAAGCAGGGATAAATCATGTGCTAGAGCTTTCAAGTTTTGAAATCATATAGAGAGCATAAAAGTAAAATTTTGAGAGGTGTTTGTTGTTGTCAGCGAATGGTAATGGGTACTCTAACTACCTTATCAACCAGACTTTCAAGAGCGGCTCCCATGAAGGACGTTATCTCTACCAGCAAGGTAGATCATCCCTCTTCTCTTTTGTTTACACATGTACTTTTAGTTTCATTATTGATGACACTCCTCCCAAACTTTTGCTTACACAAGCCATGGCTAACCGAATCCTCGGGTGCCTTCCAACATTCACATACCATGAAGGAGTGTCTATTTGCAAAATTAAGTTGCTTACTGATGAATCAGAGCAAAACATGTGAAGAGAATTATTAATGCAAGTTGTAATTAATTGGGGCTGGGAACCCCATTGCCAGCTCTTTTTGCAAAAGTATTGGATAAGCGGATGAAGCCACTAGTCCATTGTGAAAGTCTGTCAAAAGTAAATGACAAGATCGAAAGATAAAACACCACATACTTCCTCATGAGCTATAAAAAATTAACACAAATTGAGAACCATTTTGAAGGTTTAAAGGTAGCACATGAAGCAATTTACTTGGAATGGCAGGAAATACCATGTAGTAGGTAGGTATGGTGGACACAAATGGCATGGTGTTTGGCTCAAGGATTTTGGATGCATGAGAAGTATTCCCTCTCGATACAAGGCTTAGGCTAGCAAGGTTATTTGAAACAAACACAAGGATGAACCGGTGCAGCAAAACTCACATAAAAGACATATTGTAAACATTATAAGACTCTACACCGTCTTCCTTGTTGTTCAAACTCAATACTAGAAATTATCTAGACCTTAGAGAGACCAATTATGCAAACCAAATTTTAGCAAGCTCTATGTATTTCTTCATTAATAGGTGCAAAGTATATGATGCAAGAGCTTAAACATGAGCACAACAATTGCCAAGTATCACATTATCCAAGACATTTTACCAATTACTACATGTAGCATTTTCTGTTTCCAACCATATAACAATTTAACGAAGCAGTTTCAACCTTCGCCATGAAAATTAAAAGCTAAGAACACATGTGTTCATATGAACCAGCGGAGCTCTCTCCCACACAAGCATTTATTCAAATAAAAACAAAAACAAAAACAAACAGACGCTCCAAGTAAAGCACATATATAAGATGTGACCGAATAAAAATATAGTTTCAGGGGAGGAACCTGATAATTTGTCGATGAAGAAGGGGATGCCTTGGGCATCTCCAAGCTTAAACGCTTGAGTCTTCTTGTTATATGCATGGGTGAACCACCGGGGCATCCCCAAGCTTAGAGCTTTCACTCTCCTTGATCATAGTGTATATCATCCTCCTCTCTTGATCCTTAGCTTCCTCCACACCAAACTCAAACAAACTCATTAGGTTAGTGCATAATCAAAACATATTCAGAGGTGACACAATCATTCTTTATACTTCCTGGACATTGCACAAAGCTACTGAAAGTTAATGGAACAAAGAAATCCATCCAACATAGCAAAAGAGGCAATGCGAAATAAAAGGCAGAATCTGTCAAAACAGAACGTCCGTAAAGACAATTTTATTGAGGCACCAGACTTGCTCAAACGAAAATTCTCAAATTGAATGAAAGTTGCGTACATATCTGAGGATCACTCACGTAAATTGGCATAATTTTATGAGTTACCTACAGAGAATTTTGCCCAGATTCGTGACAGCAAAGAAATCTGTTTCTGCGCAGTAATCCAAATCTAGTATGAACCTTACTATCAACGACTTTACTTGGCACAACAATGCAACAAAACTAAGATAAGGAGAGGTTGCTACAGTAGTAACAACTTCCAAGACACAAATATAAAACAAAGTACTGTAGCAAAATAACACATGGGTTATCTCCCAAGAAGTTCTTTCTTTATAGCCATTAAGATGGGCTCGGCAGTTTAATGATGCACTCGCAAGAAATAGTAGTTGAAGCAAAAGAGAGCATCAAGAGGAAAATTCAAAACACATTTAAGTCTAACATGCTTCCTATGCAAAGGAATCTTGTAAATAAACAAGTTCATGAAGAGCAAAGTAACAAGCATAGGAAGATAAAACAAGTGTAGCTTCAAAAATTTCAGCACATAGAGAGGTGTTTTAGTAACATGAAAATTTCTACAACCATATTTTCCTCTCTCATAATAATGTCCAGTGGCATCATGAGCAAACTCAACAATATAACTATCAAATGAAACATTCTTATCATGAGTCTCATGCATAAAATTATTACTCTCCACATAAGCATAGTCAATTTTATTAGTTGTAGTGGGAGCAAATTCAACAAAGTAGCTATCATCAAATATAGGAGGCATATTGTAATCATAATCAAATTTATCCTCCATAACAGGTGGAACCAAAAGACCAATATCATTATAATCATCATAAATAGGAGGCAAAGTATCATCAAAGTAAATTTTCTCCTCAATGCTTGGGGGACTAAAAAGATCATGCTCATCAAAACCAGCTTCCCCAAGCTTAGAATTTTCATATCATTAGCAACAACGGTGTTCAAAGTATTCATACTAATATGTTCCATGGGTTTTTTAATTTTCGGATCAAACCATCCATGTCTTAAATCAGGAAATAGAATAAGAAGCTCATTGTTGTCCATTATGCCTAACTAGTGTAAACAAGAAACAAAAAGATGCAATTGCGGGATCTAAAGGAAATAGCTTCGAGCACAAACAAGTGGCGCCAGAAAAGTACTGTTACCTGGAAACCGAAGTATGAGTGCCTTTTACCTTTCCTCCCCGGCAACGGCGCCAGAAAAGTGCTGTTCCGGGATTTGCCGATGTGTGAGTGCCGTTTACCTTTCCTCCCCGGCAATGGCGCCAGACAAGTGCTTGATGTCTACGGGAGCTTCTATTCTTGTAGACAGTGTTGGGCCTCCAAGAGCAGAGGTTTGTAGAACAGCAACAAGTTTCCCTTAAGTGGATCACCCAAGGTTTATCGAACTCAGGGAGGAAGAGGTCAAAGATATCCCTCTCATGCAACCACTGCAACCACAAAGCAAGAAGTCTCTTGTGTCCCTAACACACCTAATAGGTGCACTAGTTCGGCGAAGAGATAGTGAAATACAAGTGGTATGAATATATATGAGCAGTAGTAACGGACGAGAAAGTGCTATTTGGCGTGTAGTAAGTAAAGATGCAATAGAAACGTAAACAACGCGATAGTTTGGAAACAAGGCCTAGGGATCGTACTTTCACTAGTGGACACTCTCAATATTGATCATAAATAAAATACTCTACACTCTCTTGTTGGATGATGAACACCGCTATTTGTGTAGGGCTACAAGAGCACCTCAATGCCGGAGTTAACAAGCTCCACAACATTCGATATTCATGTTTAATTAACCTTAGAGTGCATGATAGATCAACACGACTATACCAAGTACTAACATAGCATGCACACTGTCACCTTCATACTATGAGAGGAGGAATAGATCACATTAATTCCATCATAGTAATAGTTAACTTCATAATCTACAAAGATCATAATCATAAACTACGCCAAGTACTACATGATGCACACACTGTCACCATTACATCATGAAGGAGGAATAGAGTACTTTAATAACTTCACTAGAGTAGCACATAGATGAATAGTGATACAAAACACATTGCAATCATAAAGGGATATAAATAAGCACTTCACTATGCCATTCATAACAGTGAATAAGTATTCTGTGAAATATAGCCTAAGAGACCCACACGGTGCACACAACTGTCACCTTTACACACGTGGGACAAGGAGTCTCCGGAGATCACATAAGTAAAATCCACTTGACTAGCATAATGACATCTAGATTACAAGCATCATCATATGAATCTCAATCATGTAAGGCAGCTCATAATGACATCTAGATTACAAGCATCATCATATGAATCTCAATCATGAATCTCAACTAAGCACTTTTCCTCCCTCGTCAACTACGCGTCAAGCTATTTTCTGGCGCCGTTGCCGGGGAGGAAAGGTAAAAGGTACTCACACTCCGGATCTCGGCTACCAAGCTATTTTCGCCGTTGTAAGTACTCGAAGCTATTTCCTTTAGATCCTGCAATTGCATCTTTTTGTTTCTTGTTTACACTAGTTTGGCATAATGGACAAGAATGAGCTTCTTATTCTATTTCCTGATTTAAAACATGGAATTGTTTGATGCGAAAATTAAAAAACCTATGGAATCTTATTTGCATGCTGGTAGTAATATTAGTATGAACGCTTTGAACACCATTGTTGATAATAATATAGAAAGTTCTAAGCTTGGGGAAGCTGGTTTTCATGATCTTTTTAGTCCCCCAAGCATTGAGGAGAAAATTTACTTTGATGATACTTTGCCTCCTATTTATGATGATGATAGTAGTCTTTTAGTACCACCTGTTATGGAGGATAAATTTGATTATGATTACAATATGCCTCCTATATTTGATGATGAGAATAATAATGATAGCTACTTTGTTGAATTTGCTCCCACTACAATAAAATTGATTATGCTTATGTGGAGAGTAATAATTTTATGCATGAGACTCATGATAAGAATGCTTTATGTGATAGTTATATTGTTGAGTTTGCTCATGTTGCTACTGAAAGTTATTATGAGAGAGGAAAATATGGTTGTAGAAATTTTCATGTTACTAAAATACCTCTCTATGTGCTGAAATTTTTGAAGCTACACTTGTTTTATCTTCCTATGCTTGTTACTTTGCTCTTCATGAACTTGTTTATTTACAAGACTCCTATGCATAGGAAGCATGTTAGGCTTAAAGTTGTTTTGAATTTGCTTCTTGATGCTCTCTTTTGCTTCAAATACTATTTCTTGCGAGTGCATCATTAAAACTGCTGAGCCCATCTTAATGGCTATAAAGAAAGAACTTCTTGGGAGATAACCCATGTGTTATTTTGCTACAGTACTTTGTTTATATTTGTGTCTTGGAAGTTGTTTACTACTGTAGCAACCTCTCCTTATCTTAGTTTTGTGTTTTGTTGTGCCAAGTAAAGTCGTTGATAGTAAGGTTCATACTAGATTTGGATTACTGCGCAGAAACAGATTTCTTTGCTGTCACGAATCTGGGCCAAATTCTCTGTAGGTAACTCAGAAAATTATGCCAATTTACGTGAGTGATCCTCAGATATGTACGCAACTTTCATTCAATTTGAGCATTTTCATTTGAGCAAGTCTGGTGCCACTTTAAAATTCATCTTTACGGACTGTTCTGTTTTGACAGATTCTGCCTTTTATTTCGCATTGCTTCTTTTGCTATGTGGGATGGATTTCTTTGTTCCATTGACTTCCAGTAGCTTTAGGCAATGTCCAGAAGTGTTAAGAATGATTGTGTCACCTCTGAACATGTGAGTTTTTGATTATGCACTAACCCTCTAATGAGTTTGTTTCGAGTTTGGTGTGAAGGAAGTTTTCAAGGGTCAAGAGAGGAGGATGATATACTATGATCAAGGAGAGTGAAAGCTCTAATCTTGGAGATGCCCCGGTGGTTCACCCCTGCATATTCTAAGAAGACTCAAGCGTCTAAGCTTGGGGATGCCCAAGGCATCCCCTTCTTCATCGACAACTTATCAGGTTTCTTTTCTTGAAACTATATTTTTATTCAATCACATCTTATGTACTTTTACTTGGAGCGTCTGTGTGCTTTTATTTTCGTTTTATTATCTTAGTTGTTTGAATAAGTTCATCCTTGTGTGGGAGAGAGACACGCTCTGCTGGTTCATATGAACACATGTGTTCTTAGCTTTTAATGTTCATGGCGAAGGTTGAAACTGCTTCGTTAATTGTTATATGGTTGGAAACGGGAAATGCTACATGTAGTAATTGGTAAAATGTCTTGGATAATGTGATACTTGGCAATTGTTGTGCTCATGTTTAAGCATCATATACTTTGCACCTATTAATGAAGAAATACATAGAGCTTGCTAAAATTTGGTTTGCATAATTGGTCTCTCTAAGGTCTAGATAATTTCTAGTATTGAGTTTGAACAACAAGGAAGACGGTGTAAGTCTTATAATGTTTACAATATGTCTTTTATGTGAGTTTTGCTGCACCGGTTCATCCTTGTGTTTGTTTCAAATAACCTTGCTAGCCTAAACCTTGTATCGAGAGGGAATACTTCTCATGCATCCAAATCCTTGAGCCAAACAACACTATGCCATTTGTGTCCACCATACCCACCTACTACATGGTATTTTCCTGCCATTCCAAAGTAAATTGCTTGAGTGCTACCTTTAAACAATTCAAAATTTATCACCTCTGATTTGTGTCAATATTTATAGCTCATGAGGAAGTATGTGGTGTTTATCTTTCAATCTTGTTGGGCAACTTTCACCAATGGACTAGTGGCTTCATCCGCTTATCCAATAATTTTGCAAAAAGAGCTGGCAATGGGATTCCCAGTCCCAAATTAATTAACAAAAATAGACACTCCTCCATGGTATGTGATTGTTGGACGGCACCCGAAGGATTCGGTTAGCCATGGCTTGTGTAAGCAAAGGTTGGGAGGAGTTTCATCATAATAAAACTAAAATAAAAAGGCACTCCTTCATGGTATGAGATTGTTGGCAGGCACCCGAGGATTCGGTTAGCCATGGTTTGTGAAAGAAAGGTTGGAAGGAGTGCCACCCAAAAATAAAATAAAATGGGAGCCGCTCTTTGAAGGTTTGCCTGGCAAGGGGGTTAGAGTACCCGCTACCATTCGTTGACAACAACATACACCTCTCAAAACTTTATTTTTATGCTCTCTTTATGTTTTCAAAATAGAAGCTCTAGCACAAATATAGCAATCGATGCTTCCCTCTGCGAAGGGCCTTTCTTTTACTTTTATGTTGAGTCAGTTCACCTATTTCTCTCCACCTCAAGAAGCAAACACTTTTGTGAACTGTGCATTGATTCTTACATACTTGCATATTGCACTTGTTATATTGCTTTGCATTGACAACTATCCATGAGATATACATGTTATAAGTTGAAAGCAACCGCTGAAACTTAATCTTCCATTGTGTTGCTTCAATACCTCTACTTTGATTTATTGCTTTATGACTTAACTCTTATGCAAGACTTATTGATGCTTGTCTTGAAGTACTATTCATGAAAAGTCTTTGCTTTATGATTCAGTTGTTTTCTCATGTCATTACCATTGTTTTGATCGCTGCATTCATTACATATGCTTACAATATTATGATCAAGGTTATGATGGCATGTCACTCCAGAAATTATCTTTGTTATCGTTTACCTGCTCGGGACGGCAGAACTAAGCTTGGGGATGCTGATACGTCTCCAGACGTATCGATAATTTCTTATGTTCCATGCCACATTATTGATGATATCTACATGTTTTATGCACACTTTATGTCATATTTGTGCATTTACGGAACTAACCTATTAACAAGATCTTTGAAGTGTCGATTCTTTGTTTTGCTGTTTTGGTTTCAAAATCCTAGTAAAAATATTCTCGGAATTGGGCGAAATCAACGCCCAGGTTCCTATTTTCCCCGGAAGAATCCAGAACACCGAGTCGCCGGAGGGGCCACAGGGGTCCCAGATGATAGGCCGGCGCGGCCCAGGCCCTGGCCGCGCCGCCTTAGGGTGTCGTCGCCTCGTTGACCTCCTGACGCCGCCTCTTCACCTATATAAAGCCCCTCGACCTAAAACCTCGAGACGGAAAAGCCACGTTCGACGAAACCAGAGAAAACCTTCCAAAGCCGCCGCCATCGCGAAGCCAGGATCTGGGGGACAGGAGTCTCTGTTCCGGCACGCCGCCGGGACGGGGAAGTGCCGGAAGGCTTCTCCATCGACACCACCGCCATCTTCATCAAGCTGCTGTCTCCCATGAGAGGGAGTAGTTCTCCATCGAGGCTCGGGGATGTACCGGTAGCTATGTGGTTCATCTCTCCTATGTGCTCAATACAATAATCTCATGAGCTGCCTTACATGATTGAGATTCATATGATGATGCTTGTAATCTAGATGTCATTATGCTAGTCAAGTGAATTTTACTTATGTGATCTCCGGAGACTCCTTGTCCCACGTGTGTAAAGGTGACAGTGTGTGCACCGTGTGGGTCTCTTAGGCTATATTTCACAGAATACTTATTCACTGTTATGAAGAGCATAGTGAAGTGCTTATTTATATCTCTTTATGATTGCAATGTGTTTGGTATCACAATTTATCTATGTGCTACTCTAGTGATGTTATTAAAGTAGTTTTATTCCTCCTACACGGTGTAATGGTGGTGACAGTGTGTGCATCCGTGTTAGTACTTGGTTTATGCTATGATTGTGATCTCCTGTAGATTACAAAGTTAACTATTGCTATGATAGTATTGATATGATCTATTCCTCCTTTCTTAGCATGAAGGTGACAGTGTGCATGCTATGTTAGTACTTGGTTTAGTTGTGTTGATCTATCTTACACTCTAAGGTTATTTAAATATGAACATTGAATTGTGGAGCTTGTTAACTCCGGCATTGAGGGTTCGTGTAATCCTACGCAATGTGTTCATCATCCAACAAGAGTGTAGAGTATGAATTTATCTATTCTGTTATGTGATCAATGTTGAGAGTGTCCACTAGTGAAAGTCGATCCCTAGGCCTTGTTTCCAATACTGCTATCTTTGCTTGTTTCTTGTTTGCTACGTTACTACTGCTGCGTTACTACTGCTTGTTTACTGTCCTGGGCAAAGCACCTTTACGGTGCCGTTACTTGCTACTATTTATTCATACCACCTGTATTTCACTATCTCTTCGCCGAACTAGTGCACCTATTTGGTGTGTTGGGGACCAAGAGACTTCTTGCTTTGTGTTTGCCGGGGTTGCATGAGAGGGATATCTTTGACCTCTTCCTCCCTGAGTTCGATAAACCTTGGGTGATCCACTTAAGGGAACTTGCTGCTGTTCTACAAACCTCTGCTCTTGGAGGCCCAACACTGTCTACAGGAAAAGGAGGGGGCGTAGACATCAAGGATGCGAAAGAAATAGTTCGTACTTGCGACGCGTGCCAGAGATTTGCCGCAAAACCTCACTCTCCGGCAACAGAGTTGATGCCAATACCGCTGTCTTGGCCCTTTGCTCGTGGGGTCTCGATATGGTGGGAAAATTACACAAGGCTTCGCCAGGAGGATACGAGTATATGCTTGTCGCTGTCGACAAATTCACCAAGTGGATAGAAGCAAAGCCGATAAATTCACCAGACGGGGCGTCGGCAATCAAGTTCGTGAAAAGCATCGTCTTTCGGTTTGGAGTACCTCATAGCATCGTCACAGACAATGGTAGTAATTTCACATCCAAGAAATTCAAGGCATATTGTGCATAGGTAGGCATCAAACTACACTTTGCATCGGTTGCGCACCCGCAGACCAATGGTCAAGTCGAGAAAGCCAATGGGATTATCTGCAATGGTATCAAGAAGCGCTTGCTAGCACCATTGGAAAAAGCTCGACATACCTGGCCTAAAGAGTTTCCCAGCGTGTTATGGAGTATTCGAGCAACACCAAATACGGCGACACAGGAAACTCCATTTTTTTGGGTCCACGGAGCTGAAGCAATACTGCCGATAGAAATAGAGCATGATTCTCCAAGAGTTACGAGATATGACGAAGAGGCTTCAAGAAAGCATTGGAGGATGATCTCGATGCACTAGATGAAGCTGAGACGAAGTATTATCACGAGTCACTAAGTACCGCAAGACCTGAAAAACTACCATAGTCGACGTTTGCGCTCGAGATCTTTCGGTCGGCGACTTAGTCCTTCGGCTCACGCAAAAAAGTCATGAGAAACTCGAGTCGCCGTGGCTTGGCCCTTACATCATCACAGAAGTAATCGAAGGAGGAGCATACAGGATAAAGGACAAGAAGACAGGGGTTGCTGAGCCAAATCCCTGGAACGTGGCGCAACTCAGGCGGTTCTACGCTTAGAGTCAAAATATAGTCCTCCTTTGTAAAAATACAATGTACTGAAACGCCCGCGAGTTTTCAGACGCACTCTTTTCCTTTTCAGGGCACCGAGTGGGGCTGAAAGGTTTTTAATGAGGCGGGCTCGCGGTGCTGCAATATAGAAAAGATATTGGTGATATACATCTTCTTTATCGACACACTCGGGGGCTTGCACCCAGCAACTACAATGTATATATATATACTGCCGACAAAATAGAACTTGCAAAACAATAAATTTCGCCTTGGTGCAACACACCTCGCAAAGCAATATAGACACAGAAAGGACCAATAAAAAGCTCGGGGGCTTGTTGAAACAAAAATAGTTCGAGATATTTGACAATATACATATTATTTACAATATACATGCGTTCTTCAACAGAGGAAAAACAATAAAGAAATTCTTCAATCAGCATTTAGTATAGTGTCTATCTTGATTCCTTCGTTGTTTGCAGCACCAGTTGTATGTTCAACATAGCTACCTTCCACAAAGAATTCAGCATCCAAGTGTAGAAGCTCGTCCATCATCTCTTCTGCTACAAGACGAACAATGTCGTCGATTTTGTCGATATTCCTCTTCCGCTTCGCCTGCCCGGCCAGACACTTGGTGACAATTTGAGTCAGATCTAACTTCGGGTAGCAGATCATGGCGAATCTTGCCCCAGCTTCTAGTTGAGCCCGCACAAATTCATGAATACGAGGGGCATCTCGGAATTTCTCCATCAGAGCAGGAAGAGTTTCTGGTATTTTGTTGCGTGGAAACATGGTACTATAAACTAGAGACAATATTCTTGTGCAGAAATCGAGAAAATCGCGGACCTGACTCGCGCGGTCTTGAAATTTGATGATTTGGCGAGTACGCTCAGGAGTAACCCAGAAATTGGAACCATGCTGACGAGCAAGTTTGACAAGCACATTGGTTCGGGCTTCAACACGCTGATCTTCGGCAGCAGTATCCAGAAAAGAACCTGTTTCACCAGAAACATCAAATATAGTAAGGTCAAACTAACATATGACCAAATTTTGCGGAGCATACCCGTCATATCCAAGCTAGAGTCATTCATCAGTTCAAGCATATGATTCTCTCGGCGTGTAGCTTCAGCAGCCTCAGCAACTGCAGTTTCCTTCAACGCTATGGCTTCTTGAGCTCGTTGAATAGCTCGTTTTTCATTCTCAGATGATCTTCGAGACTGTTCCATGATCACGAGAGCTTGTTTTTTCATCGACTATAGTTGTTGGCGGAGTTCGTCTAAGACTTCATTTTGTGTAGCACTCGAAGAACCTCCAACAAACTCATCCGTAAAAGATTTTTTCGAGCAAGACGCAGCAGGCAAAGCAGTCGAAGAAGGCACCACTGTATAGTTGTCAAAAATCAACTTGAAAGAAATACTTCGATATCAATAACTCGGCAACATAGCTTTTCATTAATAAGGTCAGATATTTACATGGCTATTACAAAAGAGGGTTCCTAATGAACTAGTGGGGCAGTTGTCGCCAAAGCTATTATGGCGACAGCATGAAAAGAAAAAACAAAGCAAAACAAGAGACAAGGTGGTCTACTTGACCTCCGGCTTCGATGAACTGGGAGTTGGCGTTGGCTTGCATCCAAGGAAGGCAAGGATTTTCTTCGAGTTTGGTTTGGCAGCCCTAATTAAAGACTGCCACTTCTTCGTCTCCATCTCCTCCACATCGCCAACTTTGTGCCCTATGGTGCCTTCAACACCAATCTTCAGGCCTTCTTATCGAAGACTGGGTCCAAGATCTTCTTTGGATCTGAAGCACTTGGCGAGAGCAGTAAAAGTCTCGGGTTCTTCTTTGTTCACGAAGAAGTAGGGAAAAAGCCGCGACAGCACTACTCTAGCGCCAGTAAGGCCTTGGCGTGCCTTATCTCCATGAATCTCAAGAAGGGAGAGCGCGTCGAGAAGGCGATCACCTTCAGGATTCTCTAGATCATAATCTTGATGTGTTCTCCCTAATAAGGCAAAAATATAGCTTGTCAGCAAACAAGCAAAGCAATAATATGGTTACCCGAGGAAATCATATTGATCCAAGTACATACTGACAAAACGTTGGCTCTGCGACTCAAAGCGAGTGACGATTTCATCTTCACGAGCAGACTGCTGAGCTATGTTGTCACTTAAGGAAGTTTCCGCGTCGTGAAGTCTTTTTTGAAGATCTTCGACAGCGGCAACATCTGCTTCAGCTTTCTTGCGAGCTTTTTCTCTTTGCTCTAATTTAAGAGCAAGAGCATCAACGCGCTTGTTGGCCTCCGCAAGATTGGCTGGTAAAACAATCGACAGTAATAAATTTCATGACAAAAGAATCATGGGGAGGTCATTTGCCAGAAGAAGCAGCAAAAATAGTACCTTCAAGCTTTTTCGCATGGTCACGGTACCGGCGAATCGGGTACCGAGACGGATAAACTCCTTCATCAAAGGCTGCAACGAAAAATAGAGATCAAAAAATCAATATAGGAAGCAAAAAGTTCGACAGCAACAAGCAAAGGAGAGTTGAAAGCATTGAAAAATTCGGAACATAAAAGAAGAAATGAACAACTTACATCATCCAGTGAAGGAGTCGTGGAACCACCAATTAGCAAGGTAGGCTCCTTGGCCGGCTCAACCCTAGCCCTCTTTGGTGAAGGGGCACGGGGGCTTGCAATTGGAGTTGGATGATCGATGTCTTGCTGAGGAGGCGAGGTTTCATCCCCATCAGGCTGAGCTTCAGAGACAACTAAAGTACGCGACGTACTCGTTCGAGCAGTCGCGTCAATAGGTGGATCTTCATCCTCATCACCACTATAATAAAAAGGCGACAATATAAGAAACAACATAGATAAAAAATCGAGAGCAAACAACAAAGAGCAGCAAGAACTTACGAGCTGACAAGAGCATCTTCGTAAGGATTGAAAGTTGTCCTTTCCTCAGTAGGAACAACTTCTTCGGCAGGAGGTGCGCCGGATTTGGAGGTGCCGGAATAAGCAACTTCGTCCCTTTTTCTTTTGTTCCCTGGAGAAACAGCAGATGGGAGGGAGTGTGCCGACTCGGTGGCTTCAGAATCAACTTCTTTTTCAGATGAAGCCGCGGGTTTGTGAGAAACCGCGACTTCGCTCTCAGGATGAGGAGGAACCTGGGTATCTTCAGTAATAATTGCGCGATCTTCGACCTCTCCACCTTTAGGAAGGGGAGGAAGAGGCGACGCAGTTTTATGGTTCTGGACAAGATAGAAGAAATATCGACAGGAATTTGTATCAATAACAGTAGTCGAAGAAATAGCAGTAAAAAAGAGAGAAAAGAAAAGAGTGAACGAACAAGCAGACGATAAAAATATATTACCTGCGGGAGCGCGTTGGTGGCGCTATATGGTGTCACACGGCAAGATGACGGGACGGTGTCTTTCTTGCTAAGCGACGAGATTTTTCGGACAAGTTTTTCTAAGTCCTTGACCGATAAATCTATCGACAGGCGATCCACATCCTTGTCGCCAGCATACATCCAAGGGGGTTTTGCGAGCTTGCAAAGGCTGCACCCTAATCCTAAGGAAATATGCCGTGATTTGGATACCCTACAATTCTTGTCCGCGGGTATTTTGAAGTTCGTGGATGCGTGTCATCAGCGCCTCTGTCGCCGCTTTTTCTTCTTCGGTGGCTTCAGCATCCCAGGATCGGCGGCGACATATTTTTTTCGTTACCCTCGAAAGGGGGAATGTTGTGTTCCGCCGAGTCGAGACTTTCCTCGTGGATATACAACCATTTTTTGCGCCACCCTTGAACTGAGTCAGGGAATATGACATCGAAGTACTCGATATGAGGGCGGACGCAGATAACAACGCCGCCTATGTTATAGGCAACGTTGGGAGAGCCATTACGGCGAAGGAGGAAAATGCGTTTCCATAAAGCCCAGTTAGGCTGGACTCCAAGGAAAGATTCGCAAAGAGTGATGAAGATCGAGATGTGGAGGATGGAGTTGGGAGTAAGATGGTGAAGTTGCAATCCGTAAACAAAAAGCAACCCACGCTGAAAATCATGAATGGGGGAAGAAAGGCCGCGGATGAGGTGGTCAACGAAACTGACCCGATACTCGATAGGAGGGGATGGATAGCTCTCCTCGCTGGGGAAGCGCGGCGAATCTTTCTTCTTGCTGATCCCAAGCTTCTTCAGCAAGTTGATATATTGGGCGGAGATCTTGGATCTCTCCCACTCAGTGCTCCCTAGATCTGTTGTCGCCATCTTCGCTTCGGGGGTGGTGTGCCTTGAAAGTCTTGGCCGCGGCGGCATCAACAATGGTGTGGAGAAAGTGGAGCAGTACGCGTGCGCTAGAACTTGGCTGTTTGCAATGGAGATTGGAGCAGAGGAGGTATGAGCAAAGGTGCGGCGAAGGGGAATACGCGAGGAAGAAGGAGAGTATTTATAGCAGGCTTAGTCGGAACGCCGCACCGTTGGATGTTCTCCAAATAGACTTGATGCTTTACACGTGGATCAAAGGGTACAATGGTACTTTTACCATGATGGAACTGGACAGGCGCTACAGCGCGCGGAGCAGAAAAAGCGGAGGACGTGTGTCCCCCACTTGCGTAACGTGTCAACAAGTCGCAGGTTTTGGGCCCGCCGGTCAGTGAACGGACAGCTCTCGCGTCTTCCCAATACAAGGATCGTGGCTATCGTCAGTAGTGATGTCACCTTTTTAAAAGAAAAATCTCGGCTATGAAGATTACTGAAATTGGCGGCAGACAAAGACTATTGATTATTTTGAGAAGCCTTTGATCAAATACAAGTTTTTGCTCAAACGCTCGGGGGCTACTTTGAAAAAAAAAATCGAGTATGAAAAAATAGAAATGGCGAGAGCCTACGACCAAATACAAGCATTTGTTCATAGCCTCGGGGGCTACTCCCATCGGGAGCGCTGGTCGCGCACCCGATAGATATGAAAAGCTCGAGAGAGAATGACAATATAGCGGCATAAGGTGTTGAGCCTACAACCAAGCACAAGTCCTTGGCTGTAGCCTCGGGGGTTACTCCCATCGGGAACGCTGTTCGCGTGCCCGATGAAATTATAAAAAGTATAGTGAGCATATTTCGAGTTATACAAATAACTCGACATATACTCCCATCGGGAGGACAATATAAGTCATCTGTTGACTCAATAAAATGTGCTCTTCCAACATCCGAAAAAAGCATTCGACAATATATTCTCAGAGCGCCAAAGTTGTGAATAATCTCTGAATGCCGTAAAACTCTGCGAAGGTAAGACCCCAAATCCGTTCTGAGCGGCGTGGCGCCGTCTCTAACGTCGGTTTGCTACTTTTTTTGTATCAACAGATACGAAGAAAAATCCTAACGGACGCGTTAGGTACCCGATAAAACATGACTGGGACTCGACAGAATGGTAAGACCTTAAGCGGCACCTGTCGAAGTTAACACCAGTATCCCGAGATCATGTCCAGGGACGTGATCTTGAAGTAGGTTTTTGCGGATTGCCACTAGAGCAGTTAACTAGTACCTGATCCGTCAGATGAACTAGCCCCAACTACCATTATCCCTGTACAATATATAATTGCATATCCAAAGATATGTGGTAAATTTGGCAGAACTATTGAATGATTATAAAGTTGTAGATTTTCCCTGATTCTTCGATTCAAGCAAAATCTCGGGGGTTAATGACATAGGCATCCCCAATGGGCCTGCCGAAGATGGTACCCGGGATTTACTGAAGGCCCACGACTCGATGAATATGAAGATTCGGAAGCCCAAATTAGTACTAAGGAAAGCTAGAGTTGTATTAGGAAATACATATTTGTAATCTTACGAGACGGGTTGGAAACCCTCCCGGACTCTGTAACTTGTGTATTACGAATCCCTCGGCTCCGCCTCCTATATAAGGGGGGGGGGGGGTCGAGGGACAAAGAGAGGATCGGTTCATGGTCTCACGCAACCTTAGTTTTTACATCGTCGAGTACTTTTCGGTTGAAACCTTCGAGATCTACTTGCCCTCTACTTCCGACTAAAACCCTAGTCTACAATCTGTAGGCATTGATAAGTTAATCCCTTGTCACTTGGTGCACTGGAATATTTTCTGGGTCTTGAAGCGTCCTACAATTCAGGGGGGATGACTGCCACTCAACAGAAGTATGCTTTGGATCTTCTGCACCGTGGGAGTATGGAGAATTGTAGACCGACTTCTACGCCGTTGAATGTGACATAACATCTTTCACGTGAGTCTGGCACTCCTTTAGGTATTGAGGATTCTCACCGATACCGCAGTGTTGTTGGAGGCCTTCAGTATTTGACCCTCACCAGACCAGATATATCATTTGCGGTAAACAAAGTCTGCCAGTTCTTGTCACAGCCGACTGATGTTCATTGGGAATCAGTCAAGCGCATCCTGCGTTTATGTTAAGGGCACGCTGAATACAGGTTTGCTGTTTCGCAAGTCGACCTCGACTGGTATTAGTGTCTTCACTGACACGGATTGGCAAGATGTGTGAATGATCGTCGATCCACAGGAGGCTATGCCATCTTTGTTGGTCCGAATCTCATCTCTTGGAGTTCGAAGAAACAACATACTGTCTCAAGATCAAGTACTGAGGCGGAATACAAAGCATTGGCAAATGGCGCTGCTGAAGCTATTTGGATAGAGTCTCTCCTCAAGGAGTTAGGAGTATCTCGGCAGCGCATCCCCATATTGTGGTGTGATAATTTAGGGGCGACTTACCTGACCGCTAATCCAGTTTTCCATGCAAGAACAAAGCACATTGAGATCGATTTCCATTTTGTGCGTGCGTGTGGCGTCTGGAGCTCTTCAGGTCAGGTTTATCTCTTCCAGTGATCAGCTAGCTGATGTGTTCACCAAACCATCTACTCGAGAGATGCTAGACCATTTTAGTATCAATCTGAATCTTGTACAGAGTAAAAGTTCAGATTGAGGGGGGATGTTAAAGTAGGTCTAGATGTATTATACCTGTCATGTATTATTGTACGTTGTATGAACACAGCTGATCTATATAAACAGATACGTGGAGAGGCATTGCCCCACGGAAAACCCTAATGATGTGTTTGGATGCGCAGAATTTAGGCGTGGAATTGGAATTTGGAGCGAATAGGCTCAATTCAGCTGTTTGGATGGCCTTAGAATTGAGGCCTGGAAACTGTGGCCAAATTCCGAGCCCAACCCCCGCGCGTACCGTTTCACTAGGACGATTTCCGAGCTCTGGACCTCGGAAAGGCCTGGAATTTGTTTGTCCTTTTGTCAACCCGCGACAGAGCACGACCCCCTCGAGCGATGGCTCTGCTCGCCAGCGATGGCTCCGGTAAGCCACCCGGCGGCGGCGGCGTCTCCGGCTCCGGTAAGCCACCCCGCGCGCCGGTGTTCTGCGCCCTCCTCTCCCCATCTCGCCCCTCTTCCAATCCTCTCCCTGACCTCGTCCTAACCGGCTCCCCTAACCCTAGAACAGCGGCGGTAGGAAGGGGAACGGCGGCGGGTGGCGGGCGGCGGACGGTGGCCTCTCCCTGGCCGGGTAGGGGAGCAGTGGCTGTGGCCTCTCCCTGGCCGGGTAGGGGAACAACGGTTGTGGCCTCTCCCTGGTCGGGTAGAGGAACAACGGGCGGTCGACGGAGGCGGGTGGCGGCGGGCGGTGGACGGCGGGGGGCGGCGGGTGGCGGCGGGCGGTGGACGGCCGCGGTAGGTGGCCTCTCCCTGGCCAGCGACCTCTTCCTTCCCCTCCCTGGCTCTGTCCAATTCAATTCCACACTTTGCGCATCCAAACATGAAATAGAATCGGGTGCTGCCTTTTGATTCCAAAATCAAATATCATGTACATCCAAACAACAGAATTGAAATGGAGGCCATTTCCTTTCCATCTTGGATTTAGAATTTCAGTGCAATTCAATTCCATGGCTAAATTCTGCGCATCCAAACACAACATAAAACACTTTACGTTCTTTGACTCTCCTCAATTCAGCCTTGCGTACCTCATAATACTCTTTGTCTCCAACTTCGCCTCCTTTCTTGACCTTGTGCCACCTCACTAACATCTTGTACTTATTCTCCTTCTCTATTCTCAACCTTGTTTGAATAACTTGAGGCAACGAGTTCTTCCTCTTATTGAACATCGCTATAAGATTCTCCCTCATGGAACCCACACATGTTTCTTTCTTGATCTTCTCTTTCTCCTTCTTCCTCCCTTCAGGCCTTCCCTTGCTTGAGTTTGGAGTAGAGCCCCTGGCTCTCCCTTGATTATCATATCCACCATCGCCCTGATACGTCTCAAACGTATCTATAATTTCTTATGTTCCATGCTAGTTTTATGACAATACTCACATGTTTTATATACACTTTATATCATTTTGATGCATTTTCCGGTACTAACCTATTAACAAGATGCCGAAGTGCCAGTTCCTGTTTTCTGCTGTTTTTGGTTTCAAAATCCTACACAGAAAATATTCTCGGAATTGGACGAAACAAAAGCCCACGGTCTTACTTTCCACGGAGCTTTCCAGAAGACCGAAGGAGAGACGGAGTGGGGCCACGAGGTGGCGACCCCACCAGGCGGCGCGGCCAAGAGGGGGGGCGCCACCCTATGGTGTGGGCCCCTCGGGCACCTCCCGACTCTGCCCCTCCGCCTACTTAAACTCTCCGTCGCGAAATCCCTAGTACCGAAAGCCACGATACGAGAAAACATACTGTGACGCCGTCACCGCCAATCCCATCTCAGGGGATTCAGGAGATCGCCTCCGGCACCCTGCCGGAGAGGGGAATCATCACCGGAGGGCTCTACATCACCATGCCCGCCTCCGGATTGATGCGTGAGTAGTTCATCCTTGGACTATGGGTCCATAGCAGTAGCTAGATGGTTGTCTTCTCCTCTTGTGCTATCATGTTTAGATCTTGTGAGCTGCCTATCATGATCAAGATCATCTATTTGTAATGCTACATGTTTTGTTTGTTGGGATCCGATGAATATGGAATACTATGTCAAGTTGATTATTGATCTATCATATATGTGTTGTTTATGATCTTGCATGCTCTCCGTTGCTAGTAGAGGCTCTGGCCAAGTTGATACTTGTGACTCCAAGAGGGGGTATTTATGCTCGATAGTGGGTTCATGCCTCCATTGAATCTGGGACAGTGACAGAAAATTCTAAGGTTATGGATGTGCTGTTGCCACTAGGGATAAAATATCAATGCTTTGTCTAAGGATATTTGTATTGTTTACATTACGCACAGTACTTAATGCAATTGTTTGTTGTTTGCAACTTAATACTGGAAGGGTGCGGATGCTAACCCGAAGGTGGATTTTTTAGGCATAGATGCATGCTGGATAGCGGTCTATGTTCTTTGTCGTAATGCCCTAAGTAAATCTCATATTAGTCATCGTGATAAGTAAATGCATTGTTATGCCCTCTCTATTTGTCAATTTCCCAACTGTAATTTGTTCACCCAACATGCTATTTGTATTATTGGAGAGACACCACTAGTGAACTGTGGACCCCGGTCCATTTTTTTACATCTGAAATACAATCTACTGCAATCATTGTTCTCTATTGTACTTTGCAAACAAACATCATTCTCCACACCATACGATTAATCCTTTATTTACAGCAAGCCGGTGAGATTGACAACCTCACTGTTAAGTTGGGGCAAAGTATCTTGATTTTGTTGTGCAGGTTCCACGTTGGCGCCGGAATCCCTGGTGTTGCGCCGCACTACACTCCTCCACCAACAACCTTCACGTGGCCTTTATCTCCTACTGGTTCGATAACCTTGATTTCTTACTGAGGGAAAACTTGCTGCTGTACGCATCACACCTTCCTCTTAGGGTTCCCAACGGACGTGTGCTTCACGCGTTGTCACGCTCTCTGCTCCATCATCTAAATTCTGGAAACAGGGATGCGCACCCCTATTGCCTCTTTGGTGGAGCCTCGTAATATATATTGAGCCACTCTTGATTGCTCTTGAGCAATGCCCAAGAGGGGTGAATGCAAATGGCTTACCTTTCACCTTGGTCATCTTGTTGTACTGTCGTTGAGCATAGTGTATACATGTGACACCAAACAATTGATGAACAAAGATGGTTGTAAAAGGTCAAATGACTAGGTATTGCAAGATATGAGCTATGATAATATTACTCACATGATCCTCTATTGGCATACCGTGCTCAACCCCTTGAACACGTAGGCCCCGCCTACCGTTTAGAAAACTCCAAAACCAGGAACGGACATTGTATCTATGATTTGAGTTTTGTTGGAAATGTCTTTGGATTTGTGATGCAAGTGCTTCTCAATTGATTATAGTACTTGAAGTTGAATTGGTCAACTTCTATGACTTCATCAAGGGTGAGCTCTCACAAGCCATCATTAAGGCATCATCCTCATGTGTAGTGTAGTCTCCCAACCTTAATCTGTTCATCCTTGTAGATGAAGTGGCAGCATCAATAACACATCAATCTTCTCCACCATCTCTGAAATGCTCATATGATATTGATAGGTCGATGTCACGTATCTCCAACGAAATGTCCTCTTTTTGGATCCATTCTCCCACTCTAGCCATACTACACCAATAGCTTATTGTGTTTAGAATTCTACATTCTTTTTTTCGATAAAAAAAATATATTAATATCAAAAGATAACAATTACATCCAGTCACTGCAACAACGCAACACCATATTGGCAGTACGGATGCACACATCAAAAAATAGAAAAGAATACTAAGAAACAAGAGTCCCGCTACATCATCTCAGGTCTAGCAACAATAATACATCCACCACCATGACAACACATGAAATACATACTCTCCAAAAGCGACGCCTCCAAGAAGAGAATGGTGCACCAGCGTCGTTGTTGCATGACCAAAGATCTTAGGTTTTCACCCTGAAGATATTCACCTCTCTCAAAACAATACCTCCAACAAGGTCATTACCAGACACAACCAGTTAAGACCAGACCTTGGATTTTTACCCTGAAAGATAGGACTCTGAACTTCACCTTTGCTGTCGCCCCCACTTTCATACCACTTCTACGGAACCCAGAACACCAAGCAAGTCCCACAACATCGCGAAGACTTGAACCTCCCTTAGCTAGTCCTCCAATCTGACCTTCATGATATTCCATTCTTCTGATTTCGCCATGGACCAAAATGTCACTTGATGTCAACACAGAACAAAGCTTCACGCCGCTCCCTCCAGAACCAAACGATCGGAATAAAAGCATGGGTGCGCGTGACCGAATACCACTCGATTCAGCAAACTCCAGGCAAAAAATGCACTGTTCCATTCGTCGGTGGAGCTTTCCGTAACTCATCACTCTAGCCAGATGAAGACAGACATGCCGCCGGCGGGTCTTCATCTTCGCATGAGAGAAACCCGAGCATCACCACCATATAAGCTAGAGACCAGCAACCCTCACGCCGCCAGTCACTCCTGCCGGATCGCCACAAAAGAATAAGGTGGCACAGAGCACTGACGATGGCTTGGCCGAAGCCATTGATCATGCGTTGATTGGGGCCAAGAGGGCCCAAATTAGGCCCAGGTCGCCGCCACCGCCGAACCGCCGCCGGGGGCGAAGGCCGCCACGCTCCACCCACTCCTCCATGACGACCGATGAAGTGCATCAGGCCACGGCCACCGCAGCCGTGCCGCCCGGCGTCCTCAACAAGCGCCCCACCGCCTCCCATGAAGCGCCGCCGCGGAGCCCTCTCCACCCCTTCATCCTTCGACGACAGGGGAGCCGCCATCGCCACCGGAGACGGCAACAGCGGCGGCCCGAGGGGCGGAGGACGAGGGGCCGTTGGGGTCGCGCGGAAGGGGGCCTCTGCCGCCGCCCGGGAGGGGAGCGGCAGGGGAGGGTTTCGGGAGGGGGTTTCCCGTCCAACGCAGCGGCAAAAAATATGTTATTTTTCAGAACTTTTATAGGAGTCATAATTTACTCTTTGGTATGTAATACGTAGTAAGTGTCTAGATCGAATTATTATATATTGGAGGGAGTAAATTTTTTACTCAGACGATAGGGCAAATTCCACGACAATGGGAGTGCTAAAATAATTGAGGCATTCTTGAATATCCGTACTCCAATGGAAGGAGAGGAAATGTCAAATGTGTGCGCACATCCCAAAACATTGCATTGCCCATTGTGTAAGAGCAACTCCAATAGTATAACCGGTTGTTGGCTATAAGTAAGATGTCATATCATCTATAGTCAATATGTAGCCAACAAGTACAATAGTAGTAGTTGGCTATAAGAATGTACTACTTTTTCAATGGATGGCCCACCTTTTATTCACACACCTTGCCTAGGAGCACGTGCTAGAGCTACTTGCATAAGAGCCCATACACTCTCTCTTCTCTCTCATCCAACTAGACACAAATATATTATTTTAATCCTTGTAGCCAGCTGACTAGACCTTATTGTACTTGCTCTAACTCGCACAACCAGAGGCACCAAGAGCTTTTTCACGAGAGAAGAGAGAAAACAGTGAAGATCTATTGAAAAAAAGTGAGAACAATAAATTAAAGTGGCCTTCTAATTTCTAATAATTTAAAAAATTCCATGGTAGTCTTTAATTACGGAGTAGATCCCCAGCCTCTTCGACTGCTCTGTTTCTACTACTGTCAAGACGGAAGAGACAACCGCGCACCGCAAAGAGAGCACCGAGAGCGCAGGCAGCAACATGGAGATTTGCCCCACGTCGCCCGTCCTGATCCTCAGCGACACCGACAGCAACGACGACGACGCCGCCACCCTCTCAAGGTCCGCCTCCGAGCGCTTCACCTCGTCCCTGTGCACACAGGCCGAGGTCGAAGCCCTCTGCAAGAAGCATGGAGTCCCTCCGGAGTTCGCCGCGCAACCCGCCGTCGACCGGCGCGCGTGCACGCCACCACGTCGGGGGGCCATCTGCGTGTACGCGCACGCGCTCGAGGCCGGTCTGCGCTTCCCGCTTCACGCCTTCTTCTCCGAGGCGCTATCCCACTTCCGCCTCGCGCCGAGCCAGCTCACTCCCAACGGTTGGCGCGTCCTGGTGGGCTTCTTCGTGCTCTGCCACTCCGCCGGCGTGCCGCCGTCGCTCGCCGTGTTCAGGCATTTTTTCTCTCTGTCCAGCAGGAACGGCTGGTACGGCTTCAAGTGCAGGAAAGGCGCCGGAGCGCTCTTTACTGGCCTGACCAGTCCCAAATCCGACAAGGAGTGGAAAAGGGGCTTCTTCTTCCTGACCTCGCCGGAGCCATGGGCATGCCCCGTGCGCTGGGGCGAGCCGCCGTCTAATATCTCCACGGCAGGCCCGGCGCTATCAAGCAATGATAAAAAATCGGTGGCAAAGCTGATCCACAAACACAGCGCCGCTGTTGATCTCCGCACTTTCCTCTCGGAGAACAATCTTGCGGCGGCCTTCTCCTCCAACCTCGCCGGCGCGTCACCACCACCGCCACTCCAGCTCCCTCCTTCTACTGGTTCAGAAGGTAAATAAATCGCGCTCGTTTTCAGCACTCCCGTTTGATTCCCCTTCGTCAGTTAGCACTTAGCAGATACGGAGTAGTTTACTGCCGTGATGTGTGCTAGGGTCCGATCTAATCCTGGACGAGGCTGTGGCTCCAGCCGAGAAGGTGAAAGCCGAGCCGGAATGGGGCACGCCGGAGTTGTCCCGTAAGAAGAGGAAACTGGAGGAGGTCGCCAGCACAAAATACGAACTTCGCCCTTCCGAGCGGAACACGCCACCTGCTGCTCCGACGATGTTGTCAATGCCCCAGGTATGCTATAGAACATGACTACATCCACGCGCTGCAGAAGGCGTTAACCGTCTGCTCACATCGTTTGTGCGTCTGGTGGCGGCCACGGCCGGCGCGTGCAGGTCGCGAACTGCGAGCCCCTGGGCTATGCGATGGAGCTGGACGAGAATCAAACGGCGACGGAACACGACGCTGCCGCTCTGCGGGAGCAGCTCAAGGAGATGAAGCGGGTGATGGAGGCGGAGAGGGAGAAGGCCAAGGTCGAGCTGGCCGCGGCGAAGCAGGCGGCAGAGACGGCGGTGGAGAGTGCCAAGACGGCGGCGGTGCAGCAGTTTCTGGGGTCCAAGGAGTACACGCGGCTGGTCGCCGAGCAAACGCTGGCGGCGTACGAGCGCGGCGCGGAGGTCATGAAGAACGTCGCGCTCCGGCTGAACCCACGTCTAGACGCCGCCAAGCTGCTCCTGCCGTTGCCGCTGGATTAGCTCGTCGCGCCTCGACGCTGCCCGACTGATCATTCGGCTTAATTAGCTAGCTCACCGATTGGCTTGGAACTCAGAGCCGCTTTTGTTGATCTTTGTGTGACCGCTTTTGTTTCATTGCATCCTTTTCCCGTAAATCTAGGCTGGTTGTAGCTAGTTATCGTTTCCCTGTTTCTTGTTGAGTACACTAAGCATAGTATTTGTCATCTCTCCATACCTCTTATGGTGTTCGGTAACATGTTCCAAGTCAAGAATCGCGTCCGTCCCCAAACAGCGCCGAATTGAGCATTTGCAGATTTGCCGAATTGAGCATTTGCAGATTTGCAGGACGTGTTTCATTCATGTCGTGTTTGGAATTTGCAGGACGTGTTTCATCCGTGCCGTGTTTGGAAACATCACTTCCCAGCCGCGTTCCCAAAACATCTCCCCCAAATATTAAAATAATTTGTGCATTTTTATTTCAATAAAAGGAAGAAATATTCCATAAACTAATATATAATTGCCATGGTTGAACAAAAATATAAAACATTGCAATATAACTAAACCGAACTAGGCCAGGCATCGAAGGTTTCGTGTGTTCGGTGCCAAGAAAGAACACTCGAGGGCACAACCAGTCACCCAAACTGGAAAATCCAGCTGTTGACGGTGCCCCTGTTGGTTCTTCCGAGGAAGAACCACCATAAACCTCCATACATATTTTCGCTGCGAAGAAACAACACTCGTCAGTCGTCGTCCTGCTCGGCGTTGTCGCCGTGGTAGTGCCGGTGGCAACGCGTCTCGTCGAACACCTTGACGCTCATGTCCCTCTCGCCAAAGTAGGAGAACACGAGCACGAAGCCGGCTTCGAAGCGGTTGTAGCGCGCGAACTTCTCCCACCCGATGTGGAGGTACATCTTGCCGCGCGCGTCGTAGATCACATCCACGATCCACCGGCAGTAGCCGCATGCAGCCTCCCGCAGATGCAGCGAGCCCGGGCGCTCGTCGCCGGCGACGAAGTCGGCGAAGGTGTCCAGCCGCCTCTGGATGGTGTGTGGGTCGCCCTTGAGGACGACGACGAACTCGAACAACACGGACCCCTCCTCGTCCTGCATGTTCGACGATGAAGACGACGACGTCGCAGGCGACGACGAGCGTGCAGCTCGGCCACGGCCACGACCACGGTCGTGAGCTCGGCCTGTGCCTCTACCAGCCATGGCGTCGACTCTTGAGATGGTGGCGGTTAGGGTTGGGGAGAGAGGCGCTAGGGTTTGTGTGTGAGAGGGACGATGAGAGGCGGCCCTTTTTATAGGCCGAAGGGAGGCTGGGGAGCGGTGGCGCTCATTAACGCCGGCACACAGAGCTAGGCGTGCTGCCGGAACTGCACCGTCGCCGCGCGCCAATAACTTCCGTCGCGAGGTAGACGACAGTTAGGTTAAAATTCAATGTACCACTGACGCGTCGGTCCCGCCACTCCCCGCCTCGCTTTTCGGTGTGTTCAGCGTCCCCGGAGCATCCGCTGTGTAGCCGTGATAGGCTCGGGGCGACACCGTATCGGGCCGCGCCGGACAAAAAGCGGCTTTGGGGGACGCGGCTGGAAACATTTTTGGTCCGGCGCACCCCAAATCCCTTTGGGGGCGGTTTAGGGGACGCGACTGAAGATGCTCTTGTACCACTTCCTTACTGGTTTCTTGTTGTGTACTAAGCATAGTATTTGTCACCTCCCCATTCATCTTATGATGTTGGGCAACATGCTCCAAGTCAAGAATATGTTATACCCCTTCCTTACGAGAACAATATGACATGCCACTTCGTTTTCTAGAAAAATATGCTATATAAATATTTTCTTTAGTACATAAATTGATTGTATTTTTTAAAAAATATGCCATAATATCGAGATACTACGATATGTTTGTTTGTACGATACGATATTGTTGACGAAAAAACGATACCATCTCGATATTGAAACCTTGGTTACCACTCTATTCTCTTTATTTATTTATTGTCATGCCATGTCACTAAACGTTTTACAATTTGTGATGATAATACCACACATCGTCCTCTTGTCAGTGAAGCCGGAGGTCCTATGGATCTCCCCTTTTTCTTGCCAATGAACACGCCGTCACCAGTCGCCACGGCTTGATCAGGCCCCAACATATCCTTGCCCTACTGTAATCCCTACTCATCGTTAGGGAACACGGCCGATTGGTTGGCTATAGAACAACGAGGCTCCCTCGATGTATGCATGCGTCCACAACCGATGCGTCTCTATCAACGGATGCTGCGTCTCCATGGAGGGATCCTCTGTCTCTGACCCACCGATAAAGCCGCCACCGTAGATCACCGCCTGAATTTCAGCGTTGGGGCGCTTCTCCCAGAAGGCCTATGGATCACCAGATGCTAGATTATATTGGTGCACAAAACACATGAGGTTAAGATAGAGAAGGAGCGTACCGGTTCGTCCATCTTCTAGCTGGGTAGTGTCAATTTTTCATTGAGGTTGCGGGACACTGACATGTTATCCACCGGTACCGCTGGAGTCTTGCGTAAGGGAGCTTGACCGGAATCCTTGCCATACGTGCGGTTTAGGTCAAGATCGGGGGAAGCCACGGGATGAAACAAGCCAGAGGCGGCGAAACGGGGCAGCGTGTGGACCTGCATATTGTTGGAAGGCGTTACGGGTGACAAAATCGGAGGCCCCGCCTCTGAACTTAGTAAGCTCACCAACGAGGCCTACAGAGTTGGAGGAGCATTGGCGATGATACTCTCTTGCTTGATGTAGAGCATGACCTTAGCCTTGCTAGGCGGCAACCTCACATGCGCATTTGAAAGGATCGTATGACACCTAGAGGGGGGTGAATAGGTGTAATCTCAAATTTTAATATCTTTTCAAATTAGGATTGACACAAAGGTAAATTCTCTAGATATGCAACTAAGTGAATTCACCTATATTACAAGATAGCAAGCAACAATACAAGATACACGTAGTAAAGGCGGTGAGAGGATAGAGGTAATCGAGGTGGAGCACACGGAGAGACGATGATATGATTCCCGTAGTTCCCTTCATTTGCAAGAAGGTACGTCTACGTTCGGAGGGGTGTGGTAACACGAAGTCCAACCAACGCCACGAAGGCTCACCCTATTCTCCTGTGAGCAACGCCACAAAGGCCAAGCCCACGCTCCACTAAGCGGTTGCCTTAAGGTCGCAACCGGCACCTTTACATGAAGCTTGTGAAGGAGATATGCCCTAGAGGCAATAATAAAGTGGTTATTATTTATATCTTTATGTTTATGATAAATGTTTATATATCATGCTAGAATTGTATTAACCAAAACATTAGTACATGTGTGATATGTAGACAAACAAGAAGTCCCTAGTATGCCTCTTAAACTAGCTTGTTGATTAATGGATGATTAGTTTCATAATCATGAACATTGGATGTTATTAATAACAAGGTTATATCATTATATGAATGATGTAATGGACACACCCATTTAAGCGTAGCATAAGATCTCGTCATTAAGTTATTTGCTATAAGCTTTCGATAGTTACCTAGTCCTTATGACCATGAGATCATATAAATCACTTATACCGGAAAGGTACTTTGATTACACCAAACACCACTGCGTAAATGGGTGGCTATAAAAGTGGGATTAAGTATCCGGAAAGTATGAGTTGAAGCATATGGATCAACAGTGGGATTTGTCCATCCCGATGACGGATAGATATACTCTGGGCCCTCTCGGTGGAATGTCGTCTAATGTCTTGCAAGCATATGAATAAGTTCATAAGAGACCACATACCACGGTACGAGTAAAGAGTACTTGTCGAGACGAGGTTGAACAAGGTATAAAGTGATACCGAAGATCAAACCTCGGACAAGTAAAATATCGCGTGACAAAGGGAATTGGTAATGTATGTGAATGGTTCATTCGATCACTAATGTCATCGTTGAATATGTGGGACCCATTATGGATCTCCAGATCCCGCTATTGGTTATTGGTCGGAGTGAGTACTCAACCATGTCCGCATAGTTCACGAACCGTAGGGTGACACACTTAAAGTTGGATGTTGAAATGGTAGTACTTGAATATGGAATGGAGTTCGAATATTTGTTCGGAGTCCCGGATGAGATCCCGGACATCACGAGGAGTTCCGAAATGGTCCGGAGAATAAGATTCATATATAGGATGTCATTTTATGTGAATTAAAATGTCGCGGAAGGTTCTATGGAAGGTTCTAGAAGGTTCTAGAAAAGTCCGGAAGAAACCACCAAGGAAGGTGGAGTCCACATGGGACTCCACCTCCATGGCCGGCCAACCCTAGTGGGGGAGGAGTCCCAAGTGGACTCCCCCTTAGGGGGCCGGCCACACCCCCATATGGGAGGTGGAAATCCCACCTTTGGTGGGAGTCCTAGTTGGGCTAGGTTTCCCCTTTTATGGGAGGTTTTTGGTTCGGGTCTTATTCGAAGACTTGGAGACCAACTCTTGGGAATCCACCTATATAATGAGGGGCCAAGGGAGGGGCCGGCCACCCCAAGACCACAAGCTGGCCACCCCATTGAAGTGGCCGGCCACCCCTCCCAAACCCTAGCCGCCCCTCTCCTCCATATCTCCCGCGTAGCTTAGCGAAGCTCCGCCGGACTTCTTCACCGCCACCGACACCACGCCGTCGTGCTGTCGGATTCAAGAGGAGCTACTACTTCCGCTGCCCGCTGGAACGGGGAGGTGGACGTCGTCTTCATCAACAACCGAACGTGTGACCGAGTACGGAGGTGCTGCCCGTTCGTGGCGCCGGAACCGAGGTGCAAGCGGCAAGTGATCGTCTACCGCAGCAACAAGAGCCTCCTCTTGTAGGCTTTGGAATCTCTTCAAGGGTGAGACTCGATACCCCCTTGTTGCTACCGTCTTCTAGATTGCATCTTGGCTTGGATTGCGTGTTCGCGGTAGGAAATTTTTTGTTTTCTATGCAACGTTATCCTACAGTGGTATCAGAGCCGATCTATGCATAGATGGTTGCACGAGTAGAACACAATGGTTTGTGGGCGTTGATGCTCTTGTTATCTTTAGTTTGAGTACTTTGCATCTTTGTGGCATAGTGGGATGAAGCGGCTCGGACTAACTTTACATGACCGCGTTCATGAGACTTGTTCCTCGTTCGACATGCAACTTGTATTGCATAAGAGGCTTTGCGTGTCTGTCTCTCCTACTATAGTGAAGATTCAATTTACTCTTCTATCGAAAACATTAGTATCAACGTTGTGGTTCATGTTCGTAGGTAGATTAGATCACTCTCGAAAACCCTAAACCACGTAAAATATGCAAACCAAATTAGAGACGTCTAACTTGTTTTTGCAGGGTTTGGTGATGTGATATGGCCATAATATGATGATGAATATGTATGAGATGATCATTATTGTATTGTGGCAACCGGCAGGAGCCTTATGGTTGTCTTTAAATTTCATGTTGAGTAGTATTTCAAAGTAGTTGTAATAGTTGCTACATGGAGGACAATCATGAAGACGGCGCCATTGACCTTGACGCTACACCGACGATGATGGAGATCATGCCCAAAGATGATGGAGATCATGTCCGTGCTTTGGAGATGAAGATCAAAGGCGCAAAGACAAAAGGGCCATATCATATCACATATGAACTGCATGTGATGTTAATCCTTTTATGCATCTTATTTTGCTTAGATCGCGACGGTAGCATTATAAGATGATCCCTCACTAAAATCTCAAGATAATAAAGTGTTCATCCTTAGTAGCACCGTTACCAAGTCTTGTCGTTTCGAAGCATCTCGTGATGATCGGGTGTGATAGATTCAATAAGTACATACAACGGGTGCAAGACAGTTTTGCACATGCGGATACTAAGGTGGCCTTGACGAGCCTAGCATGTACAGACATGGTCTCGGAACACGTGATACCGAAAGGTAGAGCATGAATCATATAGTTGATATGATGAACACTTTGAGTGTTCGCCATTGAAATCACACCTTTTCTCGTGATGATCGGGTTTAGGTGCGGTGGATTTGGTTCGTGTAATCACTAAGACAATGCGAGGGATATTGTTTTGAGTGGGAGTTCACTTAGGTTTTTAATTATGTTGAATTAAAATTTGAACTCAATTTGTCATAAACTTAGTCTAAACTATTGCAAATATATGTTGTAGAGATGGCGTCCCCAATCACTTTTAATCAGTTCCTAGAGAAAGAGAAACTTAAGAGCAACGGTAGCAACTTCACCGACTGGTTCCGTCATGTGAGGATCTTCCTCTCGCGGAAATCTGCAATTGTGCTTGATGCACCGCTAGGTGACCCTCCTGCAGAAGATGAAACCGATGAAGTAAAAGCTGTTTACGCAACTCGGAAAACTCGGTACTCTCAAGTTCAGTGTGCCATCCTGTGCAGTCTGGAATCCGATCTTCAAAAACGTTTTGAGCACCATGATCCTCATGAGTTGATGAATGAGCTGAAAGCTATATTCGAGACTCATGCGGCGTGGAATGCTATGAAGCATCGAAACATTTCTTCACCTGTATGATGGAAGAAGGCAGCTCCATTAGTGAGCACATGCTCGCCATGACCGGGCATGCGAAGAAACTCAGTGACTTGGGAATAGTGATTCCTAACAGGGGGATTAATCGTGTCCTTCAATCACGCCACCAAGTTACAAGAACTTTGTGATGAACTACAATATGCAGAACATGAACAAGGAGTTACCTGAACTCTTTGGCATGCTAAAAGCTGCTGAGATTGAGATCAAGAAAGAGCACCAAGTGTTGATGGTCAACAAGACCACCAGTTTCAAGAAACAGGGCAAGTCTAAGGGAAAATTCAAGAAGGGTGGCAAGAAAGCTGCCACGCTCCTATGAAACCTAAGAACGGCCCTAAGCCCGATGCTGAGTGCTATTACTGCAAGGAGAAGGGACACTGGAAGCGTAATTGCTCCAAGTATCTGGCTGATCGAAGAGCGGCCTTGTCAAGAAGAAGAAAGAAGGTATATCTGATATACATGTTATAGATGTTCATTTCACTGGTTCTCGTTCTAGTACCTGGGTATTTGATACTGGTTCGGTTGCTCATATTTGTAACTCGAAACAGAACTAAAGAATAAACGACAACTGCTGAAGGATGAAGTGACGATGCGCGTTGGAAACGGATCCAAGGTCAATGTGATCGCAGTCGGCACACTTCCTCTACATCTACCTTCGGGATTAGTTTTAAGCCTAAATAATTGTACCTGCGTTGAGCATGAACATTATATCTGGATCTTGTTTAATGCAAGACGGTTATTCATTCAAGTCTGAGAATAATGGTTGTTCTATTTTTATGAATAATATCTTTTATGGTCGAGCACCACAAAAGAATGGCTTATTTCTGTTAGATCTCGATAGAGTAGCGCAGTACCGGAAGTTGTACCTGTACCGCCTACATCAGCAACAGAGGAAGCTAATGATAATGATCATGAAACTTCAAACGAGGAAACTACTGAACCTCGCAGATCAACAAGGGAACGTGCCACTCCTGATTGGTATGATCCTTGTCTAAATGTCATGATTGTGGATAACAATGATGAGGACCCTGCGACGTATGAAGAAGCGATGATGAGCCCAGATTCCAACAAATGGCAAGAAGTCATGAAATCCGAAATGGGATCCATGTATGATAACAAAGTATGGACTTTGGTAGACTTACCTGATAGCCGAAAGGCTGTCGAGAATAAATGGATCTTCAAAAGAAAAACAGATGCTGAGCTCGACTTGTCGCAAAGGGTTTCCGACAAATTCAAGGAGTTGACAACGATGAGACTTTCTCACCTGTAGCGAAGCTAAAATCTGTGAGGATTTTGTTAGCAATAGCTGCATTTTTCGATTATGAGATTTGGCAGATGGATGTCAAAACGGCGTTCCTTAATGGAGACATTGAGGAAGAGTTGTATATGGTACAACCCAAAGGTTTTGTCGATCCTAAAAATGCTGACAAAGTATGCAAACTTCAGCGTTCAATCTATGGACTGAAGCAATCATCGAGAAGTTGGAACCGACGCTTTGATAAGGTGATCAAAGACTCCGGGTTTATATAGTGTCATGGAGAGGCCTGTATTTACAAGAAAGTGAGTGGGAGCTCTGTAGCATTCCTGATATTATATGTAGATGACATATTGTTGATCGGGAATGATATAGAACTATTAAGCAGTGTTAAAGGTTATTTGAATAATAGTTTTTCAATGAAAGACCTTGGTGAAGCATCGTATATATTAGGCATCAAGATTTATAGAGATAGATCAAAACGCCTAATAGGGCTATCACAGAGTACATATCTGGACAAGATTCTAAAGAAGTTTAGAATGGACGAAAGTAAGAAAGGGTTCTTACCTATGTTACCAGGCAAAGTCTTGAGTAAGACTCAAGGACCGGCTACGACAGAAGAAAGAGAAAGGATGAGTAAAATCCCCTATGCCTCGGCAGTAGGATCTATCATGTATGCCATGCTATGTACTAGACCGGATATAGCACATGCTGTTAGTTTGACTAGCAGATATCAAAGTGATCCAGGAATGGAACACTGGACAGCGGTCAAGAATATCCTGAAGTACTTGAAAAGAACTAAGGATATGTTTCTTTGTTATGGAGGTGACCAAGAGCTCGTTGTAACAAGTTACACCAATGCAAGTTGGAACACCGATCCCGATGACTCTAAGTCAATCTGGGTACGTGTTTATATTGAATGGTGCTGCAGTAAGCTAGCTCGAAGCAGTGCACGGTGGCGAAGTCTTCAACAGAATCAGAGTACATAGCGGCTTGAGGCTTCATCAGAAGCGGTATGGATGAAGAGGTTCATTGTAGATCTCGGTGGTTCCTAGTGCATTGGACCCATTAATCATTTACTGTGATAACATGGGTGCCATCGCCAATGCACAAGAGCCAATGTCACACAAGAGGCTGAAGCATATCAAGCTGCGTTACCACTCGATTCGCGAGTACATCGAAGATGGAGAAGTAAAGATTTGCAAAGTACACACTGATCTGAATGTAGCAGATCCGTTAACTAAAGCTCTCCCTAGGGCAAAGCATGACCAACACCAATGCCATGGGTGTTAGGTATATTACAATGTAATCTAGATTATTGACTCTAGTGCAAGTGGGAGATGAAGGAGATATGCCCTAGAGGCAATAATAAAGTGGTTATTATTTATATCTTTATGTTTATGATAAATGTTTATATATCATGCTAGAATTGTATTAACCGAAACATTAGTACATGTGTGATATGTAGACAAACAAGAAGTCCCTAGTATGCCTCTTAAACTAGCTTGTTGATTAATGGATGATTAGTTTCATAATCATGAACATTGGATGTTATTAATAACAAGGTTATATCATTATATGAATGATGTAATGGACACACCCATTTAAGCGTAGCATAAGATCTCGTCATTAAGTTATTTGCTATAAGCTTTCGATACATAGTTACCTAGTCCTTATGACCATGAGATCATATAAATCACTTATACCGGAAAGGTACTTTGATTACACCAAACACCACTGCGTAAATGGGTGGCTATAAAAGTGGGATTAAGTATCCGGAAAGTATGAGTTGAAGCATATGGATCAACAGTGGGATTTGTCCATCCCGATGACGGATAGATATACTCTGGGCCCTCGGTGGAATGTCGTCTAATGTCTTGCAAGCATATGAATAAGTTCATAAGAGACCACATACCACGGTACGAGTAAAGAGTACTTGTCGGAGACGAGGTTGAACAAGGTATAAAGTGATACCAAAGATCAAACCTCGGACAAGTAAAATATCGCGTGACAAAGGGAATTGGTAATGTATGTGAATGGTTCATTCGATCACTAATGTCATCGTTGAATATGTGGGAGCCATTATGGATCTCCAGATCCCGCTATTGGTTATTGGTCGGAGTGAGTACTCAACCATGTCCGCATAGTTCACGAACCGTAGGGTGACACACTTAAAGTTGGATGTTGAAATGGTAGTACTTGAATATGGAATGGAGTTCGAATATTTGTTCGGAGTCCCGGATGAGATCCCGGACATCACGAGGAGTTCCGGAATGGTCCGGAGAATAAGATTCATATATAGGATGTCATTTTATGTGAATTAAAATGTCGCGAAGGTTCTATGGAAGGTTCTAGAAGGTTCTAGAAAAGTCCGGAAGAAACCACCAAGGAAGGTGGAGTCCACATGGGACTCCACCTCCATGGCCGGCCAACCATAGTGGGGGAGGAGTCCCAAGTGGACTCCCCCTTAGGGGGCCACACCCCCATATGGGAGGTGGAAATCCCACCTTTGGTGGGAGTCCTAGTTGGGCTAGGTTTCCTTTTTATGGGAGGTTTTTGGTTCGGGTCTTATTCGAAGACTTGGAGACCAACTCTTGGGAATCCACCTATATAATGAGGGGCCAAGGGGAGGGGCCGGCCACCCCAAGACCACAAGCTGGCCGCCCCATTGAAGTGGCCGGCCCCCCTCCCAAACCCTAGCCGCCCCCCCCTCCTCCATATCTCCCGCGTAGCTTAGCGAAGCCCCGCCGGACTTCTTCACCGCCACCGACACCACGCCGTCGTGTGTCGGATTCAAGAGGAGCTACTACTTCCGCTGCCCGCTGGAACGGGAGGTGGACGTCGTCTTCATCAACAACCGAACGTGTGACCGAGTACGGAGGTGCTGCCCGTTCGTGGCGCCGGAACCGATCGTGATCAAGATCTTCTACGCGCTTTTGCAAGCGGCAAGTGATCGTCTACCGCAGCAACAAGAGCCTCCTCTTGTAGGCTTTGGAATCTCTTCAAGGGTGAGACTCGATACCCCCTCGTTGCTACCGTCTTCTAGATTGCATCTTGGCTTGGATTGCGTGTTCGCGGTAGGAAAATTTTTGTTTTCTATGCAACGTTATCCTACAGCTTGGGGCACACATCCACAACCAAATTGGAGGCTCCCAAGATATAACCACGAAGCTTTACACGAAGAGTAGCTTCGAGGTCACCTCACAAAGATCCACTAAGAATGTTGATGAAACACAAATCCCTTTGGTGGAAGAGTAGATCTAGGTCATCTCTAGCAAATCCTCAAGTATGGTGAAGTTTGGGTGGAGGAGTAGAGAGATCTAGGAAAAATGGAGCTCAACAATGGTGTCTCGGATTTTTGGGGAAGAAGAGAGAGAAGAACCATTGGAGAAGAAAGGGGTATAAATACCCCCCCCTCGCAGGAAACATCCATTGGAGGTCTGACCGGTAGTACCGGCCAAGGTGGGCCGGTACTACCTGCCGCAGTCGAGGGCGCTGCCACACGGAGCAGGCCACGTGGCCAGGAGCTCGCTAGCCGGGAGGGGAGACCGGAGCCTCCGGCCGGGGTACCGGCCGAGGTACCGCCGGGGCTCCCAACTCCCCTGGCATCCATCTGTGGCACAAGGGCCACTTCCGGTACCTCGGGTGGTACCACGCCCGGAGCCTCCGACCGTGGCCAGGCCGGCGGTACGCCCGAGCCTCCGGCAGCGGCTCCCCTTCTTCTTTTTTCTTCTCTTTATTTCTTATCTTTTCTTCTTTTCTTTTCCTTCTTTTCTCTCTTCCAATCTTTCTTCCAACAAGTCCAAGCTTGAACAATATTTCATTTCCAAAATACTCTTCAAGCTCTTCAACCTTTTAGGCACAAAGAGCATGCAACATCCTACAAATCTTATATATGAAATTAGTCATAAATAAATATTGTCATCAATCACCAAAACCACTAACAAAAAGAGATATGTTCTTTCAATCTCCCCCTTTTTGGTTTCTTGATGACAACATAAGATTTGCATAGGAATTGTGTATTTGAGCAAAGAAATTATAAGAGGATATAAGCTCCCACTAGACATGTGCATCCAATAGAATTAGCATTTGACAAAGAAGCACATCATCTAGGATCAATATACTCAAGCAAATTAGATTAACCAACAAGTGCAAGGGTAAAGGGTAAGCAGACAAAATCATCACTTGCACTTGAGAATAGACAAAGCATATGAGTGTAAAGACAAGTGTTGAGTTTAGAGATCATACCGCAAGTAGTCCACTTAAGTCTTTACCATAGATAGCTAGGTAGATAATGTCTCATACATAAATAGATAGCCCTATGTCTTCACACACATAGATAAGGTCCATAACACATAGTAGATAGTTCACAACAATAGAAAACCATAAGTCACAAGCATAAAAAGTCAAAGAAATCGCAAGCTTGTGACTTCCCATGCAAATCCTGAACATAATAGAACTCTTCTCCCCCTTTGACATCAAGATGCCAAAAAGGTTGAAGAGCGATGCTATCGTCCCCCTAATAGAACTCTTCCCCGCCAATATCGGAGTCGACATCATAGGAGGGTCCGCCTTCACCATCAGACCACTGGCTATGAGCAGAAATCCACTGAGGCTTCGGAATGATGTTCTCTTCCGATCCTGGAGGAGACACTTCCACACCAAGCTTTCTCATGATGCTCTTCTGACAGCGCCGAGCTTTCTTCTCGGCCACATAGGAGTCATACATACGCTCCTGAATATCCAGCTGGAGACAGAAGGTCTTCTTTATCTTGATCTTGAGCTTGGTGTACCAACAGGGATCGAGCATGGGGTCATATGCGGAGTCGGCCGGAGGCCCCCAAAGGGCCATATGAGTAATAAATCCATCGATCCGGCGAGCAGGAGCAGTGGAAGGATCTGAAGGACCTGCTGTAGGAGCTGCTATGTCTGAAGGAGCTTCTGTGGCTGAATGAGCTGCTGTGGCAGAAGGTGGGAGCCCATGATCTTTGATAAGGAGGTTCTTGCGAGGATGCTCGGTAAGTGGTGAAATTGGTTCCAGAATAGCACCATCAAATTTCTGACGCCACACCTCAGAAATAAGCTTCATGATAAAGGGAGCAAAGGAAGGAGACCTCTTCTCCACCATACGCAGAAAAATCTGGTTCCACAGGCAATCCATGACATCCATCTTCACACCCTTGCCCCTCCGGAGGTGTGTTTGAAGCATCAAGTCAATGACAAAGGAGTGAATCTCATCAACGTTACCTACTTTGACGGCAACGGTCTCACGGTAGATGTGAAGCATGATATCATAGACGGGTTGAAGACCGGAAGTGAACCCAAGCTTGCATCTACCGGGCATATAGAGTGGCTCAAGAACATCCTTGGTGCTTGCATTAGAGTTCTCATGAAACCTCCAACCACTAGCACGGTCATCCTCACAATTTTCCGGAATGGGATAGCCAAGAATCTGTCCAAAGTTGCTCCAAGTGGTAGTGAGTACCTCATCACGAGTCATCCAAGTAATGGAGCGAGCTTTATCATCATGAAAATAGACCGTGGCATAAAACTGAGTCACAAGGTAAGCATCATAGTTGCATTGGAAAGACATAATGGGAAGCAAACCAAACTCCTCGCAAATCCCGAGTGCTTCATGAAAGTATGCATCCTTCTTCAAATGGTCAATGTTGATATACCGTTGATCAACCACCTTTACCTTGGGAGGATAGACTTCATTGAATATGCGCTCTTGAACCTCGGTGTAGAAGTGGCGGTTGCGAGCACGAGAAGTCTGAGGCCCCTCATAGGGGTTAGAGGTGCAGATAGCCGAGTACGCATGAAGGCGTACGTTGCTATAGGACTCAATAGCTTTCTTCCATTTCTTATTATTGGCCAAAGAAGCACCGCGAGCAGTAGTGACACGAGGAAAAACTTCATCTTGTTCAACAATATTGTCCTCAACGGACGGAACCCCTCTTCTCTTTCGCGGTCTCGCCGAACCCGAGCCACTAACACCTGCGAAATAGACGAACAGAGTAGAGGGACATATGGGATAAGTGCACAAGCTCATCTCTATGAAAAACAAAAAAGTCTTTGACCCAAAACAAACATGCATGATGGTGAGAAAAATTTTCTTGGCTTCACATTAGAGGTTAATGGTACTACATACTAGAGGACATAGATCAACAATTGATACAAGCTCTTAGTGCAAGATTTAGCCAAAAATCTAAGCACGTAGTACAAAAACCAACACATGTATGAGCCTAAAATACGTCCAAAATACGCGGGGAGAGGAGCCAATACCGGAGGCCATGGAGGAGGGGATGAAGGGGAAGGCTCCCACGGAGCCGATCTGGCCGGAGGAGGCTGGGGCAGCGGCCGGAGAGCCGGCGGCCAGCGCGATGGCTGTGCGGGGCGTTCGTGCGTGTGAGGATTGGGGATTGGGGCGTCGTGGTGTCGTGTGCGTGTGTGTGTGCTAGGGGCGCGGGGTAGCACTACCGGCCCGAGGCCGGCGGTAGTACCGGCCAGGCCCCGGCGGTACTACCGGCCTGGTCAGGACCAGGCCCGGATCGGCAGGCCCCCCCGTTTTTTTTAACTTGGGCTGTTTTTGTTAAAAAAATCACCTTTTTTTTTGAAGACACCCTCTTTAATATTAACAAAATTTGGTCAATGATAAACACGAGTTTTGATATGCAATATTTGAAACGAGCTTGTGCAAGAGATAGAATGTTTTAGAGGTATGAGAATGGCTTAGGATGGACACTAAGAGAGGTATGGTACTATGAACTCAAGTTTGCAAGGATCAAATCAAGAGAAAGCCAAACATTGAGCCAATTCCCATAAGAACATGAAATACCAAAAAGGAGCAACTCATTAAGATCCAATTAAGAACAACTCTTCACAAGAAGAGGTCGGTGGCCTAGGCCACCATATATGAGTGATAAGGTATGGCACCGCGAAGATATATCTTGGGCCCAAAACCAATACTCATCATTGAAGCTCACATATCATTAATTGATATAAAGAGAATGATTTTTCTTAATGTTGGCATTATGGGGGGAGGGATAGCTCAATAATTTAAACCGCACTCCCCCTATTTCCATGCCCACACCTAAACCAAATAGAAGTTGAAGAATAGGTATGTATGCAAAGTGTTCAAGCCAAGCTACTTGAATCTATGATATTTAGCTCATTCCTCAAGTAACAAAATCTTGCTTCATCAATAGGCTTCGTGAATATATCCGCAAGTTGGTCATGGGTACCAATGAATGACAACTCAATATCACCCTGGAAGACATGATCTCGAATGAAGTGATTCCGAATCTCAATATGCTTCGTTCTTGTGTGTTCTACGGGGTTGTATGTGATAGCGTGTATACACACGTCCGTTGGGAACCCCAAGAGGAAGGTGTGATGCGTATAGAAGCAAGTTTTCCCTCAGTAAGAAACCAAGGTTATCGAACCAGTAGGAGCCAAGAAGCACGTTGAAGGTTGATGGCGGCGGAGTGTAGTGTGGCGCAACACCAGGGATTCCGCGCCAACGTGGAACTGCACAACACACCAAATTACTTTGCCCCAACGTAAGTGAGGTTGTCAATCTCACCGGCTTGCTGTAACAAAGGATTGGATGTATAGTGTGGAAGATGTTTGCGAAAAGAAAGAACGAGTATTGCAGTAGATTGTATTCGATGTAAAAGAATGGACCGGGGTCCACAGTTCACTAGAGGTGTCTCTCCCATAAGAAATAGCATATTGGGTGAACAAATTACAGTTGGGCAATTGACAAATAAAGAGAGCATAACAATGCACATACATGTTATGATGAGTAGTGTGAGATTTAATTGGGCATTACGACAAAGTACATAGACCGCTATCCATGCATCTATGCCTAAAACGTCCACCTTCAGGTTATCATCCGAACCCCCTCCAGTATTAAGTTGCAAACAAGACAATTGCATTAAGTATGGTGCGTAATGTAATCAACAAATACATCCTTAGATATAGAATTGATGTTTTATCCCTAGTGGCAACAGCACATCCACAACCTTAGAGGTTGTTGTCACTCCCCCATTTAATGGAGACATGAACCCACTATCGAGCATAATTACTCCCTCTTGGAGTTACAAGCAATGACTTGGCCAGAGCCTCTACTAGCAACGGAGAGCATGCAAGATCATAAACAACACATAGATAGATTGATAATCAACATAGCATAGTGTTAATTATTCATCGGATCCCAACAAACGCACATGTAGCATTACAGATAGATGATCTTGATCATGTTAGGCAGCTCACAAGATCTAACAATGATAGCACAATGAGGAGAAGACAACCATCTAGCTGCTATGGACCCATAGTCCAGGGTGAACTACTCACACATCAATCCGGAGGCGACCATGGCGGTGTAGAGTCCTCCGGGAGATGATTCCCCTCTCCGGCAGGGTGCCGGAGGCGATCTCCTGAATCCCGAGATGGGATTGGCGGCGGTGGCGTCTCCGGAAGGTTTTCCGTATCGTGGCTCGGAGGAGGTTTCGCGATGAAGGCTTTAAGTAGGCGGAAGGGCGGAGTCGGAGGAGTCACGGGGCCCCACACTAGGGCCGCGCGGCCCCCTCTAGGCCGCGCGCGCCTAGTGTGGCGGCGCCCGTGGCCCCACTTCGTTTCTCCCTCGGTCTTCGGAAGCTTCGTGGAAAAATAGGCCCCTGGGCGTTGATTTCGTCCAATTCCGAATATTTCCTTACTAGGATTTCTGAAACCAAAAACAGCAGAAAACAGCAACTGGCTCTTCGGCATCTCGTTAATAGGTTAGTGCCGAAAAATGCATAAATATGACATAAAGTATGTATAAAACATGTGAGTATCATCATAATACAAGCATGGAACATAAGAAATTATCGATACGTTGGAGACGTATCAGTATGCAATCTTGATGGCACTTTGGTTGTCACATAAAAGAGGCACTTTGTCACAAGTGACACCGTAATCCTTTAAAGTTTGCCTCATCCATAAGAGTTGTGTGCATCCACTAGCGGCCGCCACGTACTCGGATTCGGCGGTAGAGAGAGCTATACAATTTTGCTTCTTAGAAGACCAACACACCAAGTACCTACCAAGAAATTGGCATGCCCCGGAGGTTGATTTTCTATCATCCTTATCTCCCGCCCAATCCGAGTCCGTATAGCCAACAAGTGAGAATCCATAACCCTTTGGGTACCATAAACCAAGTCTTGGGGAATGAACCAAATATCTAAAGATTCTTTTGACCGCCACTAAGTGGCTTTCTTTAGGAGCGGCTTGATACCTTGCACATACACCTACACTCAACACAATATCCGGTCTAGATGCGCAAAGGTAAAGCAAGGAGCCTATCATGGAGCGATATACCTTTGGATCCACGTCCTTACCACCGGGATCAAGTGCAAGATGGCAATTGGTAGCCATTGGGGTCTTTGCACCATTCAAGTCCTTCATATTGAATCTCTTGAGCATGTCTTGAATGTACTTGGCTTGGAAAATGAATGTTCCTTCTCTCAATTGCTTGATCTCAAATCCAAGAAAGAACCTCAATTCACCCATCATGGACATCTCAAACTTGTTGGTCATAAGCTTTGAAAATTCTTCATTAAAAGCTTTATTAGTAGAGCCAAAGATAATATCATCAACATATATTTGGCAAATGAAAATCTCCCCATCAACCCTCTTAGTAAAAAGAGTGGGGTCGATTAGCCCGAGTTGAAATCCACGGTCTAGTAACAACTCTTTAAGTTGCTCATACCACACACGTGGGGCTTGCTTAAGGCCACAGAGTGCCTTGTCGAGTTGATAGACATGGTTAGGGAACTCGAGATCCTCGAACCCGGGAGGTTGCTTAACAAAGACCAACTATTTTAGAGGCCCATTAAGAAAAGCACTTTTAACATCCATTTGTTGCAATTTAAAGTTATGGTGAGAAGCATATGCAAGAAGGATACGGATGGACTCAAGGCGAGCCACGGGAGCATAGGTTTCACCGAAGTCAATGCCTTCCACTTGAGAGAAACCTTGAGCCACCAATCTTGCCTTGTTCCGAATGACAATACCATGTTCATCTTGCTTGTTCTTGAATATCCACTTCGTGCCAATAACATTGCGACAATCCTTGGGCTTCTCTACTAATCTCCATACTTTGTTGCGCTTGAAGTTATTGAGTTCTTCATGCATAGCATCCAACCAATCCGGGTATTCAAGTGCATCAAAGACTTTCTTTGGTTCCACCATGGAGATGTAAGCTTGATGATCACTAAAGTTGGCTAGTTGTCTCCGGGTGGTCATTTGCTTCCTTAAGTCACCAACAACTTTGTCAATAGTGTGACCTCGAAGTTCCAAAGTTCTTGCAACTCTTATTTTGCGACGGGCTTCAATGTCTTCAAAAGAGCTTTGAGACATCACTTGGTCTTCTTGACTATTTTGATCCCCATCTTGACCATCAAATTGAGCTTTCTCAATTGCTTGAGTTTGCTCTTCATCATGAGGTTGATCTTGGACATCACTTGGGGTTGCACCATCATCATTGGGTTGTTCTTGTTCAACACTTGGTGCTTCTCCATCAATCTCATTAGGTTGATCTTGTCCTTGATCTTGCTCATGAGAGGGAGGGTCTTGAGCTTGTTCTTTGGTTGGTGTAACATTGTCCACAAGATCCGGAGCTTGTTGAGCTTGTGAGGATGAGGGCTCCACTTGAGTAGAGCATAGTCCTTCCCGAGGCGCCACACCGTGTCCCTCAATGGGGAGGTGAAATCCCGTCCCCATTCTTACTATGGCATCTTGAGGTATTTCATCATCTGTACAAACATCAACTTGCCCCACTTGGGAGCCATCATTTTCTTCGAATGTCACACTACAAGATTCAATGAAAATAGCCGAGACTTTGTCAAAGACTCTATAAGTGTGAGATTCGGCACCGTAACCAACAAAAATACCCTCCAAAGCTTTAGGTGCAAATTTAGACAAACGAACTCCTTTGATTTTATAGAAACACTTACAACCAAATACTCGGAAGTAGGAGATATTGGGCTTGTTTCCGGTGAGGATTTCATAAGGAGTCTTGTTCAAGCCCTTGCGGAGATAAAGTCGGTTTGAGGAATGACATGCGGTGGAGATGGCTTTGGCCCAAAAGTCATAGCGAGATTTATACTCCGACGACATAGACCTTGCCATATACATGAGAGTCCGGTTCTTCCTCTCCGCAACACCATTTTGTTGAGGGGTGTATGCAGCGGAATATTGATGTCTAATCCCCTCATCACTAAAGAAGTCATTGAGTGTGTAGTTCTTGAACTCGGAGCCGTTGTCACTTCTTATTGCCAATATAGTGAGGTTGTTTTGACGTTGCACTTCGGTGGCAAAGTCGATGAAGATTTGTTGAGTCTCATCCTTCTTCTTGAGAAAGAAAACCCAAGTATATCTTGAATAATCATCAACAATAACCAAACAATGTTTCTTCGCACCAAGACTTGCATGAGTAGTGGGACCAAAAAGGTCCACATGAAGGAGCTCCAATATTCTCTTGGAAGAGATGATGGTCTTGCTTGGATGCGGAGAATCATGCATTTTACCTTCAACACAAGCCCTACAAACACGATCTTTGGCAAAACAAACATTGTCCTTTAGTCCCACAATATGATTTCCCTTGTGGAGACTTTGCAAAGTCCTCATGTTGACAAGGGCCAAGCGGCGATGCCACAACCAACCCACGTCCGCCTTTCCGAATAAGCACATAATATTTGTAGTGGTTTTCCCCGAAAAGTCAACCACATACAAGTTGTTTTTGATGTATCCAACGAAAGCGACTTTTAGAGTCTTTCTCCACAAGAGAACCACAATATCAATATCAATGAAGACGGCGAAACCCATCTTGCCTAGGGCATGAACGGACAATAAATTGTAACCAAGAGTCTTGACAAGCATGACGTCCACACGAGTAATGTTGTGTGCAACCACAACCTTGCCAAAACCCAATACCTCGGATTTGGAGTTGTCACCGAATGTAATAGTCCACATGCCCAAGTTAGGCCTCAACTCCGTAACGAGGTCCTTGCCGCCGGTCATATGACTTGTGCAACCACTATCAAGCACCCATTTTGATCCTCCGGTGGCATAGTCCTACATGAGATCAAGTCTTTGTTTTAGGTCCCCATTTCGCAATGGGTCCTCTTTTGTTAGTAACAAGGGTCTTAGGAACCCAAATAGACCAAGAAATGTAACCATCATATGGACCAACATATTTAGCATAGACATCTCCATAGTAATCACGGAATAGCACATAATGAGGGTTATATTTTCCCGCAAAATTATTATGAGTGGTATTGTCCCTAGTGACAACACCACCCACAACATTCTTCTCATTTGCTTGTGCGGGTTTGGCCTTATTGTTCTTGTTTGTGTTCGGCTTATATCCAATCCCATCCTTCCCATTGTTTGATCTTTGATTGCTCAAAAGATCATCCAAATTTTTCTCACCTTGGGGAGGAAAGGACTTATAAAACTTGGCCTTCAACCTAGTTTCTCCTTAATAACATTCACATGATAACAAGAATAAGTAGAAGAACTAGGCATATCATTTTTAGTTAATTTAATTTGAAGTTGCTCATGTGACTTGGTAAGGGTAGAGAATTCACTTTCCAAGTCCTTGTGAGTCTTTCAAGTTTCTCTAACTCCTTAGTTAGGTTAGCATGACCAACACCAAATTCAACCTTTTCCTTTTTAAGCACATTAGATAAGGCAATAGCATGATCACGCTCTTTAGTGAGGTTGGATAAGGTTTCATTGTGAATTTCCTCAATGGAAGACAACTTTTCCTCTAAAGCTTCTCTAAGCTCTTGTTCTTCCCCAAGAGCTTGAGATAATGCACCAATCTCATCGGCATTTTCTCTCTCAAATCTCTCCTTGAGATCAAGGAGATCATTGGCATGTGCAAGCCTATCCAAGATAACTTGGACATGCTTTTTGGGTTCACCTTGCAAGTTAGAGATAAATTCATCCAAGCTAATAATTTCTCTCTTTATCTTGAGACTCTCAACATCACATTCCGAAACAATAGTCTTGGAGGTGGGTTTGGATGAAGTAGTTACCTCGGAGGTCTTGGCCATGAGGCACTTGTTGAGGTTGAATGAGAGGTCCTCATTGGGAGATTTGAAGAGAGATGTCATAGGGGTAGAGGCACTAGAGGCCTTTTCACTTAATGTGTCTTCGTGAGCATCTTCTTCATCTCCGGAACGGAGAGCATGAGAGGCCTTGACCATGAGACATCTTGCATTGTTGGAGGAGTCCTCATTGGGGGATTCAAAGAGAGATGATGAAGGTGTGGAGGTGATAGCAATAGCGGCCACCTCACTTCTTGAGTCATCTTTGTCATCGTCTTCTTCTTCTTCTCCGGAAGAGTACTCATCACGGGCAATCAACACATACTTTGATGGCTTCTTGGTAGTGTCATAGCCACTTTTCTTGTAAAATGGCTTCTTGCGAAGAACCTTTGACTTGTCCTTGAGGATGAGCTTTCCACCATGATCTTCTCTATTCTCATATGGGCACTCGGCAATGAAGTGATCTTGATTGCCACAATTGTAGCAAGTTCTAACTCTTGGGCCCTTGGCATCTCCTCTTTGGTTTCCCTTTAACTTGTACTTGGAAGGATCTCTCCAAAAGGATTTTGTGAGAAGAGCAATATGACCATGTAGATCACGTTTGAGTTCTTCGGAGTGTCCTTCATACTTAGTTTCCATCAAATCTTCATCATCCTCAACACTAACATGTGCCTTCAAAGCAAGGTTTTCACTTCTCTTCATCCCAATAGCCCGAGCACGACTATCAACCGCAATCTTTGACTCAACTTTGAAAGCATCCATTTCTTGCATGACATCATTGGAGGTCATTTGCTCAAAGTTGTGCTTCTTCTTGAGAATCCTTAGATCGGCCGGTTCAAAGGGTAAGAGCATTGATGTACTTCCTCTTGATCCAATCATCATCAACATAAGTGGCACCAAGGTCTCGAAAGGATATAGCAAGAGCCTTGAGACGGCGGTACATATCCCGATGATGTTCACCATCTTCCATGTAGAAACCTTCGGCTTTATTGCTAACCTCTTGGAACTTATTTTGCCTCATGCTTGAGCTTCCAAGGAATACTTCGGCGAGAATATCCCAAGCATCCTTGGCGGTTGTTGCTTTCTCGATGTAGGGTCTATCATCCTCACTAACGGCTTGTTGAATCATATATAAGGCGGTGGCGTTGAGTTGGCAATCAACCACTTCCCTACGAGACAAACCATTAGGATTGTGAGGCTTGTATCCTTCAACAACAATTCTCCATAGTTCAATAGATGAGGAATTTAAATAAGACTTCATCTTGGTTTGCCACAAAGAAAAAGCATTAGGATTAAGTGACGGTGGATCTCCTCGTGGATTAATGCGAGGGTGAGGAATGGGAGGATCCGGAGAATACACGAGCGGAGGAGCAACCGTCGAGTACACTCCGGTGGCATTAGGATCTAACTTGGGAAGAGACTCACCACTACCCTCTCCATCCTTGGTTTCGGCCTCCGTAGAGGCACCAAGGGAGGTTTTATCAACAATAGGAGTGACAACCTCGGTAGTGGTGGTAGGAGGGATAGGAGGTTTATTGGCTTGCATAAAGCTCATCATCATCTCCCTTAATTCACTTATAGAGTCATTCATCGAGGAGATTGACGATTTCAATTCCTTGATGTCTTCCATGGATGCGGGCTCCCCCTCATCGGCCATACTCTCTTAGGCGGTAAAGCCCGAAAAAGAGCCGAGGCTCTGATACCAATTGAAAGGATCGTATGACACCTAGAGGGGGTGAATAGGTGTAATCTCAAATTTTAATACTTTTTCAAATTAGGCTTGACACAAAGGTAAATTCTCTAGATATGCAATTAAGTGAATTCACCTATATGACAAGATAGCAAGCAACAATACAAGATACACATAGTAAAGGCGGTGAGAGGATAGAGGTAACCGAGGTGGAGCACACGGAGAGACGATGATATGATTCCCGTAGTTCCCTTCCTTTGCAAGAAGGTACGTCTACGTTCGGAGGGGTGTGGTGACACGAAGTCCAACCAACGCCACGAAGGCTCACCCTATTCTCCTGTGAGCAACGCCACAAAGGCCTGGCCCACGCTCCACTAAGCGGTTGCCTTAAGGTCGCAACCGGCACCTTTACACGAAGCTTGGGGCACACATCCACAACCAAATTGGAGGCTCCCAAGATGTAACCACGAAGCTTTACACGAAGAGTAGCTTCGAGGTCACCTCACAAAGATCCACTAAGAATGTTGATGAAACACAAATCCCTTTGGTGGAAGAGTAGATCTAGGTCATCTCTAGCAAATCCTCAAGTATGGTGAAGTTTGGGTGGAGGAGTAGAGAGATCTAGGAAAAATGGATCTCAACAATGGTGTCTCAGATTTTGGGGAAGAAGAGAGAGAAGAACCATTGGAGAAGAAGGGGTATAAATACCCCCCGCAGGAAACAACCATTGGAGGTCTGACCGGTAATACCGGCCAGGATGGGCCGGTACTACCGGCCGCAGTCGACGGGCGCTGCCACACGGAGCAGGCCACGTGGCCAGGAGCTCGCGAGGGCCGGGGGGGGAGACCGGAGCCTCCGGCCGAGGTACCGCCGGGGCTCCCAACTCCCCTGGCATCCATCTGTGGCACAAGGGCCACTTCTGGTACCTCGGGCGGTACCACGCCCGGAGCCTCTGGCCGTGGCCAGGCCGGCGGTACCGCCCGAGCCTGCGGCGGCGGCTCCCCTTCTTCTTTTTTCTTCTCTTTATTTCTTCTATTTTCTTCAATGCTTTTCTTCTTTTCTTTCTTTTCTCTCTTCCAATCTTTCTTCCAACAAGTCCAAGCTTGAACAATATTTCATTTCCAAAATACTCTTCAAGCTCTTCAATCTTTTAGACACAAAGAGCATGCAACATCCAACAAATCTTATACATGAAATTAATCATAAATAAATATTGTCATCAATCACCAAAACCACTAACAAAAGGAGATATGTTCTTTCAGCATTGGCGTTCACCTTCATCTGAAAGGTTAGCATGGCGGCCACCCTCACGGTTTCCTCAGCCGCCTGCTGCCTTTGCTTCAGCTTCAAATTGGTGCTCGGTCCCATTGTTTGTTGTCATGGACTGACTTCTCCTCCTCGGTCAGCAGCTTTTTGATAAGGGGTGGCCCGATCTTCTCAGTAAGCAACGGTGGTGATGATGATCACGGGGTGATGGCAGCGGAGAAACACGACGATGTAGTGGATGATAACTTGTATGACGCAACGAGATCTCTCGATTGGTCCCTGTCGCCAATGCAACAGCTCTCAACCCTGCAAGATATTCGCAACTCCACACACTTGCGCACGTAGCCGCCGACCACGAAGCGGTAAGTTGCAACCTTCTAATTCCCAATGGAACACAGATCACACAAGACTTTTTCAGGATCTACACAATATCAAGCAATATGGTGTAGGAATTCAATAGTTTTGCGAGCAAACAACTAAGAACTAGGGTTTATCTTAAACGTGGTCTAAAGCAGCTAGGGGGTCGTCCAAGGCACTTATATAGGCGTCCGGGACGAGTTCTGGTCGAAAAATACAAGTAAAACCAACCCAGAATAGATCTGGTCGAGACAGACTCGGACAAATCTGGTCTGGAATCCGGTCAACCGGGCCAGGGGTAGGCCGGATGGGATCCGGTCAAGGCGGAAACCGAAGTTCGCAAAACCCGGGCCCCGACGATAAATCCGTTCCGGTTGCCGCCCGGTCAACCGGGCCAGGGACCGGCTGGCTGGTCTAACCGGGCGCTGGACCGGCCTGGACGTCGACTTCTCCTCTCGCGCATGCCTCCCGCTCCTCCCTCGCGCGTCCATGAGATATCTTCATGTCCAGCTCCATGTCCAGCTCCATGTCCAGCTTCACGTCCATCTTGACGTCCGTCTTCATGTCCAGCTGCTCTCCTCGTGCGATGCTCGTCTCCTCTTGATACCTGATGATACATAAGTAATAGGACTTAGGAAGTATAAAGTTCTCATCGATCAAAGTATCGTTTAGAAACAAGTTCACCTGTTGTTTAAGTAGCTTCGCACGAGCCCTTGTAATTGGTCCAATCCGAACTTCATTGGACTTGAGCTTCACAACAGGTTCATCTTCATTTATCAATGACGGAGGTAGTGGTGTAGTAGGGATGTCCTCATCATCCCCCCCTTCAAAAGGCGTCGACCTCGACGCTCCAAGGTCTTCTCCGTCATATGGTGTCAAATCAGCAACATTGAAAGAATTACTGACACCAAACTCATCAACTGGAAGATCTATCGAGTATGCATTATCATTGATCTTGGCAAGCACTTTGTAAGGACCAGCACCACGAGGCTTCAACTTAGACTCAGCTTCGGGAACCTATCCTTGCGAAAATGTACCCAGACCATATCACCAGGCTTGAACAACATCTCCTTACGCTTCTTGTTCATCCTTGCAGCATTGCTCTTGCCTTTCTTCTCTATCAACTCTTTAGTCTTCACATGGATCTTTCGCACAAAATCTGCCCTCTTGGATGCCTCCATATTAACTCTCTCATGTATGGGCAAAGGCAACAAGTCAAGTGGAGTAATGGGTTTGAAATCATACACCACCTCAAAAGGACACAGCTCCGTGGTAGAATGTACCGCCCTGTTGTAAGCAAACCCCACATGCGGCAAACACTCTTCCCACTCCTTCAGGTTCTTCTTGATCATGGATCTCAACGGTTGTGACAAGGTTCGATTCACCACCTCGGTTTGACCATCAGTTTGGGGATGACAAGTAGTACTGAAAAGTAGCTTTGTCCCCACTTTCCCCAAAGTGTCTTCCAGAAGTAGCTCATGAACTTCACATCACGATCAGAAACAATAGTCTTCGGGACTCCATGTAGTCGAACAATTTCCCTGAAAAACAGGTTAGCAATATGCGACGCATCGTCGCTTTTGTGGCAGGCAATAAAGTGTGACATTTTAGAAAAAAATTCCACTACCACAAATATAGAATCATGGCCTCTTTTAGTATGCGGCAAACCCAACACAAAATCCATACTAATATCTTCCCAAGGTGTAGTAGGTGCCGGTAACGGAGTATACAAACCGTGAGGCTTCAGCTTGGACTTGGACTTGTTGCAAGTAATGCACCTCTTCACATACCCCTCCTTTCGCAGTGTTGGGCCTCCAAGAGCAGAGGTTTGTAGAACAACAGCAAGTTTTCTCTTAAGTAGATCACCCAAGGTTTATCGAACTCGGGAGGAAGAGGTCAAAGATATCCCTCTCATGCAACCCTGCAACCACAAAGCAAGAAGTCTCTTGTGTCCCCAACACACCTAATAGGTGCACTAGTTCAGCGAAGAGATAGTGAAATACAGGTGGTATGAATATATATGAGCAGTAGCAACGGTGCCAGAAAATAGCTTGCTGGCGTGTAGTTGATGGTGGTAGTATTGCAGCAGTAGTAACGCGTGAAACAAGAAACAAGCAGTAGTAACGCAGCGTATTTAGGAACAAGGCCTAGGGATTAGACTTTCACTAGTGGACACTCTCAACATTGATCACATAACGAATAGATAAATGCATACTCTACACTCTTGTTGGATGATGAACACATTGCGTAGGATTACACGAACCCTCAATGCCGGAGTTAACAAGCTCCACAATTCAATGTTCATATTTAAGTAACCTTAGAGTGCATGAAAGATCAATTCGACTAAACCAAGTACTAACATAGCATGCACACTGTCACCTTCATGCATATGTAGGTGGAATAGATCACATCAATATCATAGCAATAGTTAACTTCGCAATCTACAAGAGATCATGATCATAGCATAAACCAAGTACTAACACGGATGCACACACTGTCACCATTACACCGTGTAGGAGGAATAAAACTACTTTAATAACATTGCTAGAGTAGCACATAGATAAATTGTGATACAAAATACATTGCAATCATAAAGAGATATAAATAAGCACCTCACTATGCCATTCATCAGTGAATAAGTATTCTGTGAAATATAGCCTAAGAGACCCACACGGTGCACACACTGTCACCTTTACACACGTGGGACAAGGAGTCTCCGGAGATCACATAAGTAAAATTCACTTGACTAGCATAACGACATCTAGATTACAAGCATCATCATATGAATCTCAATCATGTAAGGCAGCTCATGAGATTATTGTATTGAAGTACATTGGAGAGAGATGAACCACATAGCTACCGGTACAGCCCCGAGCCTCGATGGAGAACTACTCCCTCCTCATGGGAGCAGGCGGTGATGAAGATGGCGGTGAAGATGGCAGCGGTGTCGATGGAGAAGCCTTCCGGGGGCACTTCCCCATTCCGGCGGCATGCCGAACAGAGATCCCTGTCCCCGGATCTTGCGATGGCGGCGACTGGAAGGTTTCGTGGTTTCATCGAACGCATCGGGTTTTCGCGACGGAGGCTTTAAATAGGCGAAGAGGCGGCGCCGGAGGGTCGAAGGGGTGCCCACACCATAGGGTGGCGCGCCCCCCGGCCGCGCCGGCCTAGGGTTTGGTGGGCCCGTGCCCCCTGGTCCTTCTCGTGTGTTCGGATGCTTCCGGTGAAAATAGGAACCCGGGCGTTGATTTCGTCCAATTCGAGAATATTTCGTTACTAGGATTTCTGAAACCAAAAACAGCAAAAAAGGAACGGCACTTCGCATCTTGTTAATAGGTTAGTTCCAGAAAATGCACGAATATGACATAAAGTGTGCATAAAACATGTAGATAACATCAATAATGTGGCATGGAACATAAGAAATTATCGATACGTCGGAGACGTATCAGCATCCCCAAGCTTAGTTCTGCTCGTCCCGAGCAGGTAAAACGATAACAAAGATAAATTGGAGTGACATGCCATCATAACCTTGATCATACTATTTGTAAAGCATATGTAATGAATGCGATCAAAACAATGGTAATGACATGAGTAAACAAGTGAATCATATAGCAAAGAATTTTCATGAATAGCACTTCAAGACAAGCATCAATAAGTCTTGCATAAGAGTTAACTCATAAAGCAATAAATCAAAGTAAAGGTATTGAAGCAACACAAAGGAAGATTAAGTTTCAGCGGTTGCTTTCAACTTGTAACATGTATATCTCATGGATAGTTGTCAATGCAAAGTAATATAACAAGCGCAATATGCAAGTATGTAGGAATCAATGCACAGTTCACACAAGTGTTTGCTTCTTGAGGTGGAGAGAAATAGGTGAACTGACTCAACATAAAAAGTAGAAGAATGGTCATCCATAGAGGAAAAGCATCGATTGCTATATTTGTGCTAGAGCTTTGATTTTGAAAACATGAAACAATTTTGTCAACGGTAGTAATAAAGCATATTTATCATGTAAATTATATCTTACAAGTTGCAAGCCTCATGCATATTATACTAATAGTGCCCGCACCTTGTCCTAATTAGCTTGGACTACCGGATCATCGCAATGCACATGTTTTAGCCAAGTGTCACAAAGGGGTACCTCTATGCCGCCTGTACAAAGGTCTAAGGAGAAAGCTCGCATTGGATTTCTCGCTATTGATTATTCTCAACTTAGACATCCATACCGGGACAACATAGACAACAGATAATGGACTCCTCTTTTATGCATAAGCATGTAACAACAATTAATAATTTTCTCATATGAGATTGAGGATATTTGTCCAAAACTGAAACTTCCACCATGGATCATGGCTTTAGTTAGCGGCCCAATGTTCTTCTCTAACAATATGCATGCTTAACCATAAGGTGGTAGATCTCTCTTACTTCAGACAAGACGACATGCATAGCAACTCACATGAAATTCAACAAAGAGTAGTTGATGGCGTCCCCGAAACATGGTTATCGCACAACAAGCAACTTAATAAGAGATAAAGTGCATAAGTACATATTCAATACCACAATAGTTTTTAAGCTATTTGTCCCATGAGCTATATATTGCAAAGGCGAATGATGGAATTTTAAAGGTAGCACTCAAGCAATTTACTTTGGAATGGCGGGAAATACCATGTAGTAGGTAGGTATGGTGGACACAAATGGCTTAGTGGTTGGCTCAAGGATTTTGGATGCATGAGAAGTATTCCCTCTCGATACAAGGTTTAGGCTAGCAAGGTTTATTTGAAACAAACACAAGGATGAACCGGTGCAGAAAACTCACATAAAAGACATATTGAAAACATTATAAGACTCTACACCGTCTTCCTTGTTGTTCAAACTCAATACTAGAAATTATCTAGACCTTAGAGAAACCAAATATGCAAACCAAATTTTAGCATGCTCTATGTATTTCTTCATTAATGGGTGCAAAGCATATGATGCAAGAGCTTAAACATGAGCACAACAATTGCTAAGTATCACATTACCCAAGACATTATAGCAATTACAACATGTATCATTTTCCAATTCCAACCATATAACAATTTAACGAAGAGGAAACTTCGCCATGAATATTATGAGCTAAGAACACATGTGTTCATACGAACTAGCGGAGCGTGTCTCTCCCCCATACAGTGAATGCTAGGATCCATTTATTCAAACAAAACAAAAGCAAAAACAAACCGACGCTCCAAGCAAAGCACATAAGATGTGACGGAATAAAAATATAGTTTCAGGGGAGGAACCTGATAATGTTGTCGATGAAGAAGGGGATGCCTTGGGCCCAAGCTTAGACGCTTGAGTCTTCTTAAAATATGCTGGGGTGAACCAGGGCATCCCCATGCTTAGACTTTTCACTTGCTTGATCATAGTATATCATCCTCCTCTCTTGACCCTTGAAAACTTCCTCCACACCAAACTCGAAACAAACTCATTAGAGGGTTAGTGCATAATCAAAAATTCACATGTTCAGAGGTGACACAATCATTCTTAACACTTCTGGACATTGCATAAAGCTACTGGACATTAATGGATCAAAGAAATTCATCCAACATAGCAAAAGAGGCAATGCGAAATAAAAGGCAGAATCTGTCAAAACAGAACAGTCCGTAAAGACGAATTTTAAAATGGCACCAGACTTGCTCAGATGAAAATGCTCAAATTGAATGAAAGTTGCGTACATATCTGAGGATCACTCACGTAAATTGGCATATTTTCTGAGTTACCTACAGAGAATTAGGCCCAGATTCGTGACAGCAAGAAAACAGTTTCTGCGCAGTAATCCAAATCTAGTATTGACTTTACTATCAAAGACTTTACTTGGCACAACAAAACACAAAACTAAGATAAGCAGAGGTTGCTACAGTAGTAAACAACTTCCAAGACACAAATATAAAACAAAATACTGTAGCAAAATAACACATGGGTTATCTCCCAAGAAGTTCTTTTCTTTATAGCCATTAAGATGGGCTCAGCAGTTTTAATGATGCACTCGCAAGAAATAGTATTTGAAGCAAAAGAGAGCATCAAGAGGCAAATTCATAACACATTTAAGTCTAACATGCTTCCTATGCATAGGAATCTTGTAAATAAACAAGTTCATGAAGAGCAAAGTAACAAGCATAGGAAGATAAAACAAGTGTAGTTTCAAAAATTTCAGCACATAGAGAGGTGTTTTAGTAACATGAAAATTTCTACAACCATATTTTCCTCTCTCATAATAACTTTCAGTAGCAACATGAGCAAACTCAACAATGTAACTATCACACAAAGCATTCTTATCATGAGTCTCATGCATAAAATTATTACTCTCCACATAAGCATAATCAATTTTATTAGTAGTTGTAGTGGGAGCAAATTCAACAAAGTAGCTATCATTATTATTCTCATCAAGTGTTGGAGGCATAGTATAGTCACAACAAAATTTACTCTCCATAGTAGGTGGTACCAAAAGACCACTATCATTATAATCATCATATATGGGAGGCAAAGTATCATCAAAGAAAATTTTCTCCTCAATGCTTGGGGGACTAAAAAGATCATGAAAACCAGCTTCCCCAAGCTTAGAACTTTCTATATCATTATCAACAATGGTGTTCAAAGCGTTCATACTAATATTACTACCAGCATGCAAATAAGATTCCATAGGTTTTTTAATTTTCGCATCAAACAATCCATGTTTTAAATCAGGAAATAGAATAAGAAGCTCATTCTTGTCCATTATGCCAAACTAGTGTAAACAAGAAACAAAAAGATGCAATTGCAGGATCTAAAGGAAATAGCTTTGAGTACTTACGGCGCCGGAAAATAGCTTAGTAGCCAAGATCCGGAGTGTGAGTACCTTTTACCTTTCCTCCCCGGCAACGGCGCCAGAAAATAGTCTTGATGTCTACGCCCCCTCCTTTCCTGTAGACAGTGTTGGGCCTCCAAGAGCAGAGGTTTGTAGAACAGCATCAAGTTTTCCCTTAAGTGGATCACCCAAGGTTTATCGAACTCGGGAGGAAGAGGTCAAAGATATCCCTCTCATGCAACCCTGCAACCACAAAGCAAGAAGTCTCTTGTGTCCCCAACACACCTAATAGGTGCACTAGTTCAGCGAAGAGATAGTGAAATACAGGTGGTATGAATATATATGAGCAGTAGCAACGGTGCCAGAAAATAGCTTGCTGGCGTGTAGTTGATGGTGGTAGTATTGCAGCAGTAGTAACGCAGTAAAACAAGAACAAGCAGCGATAGCGTATTTAGGAACAAGGCCTAGGGATTAGACTTTCACTAGTGGACACTCTCAACATTGATCACATAACAGAATAGATAAATGCATACTCTACACTCTTGTTGGATGATGAACACATTGCGTAGGATTACACGAACCCTCAATGCCGGAGTTAACAAGCTCCACAATTCAATGTTCATATTTAAGTAACCTTAGAGTGCATGAAAGATCAATTCGACTAAACCAAGTACTAACATAGCATGCACACTGTCACCTTCATGCATATGTAGGAGGAATAGATCACATCAATATCATAGCAATAGTTAACTTCGCAATCTACAAGAGATCATGATCATAGCATAAACCAAGTACTAACACGGATGCACACACTGTCACCATTACACCGTGTAGGAGGAATAAAACTACTTTAATAACATTGCTAGAGTAGCACATAGATAAATTGTGATACAAAATACATTGCAATCATAAAGAGATATAAATAAGCACCTCACTATGCCATTCATCAGTGAATAAGTATTCTGTGAAATATAGCCTAAGAGACCCACACGGTGCACACACTGTCACCTTTACACACGTGGGACAAGGAGTCTCCGGAGATCACATAAGTAAAATTCACTTGACTAGCATAACGACATCTAGATTACAAGCATCATCATATGAATCTCAATCATGTAAGGAAGCTCATGAGATTATTGTATTGAAGTACATTGGAGAGAGATGAACCACATAGCTACCGGTACCGAGCCTCGATGGAGAACTACTCCTCCTCATGGGAGCAGCAGCGGTGATGAAGATGGCGGTGAAGATGGCAGCGGTGTCGATGGAGAAGCCTTCCGGGGCACTTCCCCGTTCCGTCGGCGTGCCGGAACAGAGACTCCTGTCCCCCAGATCTTGGCCTCGCGATGGCGGCGGCTCTGGAAGGTTTCTGTGGGTTTCGTCGAACGCATCAGGGTTTTCGCGACGGAGGCTTTAAATAGGCGAAGAGGCGGCGCCAGAGGGTCGAAGGGTGCCCACACCATAGGGTGGCGCGGCCCCCCTGGCCGCGCCGGCCTAGGGTTTGGTGGGCTGTGCCCCCTCCGGTCCTTCTCGTGTTCTGGATGCTTCCGTGAAAATAGGAACCTGGGCGTTGATTTCGTCCAATTCCGAGAATATTTCGTTACTAGGATTTCTGAAACCAAAACAGCAGAAACAGGAAGTGGCACTTCGGCATCTTGTTAATAGGTTAGTTCCAGAAAATGCACGAATATGACATAAAGTGTGCATAAAGCATGTAGATAACATCAATAATGTGGCATGGAACATAAGAAATTATCGATACGTCGGAGACGTATCACACCTCTTCACATACCTGTCCACGTCCCGCCTCATCTTTGGCCAATAAAAGTGGTCAGCTAGCATGAGTAGCGTCTTCTCACGCCCAAAGTGACCCATCAAACCTCCAGCATGTGATTCCTGCAATAAGAGCAAACGCACAGATGATTCTGGAACACATAGTTTGTTAGCTCTAAACAAGAACCCATCGTGTATGTGATATTTTTCCCATGCTTTACCAAGAGCACATAAGCGATATGGTTCAGCAAAATCATGATCAGTAGCATATAAATCACATAGCACTTCTAATCCAGGAATTTTAACATCAAGTTGAGTTAATAGCATATTCTTCCTAGATAGAGCATCAGCAACAATATTATCTTTTCCCTTCTTATGCTTAATAATGTATGGAAAAGACTCAATGAACTCAACCCACTTAGCAAGACGCTTATGCAAAGTAGACTGAGCTTTCAGGTATTTCAAAGCTTCATGATCAGAATGTATGATAAATTTTTTTGGCCACAAGTAATGTTGCCAAACCTCAAGAACTCTAATTAAAGCATACAATTCTTTATCATAGATAGGATAGTTCAACTTAGCACCAGACAGTTTTCAGAAAAATATGCAATGGGACGACCCTCTTGCATCAACACACCACCAATTCCAATACCACTAGCATCACATTCAATCTCAAATTGCTTATTGAAATCAGGAAGTGCAAGCAACGGTGCAGAAGTTAACAATCTCTTAAGTTCATCAAAAGCATGATCTTGGGCTGCGCCCCACTCAAATATAACACCCTTTTTAGTCAAGTCATTCAAAGGTGCAGCAATAGTACTAAAGTTGGGCACAAATCTTCTATAAAACCCAGCTAGACCATGAAAACTTCTTACTTGACTCACATTCATGGGAGTAGGCCAATTTTGAATAGCTTCAATTTTAGACACATCTACTTCTACTCCATGCTTAGAGACAACATAACCCAGAAATATGACCTTGTCTTTGCAAAACGTGCACTTCTCAAGATTACCATAGAGTTTATTATCACGCAACACTTGCAAAACATGTCGAATATGTATAGTATGATCAGATTCATTGCGGCTGTAGATTAATATGTCATCAAAATACACAACCACAAACTTGCCAATAAATTCACGCAAAACATGGTTCATCAGTCTCATGAAGGTGCTAGGTGCATTAGTTAGACCAAAAGGCATTACTAACCACTCATATAAACCAAATTTTGTTTTAAAGGCGGTTTTCCACTCATCCCCTTCTTTCATCCTAATTTGATGATATCCACTACGCAAATCAATTTTAGTGAAAACAGCAGCACCACTCAATTCATCTAGCATATCCTCTAAACGGGGAATAGGATGACGATATCGAATAGTAATGTTGTTTATCGCTCTACAATCTACGCACATACGCCATGTACCATCTTTCTTAGGAACTAGAATAACAGGAACAACACAAGGACTAAGGCTTATGCGGATATAACCTTTGTCGAGTAGCGCTTGTACTTGCTTCTGTATCTCCTTCGTTTCTTCGGGATTCGTTCTATATGGCGCCCTATTGGGCAGCGATGCTCCGGGAATCAAGTCAATTTGATGCTCAATACCTCGCAATGGTGGAAGTCCTGCGGGTACCTCTTCCGGAAACACGTCGCTGAATTCCTGCAAAACATTAGAAACACCAAGAGGAAGAGGGGTCATGTCGTTAGAAACCAAAACCGTACCCCTGTACAAGAGCACAAGAGGCATGGTTGTAGGATCCTCACTAAATTCTCTCATGTCTTCTTTGGTGGCTAATGAGACTAAGGAATTCACTCTCTCACTTTTCGTTATATCACTCACAACATTACAATTCTCTCGCCTATCTAAAGATGCATCTTCCAAGTTCACTTCAACTTTCTGACGAGACTCATTGACAATTTGCTGTGGTGTCATAGGCTGTAAGTTGATTTTCTTGCCCTTGAACTCCAAGTGATATGTATTAGCACGGCCATTGTGTTGCACAGAACGGTCATAGAGCCAAGGCCGACCCAATAGTAAGTGACACACCGTCATAGGAACCACATCAAAATCAATGCAATCCTTATACGGTCCAATAGCAAATTCAACACGCACCATGTGGTTTACCTTCATCTCACCATTGTCGCTCAACCACTGAATATAGTATGGATGCGGGTGCGGTAGATACTTTAACTTCAGCTTGGTACACAACTCCTTGCTTGCTAAATTGCGGCAACTCCCGCCATCAATAATGACCTTGCAAGCCTTGTCAGGACCAACTAAAGCTTTTGTTTGGAACAAATTGCAGCGCTGAGTAGATGCACTAGGCAACACATTAAGAGCACGCTGCGACATGACAATGGTACGAGCATCAGACGGATATGCATCTTCACCATCAGTGTCATAGTCATCATCGTCTGGAGCATTAGGATCAACATCATCTCCAGTCTCATACTCATTGTCCTCATTGATAATCATGACTTTACGGTTAGGACAATCTCTCTTGAAGTGACCTTTGCCACCACATGTGTGACAAGCCATATCACGGTTACGTGCAGTAGACACATTAGAGCCACTCGTACTTGCAGCAGATTCGGACTTCTTTGTGTTAGACACATTGGAGACCGGCTTACTAGGCGGAGTAGAGTAAGGTGTCGAAGCGCGCCGGCGCCGTAGATGGGCGCGCGGGGTGTAAAACGCCCAGCTCCCGTAGCTCGCCTTTGATCTTTGCTTCGTCAGCCAACTTTGATTCAGCTTCTCTTGCATGATGTAACAATTGATTCATATTGGTGTAGCTGTAGTGACGAACAATGCCTTTGATATCATACTTCAAACCATTCAGAAAACGCTGCATTGTCATCTCAAGAGACTCACGGACACGGCCACGCTGCATAAGCATCTCCATCTCCATGTAGTATTCATCCACAGTCTTCACACCTTGTCTCAATAGAGTCAGCTTATCATATATATTCCGCAAGTAATTTGTAGGCACAAAGCGAGAAGTCATCGCCTCCTTCATGGCACGCCATGTACGTATAGGTTGCTCACCATCCTCGTCTCGGTTACGAACAAAAGCATCCCACCAACGCAAAGCATAGCCATCAAATTCAGAAGAAGCAAGCTTGATCTTCCTATCTTCAGTGTAGTGCGGATGTAGATTCCATAGCTTCTCAATCTTGAGCTCCCAAGTGAGGTATTCTTCAACATCAGCACCTCCTTCAAACTTGGGTATTGAGAATTTGGGCTTACCCAATCCATCTTCCTCATCGTGTCCACGACCATTGCGGCCAAGTGGAACCCAACCGCGAGCACGATCACCACGAGGCGCACCACGAGCATTGTGTGCGTCATCTTGAAGCTCAGGATCTTCATCATCGTCTTGTTGTTGTCGTGCGGTCAAATTCTCAACAAGTAAGCGCAAGTCAGTAAGACTGCGTTGTATATCCGTCGTTTGATCTTGCATCCGTGTGACGGTAGCACTTGTAGCATCCAGCTTCTGGGAGATCTCTTGGACCGTCCCTTTAAGCTCATCATCCTGAGCGCGGAATTCACGTCGCATCTCATTACGAAGAGCCTCATACTCCCTCCATGTCATCAAATCCGCAGAGTTCTTATTCTCCTGGTTAACAATTTTCTCATCACTAGCAGACATGGTTAGTAGGTTAGTGCACTTAAATCAAAAATATATGGTGGTACTCTCACAACTCACTCAAAACTGATAAGAAAAGGAAATCTTACCGTTCCAAAGTAAATTAGTGTTGCTTACCACTTGTAGTAACAACTAGTGCACGGATGTAGCGGAGCGAATATCAAGGGTATAAGAACAAATCACACGACAAAGCAGGATATATGTGGGGCTGTAGGTAGGCTACCTATTTGCACCAATAACAAGCTCTAGCGCTGACCGTAGATAACCAATGATACTCACACAAGGCGATATAATGGGGCAATGCAACTATATGTGGGAACAAGGTTGCAATGCACGAGAGAGACGCTAGCAAAGCTCAACGAGACAGGCACAAGATTGCTCAACTACGGGTGCAGTAAAGTAAACTTAGGCCTTCACTTGATTCAACTAGCACTTCACTTTTTCTTTTTGGAATTTTCTTGTTGTAACACACGCAGCTATGTAGCTCTTGTTGCTTCTTTTCAATTTTTTTTTTGATTTTTATGACACAACTCCTTGATAACACGGCCAACAAAATATGAAAAGCACCAAACCCTAATGAGCAGCCTGACGAGCGGTAAAACTAGTCTCTTCTGGGGAAGTTCCTAGTCACGTATATCGATAGGCTGTGGCTATGGTTGGGAAAAGCACACTGTACGCTATGTGGACTCGGAGTAACAAAAACTAAAACTAGATAAAAGTAGAGACTCAAACCCTAACAACTAGATGATAGACAAAGATACGCAAAAACAACTACGAAAAGCAACTAAAACTTGAAATTAGTGCAATCTAAGGCTATGGCAAACCCTAACCCTAATATTTTTGGCTTTTTCTGGATAGGAAAACACTCACAACTCAACTATGGGGTGGATTGTGGATGGCTTACCGAGGAAAACTGGAAATCTGATACCAAGATGATAAGGGGTGGCCCGATCTTCTCAGTAAGCAACGGTGGTGATGATGATCACGGGGTGATGGCAGCGGAGAAACACGACGATGTAGTGGATGATAACTTGTATGACGCAACGAGATCTCTCGATTGGTCCCTGTCGCCAATGCAACAACTCTCAACCCTGCAAGATATTCGCAACTCCACACACTTGCGCACGTAGCCGCCGACCACGAAGCGGTAAGTTGCAACCTTCTAATTCCCAATGAAACAGCAGATCACACGAGACTTTTTCAGGATCTACACAATATCAAGCAATATGGTGTAGGGAATTCAATAGTTTTGCAGAGCAAACAACTAAGAACTAGGGTTTATCTTAAACGTGGTCTAAAGCAGCTAGGGGGTCGTCCAAGGCACTTATATAGGCGTCCGGGACGAGTTCTGGTCGAAAAAATACAAGTAAAACCGACCCAAAATAGATCTGGTCGAGACAGACTCGGACAAATCCGGTCTGGAATCCGGTCAACCGGGCTAGGGACCGGGCAGGCCGGCGTGGGATCCGGTCAACCGGGCGGAAACCGGGAAGCTCCGGTTTGGCCCCGATACGATAAATCCGTTTCGGTTGCCGCCCGGTCAACCGGGCCAGGGACCGGGCTAGCGGTCTGGAGGCCGGTCTAACCGGGCGCTGGACCGGCCTGGACGTCGACTTCTCCTCTCGCGCATGCCTCCCGCTCCTCCCTCGCGCGTCCATGAGATATCTTCATGTCCAGCTCCATGTCCAGCTTCACGTCCATCTTGACGTCCGTCTTCATGTCCAGCTGCTTCTCTCCTCGTGCGATGCTCGTCTCCTCTTGATACCTGATGATACATAAGTAATAGGACTTAGGCAGTATAAAGTTCTCATCGATCAAAGTATCGTTTAGAAACAAGTTCACCTGTTGTTTAAGTAGCTTCGCACGAGCCCTTGTAATTGGTCCAATCCGAACTTCATTGGACTTGAGCTTCACAGCAGGTTCATCTTCATTTATCAATGATGGAGGTAGTGGTGTAGTAGGGATGTCCTCATCACTTTTTGTTGGCACCTTCGCCGGTGGAGGTGATGCGCTTTGAGCCCACCATGGAGGCTGCCTCGTCAACGGCAAGTATGGTGACTGCGGTTGGTTCCTCAGTTTCCAAGGCGGAGAGGGTGTCCATGGCTAGGTAGGTTTTTGCCTCCATCAAAATACGATTTTTGAGATTTGCGGGACTGGAAGCGGCTTATGTGCCACCGGCGAGCGGGGCATGTAGGATGAAGGGGAGGACGCGCGCAGACTTGTTACAACGTCTGTGCAAACACATTTCGACTCCAACTTTGGGCCACGTTTCCGTCCCAGTGAACAGAACAATCATTTTGCATCGGACCCCTGGGCTAGGGTGCATGCCTATTTTTTTTCCGCGCTGAAGCTTCGTTGGACCGAGGGTTGACTCATTTTTTATCTACACGAAGGTCTCTTTGCGTCCATTTACTTTTTTGAGAAAAGTCCCGATATATTAATCATCATCAATAGTAGTACAAAATATTCTAAAATTAATAAAAATTACAAATAGGTCATTGGATCACCTAGCAACGACTAAAAACACTAGTGCGAGCCGAAGGCGTCGCTGTCCTCGCCCCTCCATTACTGCAGTCGGGCAAAGCTTGTTGTAATAGAGCTTGAGCTTGTTGTAGTAGACAGACAGAAAATCGTCGTGCTAAGATCCTAAAGGACAAGCGCACCAGAGCGGCAACCATCGGCAATGATGACATCTATATATCGGAAAAACCATACCAAGAGATTTGCCAGGCACACTCCGTCGGTGCTAGACACACCACCGGAGCGAGGATAGGGCGAGGAGAAACTTATTCTGACTTCAAGATGTCGTCGCTTCACCACCCCGAAGAACACACACAAAAAATCTAGAACAAGAAACAGAAACCTCCCACCAGCGAGAGGCCGGGATCTGCCTCATTGGAAGTGGGCAAACCGGCGACAGCGCCAGCGGAGGGGATGAGAACCCTAGCCGCCTGGTAGATGGCCCTCCTTTTCTCCTTTTCCTGCGTCCATTTACGCTGTGTCGCTGGGAGATGTCCTAAGCCATCGTTTGGAACTTTGAATTCGTATCTGGTGAGTGGTGACACATCTTTGCTTGATTTTAGATAGTCTGATCGTGCTAATCACGGAAGTAAGTACACCATGATGGAAATTAGACAAGTTGCCACAGTAGAATCTGAGGAACTAGCTAGTTACTAGTAGTAGTACATGGATAACCGGATCGGATCATTCTAGTACCTGATTACATGAAATAGGTTGGAGCAAGCAAACCTCACACGCGCGGAACTGTTCCAGTTCAAAAGATCAACTAATTAGTAAGCTAATTGTCAAACCGCAGGACCAAGCCACCGGGGTAGTTCACCGTGCCGCACGTAGTAGCCTTCCAGCACTTGAACGCCACCAGCGCGCCGTCGCCCTCTCGGCGTCAACGCTCTCCCACTCCGCCTTCGCCACATTTTATCAACGCCGTGAGCTCGGCTCTCATCTTCTCCAATGCCGCCTCAGCTCTCTGTTTGGCCGCGGCGAGCTCGTCGTTCGCCTTCTGCTGCTTCCCTGCTGCCCGCTTCGACGCCGCAAGCTCGGCCTTCACCGCAGCGTGCTTGGCCTTTTCCTGTTCCAGCAGTTCCGCCAATGCGGATATTGTGTTCTTCGCGGCCTGCACCCAAACAATATGATCGGACTTCTGACATGCATTGATCTGTTCCTGAACAATTTAAAGCTGCATTTGCTAGCATACCTTGAGATCGTCGGAAGGCTCCTCCGCCGCAGGCAACGAGCAGCCATGGGCGGAATGAGGCGTGTTCATTAATACCACAGAAGCTGGCCGACCCTCACCTTCATTGTCATCTCTTTCGCCCAGACTCCTCTTCTTCCCGCACAACGGCGCCGACCCCGTGCCCGGCTTGCTTTTCACCTTGTTCGTCGATGCTGACGTTTGCGCTGCCGCCGTCTTTTCCTCCCGAATGTTCATCATCATGTCGTAGTCGTAGGGATCAATCCCTTCGGAACCGGCGGAAGTACGTATACAAGAAGGCCCCGGCGGAGGTGTCGCCGGTTCCCGAGGAGCTGTTCCTTGTTGAGTGTTGACGGGCCTGGAGATCAACAAATTGATACACTGATGACGCCGCCTGACTCCCCACACGACGCGCCCTACGCCACCTCCCACCACCACCCTCGGCCTCCTCGCTAAATCTTCCCAGATGATGGATTTAGTTAGTTCAACATCTATTTTTCCAGTCGGTGCCCCAAGACCTTCAGGCGGCGGTGCTTTTGACGATGGTGGGACTTGATCAATCGACAATGAAGGAGAAGGAGGTCGGAGGCGAAGGATGAGGAGGGTGATGTTCAGGAGCTGCTGCAGAGGCAGCAACAACGGTGGCCGCCGAGGTCGTCGTCTCCGCATGCTCGTCTCCGGAGCGCCATCTTGCTGCTGAAGAACCGCGTCCACGTCGTCTTTGACCCCTGGCGCGCCAAGGTTTGGTCCCGTGATCCCTCCCTCCCATCATCGCCGCACCCATTTGTGGTATTTTCCCGTGGATTTTTTTTTTGGTTCTACTCGTACTCCCGGCGATGGAGAGCTGCTGCTGCCTATCGAGCTCCACTGCATTGCTCTCTCTACGACGGATGCTCGTCTCCCCCTTCCCCATGTCTGGTTGTTCTTTATTTGCTCACACTAGAATTAGTGTGAAATAAATTCCTTTTGGAACCTTTTAATCGGTACTTGCGAATAAATCTTTAGAATGGCCAAAATCGGATGCTCTGGTTTATTCACCGAGCGGCGTGATAATACTTAGATGGTTTGGAGGCCATAGCAACTGCGAAAATGCTGATAGACCTAAAAAACTCGAACAACCATATTTAGGAGAGACGTGTGGATTATTCGGCCATCACTACCGCTCAAAGATGATTTAGTTTTTAGATCGACTCCCATGTTTCCGGGCTTCACCAAACTGTGTGGGCATGTAGTGGATTAAGGGCTCCTTTGATTAATAGGAATTATGTAGAAATTGTATAGGATTTAATTTCTATGAGGTTTTTTTCTACACTAATTACTAATTCATAAGAATATATTCTATAGGAAATAATGTTATAGAAATTTTGTTGTGTAAATTTTATAGGAAACAAACATAAGATCATACCTCATGAAATATTTTTTTAACATAATTAAAGATAACATATCTTACTATGGCGATTTACACAGAAATAACCCAAAAGTGAAAGAAAAGCACAAACTGACCCTTCGACCAAACTATTTCACCCATCTAACCCTTTTGTATGGCGCCCCTCCCATGGGCGCCACATATGCCAGTGTGGCGCCCGTCCTGCCGGCGCCACTCTCCCACCCGACGTGGCGCCCTCGATGCTGAGCTGGTGCGCCGATCCGACGTGGCAGAATGTGTGGCGCCGCTCCCATGGTCACAGTGTGGCGCCGATGCCACCGGCGCCACACGTCCACTTAAGTGTGGCGCCCGAGCCGCCCCCAGCCCGACCCAAGGCTTCCTTTCTCTCTTTGTTTCGCGTGAAGAACAAGGAGGCGGCCGGCGGTTCCTCCTCCTCCCCCCTCCCCCCCACCAAATCGACCACGAAATCATCAGATATGTCCGGCCAATCTCTTCCCCATCCATTCCTCAAGGTAATCCCCTTCGAATCCTTAACATTCATCCACTAATTTCATAGATCTTGCTAGATTTGTACATGAACCCTAGACATGGAAACTAGATTTGAAATTGCTATGTATGTGTTGAAATGGCTATGTATGTGTTGAATGTGTATGTGTATGAACCCTAGATATGTATGTATCCTAGATTTGTGGAGGAACCCTAGACATCAAATTTCATGAATGTGTATGTGTAGGAAACATAGATATGTATGTATCCATATTTGTGTTACATATGCCTATTATTTGTGATGGAATAACTCATATTTGTGATGGAATAACTCATATTTGTTAGGAATGGCTCATAATATGGTGTTTTATCCCTAGATATGAATGTATATGTATGTATATGATGTATGTGTGATGGCTTATTTGGATATATTCTCATGTATGTGTTGCACATATTTGTTAGGAATGGCTCATAATATGGTGTATTTGTGTAAACATGTAGGATGGTTTGGCTCCTAGATCAAGAGTATGACAGGGAACACCGGGCTTTTCATATGACGGAGAGAACAACGGATCTTCACCCTTTGAAGATTCGTTACCATGGCACAGTGGATATGGCGTATGACGAGAGGTACACGAAGTTCATACAGCCTACCGGTCTTCTCCCGTTCATATCGTTTGTAAGCCGTGGGGGGCCGAACATGAACGTGTAGGATAACGTTGCATAGAAAACAAAAAATTTCCTACCGCGAACACGAAATCCAAGCCAAGATGCAATCTAGAAGACGGTAGCAACGAGGGGATTATCGAGTCTCACCCTTGAAGAGATTCCAAAGCCTACAAGATGAGGCTCTTGTTGCTGCGGTAGACGTTCACTTGCCGCTTGCAAGCGCGTAGAAGATCTTGATCACGATCGCTTCCGGTGCCACGAACGGGCAGCACCTCCGTACTCGGTCACACGTTCGGTTGTTGATGAAGACGACGTCCACCTCCCGTTCCAGCGGGCAGCGGAAGTAGTAGCTCCTCTTGAATCCGGCAGCACGACGGCGTGGTGTCGGTGGTGGTGGAGAAATCCGGCGGAGCTTCGCTAAAGCTACGCGAAATATATGGAGGAGAGGGGGCGGCTAGGGTTTGGGAGGGGGTGGCCGGCCACTCAATGGGGCGGCCAGCTTGTGGTCTTGGGGTGGCCGGCCCTCCCCTTGGCCCCTCATTATATAGGTGGAAGCCCCAAGTGTTGGTCTCCAAGTCTTCGAATAAGACCCGAACCAAAAACCTTCCATATGGTGGGGAAACCTACCCAAGCTAGGACTCCCACTAGAGGTGGGAGTTCCACCTCCCATATGGGGGGGTGGCCGGCCCCCTAAGGGGGAGTCCACTTGGGACTCCTCCCCAACTAGGGTTGGCCGGCCATGGAGGTGGAGTCCCATGTGGACTCCACCTTCCTTGGTGGTTTCTTCCGGACTTTTCTAGAACCTTCTAGAACCTTCCATAGAACCTTCCGCGTCAATTTTATTCACATAAAATGACATCCTATATATGAATCTTATTCTCCGGACCATTCCGGAACTCCTCGTGATATCCGGGATCTCATCCGGGACTCTGAACAAATATTCGAACTCCATTCCATATTCAAGTTCTACCATTTCAACATCCAACTTTAAGTGTGTCACCCTACGGTTCGCGAACTATGCGGACATGGTTGAGTACTCACTCCGACCAATAACCAATAGCGGGATCTGGAGATCCATAATGGCTCCCACATATTCAACGATGACTTTAGTGATCGAATGAACCATTCACATACGATACCAATTCCTTTTGTCACGCGATATTTTACTTGTCCGAGGTTTGATCATCGGTATCACTCTATACCTTGTTCAACCTCGTCTCCTGACAAGTACTCTTTACTCGTACCGTGGTATGTGGTCTCTTATGAACTTATTCATATGCTTGCAAGACATTAGACGACATTCCACCGAGAGGGCCCAGAGTATATCTATCCGTCATCGGGATGGACAAATCCCACTGTTGATCCATATGCCTCAACTCATACTTTCCGGATACTTAATCCCACCTTTATAACCACCCATTTACGCAGTGGCGTTTGGTGTAATCAAAGTACCTTTCCGGTATAAGTGATTTACATGATCTCATGGTCATAAGGACTAGGTAACTATGTATCGAAAGCTTATAGCAAATAACTTAATGACGAGATCTTATGCTACGCTTAATTGGGTGTGTCCATTACATCATTCATACAATGATATAACCTTGTTATTAATAACATCCAATGTTCATGATTATGAAACTAATCATCCATTAATCAACAAGCTAGTTAAGAGGCATACTAGGGACTTTTTGTTGTTTACATATCACACATGTATCAATGTTTCAGTTAATACAATTATAGCATGGTATATAAACATTTATCATAAAAATAAAGATATATAATAACCACTTTTATTATTGCCTCTTGGGCATATCTCCAACAGTCTCCCACTTGCACTAGAGTCAATAATCTAGATTACATTGTAAGGTACCTAACACCCATGGCATTCTGGTGTTGGTCATGCTTTGCCCTAGGGAGAGCTTTAGTCAACGGATCTGCTACATTCAGATCAGTGTGTACTTTGCAAATCTTTACTTCTCCATCTTCGATGTACTCGCGAATCGAGTGGTAACGCAGCTTGATATGCTTCAGCCTCTTGTGTGACCTTGGCTCTTGTGCATTGGCGATGGCACCCATGTTATCACAATAAATGATTAATGGGTCCAATGCACTAGGAACCACACCGAGCTCTACAATGAACCTCTTCATCCATACCGCTTCCGATGAAGCCGCTATGTACTCTGATTATGTTGAAGACTTCGCCACCGTGCACTGCTTCGAGCTTGCCCAGCTTACTGCAGCACCATTCAATATAAACACGTACCCAGACTGTGACTTAGAGTCATCAGGATCAGTGTTCCAACTTGCACCGGTGTAACTTGTTACAACGAGCTCTTGGTCACCTCCATAACAAAGAAACATATCCTTAGTTCTTTTCAAGTACTTCAGGATATTCTTGACCGCTGTCCAGTGTTCCATTCCTGGATCACTTTGATATCTGCTAGTCAAACTAACAGCATGTGCTATATCCGGTCTAGTACATAGCATGGCATACATGATAGAGCCTACTGCCGAGGCATAGGGGATCTGACTCATCCTTTCTCTTTCTTCTGCCGTAGCCGGACCTTGAGTCTTACTCAAGACCTTGCCTGGTAACATAGGTAAGAATCCTTTCTTACTTTCGTCCATTCTAAACTTCTTTAGAATCTTGTCCAGGTATGTACTCTGTGATAGCCCTATTAGGCGTCTTGATCTATCTCTATAAATCTTGATGCCTAATATGTACGATGCTTCACCAAGGTCTTTCATTGAAAAACTATTATTCAAATAACCTTTAACACTGCTTAATAGTTCTATATCATTCCCAATCAATAATATGTCATCTACATATAATATCAGGAATGCTACAGAGCTCCCACTCACTTTCTTGTAAATACAGGCCTCTCCATGACACTGTATAAACCCGAAGTCTTTGATCACCTTATCAAAGCGTCGGTTCCAACTTCTTGATGCTTGCTTCAGTCCATAGATTGAACGCTGAAGTTTGCATACTTTGTCAGCATTTTTAGGATCGACAAAACCTTTGGGTTGTACCATATACAACTCTTCCTCAATGTCTCCATTAAGGAATGCTGTTTTGACATCCATCTGCCAAATCTCATAATCGAAAAATGCAGCTATTGCTAACAAAATCCTCACAGATTTTAGCTTCGCTACAGGTGAGAAAGTCTCATCGTAGTCAACACCTTGAATTTGTCGGAAACCCTTTGCGACAAGTCGAGCTTTATAGACAGTAATATTACCATCAGCATCTGTTTTTCTCTTGAAGATCCATTTATTCTCGACAGCCTTGCGGCTATCAGGTAAGTCTACCAAAGTCCACACTTTGTTATCATACATGGATCCCATTTCGGATTTCATGGCTTCTTGCCATTTGTTGGAATCTGGGCTCATCATCGCTTCTTCATACGTCGCAGGGTCCTCATCATTGTTGTCCACAATCATGACATTTAGACAAGGATCATACCAATCAGGAGTGGCACGTTCCCTTGTCGATCTGCGAGGTTCAGTAGTTTCCTCGTTCGAAGTTTCATGATCATTATCATTAGCTTCCTCTGTTGCCGGTGTAGGTGGTACGTTCCGGCGCTACTCTGATCAACGAGTATAGATTCATTAATCTCATCGAGTTCTACTTTTCTTCCAGTCACTTCTTTAGTGAGAAATTCTTTCTCAAGAAAGGTTCTGTAAGGGTACATTGCCCCTATGTGTGGTTTTGGTAATTAATGACAACCCCTATGGACTAATGTTTTCATTGAGTTTATATGAAGGAATATTCCATAGGTTCTACTTGCTCTCCATGTGTTGGATTCAAGTATGGATGCCATAAAGATAAAGGTATACCTTGTGTATTGGCATCAAGATCATCGGTATGAAGATATATATGTGATATGATCAAGAAGAAGAAATGAAGATGGAGTTCTTATGTGGAACTCAATATTAGCCATGCTCTATCTTAAGTGAGTATGAGAAGATACAAGGTTGAGTTGGGCAAGTTCAAGATGAGCATCTTGTGTGGATCACATGCTTGAAGCTTGCCGTCCATTTGGTGATAGTGAAGATGTGCATCAATGAACCTTTCCCATCATAGTGTATGGGGGAGCATTTGTGAGTATTCACGAAGCGACAATGATCAAGTGATGGGATGCGCAAGGCAAAGGTATGACCTTGATAGGTTTTCCTTTTGCCGGTCTCGAGGTGGTTGATGGGAGACCGGATTATAGGATAGATAGCCGCACTATCAAGAGGGGCTTTCGGTTGGGTAACTTGATCACATCGTCTTAGGGAGCTCAACCCTTTTGCATACTTTGCATATCCTTATTGCTTATTGGTGTTTCTCTATGTGAGGTTCTTGAGCTTGTTGATAGCTTTACAACAAGCCCAAGTTCATCGAAAACGGAGTTCACATGCATCTTCTATTGCGTTTTCGAGGTTGGGTGATTTTACCGGTTATTCATGATATAAGGTTCTACCTTTTATATTCATGATAAAATCCCCTCCTACAGATTCTTGGGTTTTCACTTTCCATAAGATAGCATTTGTTGTTATCTTCCAAACAAAATTGGTTTCATGCGATTCGGAGTTCGGGAGCATTTGTTATTAAAGAAAAGGAAAAAGAGAAAAGGATAAAAAGAAAAGAAAAGAAAAAAAGAGAGAGGCGTGGCAGCCGGCCGCCGCCGGTCTGCCGGGCCGCGCGCCGGCCCACCCGTCACCGACCGGCCTGGTGACCGGTGCCATCCGGGTGGCATCCAGTGGGCTTGGCCACCCCATCCGCCAGACGGTTACCAACCGGCCGCCGGTGGAGGCCCCGGACCGGCCTCTTCGCCGGGGCTTCAAGCCCCACGCGCCCACCTGCTCGCCCCGCGCGGCCGCGGCCTATCCGCCGCCTGTGCGCCTCCGGCCGCTCCCGGTTGCTGGGCCGGACCGACCGGGCCACCGACCGGGCTCCTCGGCCCAGCCGGTCGGCCGGCTGGCAACCGGCTGGCCTCCTTTTTAGCCCGTTTTTAATGCGATTTGCACCCAGTTTTCTCCCCAACGGTTATTTTTCTCCCTAGACTATAAATAGCCCTTCTTCCACCTTGAGCAAGTTAGTTCTTCCTACTCTCTCTCCTCCATTGCTACTATTTGAAGAACTTGCTCTCCCCCTTGATTCCTCCAACCATTCTTGCTCATATTTGAGGATTTGGGAGAGGAGATCTAGATCTACACTTCCACCAAACCGTTTCTTCTCTAAGTGAGGGAATCTCTTGGGATCTAGATCTTGGAGTCTTTGGTTGACTTTCCCCTTGTTCTTCCTCTCCAATCTCATCCTAGCATTCGTTGCTTTGGTGGGATTTGAGTGTGAAGGACTTGAACACCTCCGGTGTTCTTGCTTTGCATCATTGCATAGTGTTGAGCTCTCCACCACGATTTGTTCGAGTGAGAGACCGTGAGCTTGTTACTCTTGGAGGGTGACCTCCTAGTTGGCTTGGTGATTGGTGCTCCGGTGATCTCTTCAAGAAGATTGTGAAGAGGCCCGGGCTTCTCCTTCGTGGAGCTTGTGAAGTGGTTGTGGAGCTTGCCATCTCCGGAGCGGAGGAAAAGCTAACCATAAGGAAAGGGCCATTATCCTTCGTGGGTGTGGTTCGGAGAATAGGGTGAGCCTTCGTGGCGCGGGGAATCCTTCGTGGGACCTCCACTCCTCCAAACGTGACGTACCTTGTTGCAAAGCAAGGGAACACGGGAATACATCCTCGTCTCCGCGTGCCTCGGTTATTTCTATACCCGAGCTCTCTTTCCTTGTGATAGCCATCGTGCTTGAAGTACATATATCTTGCTATCACTTGTGCTACATATATCTTGTGCCTATCTTGCTTAGCTCTAGTTGCTATTGTTACACTTTGTTGAGCTTAGCATATTTAGGGTTTGTGCTTGTAAACTAAACGATAGTTTTATTCCGCATTGTTACAAGACAAATCCGCGAGAGTTTGTAATTGCCTATTCACCCCCCCCCCTCTAGGCGACATCTCGATCTTTCAATTGGTATCAGAGCAAGGTCTCTCCTTGTTTTAGGCTTCACCGCCTTGAGAGTAAAGATGTCGGCTAGTAATTTAGTGCACAATGACACAATTATCTTTGTTGGCACAAATTATCATTTGTGGCGAAATTGCTTGCTTTGTAAACTTCGGACCTTGTGTCCAAACATTGAGCAATTTCTAGATGTAGGTTTTTCTCCTCCGATGGATCCTCAAAATCTATCTTTAGAGGATGAGAAAAACTTACATCTTGAAGCTCAAGTATCTAATGAGCTTTTATTCTCCTTGAGACCCGATTTTCGTAGGTTCTTGATATATATAAAGCGAAAGTCGTCTCATGAGATGTGGATCAAGCTTAAGGAAATGTTTGGTGGATCCACTTCTCATTTGGTCGGTGGTGACTCCGAGGAGCTCTCTTCTTCTTCACATCATGAAGAGCTCCAAGTTGCTTCCACCTCCGGCCGTGATGAGTCATCATCTTCTTCCACTTCACCAACGTGTTGCAAGACACAAGGTAATGATATGGTGAGTGGTGAGGGAAATTGCAATGTTGATATTGTGCTCAATAGTGATGACTCTTCATCTCTATCTCATTGCAATGTTTCCTCTTTGGACTTAAACACATCTTGCATTGAAAATAATCTACATGCTTGTGTTGATAGTCCTTGCATATCATGTGTAAATTGCTTACATAGATCTCATGAGGATATGCTTGCCTTGTCTTGCTCCCATAATCAAAATGTTTCTATTTCCTCTAGTTGCTTGTTGACTAACATTGTAGAGGAAACCGAACACTCTATGGATCAAGACATGATTTCAAATGAGGATTCAAGAATATCTTCATCTTCATCCTCCGGTATGCACATGTGCCTTATGGCAAATGGACCAAAGGTATCTCCTACTTTGACTCCTAACACATCCTCTAATGATGAGAGTGATGATGATGATAATGATGAAGAACATAATATCTTGGTGCATGATATGGCAATGGTATATGCTTCTCTTCGTGGTAATAAAGAAGCTCGTGCTTATCTCGAACACTCTATGGATACCTTGAATAAATATAGGGAAACCATAGTGGAGTTGGAGTCCCATGTTGAAAATGGGGAAATGAGATTCACTCTCCTCAAGCATGAGCTAAAAGATGAGAAGCATGCTAATTTCATGCTTACACAAAAAATTGAATCCTATATGCATGAAAATGAGAAAACTATTGTTGATGCTTGTGCTACTAACTCTAATTCTTGTGAAGCATCGACCTTAAAGGAGAATGTTGAGCTAAGGGCTCAACTTGAGTTGCTAACTAGCAATTATAGGGAATTGGAAGAAAGTCATAAAAAGCTCTCAAGCTCTCATGATGATCTTCTAATTTCCTATGATGGGCTAAAGTTAGCTCATGAGGCAAGTATCACTAAGGTAACATCTTGTGAGCCTCATATGGATGTTAGCACAATCTATACTACAAATGTTACATTGCCATGTGCTAGTCCTTGTAATCCATCTAGTCAAACTAGTGATACACCTTGTGTTGGATTACTCACTTTGCCTTGTTGCTCTAACAATGAAGCTTCTACTTCCTCTAGTACTTGTATTTCTACTAACCATGTAGAGGAAATAAAAGAGCTCGAGGCTCAAGTCCTTTCTTTGAAGAAAGACTTGGAAAAGCGTCATGAAGGGAAATCCACACTTGACAAGATGCTAAGTGTGCAACAATCCCCCAATGACAAAAGTGGACTTGGATTCAACTCCAATAACAAGAACAAGTCCAAGAGCAAGAGCAACAAGAAGAAGGGCCAAGACAAAGTCAAGGATCCGGCCAAGTTGGTTTGCTTCAAGTGCAAGGTTGAAGGGCATCATGTTAGATCATGCCCATTGAAGAAGAAGAAGCACTTGAGTGAGAAACAACAAGGGAAACGGCCACAAGGTCAAGGTCAAGCTCATGCTCGACCTCAAGTTGAAGATAGGGCACTTCCCAAGAAGAATCAAGATATTGTTCCCCAAGAGAAGAAATCAATAAAGAAGAGAAAGGGGAACACTTGCTACTTATGTCGTGAGAAGGGGCACTTTGCTTCTTCTTGCTTAGGTGGTACCTTATCTAACCCTATAATTGTTGATAATGATTATTCTCTAGGGAAGGATAAGGATGGCAATGTGTTTGCCAAGTTTGTTGGAACTCAAAGTGGTTTCAAGAAAAGAACCATTTGGGTTGCCAAGCCTATTGTGACTAATCTCTTAGGACCCAACTTGGTTGGGGACCAACAATCTCAAACTTGATCAATAGGTACAAGTGGAGGGCATTGGAGATTTGGCTACTTCATGAAGAATTAAGGGATCTTCATATATTAAACTTTGACCAAGCCAAGTCATATGGATCATCATCTATATCTTATATCCAATGTTCCTCCTTGCGGTAACTTATACTTCAACTCTTCATGTTTATTGTAAGTTACTTGCCCCTTTGCATGTTTGGTTTTGTACCAAATATATGTATGTATGTGTTGTGTCTTACTTGCCTATATTGTGTATTCAAGTATGTTTGTTTGACTCATCATATACTTGTGTATTGTTTTGAGCCTAATGCATCTTGATGATATCTTATTTGGCTCTCTTTGAAGTGATTAATGGAACATCCCATTTTGGGGGAGTGATATGCTTTGTGCATCTCTCTTCCTTTAAAATGTGTGTACATGGGTACCACCACTTAGTATTGATATTGCAAGATTATCTAGTCACTATGTGGTGTGCCATACTCATGAGAAATTCAAATTCTAAATATCCATTAATCATCTCTAGTTGAATTTTAGTTGCCTCTTATTTAGAAGAAATGACTTATCACATTATGGGGGAGTAATATGTTTTGTACATATCACAAGCCTAGAAAATGTGAACATATGAGGTTATGCCACTTAGAGTTGATGCTCTTAATTATCTTGTTCCTAGGTGGCATGTTTGCTCAAACAAGCTCCACTTGTAGTAAAAAGATTTTATTGCTCATCTTTTGGTTCTTGTTTGAATAAGAAATTCTTGGTGCGGTTTTTCCTCAAGTACATATCTCTATATCTTATTTGGGACACCGTTTGCTTCAAGTTATTCTAATCATTGCCGTGCGTGATTGTGTGACTAGTTGAAGTTATCAAGAATCTTCATCCATGCATGGTGCTCAATTCTATATACTTATCCTATGCCTTTTATTGTGAAGTTGATCCTTACTAACATTGTGAATACTCCACCGGAAATTATTTCCAATATACTCATTGTCTTTGACAATTGATAACCTTGTATGTGGTTGAATTTTTGGATCATCTTCACCTTGGATTGTTTCTTATTGCCTTATTTTATTTCCAACAAATCCTTGTTGCTCCCATGTGTCTTCCTTGTCCCTTTGAAAAATCTTTTGATAAATTCTCTTGATTCATATCAAGTGTTTGTTTTGGAAGACAAACCTTTTTCTTACGGTACATTGTGCCATTGTGAAAAGTGTATAGGGTTTGGTTTATTTTGTTTGAACCTTGCTCTTTTGGGGAGTTTGCTATCTCATTCTTTCTTACATGATTTATTTGCTTGAATGAGATAAATCCTTGAGCATGTTTGCTTTATTTCATCCTTTATGCTCAATGGTTTCTTCTTAGTTCATTTGTTGAACTTTGTTGAACAAATCTTTTGTGATTTGCGTCTTTGATATATTTTGGACAACAAATTTATTTGGTGACACCTTTATGCCTTATTCGATTCTTTTGGTGTTTTGTCCAAAGTATATCTTTCTTGGATCTTTAAAGTCTTTATGTGTGCTTATATGTAATTTGTTTATATTTGTAGCATGCTTGCTTTGTTTGATCCATTATATAGGGTATACTCCATCAAATCCTAAATGGCTAAGATGTGCATGAAATTCAAATTCATCTAAATATGCACATATTTATATGGAGTGTGTCCTATATATTGTGGTTTGTCTAACCATGTTGGACCCAATAAGTTTGGGGGCCAAGATGTACTTGAATGATGTTTTAGGTACATTGGAGATGCAATGGAGGCTTGTCTCATCTATAAGGAAGGTGTTATCACCATATGAGAATTGGAGTCAAGACTAGGATGATCGATGAACTCCTATCTACTACATCATGCCATTGCTATCTCGGTAACAAGTATCTTATTCATGCATACTCATATAGCATCCAACCTCTTGTAGGTTGCATCTTGGCATGAAATTCTTTATTTCGAAAATATTGAGGTTCTTGAAAAATCCTTTTAAAGAAAACTTCTTATTGTACACTTGAGTAATTTGAGAAGATGCATATGATGGGGATATATATATATCATGTTTATGATTCACCTATCCCAAATATGCCCTCTAGCAATTTATTGCATATCAATTCCTCAAAGAACTCTTATGTGCAATATTGATGAAATTGCGAAATAAATCCGCATTTGTGATACTTGTTGCCTCTCTCAAAACATTCCAACTAGCTTGACTTCCCTTATTGTTGGTTGTGATGTTTTTGAGATTTTACTTGGTTGAAGCTCATTCATATACCATAAGTGAAAATTGGAGCCATAGGCTATATATATGCTTTATTAAGCAAACATCCTTTGGTATATTTTATGACTTCATCTTGGATACCTTGTCTTATCTATTTTGTTAACCTCTTGTGTGTGCATGTTTCTTTATGGATCACTTTGTCCACTTTAGAAACTCATATACATAAGAGCGCTAATCCATCACCTTGATATCCTTGTTCTTTGCCAACCATCTTCTTATCCTTTTGATTTTAGTGTTGTTGGTAAAGAAGATTTATGAGTGCTTAGTTTATTTGTTTTCCTTCTTGCACTCATATCTCGTAATTGTTGGACTAAAGTTGTTCTTGATAAGCATACTCTCTTTATCTTAGTTGTGTTCTAAATGATATATAGGGAGTGAGGATTCCATGTTTGTGCATATTGTATTCAAACGCAAACATTATAAATTGTGCACGAACCTTGGGGAGCTTTCTTATTTTTAGAGCACCATATCTCTCTTATCATGATATCTTTGTTTGTCCAATTGGATCCTTGATTGCTTGCCTTTATTTGTTGAAGCTCACTTCACCATATTATCTTTATGCAATCTTTGATCCTCAATATAGTTTGACTTCCTTCAAGTATTCATCATTGGATATGTGCACTTGATTCCACTCAAATTATGAGAAGTGCACACTTTGGGGAGGAACTCACATTATATTGGCCTTCTAAATTTTTCACCCATTTTGACAATCGATGCCAATGGGGGAGAAGTTTAGAGGGTTTAAGGGAATGGTTTTATACTTAAGCTTGGTTTGTGCTTAAGTGTTTTGCCTCTCATGCATTCCATATTTATATGTCTTGCATGGTTGTATATATATATAGTGGAAACTATCCCAAAGGTTAATCTTGACAACGTATGCAATGAATTCATGTTCATCACACGTGCATACATTGTGGGGGAGTTTTCTCTATATATATTGGTTCTACTCACATCCATTGCATTTGTTGTAGTTGTGTGAGTAGAGCCGGTTTTGATATGGACTAGTTGCTTTGTGTTACTTGACCATATCAAATACAACCTCTTGTATACAACTTATTCTCGGATAAGTTGCGTACTTGTCAATAATATTCATTATATAAACCCTCTTATTGTGGTTGTCATCAATTACCAAAATGGGGGAGATTGTAAGGGTACATTGCCCCTATGTGTGGTTTTGGTAATTAATGACAACCCCTATGGACTAATGTTTTCATTGAGTTTATATGAAGGAATATTCCATAGGTTCTACTTGCTCTCCATGTGTTGGATTCAAGTATGGATGCCATAAAGATAAAGGTATACCTTGTGTATTGGCATCAAGATCATCGGTATGAAGATATATATGTGATATGATCAAGAAGAAGAAATGAAGATGGAGTTCTTATGTGGAACTCAATATTAGCCATGCTCTATCTTAAGTGAGTATGAGAAGATACAAGGTTGAGTTGGGCAAGTTCAAGATGAGCATCTTGTGTGGATCACATGCTTGAAGCTTGCCGTCCATTTGGTGATAGTGAAGATGTGCATCAATGAACCTTTCCCATCATAGTGTATGGGGGAGCATTTGTGAGTATTCACGAAGCGACAATGATCAAGTGATGGGATGCGCAAGGCAAAGGTATGACCTTGATAGGTTTTCCTTTTGCCGGTCTCGAGGTGGTTGATGGGAGACCGGATTATAGGATAGATAGCCGCACTATCAAGAGGGGCTTTCGGTTGGGTAACTTGATCACATCGTCTTAGGGAGCTCAACCTTTTGCATACTTTGCATATCCTTATTGCTTATTGGTGTTTCTCTATGTGAGGTTCTTGAGCTTGTTGATAGCTTTACAACAAGCCCAAGTTCATCGAAAACGGAGTTCACATGCATCTTCTATTGCGTTTTCGAGGTTGGGTGATTTTACCGGTTATTCATGATATAAGGTTCTACCTTTTATATTCATGATAAAATCCCCTCCTACAGATTCTTGGGTTTTCACTTTCCATAAGATAGCATTTGTTGTTATCTTCCAAACAAAATTGGTTTCATGCGATTCGGAGTTCGGGAGCATTTGTTATTAAAGAAAAGGGAAAAGAGAAAAGGATAAAAGAAAAGAAAAGAAAAAAAGAGAGAGGCGTGGCAGCCCGGCCGCCGGTCTGCGGGGCCGCGCTGCCCACCCGGTCACCGACCGGTGGTGACCGGTGCCATCCGGGTGGCATCCAGTGGGCTTGGCCACCCCATCCGGCCCAGGTTACCAACCGGGCCGCCCGGTGGAGGCCCCGGCCGGACCGGCCTCTTCGCCGGCTGGGCTTCAAGCCCCACGCGGCCCACCTGCTCGCCCCGCGCGGCCGCGGCCTATCCGCCGCCTGTGAGCGCCTCCGGCCGCTCCCGGTTGCTGGGCCGGACCGACCGGGCCACCGACCGGGCTCCTCAGTGCCCAGGCCGGTCGGCCGGCCTGGCAACCGGCTGGCCTCCTTTTTTAGCCCGTTTTTAATGCGATTTGCACCCAGTTTTCTCCCCAACGGTTATTTTTCTCCCTAGACTATAAATAGCCCTTCTTCCACCTTGAGCAAGTTAGTTCTTCCTACTCTCTCTCCTCCATTGCTACTATTTGAAGAACTTGCTCTCCCCCTTGATTCCTCCAACCATTCTTGCTCATATTTGAGGATTTGGGAGAGGAGATCTAGATCTACACTTCCACCAAACCGTTTCTTCTCTAAGTGAGGGAATCTCTTGGGATCTAGATCTTGGAGTCTTTGGTTGACTTTCCCCTTGTTCTTCCTCTCCAATCTCATCCTAGCATTCGTTGCTTTGGTGGGATTTGAGTGTGAAGGACTTGAACACCTCCGGTGTTCTTGCTTTGCATCATTGCATAGTGTTGAGCTCTCCACCACGATTTGTTCGAGTGAGAGACCGTGAGCTTGTTACTCTTGGAGGGTGACCTCCTAGTTGGCTTGGTGATTGGTGCTCCGGTGATCTCTTCAAGAAGATTGTGAAGAGGCCCGGGCTTCTCCTTCGTGGAGCTTGTGAAGTGGTTGTGGAGCTTGCCATCTCCGGAGCGGAGGAAAAGCTAACCATAAGGAAAGGGCCATTATCCTTCGTGGGTGTGGTTCGAGAATAGGGTGAGCCTTCGTGGCGCGGGGAATCCTTCGTGGGACCTCCACTCCTCCAAACGTGACGTACCTTGTTGCAAAGCAAGGGAACACGGGAATACATCCTCGTCTCCGCGTGCCTCGGTTATTTCTATACCCGAGCTCTCTTTCCTTGTGATAGCCATCGTGCTTGAAGTACATATATCTTGCTATCACTTGTGCTACATATATCTTGTGCCTATCTTGCTTAGCTCTAGTTGCTATTGTTACACTTAGTTGAGCTTAGCATATTTAGGGTTTGTGCTTGTAAACTAAACGATAGTTTTATTCCGCATTGTTACAAGACAAATCCGCGAGAGTTTGTAATTGCCTATTCACCCCCCCCCTCTAGGCGACATCTCGATCTTTCAGTTCCGTTCTTAGCAACAAAGATTTTGCCTTCGGATCTGTGATAGAAAGTGTACCCTATAGTTTCCTTAGGGTATCCTATGAAGACGCATTTCTTCGCTTTGGGTTCTAGCTTGTCCGGTTGTAACTTCTTTACATAGGCTTCGCAACCCCAAACTTTAAGGAACAGCTTAGGTTTCTTATTAAACCATAATTCATACGGTGTCGTTTCTACGGATTTTGATGGTGCTCTATTTAAAGTGAATGCGGCTGTCTCTAATGCATAACTCCAAAATGATAACGGCAAATCGGTAAGAGACATCATAGAACGAACCATATCTAAGAGAGTTCGATTACGACGTTCGGACACACCGTTACGTTGTGGTGTTCCCAATTGTGAAAGTATTCCGCATTTCTTTAAATGCATGCCAAACTCATAACTCAGATATTCACCTCCGCAGATCGTAGAAATTTGATCTTCTTGTTACGTTGATTTTCTACTTCACTTTGGAATTCCTTAAACTTCTCGAAAGTTTCGGATTTATGTTTCATGAAATAGATATACCCATATCTACTCAGATCATCTGTGAAGGTTAGAATATAACGATAACCACCACGCGATGCTACGCTCATTGGTCCGCACACATCGGTATGTATGATTTCCAATAAGTCAGTAGCTCGCTCCATCATACCAGAAAATGGAGTCTTAGTCATTTTTCCCATTAGACATGCTTCGCATCTATCAAGTGACTCAAAGTCAAGTGATTCAAGTAATCCATCAGTATGGAGTTTCTTCATGCGTTTCACTCCAATATGACCAAGACGACAGTGCCACATATAAGTAGAATTATCATTCAATTTAATTCGCTTAGCATCAATGTTATGTATATGTGTATCACTACTATCGAGATCTAACAGAAATAAGCCATTCTTTTCAGGTGCTCGACCATAAAATATATTATTCATAAAAATAGAACAACCATTATTCTCAGACTTGAATGAATAACCGTCTTGCATTAAACAAGATCCAGATATAATGTTCATGCTCAACGCGGTACAAAATAACAATTATTTAGGCTTAAAACTAATCCCGAAGGTAGATGTAGAGGAAGTGTGCCGACAGCGATCACATCGACTTTGGATCCATTTCCAACGCGCATCGTTACTTCATCTTTCAGTAGTCTTCGTTTATTCTTTAGTTCCTGTTTGAGTTACAAATATGAGCAACCGAACCAGTATCAAATACCCAGTACTAGTACGAGAACCGTGAGATAAACATCTATAACATGTATATCGATATACCTTCTTTCTTCTTCTTGACAAGGCCGCTCTTCAGATCCGCCAAATACTTGGAGCAATTACGCTTCCGGTGTCCCTTCTCCTTGCAGTAATAGCACTCAGCATCAGGCTTAGGGCCGTTCTTAGGTTTCATAGGAGGTGTGGCAGCTTTCTTGCCACCCTTCTTGAATTTTCCCTTAGACTTGCCCTGTTTCTTGAAACTGGTGGTCTTGTTGACCATCAACACTTGGTGCTCTTTCTTGATCTCAATCTCAGCAGCTTTAAGCATGGCGAAGAGTTCAGGTAACTCTTTGTTCATGTTCTGCATATTGTAGTTCATCACAAAGTTCTTGTAACTAGGTGGCAGTGATTGAAGAATACGATTAATCCCCAGTCTGTTAGGAATAACTATTTCCAAGTCATTGAGTTTCTTCGCATGCCCGGTCATAACGAGCATGTGCTCACTAACGGAGCTACCCTCTTCCATCATGCAACTGAAGAAGTGTTTCGATGCTTCATAGCATTCCACGGCCGCATGAGTTTCAAAAATAGTCTTCAACTCTTTGATCAACTCATGTGGATCGTGGTGCTCAAAACGTTTTTGAAGATCGGCTTCCAGACTGCATAGGATGGCACACTGCTTGAGAGTACCGAGTTTTCCGAGTCGCGTAAACATTCTTTACTTCATCGGATTCAGTTTCTGCAGGAGGGTCACCTAGCGGTGCATCAAGCACATATTGCAGATTTCCGCCGAGGAAAATCCTCACATGACGGAACCAGTCGGTGAAGTTGCTACCGTTGCTCTTAAGCTTTTCTTTCTCTAGGAACTGGTTAAAATTGATTGGGGACGCCATATCTACAACATATATTTGCAGTAGTTTAGACTAATGTTTATGACAAATTGAGTTCAAATTTTAATTCAACATAATTAAAAATCTAGATGAACTCCCACTCAAAACAATATCCCTCGCATTGTCTTAGTGATCACACGAACCAAATTCACCGCACCTAAGTCCGATCATCACGAGACAAGGTGTGATTTCAATGGCGAACACTCAAAGTGTTCATCATATCAACCATATGATTCATGCTCTACCTTTCGGTATCACGTGTTCCGAGACCATGTCTGTACATGCTAGGCTCGTCAAGGCCACCTTAGTATCCGCATGTGCAAAACTGTCTTGCACCCGTTGTATGCACTTGTTGATTCTATCACACCCGATCATCACGAGATGCTTCGAAACGACAAGTCTTGGCAACGGTGCTACTAAGGATGAACACTTTATTATCTTGAGATTTTAGTGAGGGATCATCTTATAATGCTACCGTCGCGATCTAAGCAAAATAAGATGCATAAAAGGATTAACATCACATGTAGTTCATATGTGATATGATATGGCCCTTTTATCTTTGCGCCTTTGATCTTCATCTCCAAAGCACGGACATGATCTCCATCATCTTCGGGCATGATCTCCATCATCGTCGGCGTAGCGTCAAGGTCAATGGCGCTGTCTTCATGGTTATTCACCTCATGTAGCAACTATTACAACTACTTTGAAATACTACTCAACATGAAATTTAAAGACAACCATAAGACTCCTGCCGGTTGCCACAATACAATAATGATCATCTCATACATATTCATCATCACATTATGGCCATATCACATCACCAAACCCTGCAAAAACAAGTTAGACGTCTCTAATTTGGTTTGCATGGCTAACAGTAAGGTGATGAGCGGAAATTGCGGAGAGCCGTTACAGGGGGGGTTTGGGCGATTCTGGGCGATCGCCGGCGAATCCGACGATGAGGAGGAGGATGCCGGCGGCTCATCCCCGTCGCCTCTCTCTGCAAGATCGGTGGCCTATCTCTGCAGATCACCAACGCCAATCCCGTGCGATTTACAAGACCTTTCTTCACACTCTTTGAAGAAGAAGGAGAGAAAAAGGAGGATACAAAGAGAGACGGCGACTCTGATGCGAGGTATGGTTTCGCCAATCTTTGATTCATGTATACAGAATCCCTTTGCAGGAACTTCGCATGCGGAAAGGAAACTGCCGGTACTCTCTCCGACGACGTTCTGCCTGGAGACCTTCGATGCAACGGAATGGATCCAGGTACAGCGAAGACGTAGAAAGGTATATTTTCAATCAGATCGCTCATGTGGGCGTGGATCCAAAATCTTGCCAGCATGTTCGCTGGATGATCAACGGCGCTGTGATCGCGGTTTACTTTCAAATTGCCATCGGCTGTGTTCATCGATGGATCAACGGGAGGTTTCTGGAAAAAACTTTTCCCTTAATTCTAACATGGGCCATATGGGCTGTAACAATTCGGATCGTTGGGCTCCTGTGCGAGGCTGTGGTCGATCAGACGAATCCTTGATCGTCAAATTAACTGGAGGGTGTCGGCGTCTGGTAGGGTTTCGATCGTATCCTTTCCACCCGGCTCCTCTCGTTTCCTCCAGGGCGGCGGCTGCTGATCTTCATACCACGATGTCCAATCGTGGTGGTGGCTTCAACTCCAACCGGGGTCGAGGCTACAATGGTGGAGCTGGCCGTGGCAATGGCGGTGGACGGTGGAACGGCGATGGAGGTAACTTTGGCCCTGGCCGTGGAAATAATTTCTTCGAAGGTAGTTCTAGCGGTACTGCTGGTCAGGGAGATGGGAATAGGGACTCTGAGTATCGTGGCGGAGGTTTTGATGGGGTTTTTCGTGCTGGCTATGGGAATTCAGAGGGAGATAGAGGACGATCCAATTATGGGCAGGGATATAATCGTGCTGGAGATCGTCGCCCGTATAACAGCCAAGGGAACTTTACATATCGGCGAACCAACAATGGAACTGGTGCCCGTGATACTAGGCTTGACAGTAATACCAGGTCAGCAAGCTTTGGGTCTGATGTTCAAGGTTTGTCGGCCGAACAAAGTCTGTTGGTGAAAGAGGCTGCGAATGCTTTTGCGAAGCAATTGGCAGGGCTATCAAATGGCACTCAAGGGACTTCACAAAACTCGATTGTTGCTCCATCGGTTGGGCAGCCACCGGCTGCATCGGAACGCCAAACTCAGGGGGTGCAAAGAGCTGAAGCTACCTTATTAGCTGTTGCCGGGATCAATACTCAGGTTGATGATGCAGCCATGAACCAACATTCAGCTGAGGTTCAGATGGCAAAGAAGAAAAAAGGATCTGGATGCTTTAGGTGTGGGCAGGCCGGACATTGTTTGAATGATTGCAAATCAACAATTTGTGACTGTTGCCAAAGTACTGAACACATAACCAGGAACTGTCCTTTACTCAACGCCCCTAAGCCCAATATGGTGATGTATGGTCTGGCTCATGAAGAACTCATGTTTTGGGATGTTCCTATGTCAACAAATGTCAGACCAAGGATAGAGAACACACGTATGGGAAGAGTTACAATTTCTGGTGGTGAACTTACTATACCAGAAATAATTGTTCAGTTACAATGGATAGTACCAGATGAAGCTTATCAGTGGGATGTAGTAAGGGTGGAGGATAATGTGTATCGTGTCAACTTCCCTAGCAAGATGGATTTGGTAAGAGTGCAGCACTTTGGGCGTTTTAATATACCTAATTCTGAAATTTATATGACTTTTGATTTCTGGAAAAGAACTGTTGAACCTATATGGAGGGCACATGAGGTTTGGGTAAGGGTCTATGATTTACCCACTCCGGTTCTGGACGATTACTTAGCCATGTGGGCTATAGGCAATTTGTTTGGCAAGACAACAGATATTGATATCACTTTTACTAGGGCTAATGATGTGCTGCGTATGTATATTATTTGTCTTGACCCTTCTCTCATTCCTGCTCGGATGGACATAAGGGTGCTAGATGATTTTTACAGAATGAGATTTGAAGTTGAGGGTGCTCAACCTGTTCGAGCTGCTGATGTGGTGATGAATGAAGCAAACAATGGAGAAGGTGATATGGAGCATGATGGCCCAAATGGTAATGTTGAGCAACCGGGTTCTGCTGCTGGGAACAATTCTGTTGAAGAACAAGATGGACAAAATGGGTCTGCAAGTTTACCAACTGATGCACAGGGACAGAGACTTGCTCTCTCTCCTTTCCAGTTTGGTGTGGCGGGTTCTGAAATTGCTGTCAATGGGGGGTTGTTTGTTGCTGTTCCGAAGTCTCCAAATGTTTTTTTCAGCAATGAAATTGAGAAACGGCTAAAAGATTTTGAGTGTGTCAAAAACTTGGTGCCTGATTTTACTGATGAAGTGACCAATCAGATACAAGTTCAGAACCTTCCATCACAGGTGTTCGCTGATTCTTTTGATGTTGCTGTTACCACTGTCGGGCAGACTGAGCTCGGCCCAGCCAAGTCGAATACGCAGGAGATTATGCCTGCGGCCCAGCCCAACATGCATGTGGACATGCAGGGCACGTCGATCGGCGACACAGAATCTACGGCAGGCCACATCGCACCTACTACGGTTCTGACTCCTGTAGGGGTCTCCGAGGTATTGACCCATGAAGTTCATGTTTTTGGTTCAAATTCTAATACACAAAATATTGTTTCATCCCCTGATTCTAACATAGCAAAATTGAACAAGATTGTTGATGAGTCTCCAAGGAGGCAGCCTAGCTTGGATGAGGTAATCAAATTTGGTGGTATTTTTCCCAATGCGGAGGTGGGGCTGAGATCAAGTGAAAGACTCAGGGCCCAACCAAATGCCGATGCAACTCAATTGGAGAGGGCAATGATGATTGCCCAACAACGTAATAACCTGCATACTCAAGGTACTATTTTGGATACCCATTCATCCTTTTATGCTTTCTCTGATGAAGATATTATTAGTAGAGCTAAGACACTTGGCATTTCTATGGGTAGTAACTCAAAATCTGAACGGGCTGCCGCACAATTAATCAAGGAAACTGAAAAGAAACGAGTTTTAACTTTCCTAAAAAATGATAAGGCACTAGAGGAAGAGGCTACTTTACCGTCATGCATTGTCGTTAGTCGTGCTTCTGATCTATGTGAGGATTTAGATGATTTTTCTGATGAAAATTTGGATGAACATATAGACATGTTGATTTCCCATTCGGTAGTTAAGCCAAAACGGAAAAAAAAGTCTTATGATAAGACAACTGTTAGGAGAAGTGACAGACTTAGAATTAAAAGAATTAATAAAAAGCAGTTTTGATGGAGGGTTTACGGGGAATGACTTGGAATTGCGAAGGGTTTAGAGATCCAGGGAAGCACCTTTTTGTTACTGAGGCGGTTAAAGAGCATAGACTAGATTTTATTGCTCTTTTAGAAACTGGAAGATCAAACTTTACGGTGAATTTTTTATCGGGGTTAGCTGCGGGAAATGATTTTATGTGGTTCTGTTTACCACCTCATGGCCGTTCGGGAGGAATCCTAGTTGGTATTAATGCACAAACCTTGTTGGTTAAAAAAGTAGATAATGGAGATTTTTGTGTCAAATTGTATTTACGATCTAAGTTAGATGGTTTTGAGTGGATCCTCATCCCTGTGTATGGGGCAGCACAAGATGCCTATAAGTCCGCCTTTCTATCTGAGTTAGTGCGGACGTGTGAGGATGAGAATCTACCAATGTTATTAGCGGGCGACTTTAACATCTTACGTAGAAGAGAAGATAAAAGCAATGATAATTTTAATCCCCGATGGCCTTTTGTGTTTAACGCAATCATTGAGAATTTAAATCTGAGGGAGATTGTACTTTCTGGGAGACAATATACTTGGGCCAGTAGAAGAACTAATCCAACTTATGAAAAATTGGATAGGGTTTTGGCTACTGTTGAGTGGGAACAAAAATTTCCCCTTGTCACTGTGAGGGCACTTACTAGAGCAGGATCAGACCATACACCACTTCTAATTGATTCGGGTCAACATGCACATAGAGGGAATACTGCTAGATTTTCTTTTGAACTGTCTTGGTTTGATGTTGAAGGGTTTCATGCAATGGTTGCTTCTGAATGGGCAGCAACTCCACCCGGACGCTCACCAATTGAAACCTGGCAAAAACGAATTAGACATCTACGCAGATTTTTACGAGGCTGGGCAAAAAACTTAAGTGGCAAATATAGAAAAGAAAGGGAGCGGCGTTTAAGTATTATTGATTGTTTGGATATTAAAGCCGAGACTCAACAATTGTCCAATTCGGAACAAAATAATTTGAAGCTTGCTCATGTTAGCCTTAATAAGCTAAGACGTGAAGAAGAACAAAAATGGGCACAACGGGCCAAAGTTAAACACATACAGGAAGGTGGCTCTAACACGAAATATTTTCATCTTGTTGCAAATGGCAAACATAGAAAGAAAAAGATTTTCCAATTAGAGCAAGAGGAAGGAACGATAGTGGGCAATGATAATTTAAAGGTTTACATTACTGAATATTATAAAAAATTGTTCGGGGAACCTGAAAATAATTCCTTCTCTATGATGGAGAATCATGTGTCGGATATCCCCCAATTAACACCTGAAGAAAATACCATTCTTTCGGCCCCTTTTACGGAGGAGGAAGTCTTTGAGGCTATCTCCCAAATGGAACATAATAAGGCCCCTGGCCCCGATGGTTTTCCCGCAGAATTCTATCAGAATTGTTGGACTGTTGTTAAAAACGACTTAATGGCTTTGTTCACTCAATTGCATAGTGGAGACTTGCCCCTATATAAGTTGAACTTTGGAGTCATTACATTGTTACCCAAGAAGGAAAATGCTACTCAAATTCAACAATACAGACCTATTTGCTTATTAAATGTCAGCTTCAAAATTTTTACTAAGGTTGCTACAATTCGCATTTCTAGGATTGTTCAGAAGATAATTCGACCAACACAGACAGCATTTATGCCAGGGCGCCACATACTTGAAGGTGTGGTAGTCCTGCACGAAACTATCCACGAAATGCATCGGAAAAAATTAGATGGGGTTCTTTTTAAAATTGATTTTGAAAAGGCATACGATAAAGTCAAATGGCCATTTTTACAACAAGTGCTAAGGATGAAAGGTTTTGACCCCAAATGGTGTGATCTGATCAAAAAATTCGTTCAAGGGGGTAGTGTGGGAATTAAAGTTAACGATGATATTGGGCACAATTTTCAAACAAAAAAAGGATTGAGACAAGATGATCCTTTCTCTCCGATTCTTTTTAATATTGTTGCAGATGTACTTGCGATACTGATTGCACGGGCTAGAGAGGAGGGCCAAGTCGGGAGCCTCATTCCACATTTAGTTGATGGGGGAGTATCGATACTCCAGTATGCTGATGATACGATATTGTTTTTGGAACATGACATTCACAAAGCAATTAATATGAAACTTATTCTATCTATGTTTGAACAATTATCTGGTCTAAAAATTAACTTTCATAAGAGTGAGATCTTCTGCTTTGGAAAGGCTAAAGACATGGAAATACAATACAGACAAATTTTTGGTTGTGAGGTTGGAACCTTACCAATTAAATATCTGGGCATACCGGTACACTTTAGAAAACTCAGAAATTTAGAATGGAACCCAATTGAGAACCGCTTTGGAGCAAAACTAGGAACTTGGCGTAGTAAATTACTTTCATACGGAGACAGGTTAACTTTAATTAATTCGGTCTTAACGAGCCTACCAATGTTTATGTTGTCGTTTTTAGAGATTCCTGTAGGGGTCAGAAAACGGTTAGATTTCTATCGGTCCAGCTTCTTTTGGCAAACCGATGAGACAAAGAAAAAATATAGACTCACGAGGTGGAATATGGTGTGTAGACCTAAAGACCAAGGAGGGTTGGGTATTGAAGTTTTAGAACTAAAAAATAAGTGCCTGTTGAGTAAATGGTTGTTTAAGATCCTTACTGAGGAAGGAATGTGGCAACAACTTATTACCAATAAATACATAAAGAATCAGACTTTAGCACAGGTGGAAGCCAAACCCTCAGACTCTCCATTTTGGAAAGGTCTAATGCATGTGAAAGATGACTTTTTTAAAAGAGGAGCCTTCAAATTGGGAAATGGAGAAGACATTCGATTTTGGGAAGATGTCTGGCTTGGAGATACGACACTAGCGCAGCAGTATCCAGCCTTATATAATATCGTACAAACAAAGCATGTTACAGTGTCCACTGTGTTGGCACAAACTCCACTAAATATCGGGTTTAGAAGGGTGTTTAATGATTATAAATGGAATCAATGGATAAATCTGTGTCAACGACTAATGACGGTACAGTTGACGAATTCACCAGATAAATTTGTTTGGAAACTGAATGAGTCCGGCATATATTCTGTTAAATCATTGTATCTTGATCTAATGAATGGCCACACTCCGTTTCTAAGGAAATACTTGTGGAAGTTGAAGATTCCACTAAAAATTAAAATTTTTATGTGGTTCCTAAATAGTAAAGTGTTGCTCACAAAGGATAATTTGGCGAAACGTAAATGGAAGGGTTGTCAGAAATGTTGTTTTTGTAATGAATCAGAAACTATTCACCACCTATTCTTAAAATGCCCTTTTGCTAGAATCATTTGGCGTATTATATTTTGCACATTTAATATACCTCCTCCTGCTAATATTACAAATATGTTTGGAAATTGGCTAAATGGAGTTAAAAAGCCGGATAAGAACAGAATCAGGATTGGCATATCTGCTGTATGTTGGTCTATATGGACAAGTCGGAATGATCTTATTTTTAACAGACAAAAGGGAACAAATTTTTTGCAGGTTATAAGACGGGCGGCCTTCTGGATACAACAATGGGCGTTCCTCCTCCCGGAAGATCAGCGGGAGATTATGGATACTGGATGCAACCGTATGCTGGCGGTTACTCAGGACTTCTTTTTCCTGGCTACTGGGTGGCGACACACTAGTAGAATTCAGAATGGATAGCTTTGTATGCTTCTATTTCTTCCGTTGGTTGATACATGTCTCAACCCTATCTGATCAGTGATGTAAAACTTTTGAACTACAGCTACTTTAAATAAATGAAAGCCGTGTGCATCAATCTGATGCAGAGGCTGGGCAATGCCCCATTTCGAAAAAAAAAACGTGGTTTAGGGTTTTCGATAGAGATCTAATCTACCTACGAACATGAACCACAACGGTGATACTAGTGTTGTCAATAGAAGAGTAAATTGAATCTTCACTATAGTAGGACAGACAGACACCCGCAAAGCCACTTATGCAATACAAGTTGCATGTCGAGCGTGGAGCAAATCTCATGAACGCGGTCATGTAAAGTTAGCCCGAGCCGCTTCATCCCACTATGCCACAAAGATGCAAAGTACCCAAACTAAAGACAACAAAAGCATCAACGCCCACAAACCATTGTGTTCTACTCGTGCAACCATCTATGCATAGACACGGCTCTGATACTGTAGGATAACGTTGCATAGAAAACAAAAATTTCCTACCGCGAACACGAAATCCAAGCCAAGATGCAATCTAGAAGACGGTAGCAATGAGGGGATTATCGAGTCTCACCCTTGAAGAGATTCCAAAGCCTACAAGATGAGGCTCTTGTTGCTGCGGTAGACGTTCACTTGCCGCTTGCAAAAGCGCGTAGAAGATCTTGATCACGATCGCTTCCGGCGCCACGGGCAGCACCTCCGTACTCGGTCACACGTTCGGTTGTTGATGAAGACGACGTCCACCTCCCGTTCCAGCGGGCAGAAGTAGTAGCTCCTCTTGAATCCGGCAGCACGACGGCGTGGTGTCGGTGGTGGTGGAGAAATCCGGCGGAGCTTCGCTAAAGCTACGCGGAATATATAGAGGAGAGGGGGCGGCTAGGGTTTGGGAGGGGTGGCCGGCCACTTCAATGGGGCGGCCAGCTTGTGGTCTTGGGGTGGCCGGCCACTTCAATGGGGCGGCCAGCTTGTGGTCTTGGGGTGGCCGGCCCCCTCCCCTTGGCCCCTCATTATATAGGTGGAAGCCCCAAGTGTTGGTCTCCAAGTCTTCGAATAAGACCCGAACCAAAACCTTCCATATGGGGGGAAACCTACCCAAGCTAGGACTCCCACTAGAGGTGGGAGTTCCACCTCCCATATGGGGGTTCCCCCTAGGGGAGTCCACTTGGGACTCCTCCCCACTAGGGTTGGCCGGCCATGGAGGTGGAGTCCCATGTGGACTCCACCTTCCTGGTGGTTTCTTCCGGACTTTTCTAGAACCTTCTAGAACCTTCCATAGAACCTTCGCGTCAATTTTATTCACATAAAATGACATCATATATATGAATCTTATTCTCCGGACCATTCCTCCTCGTGATGTCCGGGATCTCATCCGGGACTCCGAACAAATATTCGAACTCCATTCCATATTCAAGTTCTACCATTTCAACATCCAACTTTAAGTGTGTCACCCTACGGTTCGCGAACTATGCGGACATGGTTGAGTACTCACTCCGACCAATAACCAATAGCGGGATCTGGAGATCCATAATGGCTCCCACATATTCAAGGATGACTTTAGTGATCGAATGAACCATTCACATACGATACCAATTCCTTTTGTCACGCGATATTTTACTTGTCCGAGGTTTGATCATCGGTATCACTCTATACCTTGTTCAACCTCGTCTCCTCGACAAGTACTCTTTACTCGTACCGTGGTATGTGGTCTCTTATGAACTTATTCATATGCTTGCAAGACATTAGACGACATTCCACCGAGAGGGCCCAGTATATCTATCCGTCATCGGGATGGACAAATCCCACTGTTGATCCATATGCCTCAACTCATACTTTCCGGATACTTAATCCCACCTTTATAACCACCCATTTACGCAGTGGCGTTTGGTGTAATCAAAGTACCTTTCCGGTATAAGTGATTTACATGATCTCATGGTCATAAGGACTAGGTAACTATGTATCGAAAGCTTATAGCAAATAACTTAATGACGAGATCTTATGCTACGCTTAATTGGGTGTGTCCATTACATCATTCATACAATGATATAACCTTGTTATTAATAACATCCAATGTTCATGATTATGAAACTAATCATCCATTAATCAACAAGCTAGTTAAGAGGCATACTAGGGACTTTTTGTTGTTTACATATCACACATGTATCAATGTTTCAGTTAGTACAATTATAGCATGGTATATAAACATTTATCATAAACATAAAGATATATAATAACCACTTTTATTATTGCCTCTTGGGCATATCTCCAACAAAACGACCGCCCGACCGGGTGGAAGACGCACACCTTCCACTTGAGGGCCGGCGAGATGGCCCCTACTCTTCAGGATGTTTCCATGATCCTTGGACTTCCTATTCAGGGCGAGGCACTGTGTATGAACACAGCTTCTGATGGGTGGCGCGGACAGATGGAGGACCTTATTGGCATGGCTCTTCCGCCGCCAGCAGATCCAAAGGCGCGAGCTCCCGCCATCACATCTTTCTCTTGGATTAGGCTTAACTTTGGACAATGCCCGGAAGGGCCAACAGGGACACTATCAGGACGTACACCCGCGTGTACTTGTGGTACATGCTGTCGAGGACTCTCTTTGCTGACAGTGGTGGGAAGCTGGCCCATTGGTGTTGGCTCAAGGCGCTTACGGTGTTGGAGCACCGGTGGAGTTGGGGAACAGCGGCACTTGCCTACCTCTACCGGCAGGTGATGATTTGTTGTATGTACTATTCTTCTATAGTAGTGTGCTAGACAAAGTACTAACCAAATGTCTTATGTACGCAGTTGGACGAAGCTTGTCGCAGGACTGGGAGCGGCGGTATTGGTGGATGCTTGCTCCTACTTTCCGTATGGAGCTGGGACCGCCTATCGGTTGGGCGGCCCAGGATACTCACCGAGAGGCCATGGCCTCATCACCATGACAACCTTGATCGGGGAGCCCACTTGGGCATACCTTTGGGACAATGTCTCCGAGATGACGAGCGATCCAAAGATCATGTACATGCACTACACTGAGGACTTGGACACTCTTACCGCTGAGCAGGTAACCGATCACTCTTTTGCAATCCTAGTTCATAAATTGTATTGGCATGTTGTAAATTCTGAAATATTTTGTATGTGCAGGTGGATTTGGGAGCCATATGGTACCTACTACCATATTGGCGCGGGGATGGCTGACCTCAACCTCAAGTGCCTTGAGGAGGCGCGGTTCTGGCGTATGCGCTGCCCACTCATATGCATGTGGCTTGTTGAATACCACCAGCCGCACAGAGTGATGAGACAGTTTGGGCTGTATCAGGAGTGCCCACCTCAGTGGCAAGACACGGACCACGTGCTTCATAGGTAAACTTCTGGAATCATGCAATACAGAATGCTGGCCCTGTGGAGATTGAAGATGTATAATCTAACTTCTTGATTCTTGCAGGCTTGATAGGCAGCGGCAGAGGAAAATCACAAATTGGCCTGTCCATCATAGCGGCCACGTCACAGCGTTCCAACACTGTTTGGAAGCGATATAGAATGCTGGCCCTGTGGAGATTGTGCCTCGCGACTTGGCCGCTTTCAACAACTATCTCCAATGGTTTCATCAAAGCACGCGTATCGAGTTAGTGAAACCCGCGTATGATGACGACATCTTGGACGACCCCATCGAGTTCGATGAGGTTGCGCAAAGCCAGCACGACATCTATGCTCGCAAAGGGAGATCGACTTCTATTGCTTCCGAGCTGAACTTCGTGGTAATGGATTCTCTCATTAGCTAGTACATCGTCTACATTGGCATGTGCTCGCTTAAATAGTATATAATATGTTTGTCACAGCTGTCCGAGATCCAAAAAACAGCTGAGGAGTGCGAGGTTGTTTGGGATCAGAGCCATAGAGATGAAAAGCCTATCGGACCGTTGCAGCATTTCATTAAGGTACGATCACCAACTTTGAATGTACGCTATTATGTTCGGGTGGCTTTGTAACCATAACTTCCATGACGCAGAACACTGCACGAAAGATGCGGCGGTTAGCCAACTTGCTAGGTTGCCGCGACGCCGAAATTCGTACATCCTCTTTGGAAGAGGCGGAGGTATGGACTATTTTGTTGCTGTCAAACATGTGCTTACTAATTTCAACTTTTGTAATCTCATGTGTTCATATTTTTGAAGATTCCTGAGGATGACGAAATTCTGAGTCAAAGCATAGCTCGAGGCAAGAAGCAAGCCACACGGTCTACTTACCAGTTGAAGCCAAGGGGCAAGGCTCCAAACCGATACACTCCGGACGATTATGTCAACCGAGGAAAGAAGGTTGTGATTGAGGAGGATGAGGCGCCGCCGCGGAGATCATCTTTAAGGAGGACGAGGAACGATGAGCCGTTATCTTCAGACAAGGAGGAGGAGGAGGAGCAGGAGCAGCAACAAGAGCCACGGCAGCGGACGAAAAGGATGGCCGTCCGGAAGCAGCCCGTGAGGAGGGGACGTCGGGGATAGATGGATTTGTTGCTACATGTTCTAAACTCTATGTCATTGCTACGTGTTGTGAACTATATGTCATTTCAAACCATGTCTATTGTTGCTACATGTTGTTTGAATCTATGTGCTTTGATGTGAGCTATGATGTGTGCTATGTGCATGATGTGTGTAAGAAATTGCTATTGAAATTGCTATTGTTGTGTTAAAAACTGTTTAAATAAGGCAAGAATTTTCATGGTTTTAACACAAAGTCAATGTGTGGCGCCCTTCCCACTGGCGCCACACTGCGTGGCGCCCATGGCATCGGCGCCACACATGCCAACTTATATCAACTTCTGGGTCGAAAACATCCAGACGCTTCGGACGATTAGTCCTTAGCCGTTTTGGCGAGCCTCTTTGTGTGGCGCCCGTGGCGTCGGCGCCACACTGTGAAGTGTGGCGCCCGTGGCATCGGCGCCACACAAAGAGCGTCGCCAAACGGCTAAGTCCCAGACGATTTGTCTCACAGTACGTTTTGGTCAATTACAAATGCATGTGTGGGGCCGATAGGAGGGGCGCCACACGTGCTGCCACGTCGGATCGGCGCACCAACTCAGCGTCGAGCGTGCCACGTCGGCTGGGTTAGTGGCGCCGGCCACACTGACGCCGCACTGCCATGTGTGGCGCCCGTGGGAGGGACGCCACACAAAATGGATAGATGGGTGAAATAGTTTACCCGGAGAGTCAGTTTGTACTTTTCTTTCACTTTTAGGTTATTTTGTGTAAATCGCCTCTTACTATAGGATTTAACTAGCCATCACATATTAATTTTATATTTTTTGTATTTCTATAATTTTCCTATTCTATAAATCAAAGGAGCCCTAATTCATCGTGCTGGTTTGTGCAATCTTTTGCTTGCTCCGCTCACTCTACTAGAACACGCCTGCGCAGTGGAGTCATCAATAAGTAAAACCAGCCATCTGTTTCCATCAAAGCACCGATAGGTCACATCCACGGCGACGTTTGCTGCCGCTGCGGTTTTGACCATGCATGCAAAGCTACGGTGCCCTGGCACAGTAACTTTCTGTCTCCGCTGACAAGAGCTGGCTTACCTAAGCCTAGCCACTAGTAGGGTTAGACTAGTGGAGTGGAGATCGAGGTTTTAGCACATAGCACCACTTGTTGGGGCTTCTTTTGCGCGAAACCACAACCACTAATTTTTTTGCACCAAACACCACTATTTGTTGTAAACGTTGCACAAAACACATAAATCACCATTAACAGCCATTATTTAATTGGGCCCACGCTTGCGATTTTATAATCTGCCCCCCGGGCAAAGGTCAAGTGCGGCGTGTGATGATGTGGGGATCGTGGTGGCTGACGATGCCATGGGGCTCGGGTAGATCGAGGCGGCGTTGATTGCCTGGATCAATAGACTGAACGGACGGCAGTGAGTCGGTGATGCATGCTAGCGGTGGCGGACGGCAGTGCAAAGCAGGACATCGACGGGGAGGTTAGCACTATCAGAGGAAGTGCATAGGAAGTGCAGGGACGTCGTCTAGACGAGGGAAATGGCGGAGGAGCGCATGGGATGCGGCGGGGATGGTCGGGGGTGCGCGGATGCTTGGGGAGGCGGTGGCGGATACATGAGCACTGGGAGGATGGTGAGGAACGGGAATCAAACGAGCTGGCGGAAGCTGCGGAGGAGATTGGCAAGGCGGCGGCATTTGGAGACAAGAGACAAAGACTGTTGCATTGATTTTGGGCGCTCTGTTTCGATTCCTTTAGCACCGGATATCCTGAAACAACATCGCCACCCAAAAAGATGTCCATGGGAGAGGTCCGGAGTGGGCCGGTGAGGGAGAGCTCCCTTCTCCGCCCACGTGCCCCTCCCCGCGGACGCTTGCCGCCACGGAGCTGTGGTGATGATGCTAACCATGATTGAACTCCTCTGTTCTCATTAAAAAAAAAACTTCTCTGTTCATCTATATCCAGCAAAGAGCTTGTGAAATCCATGTTGCATGCCGCATTAATTATGAAAGTGGGCCTAATATGGTTAATTCCCCGTTAAGACTCCTAATTGAGGTATTTGTGTTTTGTGCAAATCGTTACCCCAAACATTGGTATTTGGTGCAAAGAAATATCATTGTTGTGGTTCTGTGCAAAAGAAGCCCCAACAGTTGGTGTGATCTGCTATTTCCTCGTGGAGATCCAATTCTAGTTAGCTGACTATAAAGATTAAAATAGTATATTACTGTTTAGTTGGAGATGAGAGAGAGGAGAAGGGAGAAGTAGAGTGACTCTTATGCAAGAGTTGGCTCTAGCATGTGCTCCTAGTCACTTTGTTAGAGTGAAATGTGGGTCATACGTTGATAAAGAACTACATTTTTATAGCTCACTATTGTATTTGTTGGCTCTAAGTTGGCTATAGATGACATGACACTTGGCTTATGCTAGCAGCTGACTACACTATTAGAATTGCTCTGACTTAACTTGTCAATGGGCTCGATCAGTAGCGCCTCCAAACATACTCCCTCACTCCAAAAATAAAGCTAAGAGTCATCAGTTACCATATCCCATCTCTACTACTGTTCTCTGATGTATGGGGTCCGGCTCCTAGCTCTGTTGGCAAACAATCATATTATGTAAGCTTTATTGATGATTATAGCAAGTTTACGTGGATCTATTTGCTCAAAAAGCGTTCTGATGTTTATCAAGTGTTTCTTAACTTCTAGCAACTTGTTGAACGAAGATTTAATCACAAAATTATTACTATGCAAACTGATTGGGTGGTGAATATGAAAAACTCCATGGTTTCTTTCAGAAAGTGGGTATCACTCATCATGTTTCGTGTCCTCATACACATCAACAAAATGGCTTCACTGAACGCAAACATAGACACATTGTTGAGGTTGGTATCGCTTTGCTTGCTAATGCTTCCATGCCTTTAAAATTTTGGAATGAAGCTTTTCTCACCATCACCTTCCTCATCAACATGCTTCCCACTAAAGTACTTGATCTTCTAACACCCACTAAAAAACTCCTCAATGTTAAACCCACATATGATGGCCTTCCCGTTTTTTGATGTGCATATGGTACCAGATTTGCTAGAGGTCATTCAAATTTGCAAGGGCACGATCCAAAAACTCGTCAGCTCAGCGCCTTCACAGGTACAACCAAAAGCGGTTCCAGTTGAGGCCGAGGCGACGTGCTTCATGTAAGGGAGGGTCTAGAAATCAGTTGACTGATACTTAATAAATCTCAGTCGCTGATTTCAGCACTTTATTAAGCCATCGTGGATTGTTTGCTTAGTCGCTGAAGTCGGTAGCTACGGCAGTCTATGACTCTACGTTCGACTAAGTATTGCTTATGTGTTGCTCTAAGATGTGCACGCGACTCTTTCGGTAACATCGGTGGGTGTATAAAAGAAAAAAATAAAGCTTTGTACTTGTATATCTGATTAGGAAAATCTTAGTTGCAACCGAGGTGAAAATGAAAAGTCTCAGTTGCAACCCACATGTAACTGAAAAATCGTTGGTCGCAACATTGGTATGGAAAAATCTCAGGTACAACCCACATGTAAGTGGAAAAAACTAAGTTGCAACCGACATGTAACTGGATTTTTTTTTCGTTGCACGCCACGTGCAACTGGAAAAATCTCAGTTGCATGCCGACATGCAACTAGAAAAAATCTCGGTTACAACTGGAAAAAATCTCCGTTACAACCCACATACAACTTAGAAAATCTCAGTTACAACCCACATACAACTAGAAAAGAAGACTTAATTGCAACCTACATGTAACTGTGAAAATCTCAGTTACAAACAATGTGGTGATTTTTAGAAGCTGCAATCTCCGTGTGGAGATCTTTTTTTGGCAAGGGACAACAACTGAGCAACAAAAAAAAGAATCAGAAAAAAACCCCACATGCTACAAGGGCCAAGAAGTAAAGCAAGCAGCCCAGCCCACGAAGGCATGACCAAAATTTAGGGTGCAGCCTGCATGCTCGTGGAACTGGAACCAGGGCAGCACAAATCTAAATACAACTAGTCCAATAATAACTGATTAGGTGACTTAGACATATTAAAAATCAGGCGTTTGTAGCAAAACCACTCATTTTTTTGAAAATGGGCACTTTATTACTTTAAGCAATAGACCCGGTCTCTATATAGCTAGGATGCACACAACCGTATAAATATCTGTTACAAACCACGAAACCATCCGACGATAAAAACCAAAGTTCTCGATAAAAAAACTAGCTAGGTGGATCCAGGCGAAGATCACGCTGCCACCCATGTTGGGAAAAAATATCCCTAGCCGTATCCTCCAATCGTGAAGACACCTTCATAAAGAGGTCTCGATGCTCTATCCGCTGAAGAGGCAACCATGAGCGAAGCGTAGCTGTGCATCGGTATATGACCTGCATAAGAGAGGAATAAATATTATTAAAAATCTTGTCATTTCTACATAGCCAGAGCGACCAAATAATGGCAATCGCTCCCATCCTAATAAGACGCTTAAACTTAACAGCCACACAATTGAGCCAATTATCAAATATATTGGCAACACTATGCGGTGGGTATAAGGTAGACCCTATTTGGACAGCTAACAATATAGACCTAGCAAACTTACACTGGAAGAACAAATGTTTAATAGTCTTGTCTTGGTGACAGAAAACACACTTTTTACTTTCATGTCAGTTATGTTTGGCAGGATTATCTTTAGTGAGAATGACCCCACGAAGAAGATACCATGCAAACACAGCAATACCGCTCATGTAATCATGTCCTCCTTCACGCCTTTCTACCCTTGCAGCATTTGTATCTCTCCAGCGCGTGCTTCGCGAGGCAGATCACCTGTTCCTCAGAAACCAGAACTTGCTGCACCGCCGCTGCAAACTTGGCGTGTTCAGGCTCCGCCATGTTCTGCTTTAGTTGCTGCCGCAGAGCGAGAACCTCCGCGTCCCGCACCACCAGCTTTTTCTCCAGCTCCACTCTAGTAGCGATTTGCTCGGCCAGCTTCTTCTCCAGCTCCAGCGCATAGGAGGACGCATAGTTCACTTTCTGCAGGCGCGCGTCGGTAAGCCGAACAAAAATACAATGTCACAAGGAACAAAAATCAGATGCAGCCTCGAATAGATTAACATGTACCTCCCCGGCGGCGGCGACGTCTTGTGCGTCTCGTACTGGCAAGTGCCGAGGCTTGGGCTTGAAGCCAGGCGGTGCACACAAGCAGGTAGCCGAACAGCCGTGGTGAGCAGGCAGAGAGCTCAGTTCAGATTGGCAGGGTAAGTTGTTTGAGTTGGCCTCCTCCCTGTTCCTCTTCTTCCCGGACAGCACCGACGTGTCGCCGCTTGACTCTGTTTTCACCTTCTCCGTCCTCGACGCCGACGGCACCGCTCTGTTCGCGGATTGATACGTCCCTAACGCACAGCACGGAAGTAAATTATCTGCTCACTCGAGGACAACGGAAATCGTGACATGAGTGTCGCGAACGCGCGCGTTTACCTTTGGCACGAGCAGAAGTAGGACGAGAGGAAGCCGGTGGCAGTGGTGATCCACCGGCGAGGCTGGAGGAGAAGGCTGCATCAAGATTGGTCTTGCGGAGATATGTCTGTAGATCAAACGCGGATCCATTAGCGACTCTAGCGTCAATTAACTTCGCCACCGATTTCGACTGCTGGCTTGTGAGCACCGGATCAGTCAGCTGGGACGGCGGTTCGCCCCAACGCACGGGGCATGGCCATGGCTCCGGTGACGTCAGGAAGAAGAACGTCTCCTTCCACCCCTTGTTGGAATCCGGCAGCCCAGTGAAGAGCGTCCCGGCGGCTTTGTCTTTCTTGGCCACGAAAAAGTACCAGCCCCTGAGCGTGGCGTAGGAGCCCAGCTTGAAGAAATGCCGGAACACGGCTACCGACAGAGGCACGCCGGCGCCGTGGCAGAGCACGACGAACCCCGCCAGGATGCGCCACCCATTGGGCGTGATCTGGCTCGGCGCGAGGCGGAAGTGGGTGAGCACTTTGGAGAAGAAGACGTGGAGAGGGATGCGCATCCCGGCCTCCAGCGCGTGCGCGTACACGCACACGGCCCCATCTGGCGGTGGCGCGCAGGCGCGCCGTTCGCCGGCCGGTTGCGCCGTGTAGACCTTCGGGACGCCGTGTTTCCTGCAGAGGTCGTCGATGGCGCGCTGCCTTCTAAACAACGAGGTGTAGTCCTCAGCCTTGGTAGCAGCTGAGAGCGTCGGTGCGGCGACAACGCCGGCCACGGTTCTGCTGCTGCCCATGTTGGCGGCGTCCGTGGCGAGGGCGCGGGCGGAGCGTGGAGAGGTGGCGCCCATGATCTTGATGGAGGACGTGGAGGAGTCGTACGAGGAAGACATCGCGTTTTGCAGCTTGAGCTCTGGGATTGTCTTGCGTGCTCGTCGTGCAGGATGAATAAATAGACGAGGATGGAAGCAAAGGAGTCATCCTCGTGTGGCGTCGAGCTCAGTTTTGACTCGAGTCTACACAGTGGGAAACGCAACGTTTTGGGACATGCGCGTACATGCATAGGTGGGCCGAGTACGTCGGTACATTTCTCCATGCGCAATCAAAGAAATTCGAGATTGTTTTATCTTTTAATTTTATTTAACTGTTTCTCGTACTGGTCTCACTCATATTAGTGCCCACGGGTATAGAGCCCAATTCAATAGAGGAGACGTGTACTCTTTCAGATTTATAGTGCTAGTAGCTTTCACTGGATTTTAATTAACCATATTCTTTCTCCTACATCAAATTAAAACATAGGGACATGTTTGATTTGTATGATAGAAAAACGTAGAATTGAACTTCAATTCCATTGTAGAGTTTCATTTGTTTTAAACTTGCTCTCAAGTGTGTATGCCAACTACCACGTGTACTCTTTGGATGAAAAAATGGAGCCATTCTCGCATCGTTCCTCTAATTTCCTCTTCTATCATGCTTGCCTGTCATGGAGACCGATGAACATTTGCAAGGCCTAGACCTCAATGAATCGATCTACTGGGAAGATATTGATGAAGAGTACATCGGGGACATTTTCGAACTAAACTAAGAATGATGATGTTACGTTGGCTATACTTCGAACTTCATGTTTTCAGCCTACGCACCACTATTTCGCATTCTGAGGTTTCTTGTATTATATCACTAAACAAGACTAGATAGTGAAGGTTAGACTCTCTTTTAAAGGATCCAAAATAAATGAAGCCCACATAGCACATAGGCTCCATAATAATAGCCCATAAAGTTATTAATCCAAAGACGATTCGGTGATATAGATGGAGAATATTATGTTGTTAGAAAAACTACTTTTGTGATATACTCCGTTCTGAAATAGTCTACATTCTAGCCCCAAAATTTGTTCTGAAATACTCTACATTCTAGCTTTTAGTCAATAACAACACTGAAAACGAGGTGGTTTTACTCTTTTTATTGGATGTTGTTATTTTCAATGTAGCTTGGATTGGTTGTTCAAATATCTAAGTAGTACTAATAAATGCACTACTAATTTATCTCATTTTTCTAGAATGTAGACTAAATCAGAACGAAGGGAGTATGCCTCTTCTTTGAAGGGAGTATGCCTCTTCTTTTGTGATATACTCCGTTCTGAAATAGTCTACATTCTAGCCCCAAAATTTGTTCTGAAATACTCTACATTCTAGCTTTTAGTCAATAACAACATTGAAAACGAGGTGGTTTTACTCTTTTTATTGGATGTTGTTATTTTCAATGTAGCTTGGATTGGTTGTTCAAATATCTAAGTAGTACTAATAAATGCACTACTAATTTATCTCATTTTTTCTAGAATGTAGACTAAATCAGAACGAAGGGAGTATGCCTCTTCTTTGGGTAATCTATCTAGGGAGTTTTCACGCATATAACCAGGGTGGCAAAATGTGAGTTTGGACCTAGATGTTCAATTGTTTTAAAACATTGGTTTATTCAATTGTTCATTAGCATAATCATGGCAATATTTGATTATTTTTTGTATTAGTTTAAGCAAAATATTATTTGTATTTGGAGCCATACAATTTGTACTAAATAAATTTAGTCTTTAGATACATCCCGAAAAACATGTTGTAGATTTGTCTAAATTTAGCTTTAGATAGAACATCTAAATTTCGAAATCCACGACATTTTTTTCAGAACAAGAGAATACAAAGAAATTTTAATTTCGTGTGTCAATTCTGTTGCAACGGATGAACATTTTCTTAGTAGTTATAGATATATAATGGATGGTAAGAAGTAATGCGAAATAATTTTAGATTTGTGATTAATATCGAATCTAATACTAACTCTATGCATAAAAGAATGTCAAATATTTATGTCTCGAATACTTTTTAGCGTATAGATATATCAGAATATGGACAAAATCTTTAACATCTTTTTATGGAGTGGTATAAAAATTGTTGGTCAAATTTAAATCTGAACTGCTGATTGTTAGAAAGTGCTGATTTTTCAGTTTGTTGGCAGAATTAAATGCTTGTTAACCATGTGCATTCTATTTCCAGGTCGCAGACTCACAAAACCTCATCACGCTAGAGTTGTTTCCAGTGGAACAACAAGCCTCGTGTAGAGCCGGAGGCGCCTGCTTCATGTCCTCCTTGCGGCGTACCTACCCTTCCAGTTTTTGTACACCTCCAGCGCGTGCTCCGCGTGGCGCATCGCGCGTTCTTCAGACCCAAGAAGCTGTTGCAGCGCCGCTGCAAACTCAGCGTTTTCAGGCACCGAATTGCCGTGCTTTAGCTGCCCCCGCAGAGAGACAAGCTCCGCGTCCCGCACAACCAGCTTCTTCTCCAGCTCCGCCTTCGACGCGACATGCTCAGCTAACTTCCAACGCATAGGAGGACGCGTAGCTCACTGTCTGCATAGATTAAATCTGATCGGATACTGAAACGCTGCTTCTAATTATGAAGCGCGCAGGGAGAAATGTAGCATTACCTGGAGCATTGATTCGTAGGTCGACGGGAACTTCCGCGCAGCCTCCCCGCCGGTGCTGTCGACCGCCGGTGTGACTTGTATGGGCGAGTGCCGTGGCTTCGGGTCGAAGCCCGGCGGGACACCCAAGCCGGTCGCCGAACAGCTGTGGTCGGCAGGCAGCGAACTCAGCTCAGAATGGCAGGGTTCGCCGTTTGAGTTGGCCTCCTCCCGGTTCCTCTTTTTCCCATACAGTACCGACGCACGGCTGCCTGGCTCTGTTTTCACCTTCGTCAGCTGATCCGTCCCTAAGTCCAATACACAACTCGGAAGTAAATTATTTGCCCACCGGACCATGGAGATCGTGAGCGCGTTTACCTTTGGCACCAGTAGAAGTACAACGAACCGAAGCCGGTGATTCGCCGGTCAGCCTGGGGGAGAAGGCTGCGGCGAGACTGGTCTCGGAGAGGCAAGTCCGGAGATCAACCGCACCACCGCTTGCGGCTAGCAATTTTGTTAGAGTAATCTTGGGTCTAGTTTACTTAGGTTTCCTAATTAGATGAGTTTTCCTTGTTGCACTCGTATGTGAGCTTCTAGTCTATACCAGGAGTATAGGACTAGAGATCATGTATGAGTCAGGTTAGTTCTAGCCTAGTTTGTATTACGAGCAGTCCGGCTAGGACTCTGTGTCCGTGTGCGTTAGGTAGAGTCTCTCGTGTAGGATTAGCTGTTGGTATTCATGTTGGTTTAGAGTACAGGAACAGGCTTCGGTGAGCTGCATATCGCGATGCTGCAGGTCTAATGATTTTAGTTGTTCGAGAACCGCGAATAAAGGGAGGGCGCGTGGCCAGGGTGGGGTCTTTAGTCGCGTTGGCGGCCAACCGCGATAAAGGGCGCCTTTAGTCGCGGTTGGCCAACCACTAAAGCCCTCCCCATATATACCCATCCAGCAGCCAACACTTAGCCATTTGGTGCCATTCTCTTCACAAGCTTCACAAGTGGGTGTTAGGTTTGCTTTTGGTTCCTCTTATGCACATAAGGTGTTTGATGAAATGCCCCAAGAGCATGAAACAAACATGATATGAAGTGTTGGAGCCACACTTGAGCTTTCTCATTTATTTTTTCCTCCTCGATCGCGGTTAGCAACTTGAACCTTTGATGTGTCGTTGATAAAATGTGCATGTGTGTGTAGTTCATTGTTTAATTTATATTGTTTGTAGCTAGTTAGTTTAACAAATGCATGATGGTTAATTATATATTTTATATTATAATAATGCAGATGAATCGACAATGGATGTACGGTAACCGACTCTCCGGCGAGTTCAGTACGGGTTTGAAAGATTTCCTCGTAGTGGCTAATGCGAACAAGGGGGGTTTTGTTATCTGTCCATGTGTTAAATGTAAGAATCAAGGGTTACTCTTCCTCAAGAGATGTTCACATGCACCTGCTTCGGCACGGTTTCATGCCAAGCTATAATTGTTGGACCAAGCATGGAGAAAGAGGGGTTATAATGGAAGAAGATGAAGAAGGGGATGATTTCATCGATGAAAGCTATCTTGCTCATTTCGGTGATACTTTCATGGAGGATGCTGAAGGGGAAGGGGAAGGTGAAGGGGAAGGTGAAGAAGAGGCACGTGATGATCCCGTTGATGATCTTGGTCGGACCATTGCTGATGCACGGAGACGAAACTGAAAAAGAGAGGGAGAATTTGGATCGCATGTTAGAGGATCACGGAAGGCGCTGTACCCCGGATGCGATGATGGTCTGAAAAGCTGGGCTGCACACTGGATTTGCTGAGATGGAAGGCACAGGTGTAGCTGACTCGGCATTTGAAAACTTGCTGAAAATGTTGAAGAATATGTTTCCAAAGAATAACGAGTTGCCCGCCACGTACGAAGCAAAGAAGGTTGTCTGCCCTCTAGGTTTAGAGGTTCTCGAAGATACATGCATGCATCAACGACTGCATCCTCTACCGCGGTGAATACGAGAATTTTAATGAATGCCCAGTATGCACTGCATTGCGTTATAAGATCGAGGCGATGACCCTGGTGACGATGTTGAGGGCCGAAACCCGGAAGAGGGTTCCCGCCAAGGTGATGTGGTATGCTCCTATAATACCACGGTTGAAACGTCTGTTTCAGAACAAAGAGCATGCCAAGTTGTTGCGATGGCACAAAGAGGACCGTAAGTCGGACGGGGAGTTGAGACACCCCGCAGATGGAACGCAATGGAGAAAGATCGATAGAGAGTTCAAAGATTTTGCAGCTGACGCAAGGAACATAAGATTTGGTCTAAGTACGGATGGCATGAATCCTTTTGGCGAGCAGAGCTCCAGCCATAGTACCTGGCCCGTGACTCTATGCATCTACAACCTTTCTCCTTGGTTGTGCATGAAGCGGAAGTTCATTATGATGCCAGCTCATCCAAGGTCCGAAGCAACCCGGCAACGACATCGATGTGTACCTAAGGCCATTAGTTGATGAACTTTTACAGCTGTGGGGCAGACCTGGTGTCCGTGTGTGGGATGAGCACAAAGAAGAGGAATTTGACCTACGAGCGTTGCTTTTCGTAACCATCAACGATTGGCCTGCTCTTAGTAACCTTTCGGGACTGTCAAATAAGGGATACAATGCATGCACGCACTGCTTACATGAGACTGAAAGTGTACATTTGCCACATTGTAAGAAGAACGTGTACCTTGGGCATCGTCGATTTCTTCCGAAAGGTCATCCAAGAAAGAAAGGCAAGCATTACAACGGCAAGGCAGATCACCGGCCGAAGCCTGCGGAACACACTGGTGCTGAGGTATTTGATATGGTCAAGGGTTTGAAAGTCATCTTTGGAAAGGGTCCCGGACAATCATTCCGAAGGAGCTGACGGGCACGTAGCCATGTGGAAGAAGAAATCTATATTCTGGGAGCTAGAATATTGGAAAGTCCTAGAAGTCCGCTCTGCAATCGACGTGATGCACATTACGAAGAATATTTGCGTGAACATCCTAAGCTTCTTGGGCGTGTATGGGAAGTCAAATGATACAAAGGAAGCACGGCAGGACCAGCAAAGTTTGAAAGACCTGATGACCAGCATCCGGAACGGTTTCAAGGTCGTGCCAGCTACGCTCTGAGCAAAGAAGAGAAGGTCATCTTTTTTGAATGCCTGAGCAGTATGAAGGTCCCGTCAGGATTCTCGTCCAATATAAAGGGAATAATAAACATGGCGAAGAAAAAGTTCCAAAACCTGAAGTCTCACGACTGCCACGTGATTATGACGCAATTGCTTCCGATTGCTTTGAGGGGGCTCCTGCCGGAAAATGTTCGAGTAGCCATTGTGAAGCTATGTGCATTCCTCAATGCAATCTCTCGGAAGGTAATCAATCCAAGTTCTACCACGGTTACAGAACGATGTGATCCAATGTCTTGTCGTTTCGAGTTGGTGTTCCCGCCATCCTTCTTTAATATTATGACGCACCTCCTGGTTCACCTAGTCGATGAGATTTCCATTCTCGGTCCTGTATTTCTACACAATATGTTCCCCTTCGAGAGGTTCATGGGAGTATTAAAGAAATATGTTCGTAACCGTGCTAGGCCAGAAGGAAGCATCGCCAAGGGCTATGGAAATGAGGAGGTAATTGAGTTTTGTGTTGACTTTGTTCCTGACCTTAAGCCGATTGGTCTTCCTCAATCGCGGCACGAGGGGAGACTAAGTGGAAAAGGCACGATCGGAAGGAAATCAATGATATGTATGGACGGCCATTCTCTGACTGAAGCACACCACACAGTTCTGACCAATTCCAGCTTGGTGGCTCCGTACTTTGAGAAACACAAGAATATTTTACGCTCGGACAACCCTGGGAAGCCTGAATCCTGGATTAGGAAGGCCCACATGGAGACTTTCGGCAGTTGGTTGAGAAAACATTTAATGAGTGACAATAAGGTTGTAGATCAGCTGTACATGTTGGCCAAGACACCATCTTCGACTATAACGACTTTCCAAGGGTACGAGATAAATGGGAATACATTTTACACGATCGCCCAAGATAAAAAGAGCACCAACCAAAACAGTGGTGTCCGCTTTGATGCAGCAACCGAGAATGGGCAAAAGGTCACATATTATGGTTACATAGAGGAGATATGGGAACTTGACTATGGACCCTCCTTTAGGGTCCCTTTGTTCCGGTGCAAATGGTTCAAGCTAACAGAGGTGGGGTAAAGGTGGACCAGCAATACGGAATGACAATGGTGGATTTCAACAATCTTGGTTATCTTGATGAACCATTCGTCCTAGCGAAAGATGTCGCTCAGGTTTTCTATGTGAAGGACATGAGTAGCAAACCGAGGAAACGGAAAGATAAGAAAACGATCAGTACATCATGCGATGATCCAAAGCGCCACATTGTTCTTTCAGGGAAAAGAAACATCGTGGGAGTGGAGGACAAGACAGACATGTCAGAAGATTATAATATGTTTGCTGAAATTCCGCCCTTCAAAGTGAACACCGACCCAAGCATTAAGTTAAATGATGAGGATGCTCCATAGATACGGCACAATCGTAAGCAAGCAGGGACACAAGGGAAGAAATGATGTGTAATAATTTATTGTACCAAACTTTGTTGAATGAATCATGTGAATTATATTACCCGTGATGTGTTTGGTGTCCATTTTCGAATGATTCAATTGACTCGAGATAGCACTGATGATACATGAAATTTGGAGTGACTAAGTCATACTCCTGCATACATGAAATTTGGAGTGACTAAGTCATACTCCTGCATATAGGAAATTTGGAGTGACTAAGTCATACTCCTACATACATGAAATTTGGAGTGATTTAGTCATACTCCTGCCTAGGCGTATAATATGCATACTCCTGCATATAGGAAATTTGTATTTTTAAGAATTTGAATTGAATTAGTTTTATTTTTCTGAATTTTTTGATATATTATTTGTATTTTATGATTCTGAAATGAATTAGTTTTATTTTCTGAATTGAAAAAGAAAAGTAATTTGAAAAAAGACCTTTAGTCGCGGTTGGCCTCGCCAACCGCGACTAAAGGGTCCTTCAGCGCGGGAACGAAAAACCCGGCGAAAAACCCTTTAGTCGCGGTTGGTCTGGCCAACCGCGACTAAAGGGTACCCTTTAGTCGCGGTCGCGTTCCCAACCGCGACTAAAGGGGGGGATATGCGCGCGGCGCCAAGCGCCACTCTTCTTCTTTCCTCTGCAGAGTCCGTGCTCGCCGCCGCGCCTCCTCGACGCCCTCGTCGCCGCGCCGAACTCCTCCGCCGCCGCCGTACGTTGCTGCGCGCCGTCGCCCCCGCTCCTCCCCGCCGTGCTGCGCCCGTCCTCCTCCCCTCCTCCGCCCGGCCACGGCCGCGTCCCCCTCTCGTTCACGCTCGCCCGCGCGGCGCCAGCCGCGCTGCCGCCGCATTCCCCCGGCGCCGCCGAAGCGGTTGAACGGAGATGCATTTTTTTTTTATTTTTGTTTTTTAGTTTTAACTAGTTAATTAGTTTTAGAAAACGGTAAAATTTGATAATTAACAAAAAAAACTATAAACTTAAAAAGAACTAAATTTTGTAAACTTAACAAAAAGAACTATAAACTTAAAAAGAACTTATCATAAAAGTTTTCGGGACTATATACTTAACAAAAAGAACTATAAACTTAAAAAGAACTAAATTTTAAGAACTTAAAAAGAACTATAAACTTAAAAAGAACTAAATTTTGTAAACTTAACAAAAAGAACTATAAACTTAAAAAGAACTTATCATAAAAGTTTTCGGGACTATATACTTAACAAAAAGAACTATAAACTTAAAAAGAACTAAATTTTAAGAACTTAAAAAGAACTAAATTTTAACTATATACTTAACAAAAAGAACTTAAAAAACTTAAAATTTTGTAATTTTGTAATTATGTTTGTTATTTTTAATTTTAACTATATAATTAACTATAACTCCTTCGTCGTTGTCGCCGTGGTGTCGCCGCCGTACCGTCGCCAACACCGTCAACGCCGTCAAACGCTACCTATTCATAAAAATGTAACGCCGTCAACGCTACCGCCTCTATTCAACGCGCCAACGCCAACGCCGTCAACGCGCCACCGCCACCGCGAGGGTTATGTGTCCTCGTCACCGCCACCGCCCTTTCGCCACCGCTTTCGCCACCGCCACCGTTCTCTCGGTCACGCGGTCACTGCGTCCTCTCTCGCCCTCGTCGCCGTCTCTTTATATGTAGAAGAGATGTGATAATGCTGGCATATACACAATTAATTTGTTTTGACTACATGTTTTCAGGACTGACATATGGCGGACGATAGAGCTGACACGATTCTGGACAACTATGATCCGGACGCTGAAGACCATATGTTCGGCATCATCAAATTCCATATGTGCCGACCGGAGAAGAAGAAGATGATATCTCTTCTTATCTGAACCTTGAGTGTGAAGATGAAGGGCGCCGTCAGCAAGCAGATGATGCCGAAGAAACGTCGATAAACGACGATCTTCAATTGGAAGTAGCAACCACCTCCGGCGCCGAGGTATATATATATACATATTGAGCGTCTGGTGATACAAACTAACTGATTTGAATAAATGTGTGTGTACTAACGCGCGCCTCTCTTTCTTATTTTAGCCCTCGGCCGGATCGTCGAAAAAATCGAGTACGTCGTCAAAGCGTGGCGCAACCAAGACGATGAAAGCAGGAGAAACATGCACCATCGATGTTGTCGACGAAGCAACCCAGGCCGCTGGAGCCCAAGAACGCCACCAAGTTTGTCGGCCAATGCGGAGCCGTTGTTAGAGACAACGTCTCGATCACCCGCCAGGAGTGGAATGAGCCAAAGAAGGCACGTGTTGGTTTCACTTTTGTCGATAAGAGAGAAAAAAAGATTGCTTCAACAAGCTTATGGAACATTTCGTTCTACCTCCGGAATACCGCAAATACGATGAGGAGGGTAACAAGATTGCGGAAAACAAGAAGAGGCGCAAGCTAGTCAAACAGTTCGCTCTTTCTAGGATGGCCAACGCATTCCGGAAATACAAGCAAAATCTAGCCCATGACTTTGTCAACCAGGGCAAGACTCCGGATTTCAAAGGACAATATGAGAAACCGCAACATGATTGGCCAGAATTTGTGAAGCAAAAGAAATCGGAGCAGTTCCTTGAACTATCGAAAAAAAATAAGGAAAATGCGGCCAAGAAGGAGTACAATCATAAAATGGGGCCAGGAGGGTATCGCTTTTGGCAGCCTAAGTGGGAGAAGATGGAGAACGAGCTGAGGGCGCGAGGAATCCGTCCAGGTACGGAGGGATGGGACCCAAGGGCCAAAAGCTGGTGGTACGGGCATGGGGATCGGAACCCGGAGACAGGGGAGTGTGTTTACCAGGGCAAAATAATTACACCCACCAAAAAGCTTATTGAGGCAATGAGGGAGGCTCAAGAGGGGAGGATCAGGTTCAACAGAGAGAACGACGCCCTGACAAAAGCCCTCGGGAATCCGAACACGGAGGACGTATACGAGGCATGGGGCCCATTCCGTGGAAAGTAGGGTTCCCCAGAACGATGACCCGTACGGTTACAGAAGCCGTAAGAGAAAGATGGATCGGGATGCGATGTTGTGGCGAAGTTGGTAACGGAAATGGATGTGATGAAGAAAACCGTGAGTGTACTAGTAGCCGAAAGAGAGGCAGCTCGGGCGCAGCATGCTGAAGATCATCCAATGGATCTCGGAAGCCAGCAGCGGAGAAGCAGCGTGGCTTCCACGGAGGCCTCACCGGCTGGTGCACCGACGATAGAAATTACTGCACCGGAGCCTCGGTGGTCAAATTACTGCACCGGAGCCTCCTCGCTACCCCGTGGACGATATAAAGGAGATGAAAGCATGTCATCTGTATTATCCTATCGGGAACATGTCCATGAAGGTAGCCATCGGCAGTGCTTTACCTGGAGCACTCCACCACAACAACCCCATTCAAGATGGCTATGCTCGTGTGACGGTGGAGGAGATAGTCCAAGGGTTTGAGGACCTGGACATTGACATTGCTACACCCGAAGGGGTGAAAAGACTTGGAGATGTCAAGCGCCAGTTCATTCTATGGAAGAAGAAGTTTATCAAGTTTCCGCGAGGCGCCAACAAGTCCACCCCCTACGGTGGTGGTGGCGGTGGCGGTGGCGGTGGCGGTGACGGTGGCGGTGGCGGCGTGGTGGTGGTGCTTCACCTAATACACCTCCTTCACGTCGCCGACGCGCCCCCGCCTCGTCCGGCGGGTGCGACGCCGCCCCTAGTCCTCGTCCGGCGGGTGATCAGACACCGCCCCCAATCCACCTCCGCGAAGAAGCGAAGCACCCGGGTTATTAACCCGGACCCTTATGTACCTAAGAAAACAAAGATACCGGAGCCATCGAAGCCTCTCATCCCGAGGCCTTGGGAACTTAGTGTCGAGGAAAATGCAGCGGCCGTGGCTGCTCAGCATGAGAAATGGAAGGAGGAGTGCAAGAAGAAAAGAGAGGCGAGCCCAAGCCAGTATATTCTGACAAGCAAAAGAAGTGGGCTAAGTCATTTTTGAACACACCGTCCCAAGCCGCGAAGAATCTGCCTGACGACTATTTACGTGAACTTCGTAGGCAAGCACTCGCGTTCAAGAACAGGAAAGAGTTGGCGGAGAAGAAAGCCTTGGAGGACGAGGCCGAGTCAAAATTAGAAAGGGGGAAAGAAGTTGCCCAGCTCGGGGAACAAAGTAAACAATCGATCGCCCCGCTCATAGTGCAAGCCGCCGATCCGGATGCCCCCGATATCATAGCTGCGGCAGACATGGATTGACTGTAACGAGTGCCGAGAACAAGCGGCCGAGTTAGGTATCACTCTTCGTGCACTGCTAGGCCTTGATGAGGCGCCAATGAAGGACGTAGTATTTACATATGTGAAGAATGGCCCTCTCGTCGAGCCTGCGCAGGAAGAGGATCTACCTCGACAAATGAAAGGTCTGCTAAATTGGTACAAGGGTTACATAAAACATAAAAACGCCAAAGAGTATATCTATGCGGAAGTTAGATATGAGCATCACTTCAAACATTACTGGGTACAAATTCATCTGAGTGAATTGTTCCAGCTGTTCAATCTGCGCGACCTCGACAAATCTATCATCAGTTGCTACGTTCCGTAAGTGATTTATTAATTTCTACCCCATCTCGTTCATTGCCTGCTTGTCCTAACTATCTTGTTGTGTACGCTATTATGCAGAATGAAGAAGCGGGAAATGCGAATAAGGAACATCCATGATGTTGGGTTCATTGACCCACAAATCGTTAATTCATATGTGTTAGAACACCACCCCGCCGACGTGGAGGATGACCTGTGGCGGTTTATTAGAAAACAGCAACAGAAAAGTGATATTCTATTTCCTTACCATTTTGGGTGAGTGTTTCTGTCTTGAGCACATTCTCTTTTGTTTACTCCATGCATGGTATGTGGCTAATCGATGAGTTATGCATGACTGTGCATGTATCGTGTCCGCAGGTTCCACTGGATTCTTATGGTAATTAAAGTTCAGACCTCCTCAGTTCTCGTCCACGACTCTCTGAATATGGATCCGGCGCTTTGGGGCGACATGAGAAAAATGATGCAAAAGTAATTATTTTCATTCATTTGCGCTCTATATCGATCGGCCTATTTCGTTCATCATTTCATAATATCAAGTAACTAATTAATAACTCTCTTGTTTATTTAATTTTCTTTGCCTCGTAGGGTTTGGAGACGGTTCGTAGATACCAAGGTCGGTGAATTCAAAAAAGAGCTACATTTTAAAATGGCAGTGCGGACGACTGGGGATATTCAGCCACCGGGGACCAATCTATGTGGATACTATGTTTGTGAGAGGATCCGGAGATACAATGAGCGGGACCAGACGTGTGAGAACAACATCCCGAGGAATAACCTCCGGAAGACGCTTAGTCCAAGCTCGCTTCCGACCACTTCAAGAGGAACTAGCTGGATGGTTGGCGAGGGAAGTCATCGATCCTAGAGGAGAACACTATTACGATGACGTAGAACTTTATATGCACCAGAATTTGTAACTAACTTGTTCAAAATTGTATATGGTCATCCGATATTGAATATATATTGTATATGGTCATCCGATATTGAATATATATTGTATATTCCTCTTGAATTCTTTTTGGTTCTAATTTCAAATTTGTTTGAAATTGTACATTCATATGCATGTATGTATACAGTACCGTAGAATATGTGAAACTCCTTCAAAATTAAAACCCAAAAGAAATAAAACAATACAAATTAAAAAGAAACCAGATTTAGGGGGAGGGGGCTAAACCCTAAACCTGGAGGCCTTTAGTCGCGGTTGGCCGGAACCGCGACTAAAGGTCCTCCGCCCTGGCGCTCGCGGCCCACGTGGACGGGCCTTTAGTCGCGGTTCGTAAGGAACCGCGACTAAAGGGCCTGTGTCCGTGTTTGTTCGGTTGCGCCACGCGACTAGGATTAGCGTTGCGACCAAAGCCCTTTTTTCCACCAGTGGTAGGACCAGGCTAGGTCGGTGAGTGCTGCATATATATATGCACGGGTCTTGTATCGTGAGTTGTAACGTGGAGAAAAAGAAAAAAGCAATAAAAAGAGAATAGTTTTAGAGGGTGCGACACGCACCCTTGGCGATAAATTTTGTGTCGCGTGTGTTCATCTAGTTTGATGTGATCGATCTGTGGGAAAATTCCAACAAATTTTGCCACCGATTTTTCTTCCTGGCGCGTGAGGACCGGATCACAGAGGGAGGCCTTGGACGGCGGCTCGCCCCAGTGCACAGGGCACGACCATGGCTCCGGTGACGCCAGAAAGAAGAACTTGTCCTTCCACTTCTTGTTGGACTTGGGCAGCCCAGCGAAGAGCGCCCCCGCGGCGTCCTTGCCCCGAAAGAAGTACCAGCCCCTGAGCTTGAACTTGACCAGCAGGAAGAAATGGCGGAACACGGCGAGCGACGGCGGCACGCCGGCGCGGTGGCAGAGCACGACGAAGCCCGACAGGATGCGCCACCCGTTGGGCGCGAGCTGGCTCGGCGCGAGGCCGAAGTGGGTGAGCACGTCGGAGAAAAAGCCGGGCAGCGGCACCCGCATCCCGGCCTCCAGCGCGTGCGCGTACACGCACACGGACCTCTCCGGAGGCGGCGTGCAGGCGCGCCGGTGGCGAGCCAGTTGCGCGGTGTAAGCCGTTGGGATGCCGTGCTTCTTGCACAGGGCGTCGACCACGCGCTGGGTGCGGAGCGACGAGGCGTAGCGTTCGGCGACGGGACCCGAGAGCGCGGCGGCGCGCGGCAGTGTGGCGCAGCCATCCATGTTAGCGTCGCCCATGGTTGAGGTGACACCGGTGATCTCGATGGAAGATGTGGAGGAGTCGTACGAGGAAGGCATCGCGTTTTGCTGCTTGTGCTTGGGATGGTCCTGGAGGATGAATAAATAGACGAGGAGGGAAGCAGAGGAGTCGTCCATGATCGTGTGGCGTCGAGCTCAGTTTTGACTCGAGTCTACACACTGGGAAACACCACGTTTTGGGATGTGCGCGTACACGCATACAAGCGGACTACGTCGGTACATCTCTCCATGCGCAATTAAAGAAATCCGAGATTTATTTTGTCTTTTATATTGGAATACTAGTATTTCTCTTACTCATCTCACTCATTAGACAAGTCATAATGAAAAGTATCATATGATACCATCCTATAATGCATAGTACTCCCTCCCTCCAACCAAAAGTGCCTCAATTTTGCCGAAATTTGAATGTATTCAAAGTCAAGATCTTTACTCGGCAGCTGGCTAGAAATAGACTCCCTACAAATGAACAACTTGCTAAAAGACATGGTCCATCTAATGGCCTTTGTGTGCTCTCTGGTCTACCTGAGTTGGCTGATCACCTGTTTTTCTCCTGCCACCTTGCGAAGTTTTTTTGAGTGGGGTCCGTTTAATGCTTAGCGTTCAGTGGAATCCATCATCCTTTTCCCATTTTTTCCAAATTTTGAGCTCTTTTTGGGGAAAAGCCAGACGATTTATTTGGATCATCTTTACTGCCCAGAGCTGGGCACTGTGGAGGATCCATAATAAGTTCTCAATTAGGGGAAGTTCCCTAACCAACCAGCTCACGTGGTGTTTAAATCTCTATTCTTCTTTTACAGCAGCCGCGGTCGCGCCGCGGCCGCTCACAAGAAGTAAGGGCATCTCCAACCGCGCGATCCAAACGGACGCGCTGGGCCGTCCGTTTTGGGCCGTTTGCGTGGCCGAGCGGACGCGCGGACGGAGCCCCGCGTCCGCGCGTCCGTTTGGGTCGCGCGCTGCGCCCAACGCGCGGGATTTGGGTCGCGTTGCCCTATGGTATGTTTTTCTTGTAAATTCACTAGAAAAACGCAAAAACATATTATATAAAATATATATAATAGTTCAAATGCTCAAAATGTATTACACATTACATAGTCCATGTAATCAAGGATAAAGTATTATTCAAATAAAATGAAAAAACGATACAAATGCCCTCTAGGCTTCAGGATTTCCTTCATCATTGTTGTTTGCAGCATTGTTGCCTACATGCTGCCACATGTGCTCGACCAAATCAGCCTGAAGCTGGTTGTGTACAGCTAGATCTCGAATTTCATGGTGTGCATGAAGAATGTCCTGGAATGATGCCGGAGCACCTTGAGGAGTAACCAACTCTCCTTGGCCTTCCCAGTCATTATCAAAGAGTGAATCATCCCGCTCTACCTCAACAATAATGTTATGCATGATTACACAAGCGGTCATCACCTCCCACAGAGTTTGCACATCCCAGGCTCTGGCAGGGTGTCTGACGATAGCCCAACGAGCTTGGAGGATGCCAAACGCCCGCTCGACATCTTTCCGAGCTGCCTCCTGCTCTTTGGCAAACCTTGCCTCCTACTCTGAGGTGGGGTTTCGGATTGTCTTCACGAGTGTAGCCCAAGGTGGATAGATACCATCAGCAAGGTAGTACCCCTTGGTGTAGTGGTGGCCATTGATCTCAAAATCCACATTAGGGGACTTACCGTACGCTTGAAGGGGTTCGTAGCATAGAAAACAAAAAATTTCCTATCGCAAGACGAATAAAACCAAGATCTAATCTATGGAACACCCAATATCTAATCTACAAGATCGAAGCAACGAGGTGGAGATGAGACTAACCCTTGAAGATTTCCAAAGCCTACGAGATCAGATCTCGTTGTTGATGTAGACGATCGTCCGGTGCTGCAATCCGGCAGCACTTCCGTACTCGGTCGCGCGTACGGCGTCGATGAAGCCCTTCCTCTGTTCCGGCGGGCAGCGGAGGTGTGGTAGATCCCCTTGGAATCCCAGCAGCAGACGGCGCGTGGTGGTGGTGGAGGAGAAAGCTGCAGGGCTTCGCCAAGGGAGCGGAGCGGTGGAGGAGAGAGGGGGGCAGACTTTGGTGTGTCGCGGGGGCAATGGTCGGCTGTCCCTCTCCTCTATTTATAGAGGGAGGGGCGGCCAAGGCAGCCCCTTGGGCCCCACCAGTGCACAGAAGGAAAGGGGGATCCTGAATCATCCCCTTCCAAGTTTGCTTCCCCTTCCAAAGTTGCTCCCTCGATTTTAGGGATTTGATCTTATCCTCCGGATTTGATCTTATCCCTAGGGGGCTGGGCCTTGAGGGCTTGGTGCCCCTGGCCCATTAGGCTAGGCTGCACCTTGGCCCATGTGGTCCCTCTCGGGGTGGTGGGCCCACCGGTGGCCCTCTAGAACCTTCTAGAAGCTTCGGTCAAATATCGAAACTTTTCGAACCCCGGAAAATAACTTCCCTTATATGAATCTTATTCTCCGGACCATTCCGGACCTCCTCGTGATGTCCTGGATCCCATCCGAGACTCCGAACAAACTTCGGTCTCCATCTCATATTCCAATCTACTTATGCGACATCGAACCTTAAGCGCGTCACCCTACGGTTCGCGAACTATGCAGACATGGTCGAGACTCCTCTCCGAGCAATAACCAATAGCGGGATCTGGAGATCCATAATGGCTCCCACATATTCAACGATGACTTAGTGATCGATAGAACCAATTACATACGATGCCGATTCCCTTTGTCACGCGATATTTTACTTGTCCGAGGTTCGATCATCGGTATCTCCATACCTTGTTCAACCTCGTTACCGACAAGTACTCTTTACTCGTACCGTGGTATGTGATCTCTTATGAACCATTCATATGCTTGCAAGCTAATCAGATGACATCCCACCGAGAGGGCCCAGAGTATATCTATCCGTCATCGGGATGGACAAATCCCACTATTGATCCATATGCCTCAACTCACACTTTCCGAATACTTAATCCCACCTTTATTGTCACCCATTTACGCAATGACGTTTGATGTAATCAAAGTACCCTTTCAGTGTAAGTGATTTACATGATCTCATGGTCGAAGGATTAAGACAACTATGTATTGAAAGCTTATAGCAAATGAACTTAATGACTTGATCTTATGCTACGCTCATATGGGTGTGTGTCCATTATATCATTCACCTAATGACATAACCTTGTTATTAATAACATCCAATGTTCATGATCACGAAACCATGATCATCCATTAATCAACAAGCTAGTTATACAAGAGGCTTACTAGGGACTCCTTGTTGTTTACATAACACACATGTATCAATGTTTCGGTTAATACAATTATAGCATGGTATGCAAACATTTATCATGAACACTAAGATATAACAATAACTAATTTATTATTGCCTCTTGGGCATATCTCCAACAACGCTAGCCTATCAAACACCGGAGAGCGCTGCAGCACATTGATGTCATTGTGCGAGCCAGCCATTCCGAAGAATGAGTGCCAAATCCATGTGTCATGGGAAGCAACAGCTTCAAGAATGACTGTGCACCCCTCGAATGGCCGCTGTATGCCCCCAACCAAAGGGGCAGTTCTTCCACTCCCTGCATGCAGTCTATGCTGCAAGCATCCCAGAAACCCCCTGGAAGCGTTGATCGACAACAGACGAGTGTGTCCTCTGCATTAGGTTGCGGAGGTATGTTCTCCGAACGAACCGATCACTGCTCTGCAGAACCTGTACATCGATTCCAGGCCGGTTGACTCACTCATGCGCGTGTACTCATCTACGAAATCACCGGTGATGTCTACGGGTGCTTCTATTCTTGTAGACAGTGTTGGGCCTCCAAGAGCAGAGGTTTGTGTAGAAAGAGAAGTTTCCCTTAAGTGGATTACCCAAGGTTTATCGAACTCGGGGAGGAAGAGGTCAAAGATATCCCTCTCATGCAACCCCGCAACCACAAAGCAAGAAGTCTCTTGTGTCCCCAACACACCTAATAGGTGCACTAGTTCAAGAGATAGTGAAATACAAGTGGTATGAATATATATGAGCAGTAGCAACGGTGCAGAAAATAGCTTGCGTGTAGTTGATGGTGGTAGTATTGCAGCAGTAGTAACACAAGAAACAAGAACAAGCAGTAGTAACTCAGCAGTATTTAGGAACAAGGCCTAGGGATTAGACTTTCACTAGTGGACACTCTCAACATTGATCACATAAGAATAGATAAATGCATACTCTACACTTTTGTTGGATGATGAACACATTGCGTAGGATTACACGAACCCTCAATGCCGGAGTTAACAAGCTCCACAATAATGCTCATATTTTAGTAACCTTTAGTGTAAGATAGATCAAAAGACTAAACCAAGTACTAGCATAGCATGCACACTGTCACCTTCATGCATATGTAGGAGGAATAGATCACATCAATATTATCATAGCAATAGTTAACTCGCAATCTACAAGAGATCATGATCATAGCATAAACAAAGTACTAACACGGTGCACGCACTGTCACCTTTGCACACATGCAGGAGGAATAAAACTACTTTAATAACACATCACTAGAGTTGGCAGGCACCCATTTTATTTTATTTTTGGGTGGCACTCCTTCCAACCTTTCTTTCACAAACCATGGCTAACCGAATCCTCGGGTGCCTGCCAACAATCTCATACCACGAAGGAGTGCCTTTTAATTTTAGTTTTATTATGATGACACTCCTCCCCACCTTTGCTTTCTCAAGCCATGGCTAACCGAATCCTTCGGTGCCGTCCAACAATCACATACCATGGAGGAGTGTCTATTTTTGTTAATTAATTTGGGACTGGGAATCCCATTGCCAGCTCTTTTTGCAAAATTATTGGATAAGCGGATGAAGCCACTAGTCCATTGGTGAAAGTTGCCCAACAAGATTGAAAGATATACACCACATACTTCCTCATGAGCTATAAAACATTGACACAAATAAGAGGTAATAATTTTTGAATTGTTTAAAGATAGCACTCAAGCAATTTACTTTGGAATGGCAGAGAAATACCATGTAGTAGGTAGGTATGGTGGACACAAATGGCATAGTGGTTGGCTCAAGGATTTTGGATGCATGAGAAGTATTCCCTCTCGATACAAGGCTTAGGCTAGCAAGGTTATTTGAAACAAACACAAGGATGAACCGGTGCAGCAAAACTCACATAAAAGACATATTGTAAACATTATAAGACTTTACACCGTCTTCCTTGTTATTCAAAACTCAATACTAGAAATTATCTAGACCTTAGAGAGACCAATTATGCAAACCAAATTTTAGCATGCTCTATGTATTTCTTCACTAATAGGTGCAAAGTATATGATGCAAGAGCTTAAACATGAGCACAACAATTGCCAAGTATCACATTATCCAAGACATTTCACCAATTACTACATGTAGCATTTTCCAATTCCAACCATATAACAATTAAAGAAGTTTCAACCTTCGCCATGAAAATTAAAAGCTAAGAACACATGTGTTCATACGAACCAGCGGAGCGTCTCTCCCAAACAATCATTTATTCAAACAACAACAAAAACAAAAACATACAGACGCTCCAAGTAAAGAACACAAGATGTAATCGAATAAAAATATAGTTTCAAGAGAAGGAACTGATACTTTGTCGATGAAGAAGGGGATGCCTTGGGAATCCCCAAGCTTAGATGCTTGAGTCTTCTTGAAATATGCAGGGATGAACCACCGGGGCATCCCCAAGCTTAGACTTTTCATTCTTCTTGATCATAGTATATCATCCTCCCTCTTGACCCTTGAAAACTTCCTTCACACCAAACTTCAAGCAAACTCATTAGAGGGTTAGTGCATAATCAAAAATTCACATGTTCAGAGGTGACACAATCATTTTTAACACTTCTGGACATTGCATAAAGCTACTGGACATTAATGGATCAAAGAAATGAATCCAACATAGCAAAAGAGGCAATGCGAAATAAAAGGCAGAATCTGTCAAAAACAGAACAGTCCGTAAAGACGAATTTAAAGCTGGCACCAGACTTGCTCAAATGGAAAAACTCAAAACTAATGAAAGTTGCGTACATATCTGAGGATCACGCTCGTAAATTGGCAGATTTTTTCGAATTTTCTACAGAGGCCTGTGCCCAGATTCGTGACAGACAGCAATGCTGTTTCTGCGCAGCGATCCCAAATATAACATCAACTTTGATATAGAAACTTTACTTGGCACAAAAACATGATAAGGAGAGGTTGCTACAGTAGTAAACAACTTCCAAGACACAAATATAAAACAAAGTACTGTAGCAAAATAACACATGGGTTATCTCCCAAGAAGTTCTTTCTTTATAGCCATTAAGATGGACTCAGCAGTTTTAATGATGCACTCGCAAGAAATAAGAGTTGAAGCAAAAGAGATCATCAAGAGACAAATTCAAAACACATTTAAGTCTAACATGCTTCCTATGCATAGGAATCTTGTAAATAAACAAGTTCATGAAGAGCAAAGTAACAAGCATAGGAAGATAAAACAAGTGTAGCTTCAAAAATTTCAGCACATAGAGAGGTGTTTTAGTAACATGAAAATTTTTACAACCATATTTTCCTCTCTCATAATAACTTTCAGTAGCAACATGAGCAAACTCAACAATATAACTATCACATAAAGCATTCTTATCATGTGTCTCATGCATAAAATAATTACTACTCCCAACATAAGCATAGTCATTCTTATTAATTGTAATGGGAGCAAATTCAACAAAGTAGCTATCAAATATAGGAGGTATATTGTAATCATAATCAAATTTATCCTCCATAACAGGTGGTAACAAAAGACTACTATCATTATAATCATCATAAATGGGAGGCAAAGTATCATCAAAGTAAATTTTCTCCTCAATGCTTGGGGGACTAAAAATATCATGCTCATCAAAGCCAGCTTCCCCAAGCTTAGAATTTTCCATATCATTAACAACAATAGTGTTCAAAGCATTCATATTAATATGTTCCATGGGTTTTTTAATTTTCGCATCAAACCATCCATGTCTTAAATCAGGAAATAGAATAAGAAGCTCTTTGTTGTCCATTATGCCTAACTAGTGTAAACAAGAAACCAAATGTCGCAATTGCAGTCTAAAGGAAATAGCTTCGAGCACACACACAATGGCGCTAAAAGTACTTACTGAACCGGAGTATGAGTGCCTTTTACCTTTCCTCCCCGGCAACGGCGCCAAAAGTACTTGATGTCTACGGGTGCTTCTATTCTTGTAGACAGTGTTGGGCCTCCAAGAGCAGAGGTTTGTAGAACAGCAGCAAGTTTCCCTTAAGTGGATTACCCAAGGTTTATCGAACTCGGGGAGGAAGAGGTCAAAGATATCCCTCTCATGCAACCCCGCAACCACAAAGCAAGAAGTCTCTTGTGTCCCCAACACACCTAATAGGTGCACTAGTTCGGCGAAGAGATAGTGAAATACAAGTGGTATGAATGAATATGAGCAGTAGTACGGCGCCAGAAAATAGCTTGCTGGCGTGCAGTTGATGGTAGTAATATTGTAGGAAGTAAACAAGCAGTAGTAATGCAGTAAAACAGTAACAAGCAGTGATAGCAGTATTTAGGAACAAGGCCTAGGGATCATACTTTCACTAGTGGACACTCTCAACATTGATCGCATAATAAATACTTCTTCTCATATGTGCTACATATACTCTTGTTGGATGATGAACACATTGCGTAGGATTACACGAACCCTCAATGCCGGAGTTAACAAGCTCCACAATTCAATGTTCATATTTAAATAACCTTAGAGCATAATAGATCATTGCAAAATAAACCAAGAACTAACATAGTGCACACACTGTCCACATTACACTATGAAGGAGGAATAGATCACATCAATACTATCATAATGATAATTAACTCCACAATCTACAAGAGATCATGATCATAGCCTACGACAAGAACCACACGGTGCACACACTAATCACCTTTACACCATGCAGGAGGAATAGACTACTTTAATAACATCACATGAGTAGCACACAACTAGTAGCGATACAAAGCTCATCATATGGATCTCAATCATGTAAAGCAGCTCATGAGATCATTGTATTGAAGTACATAGGAGAGAGATTAACCACATAGCTACCGGTACAACCCCGAGCCTCGATGGAGAACTACTCCTCCTCATGGGAGCAGCGGTGATGAAGATGGCGGTGGAGATGGCAGCGGTGTCGATGGAGAAGCCTTCGGGGGCACTTCCTCGCTCCGGCAGCGTGCCCAGAGACTCCTGTCCCCGATCTTGGCTTCGATGGCGGCGGCTAAGGTTTCGCACCGTGGCTTCCTCCGTAAGGGTTTCGGCGGGGGCTTTATAGGCGAAAGGCGGCGCGGAGGGGCGAAGGGGCGACCACACCATAGAGTGGCGCGGCCCAGCCCTGGCCGCGCCACCCTATCATATGGGGCCCACAGGCCCCTCCGCGGCTCTCGGGTGTCTGGATGCTTCCGAGCAAAATAGGAACCTGGGCGTTGATTTCGTCCAATTCCGAGAATATGTCGTTACTAGGATTTGAAACCAAAAACAGCAGAAACAGAACTGGCACTTCGGCATCTTGTTAATAGGTTAGTTCCAGAAAACGCATAAATATGACATATAATGTGTATAAAACATGTAGGTATTATCAATAAAGTAGCATGGAACATAAGAAATTATCGATACGTTGGAGACGTATCAACCGGCGAAAACGACGGCGAAACAAGGACGGCACGAACAATGCCTTGGGTTGGAAGTAGTCGTTGTAGAGCTGGTCGTGGCCGCGTTCTCTTTTGCGGTCCAAGGCGGCCGCGCGGCCCGGCAAGGACCCCCGGTACACGGGGATCTGCGAGACAATGTGCTCGTGGATGAGCAGCGCAGCATCCGTGAAAAAATCGTCGTCGGACTCCTCATCTGACGACGTGTCAATGAAGTTCTTGAAGTAGTATTCGTCGTCGCTGTCCACCATGATCTGAAAAGGGACACATTTTAGTTCGAGCATTTCAACGAACACCTCGCAGGCGGAGGCGATCCAAATGCTTCCGTAGGGACCTGGCATGGCCGTCTTAGCCGACTTGTGGTCTGGAAACACGGTGCAGAGAGCTCACCTCCGGCGGAAACGGCGCAGCTGCGAACGGCGGGAGGTGTTGCGGCGGTGAGACAACAACGCCGGCGGCGGCGTCCTCCGACTCTGCTACAACGCGGCGAAAGCAGCGCGGGGCCTCGACCTATGCTTCCGTCCCGCTTGCCGACGTCTCGACGACGATGGCCGGCATCGACGCGCTCCCAACTTGCCGGTCCGTGGGTGGCGGTGGAGCGGTGGGGAGATGTGTGCGACGGGCTTGTGTTGTGGGAGGCAGACAGGCAGGCCAGGGGCGGACAAGGGGAGGACGCGAGCGACCAGCCTTTCGCGTCCGCGGCCACGCAAACTCGTCCAAAATTTGGGCCGGGTTTGGGTCGTCCCGACGCCGCGCCATCCGTTTTATGGGTCCGCGCGCTGGGCGGCGGTTTTATCCGTTTCGACCCATCCGGACGCGCGGGCGCGGGATGGGTCGCCCGGTTGGAGATGCCCTAAGGACCTGGCGATCATGGACGAGGTCATTCGGATGATGGCCGCATCCAGCTGAAGCGCTTTTGTTTTGTGTTATCGCCTTGTATTGCTACCAGATGTTGGTCTTGTCGTTAGTTTGTTAGCACTGATTCTGGTGTGGAGGATGTGCTCGTGTCTGTAATCCTATAACTTTGTGTAGGATGTGGAGAAATAGTACATACATATTATGCTATACTCAAAACAACACAAAATGGCATAACATCGAGGCGGTATCAACTGAGGATTGTCGGATCGGTCCCATCTGATGGACTTCTCACGTATTGGGGAACTTTTGGGACAATAGAAGTAAGAACTTGCGGAGTTGTTCTCTTTTCCTTTGATGTCGGTGTTCCAAGAAAAGTGTGGAACACGCTAGAGCTTTCCTTCTCAAAGGGATTCTTGGGGTTGGCTATGGTATGTGGTTTTGGATCGATCATCTTCCGCCATGTCACTTGGTTCCTTGGATCGCTTCCTTCTGTTGCCTCCTTTGTCTCGTGGTCTGTTTTTTATGGAGAGCTTATATCTTGCCTCTTGATCTGCCTTAATGTTGTCGGCGAACTTGCAGTTGCGGTTGGTACGTGTGGACTTGTTGTTGACATCAAGGTGAGCGAAGCAAGGCATACCCATGTACTCTTCATACGTTGGATGTGAAGCTGGATGATTCCGACTGGCTTATGGTAATTTGCTTTGATGGGAACCTTGAAGCCATCTGATATATGCATGATTTAAGCTTCCAGCCTATGGTTTTTGATGTATTTTTATGGTGAAGGATTGGATCATCAGAGGTGGAATAATAGCATGAGTGTGAGCTTGAAAACCAAAAGACAATATATCAGATGCAATCTTCAAACATCATCTGTGCGCAGACATAGCAAATGAGACTCATGGGCATCGAAGTTTTTGGACTTTTCATTATGCAGGCAAGAATATGAAAAGTGGCAGTGCTACATAGGTGCAATATAGTTTCTTCATGATTTTCAGAAGGCACATTGTTCTACTTGCCAGATGATTACCTTGCTGAAGATGCCGTCGTCCTCCTGTTGTTCGGGCCATGTCACCATAGATGCATGACAACACCTGTATCAACGGATGAGCGATTGTTGTTTGGCTTCATAGGCAATCTTTGGTATCAAATGCATGTGTTTAGATCATCTTTCTTTCATATTGTGCATCTAGGCATGTTTGATCTCCGCTCGGCTTTGTCACCGAGATACGATGTACTTTAAGTTCTAATGATAATATAATTTTCTTGTTCAGTTTTATTTTACAGTATAACACTTAGCCTGTCTAGCCACAAATATACACAAGTAGGTAGTACAGTACGGTGGATGCATTCGTGGTGGAGACAAATTCAACTGAGCGGGGGAGCAAGAGACAGCAGGAGTCTACTAGCAGCTGTCCACTTGTCGACGCCGCAAGGCTCGAAGCTCCCCGTTGCAACGGAGACGCGACGATCATCCAATATTCCAAATTTCCAATGCCCACCCAGTCGGCAGAGGAATGAAAGGAAGCAACCCAAACCCGCAGCCAGCAGGGCCAACCACAACAGCTCATACCCGCGGACGTGGGGCCCACCCGGAATTAAACAACGGCTCCACCCAACCCGACCCGAGCTGTCCGTCCAAATCATCCTACTCCTCCTACATCCCCCTCTGCTTTCCCCTGCCCTGCCCCCGAGGAAAGAGCCGACTCCACACGGCAGACGGCAGAGGCGATGTCGATCCTCTACGCCGTCGTGGCGCGGGGCTCCACGGTGCTGGCGGAGCACGGCGCCGCCTCCACCAACGCCAGCTCCGTCGCGCGCCAGGTGCTCGACCGCCTCCCCGACGGCGGCGCAGACAGCCACGTCTCCTACACCCAGGACCGGTACGTCTTCCACGCCAAGCGCACCGACGGCATCACCGCGCTATGCATGGCCGACGACGCCGCGGGAAGTAAGCGCCCGCCTCCTGTTTCCTCGCCCCTTTGCTTCGTCGCAGACGGAGTAGTACTCTGCTGCTTGCCGCGGCCATGTATGTTTGTATCTTCCTTCTACTACTAGCAAAATTGATGGGGCTAGAGGGTTGCCGATTTTGAATTTGGCCGCGGCTGGGGGTTCCGTAGGCGCCTAGGCGGGAGGGGAATATTGGAGATCCGGAGACCCGAGGAGTTAGTCCTTCCTGTGGCGTCTGTCAGCATGCGCCTCTCCGATGTCTGCCTCTTCTCTGCCGTGTTGCTGCTCGCAGTCCTCAAGAGGGGCGTCGCTATTTAGATCGATTCAGGGCTCGCCAATTGTCCTTCCAGGATAGATTGGAGTTGGAAGAGAGTCGAGCCTCCGGACTACCGGCCTGAATTTTGCAGCTCTTTCACCTGGAGCTCAAACGCGTTCAGCGGTATTTACGGCTTCGGTAATCCTCAGCCTGTTTCACCTTTTTGAAATATATCCGCCACCTCAAACTGGACAGTACCGACCCTAATCATTCCTGTCTGGAATACTCAACCGCAAATTTTAGTTTATTCGTTATATATATGGAGTAACATGGGGGGTGATGATGGGTTGATACCATATCCAACGGCAACTCTCCAATAAACAATTTCTAGTGTCTGCCTTGGCCGCCTGGTTCATAGTCCTGAAGAGGGGCGTGGTTGTTCAGATGGATTCAGGGCTCGCTAGAGTTGTCGTAGATTGGAATTGGAGGAGGGTCGAGCTTCCGGACTGCCCCCCCTGAATTTTGCAGCTCTTTGACCTGGACATCAAACGCGTTCGCCACTTGTCGTAGTATAGTTTTTATGGCTTTGGCAATCCTCAGCTGTTTGATCTTTTTGAAATATCAAACTGGACATTATCGAGCCTAAGCATTCCAGTCTGGAATACTCAACCGCAAATTTTAGTCTCTTTGTTATATATATGGAGTAACATGGGGATGATGATGGTTTGATATTATATCCAAATGCAACTCTCCAATAAACAATTTCTAGTGTCTGCCCGCCTGGTTCATATCCTGGCGCCTGCTGAAAGCAAACTGTAAAATCCCCAAGGGCAAACTGAATCTATCTTCTGTTTCCGAGAGCTGCGTATTACGTCTTCTGCTACCCAGATCTTTTACATTAAGCATCGATTGACATCTAAAGCCTGATAGGCTTTGTCTCTGCGGCTTACTATTTTTCTCTCTTGTAATGTGAATCACCTACCGATGTCCTTACAAGCTTCCTTCTGTTGCAGGACGTATCCCGTTTGCGTTCCTTGAAGATATCCATGGAAGGTTTGTCAAGACGTATGGCCGCGCTGCGCTGACGGCTCTTGCTTATGCGATGAACGATGAGTTCTCAAGGGTTCTTGGTCAACAGATGGATTACTATTCAAATGACCCTAGTTCCGACAGAATAAATCGAATGAGAACTGAAATCAGTCAGGTATAGCCTTCCAGTCCTTGTCTGAACATCATCCTCAAGTAGATTTCAGCCAATATTCTGGAGGTAGTACAATATTGAAAAACGTGCATTCGTAAATTTAATTGAGCTCATGCCTCATGCTGTGGTTTCCAATGTAATACTAGTAAACAAGAAGCGGTACATTCACGTGGAGTAGTTGAACTGGCATGTTTGCTAGCTTGTTATTTACACATACTGTTGTTTTAAATTTTTTAGTTGGTACCATCAAATATTCCCTCTGATTTTGCATTACTTCCATGGCAGATGCTTATCACCAAGCAAATCTGGAAGTTTGAAATGATATTTTACTCTTCATTATTCTCTTGCAGGTTAGGAATGTCATGATTGATAATATTGATAAAGTCCTTGAAAGGGGTGATCGTTTGGACCTATTGGTGGACAAGACTACAACTATGCAAGGAAATACAGTTCGGTTCAAGCGACAAGCTCGTCGCTACAGAAGCACTGTTTGGTGGAGAAATGTCAAGCTCACGTATGTAACTTGTCTTACTAAAACCAGTTACAACATGTTTGCATCTTCACATCCTTTTTTATGTTTGCTTCCTGCAGTACTACCATTATGTTCATCAACTTATTTGCACTTGTTTTGTCACATTCACCATTAACTTGGCTTAATTGTGCTCCTTACAATCTTTACGAAATAAAAGCCATAAGCTTGTGTCAAATACATTAGGTACTTTCCAAAATGACTTTATTGTGCAGAAATGAATGCAATTTTGTTGATACTCTCTCTATCCCAAAATAGGATGCCTATAATATTTGGATAAAGTCAAACTTCTTAAAATTTGACCAACTATATCGAAAAAGTGTCAACATTTATAATCCCAAATTAATATTTTTAAAACCATCATGAAACATATTTTCATATTATGTGCATTTAAAATTTTAGATGTTGATATTTTTCTATACATAGTTGCTCAAACTTTAAAAAGTTTGACTTTGACTGAAAACTATAGGCATCCTAATTTGAGGAGGGGGTACTGAAGTTTGCTGCGTGAAACAATGACTGACCTGACCTACATGTAGTATATGTGCATACATACATATTTCAGTACTTGTCTTGGTAGTTCTGTCAATAGTAAAGTGAGCAACATAGATTTTAGAATAAATTACCTTCTCCTGGATTCCAAAGTGTTGTATGTGAATAAGCAGATAATTCTTCTTGACTTTATATTCTGAATCAACTGTTCATCTTATATTTAGTTGCGTAGTATATGAACTTGAAGTAGAATCTGTTCATTCTCTTAATTTGTCTTTATGTGTGAAGCATCTAGCTTACAGCCTTACACTACCAAACAGTGTATATGCCAAGGGTGGCTACCTAAACCATCACATGTTTTGTTTACTTTGCTGCTTTTCGGACCTTTTGTCAGCATAAACATCTGATGCACACTGTATTTATTTTTTCTTATTTTTGCAGGGCTGCTTTGATTCTGCTTCTCTTGGTAATTATATACATCGTCCTCTTCTTCATGTGCAATGGATTCACGTTGCCGACCTGCATCCGGTAATTGCCATCTTGTGTTGTGCTTGTGTGTGCACGACCTGTCTCCCTTGCCCAGGAGAGCGACTGTTGCAGCACCATTGCAACCAGTTGCGTTGCAGAAATTATTTTTTGTGTGTAGAGAAAGGACACCTGCTATTTATTCTGTAATTGTGACACTTGGATTGTGAAGAATATTGAAAATGGAGTGCGGCCGATTTGGGTTGATTCTGTAGCCACCATTCGTGTGGCTGTACATGATTTGTGTACTTTTATGCTCAGGAGAGTATAATCCAGTAGTAACAAGTAGCATCATCTGTTGAAGTTGATAGTTTCTATTTTCAGGAAGTTTATGTTTTCACAGAGTTGAAAATTGGAATGCGCTGTCTCGAGCAGCATCATTCACGCCCTTTGCTTTCGATCTATTCCATCTGTTCCATATTAGTTGCCGCAGATTTAGCTAATATAGAAGGAAGTATCTATTATTTTTTTTGAACTGGAAAAGCTTTTCAATTACTCAACATGCACAGCAATATCGCTGGCAACAACAACCTGGGCAAAGTGAGCATGATTCGGCCATATGGCTTGAGAAACATCACATAGCTTTGCACCACGCGGCGAGAACATCTGCTACCTTATTACATGTCCTTGGGCAAAAACTAAACTTGAAACAAATAAAATTCAGAAACAAGGATTCCTTAATCTCCTTGAACAAGACATTATTGGGGCTTTGATCCTCCTCTCTGTTGATCGCCTGAACTAGCAACTGCGAGTCCGACTCAATGACAATTCGGGTGATACCCCAATCCTACACCACCTGCAAGGCTCGACTGCACGCTTCCGCTTCTGCTTGGAGAGCATCGCTGACATGGTTTAACTTTCCCGCCGCAGCACCCACGGCTTCCCCTTTAGAGTTCCGAACTATGAAACCCCAGCCACCACTTCCCAACATAGGATCAAAGGCGCCGTCTATATTTATTTTGAGCACGTCTCCATCAGGAGGTCTCCAACATGGTACCAGCCAGTTTGACACTTCCTTCTTTTTCATAAAGAAATCTTCATCTGTAGCCAATCTTTGCACTTGGACTACTAATTGATCCTGCCTCTACACTCCTCCCCCTGTATTCAACTTATTCCTAGTTTTCCACCAGCTCCACAAAAGGGCAATACATTTCAGTTTGGCTTTTGTTTCATGTTGCATAATATTTGCGATCATTTGCTTTGGTCCCCGGCACTCATTTAGAATTTTCTGCACAACTTCGAAACGTAACTCACGCCATATTGCTCTGACCCCTTTACAGTTTAAAAACAAATGTCCTCCATCTTCATTTAGCCACTTGCATACTGGACACAATGGCTCAACCTCTATCCCTCGGCGTTTGATATTCCAGTTAACCGGTAAACAATTATGTGCCATGCGCCACAGGAAGTATCTATTTTGGTATCGGCTCATCTCAGCGTGGGATCGAATACTTGAATGGAGGCCTCAAGCTGGGTACTCAGAAACCACAGGCCCTTGCCGCAGATCCTGGATCGTGCGGTACGGAGCGCCCGTGGGAACAGACGAGATGAACTGATGATGCATTTGTTACCACCACACGTCTGGAGGCAAGGTTCCGCTGCCTTCCTACGTTGCCAATTGCCATCCATTCAGATCCCCAGCACGGCGGCAGCGCATCCCCGTGCTCTGAAGCGCCGCCCACGGCGCCATGAATGCAAAGAGACTCCGCCAACTGCCGGGAGCCAGATCAGATCGCGGATCATGACCTCCGACGCCAAGACTCCCGAGGGCGCCCATAGGTAAACAGGTAAACAGCAGACCAGACAACACAAGCAATGTAATAGTAGTATCAGTAAAACAGAGAGAAATCTCACTTCAGCAAGTCACTTAAATCATGGTTTTGTTTCAGGCAGAGGTACTTGGGAAAACCCACGGATTCTGAAAGAGTAAAAACGATGCCCAACATAAAGCAGTTTAGATAAACTTTGCCACTTTGCAGGAATTAATTAATTCAGTAATAGGGAGCAACACTCCGATGCCGTAGATGATGATGACGGCGACGAGAAGAAGGCGGTTCACTGTGCCCACTGGAGTGAGTCTTTGTGCTCTGCTTGGTAAAGGGTAACCTCCTCTTCCCAAGCCGCAGCACGACCAGTGCGGTTCATCAGCTCTTGCCTGGGTCATGTGCGAGCATGATCATCTCGGCAAGTTCGCTCGAAGAACCATCGAAGAAGCCTGTCCTGGACTCCGAGGTTGTTCCTAGGAGATCGGCATCAACCAAATGACCTTGGGTGCTGTCAGTTGGCATCCCACTCCTGCTTCCGTAACCTTCAGCGCAGACCGCAAACGGATCCGTGGAGTCGGAGTTTTCATAGGCTGCTTCGTGTCCGCTTGGGAGATCTTGGTACTGTGTCTCCGGCTGCGGCACTGCTTTGCTGAGTGCCAGAGCGTTGGTAGTACCTTCATGATCTTCAGAGCCTGTCGGCGAGTATGAAGCTTCAGCAACTTTCTGATAAAAGGATGTCTTTTGGTCACAATGACCCTCACCTGTAGTGGTATCCACAGTGCCAGAATATTCCGAGACAGACGAAGTATCAGTAGCCACCATTTGCAAAATTCCATCCTCGTCGTGGTTGGGCCACAGATCCATGGTTTCAGGGTTCTCCAGGTGCAGAATATCATCTGTATTAACCACTCCATAGCAGCTTCTAGCACTTTGGTTTTGTTTCTCTTGGAGGGATGCTTCAGTTTCCACATGACCAACATCCACCTCACTCCTAGTTTCAGCAATAGTCAGCATGTTACCAAAACTGAGCTTTGGCGACATGTTCTTTCCAGAATCTTCGAGAACCAATGATCTATCGCCTGTAACATCCTCACAGCAGCCGTGAGTCCTTTGCTGTTCAACTTGCTGGAGCATTTCGGTTTCAAGATACGTTCCATCCATCTCAGTACAGGTGTCGTTCGATGACATACCGATGCTCTTGGGTTCACAGCTCCCCTCAGATATTGTCAGGATGTCCATAGGTTTGGTATCTTCATGATTTTCAGAGCCTGTCAGTGAGTACATAGCTTCAGCATCTTTCTGATAAAAGGATGTCTTATGGACAGTATCCTCATCACCTCTACTTGTGTCCATGGTGCCACAATATTCCGAGACAGCGCCAATAATACCGCGGAAACATTTCTCCCGTGGGAGCTTACAGGCTTGCTGAGGATCAGTAGACACCATTTCCAAAGTTTGATCCGGTAACATATTCTTGTGTGCACTATCTCCATGGCTTTCAGGTGAAAGAAAGTCACTGGCCACATACCCAACAATTCCATCAGAAGATAAACTGTTCTTACCACGATCTCCATCACACTTGGGTGATGTCTTCAAGGTTACAGAACTTTCCTGACATAACGCTTGATCAGCAGCATTAACAATTTCACCACTGCTTGGAGCTCTCTGGTAGGGTTGCTCTTGCAGGGCCACATCAATCTCTAGATGGGAAGCCTCTACATAGTTATAAGCTTCATCAGATGACAAGCTTTTATTCCTTTCACAATTTCGATCAAACTTGGGTAACATTTCTTCAGAATTTTCTGGCACCAACACTTCATAACGGTGAACCACCTGGGAACAGCTCTGGACACTAGGGGTTTGTTTCTGATGCAGAGGCATTTCAGGGACCAGATGGCTAGAAGAAACATGCCTGGTAATCCCATCATATGGCAAGCACATCTTGCTTCGACAATCTTCATCATGGTTGGGCGAGAAATCCATGGTTCCAGGCTTCCCCAGGAGCAACATTTTATCTGTGTTAAGCACTCCATAGCAGCTCTTGGCACTTTGGTTTTGTTTCTCTTGGAGGGATGTTTCAGTTTCCAGATGGCCAAAAGCCACCTCACTCCTAGTTTCAACATTCAAAACAGGCTGCCCGTTACCAAAACTGACCTTGGGCGCATTTCCAAAATCTTCGAGAATCAATACTTTATCACTTGCAACATCTTCACAGCAGCTTTGGATCCTTTGCTGTTCATCTTGCAGGAGCACTTCGGTTTCAAGATAAGCTCTAGCCATCTGAGTAGAGGTGTCAGCAGATGAAAAACCAATGCTCTTGTGTTTACAGTCCCCATCAGATATTGTCAGTATGTCTGTAGGTTTGGTGTCTTTCGGAACCAATGCAGTTTCACTTTGATACTCCTCCCGATGGTAAGATGCACTTGCTAGCCGCGTCTTCTTCCTGGCTGCTTCCTCGACATCCTCAGTGTCATAATCCGCATCTCCTCCTTCAACATTTGGATCCTTAGCACGCCGCTTAAAATCTGAGAAAGGGGTCCTGATTTCTTCTTTAACAGTGACTTCACAGCTCTCATGTACTTCAGCAGACACTGGGGATTTGTTTAATGCTCTGTCACAGGACTCGGTCAATTTCCTTCTATCTTCAGGAACAAACAGCTTTCTGGATGCATCAGATCGGTCAGGTTCTTTAGCCCAGACATCCCATTTGTTCTCTTCACGAAGATATGGATGTTGGCCTGTTTGAATGTTGCTTGGTTTTCCACCAAAGAATTTGTTGGATCTTCTGTTGTCACCCCTGACAAATGAATAGTTCAGCGCTGGAACTCTCGTCACCTTATCAGCCAAAGGAATATCGATGGTTGCACTATTATCACGTGGGGAGGCCTTGTTTTGCTGTGCCCTCCGCTTTTTTTTCCTCTGAGACCTAGCCTTAATTGATGCAAACGGTTTGGTCATGGACTTATCTCTTTGACTAAATGATTTAGGTCTCCCAATTAACCTAGCAAACACACTTTTTCGCCCTTCAATGTCAGCACGGAGCTTTGAATTTGCCATAGGCTGATCGCAATCATCTTTCTTCCTGCGACAGGACTGGTGGAAAGTAGTGTGCTCTTCAGAGTCACTACTGCCTTTAGATTCTGAGGACTGACTCTCTTCTCCAAGCAAATCAGACAGATTATCAACACCGTCATCTTCCTCCATCTGTAGTGGTATATAATCATCAGTACAATCGTCATCCATTGCTTCTTGGGTTCCAGGTTCAGGGACAATGTCTGTATTTGCTGCAGTGTGGAAGGAAGTTCCCGAGCTGTTGGACTTAGCCACATCAGAGATGTCTGGTTGTAACTCTTTGTACATTATTGACATAGGCTTTGCTAACTTGTGAGTCGGTGATGCTGCATCATCCCCAACAGTGGAGGAGGTACATGTTTGACCAGGGCTTTTGAATGAAGCATGTGAACTGTTTGAACCGGACTGGTTATCAGTTTGGTTAATCACAGAAGAAATTTCAGACTCCCTTGGAGGTTCATCCTGTAACCTTGGATTTTGACGAGGCTGTAATCTGTTCCTTGAAGAAAACAAGTGAAGAAGCTTTACAACCTGTATCAGAGGAACAGCCTGGTGTCAGTAGCTAAGTATATTAACAGAGCAGCAGAAGACTGTGAAACGGACCTGTTGATGCGATAAACCGTAAGTAAATCTGTTTCTTGAGAAGTAGTTAGCCTGCACTGCCTCTTCAAATTCCATTTCCATCAATGGCTTGCAAAACCAAATCCTCTTGAAACGTATCTGTATTTAAGAATGAACACACAACAGGAAAAGTATTAGTCTGACTTTCGTAATATGTCTGGAAGGGCAAATTTCAAAGCAATACAGAATTTGCTGGTAAATTATTTTTACCATCGGTAAGCTACAAATCAGAGTGAAAAATGAAATAAAGGGAGGATAGATATTTCAAGTGGATTATTTCATAGAAACACTGCAATAGAGGACTATGCTCGGGATGTCTAAAACATATTCGTACCTGACAAGGATAATGAAACCCTGATGAGGCATATGCATCAGGAATAATATTCATTGCTCCATCTGAAGTTGCTTCAAACACCCCATGGAGCTTGCGTTGATCAACATCATACAGGAACAGTGTTGCTCCAGATTTAACTTTTTGTATAAACTCAGTACATTTAGAAGAAAGGCCAAAAATCTTTCTGTCAAAGCACTCCTTCCTGGTCCGGTAGTTGCACAGAAAAATTGCACCATCGAAGGCTGAAACATGCTTACTCTGTGCCTTTCCCATCCAAAAATTCATTCGTCTTCCTTGATGCCATGAAACAATCACAGTGAAAAAGGCTCAGGAGATTCAACAATAAACTCAAATCCAAACATAAGAACTTAGAACATGCTTTAAGGCAGGTGCAGGTATATATATTGTATAAAACTGCAAGATAAAACAGCAATGCGGTGGTACGAAGCCAATCATGTTCAGAAGCACAGTTTTCCCTTTAGCAATTCAGCAGATGAGTCCCCAGCTATTATATTTCATCGATGAAATAAAATTATAGCTCAAGACATTAGTTCCTACCAGTAGAAGTTCATAGAAACTAGCAAAATTGATAGCGATCTCTTATTAGAACCAGAAGTATAGCATCTGTTGTACTGAACGCGCAATCAGTAATTGCCAAAAGAGGATACGTATATGAACTATCGCATCACATCGAAGGAATAAACACAAACATGGACATCTAATCACCACAAGAGTAAGGTTCGTACTTTTCAGTTTTTTCACTAGCGGGCAGTGGGGCTCCATATGCAATACATTCCCAATTTTCCACAACATGTTTCTACAATGCCAGATTGTGCAAATACGTTCCCAATTTTCCACAACATGTTTCTACAATGCCAGATTGTGCAAATACATTCCCAATTTTCCACCACATGTTTCTACAATGCCAGATTATGCAACTAAACACTGATTTCAACTGAACCATTTACACATATATTTTGCAACGCAAACATGAGAGGGAGAGGTTCTCCCCTAACACACCAGCCTGAAAACCCTGAAAATCCCCATCCTTGCTAGTTACTAATTACTCCACCAAGTTTAATGCCAACAAGAGCAGATCCAACTGCACGATTTTGTCACAGATTTTTTTTTTACCCAAGGATGCACACATCTGATGAACAAAGACATCAATCGACGCCGCAAGAGAAGATATCCCAAAAGTATTTGGTTTAGTCCTGTGAAACAAGGCGTCCTGAACCCTCGCAGGAACCAGCCCGCTCACTGCTACGCTGCACAGGCAAGATGCCTTCCGAAACACCATGTTCTTGTCGGATTGGTCACGGGTAAATCCGCCCCTCTTGGATTCTTGGGAGGGTTTTAGCGCTCAAGAAAACCAAAAACCCCAACTTTACCCTGCCAAGAAGGACCCAAGAGGGATTTCCCCCTTGTACAAGAACGATTGATGCGACTACTAATCGGGCAAGATGATGGGGCGGAGCAAGAAAATCAAGGCAAGAGAAAGAAAGCGCGTACGTCTAAGCAAGCAAGAAATGGAAGAAAGAAAACGCAGGAGGGGAGGAAACTGGGCAAGAAGCAAGGTACCAGAAGCCAATGCAGGAGGGGTGGCGCCGCGGATTCGATCGCCGCGGACGGGGGAGGGAGAGGGGATGAATGCTTGGCCTTGAGGGTTTCTTGGCTTCTCGGTGATTCTTTTTTCTCTCTTTACTGTTTGCTCCCTGTAAGAGTAGTAGTTGAGATGATCAGATGGTGGCAGATTCTGTTTCTTCCCTTCGTTCTCTCTCTCTCTCTCTCTCTCTCTCTCTCTCTCTCTCTCTCTCTCTCTCTTCCCCATCCTTTCTCTCTCTTTCTCTCATCCTTGAAAGCTTTGTCGCTTCTCCGCTCTTCTGTTTGGTACCGTCTGACATCAAAAAATGATGTGCACCTTCCTTCCGTTTTAGAGCAACTCTGCTCATCTATTAGCAGCAATTCTGCTCTGCTTTTAGCACTCCTTACAATTTAAGGGCAGAACGAAAGTCCCACGAAACTTCCTTAAAAATCTCTCTAGCTTGCATAAACAATCCTCAATAATCACGTATTATTTCCCTACCTTGCTCAATACAAGTGATCCGTTGGGGAAGTGACAGGTAGACATACACAGAAAGCACGCAATGCTAGTTGGGTTGGGGATCAACCCATTTCGCCAATAATGGTAGTGCTTGACATTGTGACAAATTTACCATTTGGTTAGCTATTTTTCCACAATAGGTTATAACTTATTTTAGCATGGTATTCAATGACCACAAAACTCAGGAGACATGGTGGCTGATTCCGCTTTGCTCTCTAAAAATGGTTGGTGAATTGCTTCAACCGGATGGAAAGACTTGAGAATTCAACAGACCTTTCTGATTTCCCAATTTTAGGAAGTCTTGTTTGGACATTGCTATCTACTATTTCCCAGAATTTAATGCAAGCAAATATATATGTCACGGTTAGAAACCATTCTCAACCACTATGATAGAATCTCGCAGCAGGTTATCTCAGGATGGAAGTACAATTAAGCAACTGCATCTACTAGTGGCAATAATATGCGTAGCAACTGCAATAAGAGATTCCTATCTGAACGACAAATAACAAAAGATAGTAATGTAAACCATACAACTTCCAACTGAATTTTTCTTCCCAGAAAAACAACATGCAAGCAAAAGATACCATGTAATTAGCAGACTGCCGACGAAATGCTAGACAAAAGAGTAAAAGTAAGACCGACCAAGTCTTTTTACAGAGTGTAAACACCACTCATCTCTTAATTTTGTTTAACTAGAAGAGAAAAAACAGAGGTAACTGATAAGCCATATATACAGTGGTCCGACAAACATAGGCCAAAATCATAACTCTGGTGCCATCCTGAGAACTACAGCTCAAAAAGTTTCCTCTAGAACTCCGTCTTGAAGGGAAAGTGTTGGACACTGTAATCATCACCTAGTGAAAGAACTTCACTACCTGTTCAACGTTTTTTCGCAAAAAACTACATGTTCAACGTTGAGTTAGAAGCACTCCTCTGTGAATTCATCTGCATTACTCATCGGCCAGAAGTGTGCAGGTCAGCTTGCTCAACTGCATCAGCGGTGAGTGGCCATTGCGCTCTGGACACACAGATTAGCAACTCTTTCTGCGAAGGATGGTCTCACCAGCTTGCTCTTTTCTGAATCATCATCTCCACTCCTGCCCTGAGTGTCCTGAACCAAATAACCAACTTCCCGCTTTCTTTCTTTGGTAACTGCTTCGCTGTTCTGTTTTAGTTCAGCAAGTGCAGGCCTGTTTAATGCTTTATCGGAGGTGACCGGAATTTTGTCACCCTCAAAGCTAAATGGTACCTTCTCCCCTATGGTGCAACTCCTTGAGGATGGCAGATGTGAGTGCCCATCAAACTGGATGGTTGCCCTGCGTTTGCAGCCCCTGCCCAGCATACTTGACTGCCTCTCTTTCATGAAATGAGCAATAGCACTGTTCTCACTTGTTTCACTTAGAGAAATGAAGCTTTGGTTCAGCACAGGTGCAGGATACCAGCCATCTTCATTGTGTTTGCCATTGAAAGGTTCAGGGTCTTGATCTTCATAGCTGATGCTCCCTCCTGCTAATGCTGAATACAAGCCTACAGGTCCCAGTACATCTAACGGGACTGTATCACTGTCAGACTTACAATCATCTAGATCAAGTGGTATAAAATCAGCATCTGGCTCTAAGCCTTGCTCTTTGATATCTGGTGCTTTGAAGATCACAGACTTAATGCGAGGAGGGTGCAAAGAAGATCCATAGTTATAAGCAGCATGGTTGGCATTATGTTCGGCATACATGAAGGAACTGTGCGGCGCTGAGATTCTGTTATTGCATAGCATAGAAGACGGACGTCTAGGGAAGGCATTGTTGCCTTTGTGCAAACTGAACCCTAGTCCAGCAAGAGTGAGAGAGACATTGTAATCCCATATAACTCTTGATTTTGGTTTCTGGTAAGGCTCCAGGCTGATCCTCTTTGAAGAAAACAGGTTCACAAGATTTAAAACCTATACTCAGAAAAACACCTGATCAGCAGCAAGCGAAGTTCTAAAGAGTAAAGGCGCTAAATAAGTCGGATCACAAATATGAAATAGCAAACCTGCTGGTATGATAATACCAAAGAAAAAATTTGGGGTTGAGATCGCAAACCTGCTGGTATGATATACCAAAGAAAGACATTTCGGGTTGAAGTCCTTTGATGTCATCAGAGAATTCAGCTTCCGTCAGGGGCTTACAGAACCAAACTCTTCTGAAACGAACCTGATTTCATGAAGGTGGAAAATAAAAGAACATGCATCAGCATTATTCCACGTGATTGAGAAAAGGAGCAACAAAAAAGACAACGAAATTGCTAACATGATTAATAGGTAGGTAACCATGGGGCAATGAATTTGAACCTAACAGAGAACATAACCTGACAATGTGGACTGAGAACACAACAGACCAGTACCAACAGCATACTTACCTGGGCTGGTCTGGACTTCCTTGATGAATGGAATGTATTAGGAAGAATGTTCAATGCTCCATCTGAAGTTGCTTCAAACACACCACAAAGTTTTCTCTCCTCACGCTCAAACACAAAGAGAAGCATACCAGCTCTGATCTTCCTTATAAATGATGTAGCATATCCAGGAAGGGAAAAAAGCTTCTGCTTGAAGCTCTCCAGCTTAGTCACACGATTGCAGAGGATAATAGCACCACCATATACACCAGGTATGTTGAATATGTCAAGTTTGTGGCGCGGATTCCTTTAAAAACGAAAGACAGAGACAATGAGAAAATTCGCTCTTCAGATACCCAATACATTCAGAGAACAAATGCAGTTGCTAACTTCTAGCAGCACTAGCTGGGAAAAAAAAACTATGAGTCAGCGACTCACATTTACTATTACAAAAATAAATCAAATTAATAATGATCAGGGTCTAGGGTTAAAATCCCAACAGTGTCAGAATAAACAAAAGGAAGGTAAAGAAGGTTGCAGTGTTATCAATGTTCCATTACTTCCCCTCCCGTCGAAGGAGCCTGACAAAGACCAAGAATGCAAGTGGCATTGTAGAACAAACATAGATCAAGCATAAACAAAAGGAAGTTAACGAAGATTGCTGTGATATACTTTCTCTCCTGTGAAAGGAGCTTGACAAAGATCAAGAATGCAAGTAGCCTTGTAGAACAAACATAGATCAAGTATTAGAGCTTCCCAATTTCCCAAACTAGTACAAGTGTTCTAAGGAGCAGACAAGAAAACTGAGAAGAAGAAAAATCTAGATAAAGAACGAATGATGTGCTACAGTTTATCCAGTGGGTCTGTGAGCAATTATGCATGATGAGAATAACAAGAGTTAATTGTTCAGTACAGGAATGAAAGATCCCTGTATCCTGGCGTTTCTTCTATTCTACAGTCCTACCTACCATTAAAATTTACCAAGAAACCAAAAATAACCTAAAATCTCCCCAATAGCGCAGGATCACCACTGCGAAATGCTACCCACATTTCTCCACCTACAAAAAAAAAAAAAAAAAAAGCCTACAAGTCTAGAACAGGCGAGGCAAAACCTGGGTGGAGCATCACAGCAAGTAAAAAATTGCATAGAAAGCAGGCTATTCATGTCATCCAAGAACGCGTTAAATCGAACCAAGGACCAAGAACAGGCAAGCGGGATCGATACTTGGCGGCGCCGTACCAAGGACGGGGGTGAAACCCTCCTCTCCCCTTCCCGCCCCTCCCCGTCCAGGAGCAGCGGCTCCACACCGAGCCCATCTTCCTCGACCCCTTCACCTCGAACGCGCGGTTCTCCTCGGCCGCCGCCGCCACCTCCTTCTCCTCCTCCTCCTCATCCGCTTGCGAGCCTTCTCCGCCGATCTCCCCCTCCTCTATCGCTTTCTCCACCTCGGAACCCACATCCAACTCCACCTCGTCGCGTCCCACGGCCGCAACCCGCTCCTTCCCTCCCCTCTCCTCCGCCGCCTCCGCCACCATCTCCATCTCCGTCACCTCCTGTGTGTTTCGTGTTGGGTGCGCGCGTCGTAAAGCCGCTGCTTTGTGTTGTGGAGCTGTGGACTGTGGCTTTATCTTTCAGAAGAAGACGAAGAAATGGTGGGCCAAATATAGAGGCTATATCTCTAACCATTTACGGCCCAAGTACCCAGGAACATAAACAGCTTTCATTTTATTTGCATTTTTTCACCCTAAAAAAAATTATTTGCATTTTTTCTGAAAACGTTTGTATCTTCAGAATTTGGCGTCAGGAGAGCCTCTACAGTTTTCTTAGCAATTTCACATCGATTCTGAGAATACGAGAAGAAGAAAAGCACCACACCCCGACCCTCCCCTACAAGTCTACTAATCAAGCTTCCTCATGTCCCACTATATTAATATATCAACTATAGCAACCACACGCCTACTTGGCATCAGCACAATCACACCTAAAAGGAAACACAAAAGAAAGAAAAGAGAAACTAATGTGGACAAGATTAGATCGACGAAAACGAAAATATCTCGCAATCGTTGCACCCTCCGGAGAATTCTCACCACGCTCCTAGCATCCTGAAGCGCCGCGTATCAAGCATCACCTTTAGGAAAGGGATGCGACGACGATGACACTGCTGCTCGCACGAGTCCTAGGGTTTTCCCCGGTACGCACAGGGACAAGGATGGAGAGCTTCATTCAACGCCCTTCACGAAGGAAGGGTGGCGCCCGCGGACGCCACCTCGTCAGTGTCGGCCAAACCGACAGGGATTTCTCCTGACCCTCATAACCCTGTCCCGGACGCTTCATCGTGCTCCACCACACTTGCCGACCACCACCACGCCACCACGGCGTTGCAGACACCAATGCCGTCTCACAATGGCCATCGAAACAAGGATAGCAAGATCAAGAAGGGCCTACCAGGAGAGAGATGTAACATGTCAGCAACCACGCAGGAGGAAACCGCCTACAACGCCACCTGCGGAAGCCGACCGGACGCATCGACTAGAGAAAACCAGACCCTCCTGGGCTGGCCGAGCCCGAGCGGGCTTGTGAAGCTCCCATCTCTGCACTGCAAGACACGCGATGCCGACACCGCCACCTCTAGCTCAAGCCGCCCATCCGTCCGCCGAAAGCAGCACAACTGAGCTCGGCCTCAGCCCGTCTGGACCCAGATGGGGCCCGAAGGGCCTAGATCTGGCCAAGCGAGCGCCACCCCGAGCCCTCGCGCCACCCCATGACCAAGCAGCCGCACCTCCGTCTCAACGCCACTCGTCGCCGCGTCGCCCAAGAGGACTCGCCGCCGCAGGAACCATCGCCAACCTGGGTACACCGCCGTCGGATGAGAAGGCCCCACATCTCCCATCAAGCGCGCGGAGAAAGGCGGCCACCCATCGCTACGCCGCCCAGGAGGACTCGCCGCCGCTGGAACCGTCACCAACCTAGGTACACCGCCGCCGGATGAGAAGGCCCCGTGTCTCCCCTCCAAAGCGTGCAGGGAAAGGCAGCTCTGCCGCTGCCGGTACCACGCAGGCTTTGCCCAGTGACCTGCGCCGACGGTGGCAGCAGGGGAGGGGGATGAAGGGGCGGCTGGGCTAGGTTTTCTTTCCGCCTGCCCGTCGCCCGCGGAGCGACAGGGACGGGTACCTCAGGAGTTTGTTTTTCCAGTCCTGATGGACTCACTAATCAAGCTTCAGGTGGCCATGGAATGATTTCCTCAGCGTTTAGTCACTGTACTGCAACCTGGACCTTCAGTTCCATCCTGGCCCAGAGTTCTCGAGACTATTCCATCCAACACAACTACACAAGGCTAACAGTTCCTAATTGGGCAAGCAGCTAACGAGTGTTACTTCACACATTTGATTGGCCAACATTTACACATATAGATAATTACATGGAGAGCAAGGGATCCCTTTCAGCACTAGACATAACATATGGCACTTCCTGGCAGAAGCAGCCCGTTCATCTTCCCACAGATTCATCGCATATGGTGCCTGAAAGGGCACAATTCAAGCTTAAGTGCAGACCATTCAAATCAACAATAGACCATCCAATAAGCTCAAGGAAGAGGGGTCCACCTCAGTGTTTCTTTTGTCCCTCGGCGGACTTTGCAGCGGATGGTCGGGAGTCCTAGGCGTTGGTGAGCCTCGTAGCGGTGGCATCCAGAGAAACCTGAAGATTATGTTCGAGCATATTCAACAAGAGGGAAATGCGCATAGCTTATTGAGTGGGAAGTGAAATAGGGTTCTGAACAAAATACCATAATAGACTCCATCAACCTCCAGCACGTCAATCTGTAAGTTCAACAAACTGAGCCTGGTAAGTACCATTCCAAAATGATGCCACAATTAAGAAACCAGAATGAAATTCAGCTGTTGGCTTCTGTTCGTTTAAGGAAAATAAGCACACTAATACTTACCAAAGTTGAAATCACAACAAATAATCATAACCTGGATAGCTCCAAACAAATGGCAAACAAAAAAGTTGACAAATGGATCACGTGTTAAATGCATAAAAATGGATACATTGCTGGGATTAAAATGGAAATGCGAAATGCATATAAAATGGATACATTGCTGGGATTAAAATGGAAATGCCAAATGCACATAAAATGCCCACACTGCGTAGATAAAAAAAAAGGTAAGCTCTTTTGCATAACTAGTCCAAATTACATAGTGATTTCATATGATCAAGAGTATCAAGCAGCATCTTATTTAGCAGCACCGTACACTAAATGGCATGTTGATTAAACATTTATGTGGGCGCTTACAGAGCCATTAATATTGCTAAAAGAAGGTTGATTCCAGGATGGAACACTCCCATTGAACAAAAACTGAATAAGAGGAGCACAACAAAGCTTTTAGAGCCCTCGTTACTATTCTAGGCGAACATACTTCCGATGTCATATGACTTTGGAAAATCTCATTCTAGACATGCATGTCTTACTCAAATCATGTAAATCTCAAGCAATCGACCATTACACCATTTGGAGATCCTCATTAGTTGCGCTACAACTTTATTCATAACTAGTCAATTCCACCACATAAGAAACATCTAATTCGACAGAATTTATCCTATAATATCATGAGACATCAGCTAAAAACACCTATATTTTCCGAGAAAAAAAACACCTATATTTTGACAGACAGCTAAACAACACTTGTGGTAAAAGTAATTTCAAAGGGAAAGGTGCCCACGGGGACATCACTGGAGTCAGTAGATGTGGATATATCGCTCATTAGTTGCACTACAACTTTATTCATAACTACTCAATTCCACATAAGAAAATCTAATTTGATAGAATTTATCCTACAATATCATGAGACATCAGCTAAAAACACCTATATTTTGTCAGACATCTAAATAACACTTGTGGTAAAAAGAATTTTAAAGGGAAAGGTGCCCACGGGTACTTGGAGACCGATGACACGGATGCTGTCCATGAGCTCCTGCACCTTGGCAGGATCATTGGCACGAGTTCGCATTAGTGGCCTCCTGATATCTTCTAGTGGGATTTCCATCACCACAGGGCCTTTCTTCTCCGAGTCGCTCAACGGGGACCGTGCAGCCGCACCTACACCATTGAAAAAATGAACCATTGTTATTTCAGAGAAAGTTCAAGTACAGAGAGTGAACTTAAACATCTGAACTAGACAGCCCAAGATTACAAGCTGATCACTGGATACTGCACAAGGAAATTCTCCTGTCATGCAACACTCAACAACATGATACATCATAACCACAGGCGGACGTAGCGTCCCTGTTGCCCGGGCACGTGCACAGGCTTCAGCCTCGCTCGTCTCAGGCAGAAGTCGATGTTGAGAAGCAGACTTCCGATGCAAAGAATCCATGTGCCCGGGCTTTGCCCCGAGCGCCTCAGGCGTGAGTAGCTGTTTTTTTCTAAGGCACGAGTTGCTGTTGATCAGTTCCGTTGGGTAACCATCACTTGCTTTGTTGATTTTTAATTTTCTTTGAGAATTATTAGTGAGGAAGCATCCCACCAGCCATATAAGGAATATCAAGCAGTGTAGCATCCTACCAGCCATGGTCCACGCGAAGGGGTAGTACTTGAAGCTCAGACTTTGATTTTTTCTCTTCTATAATAATATAAATCAGCGTTAGAAAATTTAGCTCCGTCATGACATGTAGTTTATATTATAACGATTTGATGTCATATATGTTACTACTCTTTTTAATAAAGTTGATTAAAGTTCAAGTATTGGACTTAGAAGTTAGGATAAAAGGTGGAAGTACACTTATTTTAAAAACGGAACGAGTATATATAAAACTTGGGCAGCATGATCTAATTTTGTAATCCTCGCGGAAAGCACAGGAGAGGTTGGCACAATTAAAGTTTTTGTTTCCTACCCTCCTGCCCTCGCTTGTACTGTTGCCGCTCGTGGTCTAATCTGGGATTCCCCGCCCCAACATTGCCCCACTTTCAAGAACTCACTCCATCCTAATTCGAGCTTATGGTACTGGGATCATGCCTACGTCAACATGGTTGTGTCCGGCCGTCCATGAGCTCGAGCTGCTCGCGCGAACATTGCCAAAGCTCCTCGCGCATCAACGGGAATTGACATGGATCGAGCCCCCGACCCCTCGCGTCGTGGCGTGAATAAAACCGCCAGCACAACTTTAGTTCCCCCTTCTTCATCATCGCACCGGTAGACCCGCTCGCCTTGCCTCCCTATCCCACCTGAGCCGCAACCTCCGTCGGCCCATCACCCCCGCCTCTCCTCTAAACCTTCTTCATCTCCGGCGAGCCCTCCCACACCTACCCACGCCCTCAACCCCAACCTCGTCGGTCATCAGAGACTAAGAAGAAGCTCACCATCGCACCCGAAACTACCCCACCCTAAGCGTTTTTAGCCTCCGCCGCTAGCAACCCAGCGGCGAGCCGCCTTGTCCCCGTCTCCGACAAGATCCATGTGATGCCTATATTTGTCCAATTTTTTTTTTTTTTGCCTTATGGCACGCCCAGACTTCGATAAATTCTTAGGTCCGCCAATGATCATAACAATGCCCAATTAGACACCGTTAACATGCGATTATCCTCCATTTTTCGCTTCATTTTCCAGATAAGATAATTATCGAAGGAAGTTCGAATTAAATCATGCCGGATTCAACCGAGCCGCTTTGGCTCCAAAATAGACAAGAAATACGCAACTTAATTTTCACGGATAGTAGGGAACAATATGTCCCAGTGGTACTAAGATTCGTATCCTCACACCTCATCTTACAATGATTTAACTCAGCTCCATTCGCTAAGGAATCCAATGGAAATAACACCAAGGGGGAGCAGGTAAAGGTAAACCTACCATTGGAGGACGAGACCGAGAAGGAGAGGCCGCGCCTCCCCCTCACGATCCTCTCCCGGAGAAAGGGGCTCCTGAGAACGGCGGCACGGCCGTGGAGGAGGAAGCCGGCGGGGGGCACGATCTTTCCCAAATCCAAGCTCGACCTCCACGCCATTGCTCCTCTGTTTTTTTTTGACAGATATTGTTGCTCTGGAGCTACCGTGTCGGAGCGTCGCATCGATCTGCACCATAGGAATTCTCTGGGCCCTCCAGTTCAATAATGAACAGCTATCGTGCGTGAGCCTCGCTCGTTTTCTTGAGCCTATGGGCCTCTCTTAGGCTCTATACTTGTCAACTAATCATGGGCCTGAAAGTGCATTAACAGTTCTACAAATTGTTTTTTTTGTGTGACAATCGTAATATGCCCGTTGTGTGTCTTCTTATCTTTGAAGTCATTTATTCTTTTCTATTTATCAATTGGTCACAACTAATAAACTGAATGCCATCTTCTTGATCTGCAAAATGTATGGTATTGATAGTGTCTATTTATTGGTTTATTTATGTGAATCTACTTTAGATATGGTGGGATATACTCTTTAATGCATCCAAGCGATCACGGCAAAGAAAAATAACTCAAGCATATCAGATTGATCTCCAGATCTTTGGCGTATGTGGTGTCAGTAAAGATATGTGATATTTTTTTTGCCTAAAATTAAATGTAGAAACTAATTAATGTGTTGCCCCTAGAGAAAGATATGATATGCATGGAGAAAGATTTAGGGAGACGGTTGGCCACTAACACGTGTCCACTTGAGAATAAACCTACGCCACATGGGTGAGAGGTGTTATGCGTATGGGCCAGGGCATCCAAGTGTTACGTACAAAAGAAACTCATGACATGCGTTAACAACGTGGCACTATATGATGGAACGAGTAATACACATGCTCGGGTTGGGTTCGAGGAGGGGCATGGGGTGGGGTGGCGAGTTGTTATTTTGATAAGGTAAAAAGTACAATGGTAATCTTAATTTTAACCTTTCATACCATTTTATTATTTCACAATCTGCCCTCGCTGGCAAAATATTTTGTGAAAAGCTGCCATCATCGACATAAAAGGGGGAAAATTAAAATCACTCTACTTTCTTGAAATATGTAAGAAAAACCATCCTCAACATATGAATCCATGAGTCTCCACGTACGTAGTCCCATATGATAGCTAGATGCCGCGTCATACACTCAAAGCAACCATATTCATTTGTCAACTGTTCCGTGAAAGTTTTTGTACGTCTGGACAGCACACACACCAAATTAATGTACATATCATAAAGAAAATCTTGAGAAATTATTTGGAACTAGAGGCAGAGAGAAAAGAAAAAAGAATCAGAAGTGCCAACGTGAAATATTAGCAAGTGCAAGATCACGAGAACAGATATGCTTGTGTTGTAATTCGCGTGGGTCATTAACATACATTTGAATGGAGCATATATTAATTGATTTAACATGAAATACCGTTGACTGGCAAAAATCTACATATGATGGAAGTTGGTATGATACGCCTACACATGGGTTTTCTGGTCGCCGATATCATGAGAAAAAGATATGCTTACATTCACTAATGGCGCATCATATATATGTAGCATATTTATTCAGAGAAAGATGCTAATTATTTCCATGTACGTACACAACAAAACTTCATTGATACATTGTCACCTGCAACCAAAACCAGACGCGATTCTGTGTGCTATATATGTGTGAGGGCGGTGGCGACCATGGTTTCAGTCTTGCACTCTAAAATGAGGAGCCATGTCATGCAGCAAGATTGACATTGATCAACAGGCCTGCACGTGTTGTCTCTAGCAGTCTTCGTGTGTATATTTGGAGGTCTGCGACAATTATTTGCATCACCAAACTAACAAAAAATATTTTCTCAATAAAATGAAAAAATGTCGAGGTCAACTTAAAAAGTTTTGGCATATTCTTCAGAGGGTCATAAACACTAGTTTATTTATGTTAGATCTTCGTTTGTATGGACCGGCAAACTATCAATGTATGGACTTAATTAATGAAACTAGGTCTGTCACATTGGAGGCTATAAGTACACTTCCCTACTCCCCACTCTCTCCATCCCCAATCTCTAACCCCTCTCCATAGTTCATAGCTTCATACTACTCACAGTTTTGTAGTATCGAACTTTAGTCTCTCATGGATCCAACACTCAACCAGGAGTGGACATCCTCTGAGGTAGAAGAGGCAAGGTCACTTATTGCTAGGCTCGAAGGCAAAAAATTCATCTACAATGATAATGATGACGGGAACAAGAAGCATAACGACATCGTGGATGCTCTCCACACATTGTTCCCTTCAAAAACCATGCAACAGGTAACAGATCTTTACGTCGATCTTGTTGTGGAAATGCATTTGATGCAGTGGAGGGAGGAGAGCCCTATTACTGGTGGCACCACACATAACTTTTGCACCGTTCACGACCTTGTGAGTGGTAACTTTGGGGAGTCGGGGGAGAGTAGTGCTGGCGGTTCACATGGGGTTTTCACTATGGGTGACCATGTGGATGGGTACAACTTTGGCTTACAAGAGGAGGATGGGTACAACTTTGGCTTACAAGAGGAGGCAAGTACCATGTTTGGTTCTCCATTGGAGGCTACGGGGATCATGGAGATGGAGGAGAAACTCCCGATGGTAGAGGATAACATGATGGAGGTGTTAGAGAATAATATTGTCGATGATGAACCAGTTGCTGCCCCACATCCAGGGAGATTTTGGACCACAGACGAACACAGGTTCTTCAACTGCTATATTCTTCTTTGTCATGTAGTAGTAATTGTTGTTTAATTACATATTTTGCATGAACATATATAATAATTAAGGATACTGTGTGAATCTATTATATGAGATAGGTAACTTTAGTTTGTGATGGTATTGCACAATTTATATGGATATTGTCCAATTTCCATTTTTGGTTAACAGTAATCCCTAATAGTTTGAAATTGATGGATGAATTCATTTATTTATTTTCTTTCTTATGACCTGTCAAATTTCTATATTTTTACTTTAATAATAGTAGGAAGGTATAATGTTGCAACAAAGTAACACCATGATGAATTCAGCATGGCGCTAATCCTAACTGATAAGATAGATAACCGTATCAGTTATATTTTTACCATAAAAAAATACTAAGTTATATGTTTATGTGCAAAGTGCAGTTTTGTTGGGGTTATCAATGTTATCAAATATTTTTCACTTATAGTTTTTCGCATATAGATATATACCGTCTATTACTGTGAAATTAACAAAGTAAGCTTCTGGAGTTTAAATGGGCTCCATCTACCTAATAAAAGTGTTTGGTTTTCAATCGTTGTAAGTTGCTTTGATAAAAAAGGTCATCTCTTCATAATTAAATCAACAATTAACTTAACAAATTATCTTGAACCTTGTTGTTTCAGGTCGTTTCTTCGTGGGCTGCGTGTCTATGGTCGTGGTGACTGGAAAAACATATCCAGATACTTCGTCACCACAAAGACTGCAATCCAAGTCTCCAGCCATGCACAAAAGTACTTCAAGAGGCTAGAGAAGAGAGCATTGTCCGGGAGGGCCGGGAGGCAGCGTTTCAGCATCAATGACGTTGGGCTCCACGACGACGACCCATGGGCAGCAGAGAACAGTTCTGCCTCCAGGCAAGCGCTTGCTTTCACCGGTCTAAACAATGACCCAAGCTTTGGATCGGGGGCACCGGCGAGCTCAGTCATGATGAACAGCCTCACTCAGTTCTTGCCACCTATCATATATAACCAACAAGTGGGCCAACAGCCCGTGTGGAGTGAGCAGCAGATGATGGGTTCTTCTGCAGCTCTAATGGATGGGACAGGGAACTTTCTGCCTGCCTATCAACAAGGATCGGCTTACCTCTCTCCTGGGCAACGTATGAACATGATGTAGTAGATCGTAAGTTTGGGACATTTCAGAATGTTATCACAATAAGACATGTGTCACATGCACAAACAGGTCGTTCTACCAAAGATGCACAATATGCTCAAGACATTGGGGAAAAAGTTTATTGTTAGCGAGTCAATAATCTAATCTTTTTATATAAGAAACATTGTATTTCACCTTCTATCTGTGTGGGTGTCTTAATATAGTTTTTGTTTCATGTATTTATTTCGTCACTCAATATACTATGATTGTATTAGCACACAACATACAGTTATTCTTATAAACGCGACAATCAAATAATTCAGAAGGAGAAAATTGCAGCGGAGACAAGATTTAATGTAGAAAACCCCTATAGCATAGAGGGAGAAAACCCACGGGCGCCAGCTAGCAAAACATCACTATATCGGGGAGTATTTACAAACACCGTAGGTTTTCTTATATTCTGATCAAGCCTAGTCGGCAGCTTACATGAGGTATATATAGGCGGCGATGACAATCTGTACCGGGTGGAGGGGGGATCCCTCAGGCGTCCCTGCATGGCACGACGTATTCGGCCCAAGCCTACCCGGCAACGGGCCTCGCTTCGCTCGTCAGAAGTCAGCCTCCCTTTTACATGAATTTGGATCACAACATAACAATTATGAAGAAGAAAGAACTGTTGAGTAGTGTACATTTTATCTTAGTACTAAGCACTGATTATTTCGTCATAACATATCATACATTATTAATTCATTACAATATAGCATCACTTCATGGCACAAAAACACAAGAACATTAGAAAAGAAGCTTGGTATTTGTTGGCTACATTTTAATGAGAATTGTTTGTAAAATAACAAAAAAACCCCACTCTAATCCATATTTTAGATCTTACACATTTATATGCATTTCTCTTTTTGTACAAGCTCAACGTTTCTTTTATATTATGTGTCATTTCCACGCCACGACAATATATATACCTCAATATGAATATATAGAGGTCAACGGTTGATATTCATTAACCTTAGAGATTTAATATATTATCCCGATTGAACACTATAGGAAACCTTGCCCTACTCCTCGTTTTCTATCCTAGCCAACCATCTCCATAATGTAACTTTTGTGTTATTTCAAACCCTCTCATGAAACCAAGAGTTGTCGATGACTGGAACCCTGTAAGGTGGAAGAAACTAGGCCATCCATTGTTCATCTCATGAACAATGGGAACTTCATTGACAACTATGAGGGAGATGGAAATAGCAAAAAGTTTGACACCATTGTAGAAGATCTACAAAAAAAGGTCCTAATGAAAGACTATGGACATGTGGTAACACATTTGTATGACGAGCTTGTTCTTTTTTTTGAAATAGAGAAAAACTTTGCCTTATTATTAATTAGGAAGAAGAGTTTTTTTAACTTAACAACAAACAAGGCAATTGGTAAATACTAAAAGCCTACTCTCCGGACATTTCAAGACACAAAAACAAGTGATGACCAAACCCAAAGGGGGGGCTCATTCTTAATGATATAAATAAGACCGCTAGAAATGTGGAATGATGGTTGCAAAATACCCTAGCACTACCCTAATTCCAGAGCTCCTACAAGTCAATAATTATGATGGACGCCATGGCCTTTTCTCAGTTACTATGGAAAAAAGTGTCGTAGGTTCACAAATCTTGGATGTTATCAAACCATGCAACATGCACGACTAAATATTGAGGCTTCCCAACCAATTGGCAATCATATTCTGAATTCTGATAAAAACGGCATTGGAAGAGAAGCTCTATCCTGGTCTCGGGATTCAAAGACAAAAGAGGGCAACCCCATAGTTTTGACAACCGAGGAGCTTAGGATCATCAACCCTGTCCTAGATGACGAGCCATGCTTTTTGTTGGTCAACGACGAAGGCTTCCATACCATGGGATGAAAGATTGTCAATGAAGCGGTGAAGCATTAATGTATATACGACAACCGCAGGAAGTGAGAAGCCTTGGTGACACATGAAAATGTATCCATGAACCTTGGTGATACCTATATGGTATTTATTGATAATTACATGTTATACGATGTTGCCAACATGTTTGACATTGATTTGAGGGATTTTCCATAAAGTCCCCATTTATTTGGTATTTACCTCTAGGAGGCAAAATACCTCATTTCAGTGTTTTTGGGCAAGTTCAAAAACATGCTTCAGAATTTTTGAGACGGATCCAACAAGCCAAACAGGAGCACCTAGAGATGAGCAGGTCGGGAGATGCGTCCCAGGGCCGAGCCGTGCCATTGGGGATCTCCTCCCCCGACCATCCGATTCGCCTCAAATTTGATCTAAAACCACCTATATATACCTCTTGGTCTTTTATTTTGCGACACAAAGAGGCGAAGATCAAAATCAAATAAACAAAGAGACAATAGTCCGCCATCAGAGGAAGATTGGAGGGGGTGGCTCGGGGAATCGCCTCCGGTAGCCTCTCCTTCTTCACCAACGTCTCCACATCTCTTCCCGCCATTAGAGGGGTGTATTCCTGGGGTGAATAGCTCCCGTGCGACGTTTTTTGCATGGAATTGGATGAGAAGCGACGTTGTTCGTAAAAATAGCTGGCATGCGACGTTGTTTAGGTAGGAAATAGCTCAGGACCACCCGTGCCATAAAATGGCTGTTAAGGAGACAGTTAGGTTAGTTAACGGTTTGGTTAAGTTAGTGGTGGCCCGAGTTAAACCAACCGACCCAACCGCACCCTTCCGATTGACATAGGCATCCCCAATGGGCCTGCCAAAGATGGTACCCGGGGTTTATTGAAGGCCCAGTACTCGAAGAATAAGAAGACTTGGAAGCCCATTTAGTATTAAGGAAAGATAGTTTGTATTAGGAAAAATAGAGACTTGTAATCTTACGGGTTGGATACGAAATCCTCCCGAACTCTGTAACTTCTGTACCACGAAACCTCGGCTCCGCCTCCTATATAAGGGGGAGTCGAGGGACAAAGAAAGGATCGAATCTATGTCAACATAACCCTAGTTTTCATAATCGTCGAGTACTTTTCGCCTGAACCTTCGAGATCTACTTGCCCTCTACTTCTAGCAAAACCCTAGTCTACAATCTGTAGGCATTGACAAGTTAATCCTTTGTCAATTGGCGCCGTCTGTGGGAATTAGAGGTTGCAAGGAGCTGATCTCGATGGCACGTTCAAGATCGTCGACTTCATCGGTGGCAAGCAACGCGATGGATCGAGGTAACAAGGGAAAAACTGATCTAGTCAATTTTATTCCTCACCCGCCCTCCCGTATGGATGCATGTGCCTATCTGGAGGAGCCCATCATCATGACGTTCGGAGAATTCCGATTTGGCGTCAACAAGGAAGGATCCTACCGTCTCGAAGTTCCGATCTCGTCGGAATTTTCAGCGGTCGATTCTAACTTTTCGTCGAGTGACGAGGAGCTTTCGTCGCACGCTCGACGACAAGGCAAGCGGAAAGCTCACCAAGATCTTTAGCAACACATCCTTCGAGTCGTCTGCGGACTCCTTTATAAGCAGCGACCCGAAAGCGTCGACTTCAACTTCATCGACAAATCTGTCGCCATCGGAAAGATCTTCACCACTCTATATGATGGTGTCACCAATCCTGACAAAAATCAATACACAAAATACCACCAAATCTGTGTAGAAGAAGCGGGTCCATCAGAACCACAAACGTCGAGGCTTTCGACGATTTGGGAAATCCATACGTCGATCCCGCTGATCTCGAACAGGCCTAGGCACTAAATATGCCGGATCTTCAACTCGCGCAAAAGTCCAACTCCCGCAAGCTGCGTGGGATAGGGCTGCGAGAGCCATGGATGGATCAGAACCAATGAATACTACTGCTACCGTACAAGAGTTACAAGCATATCAATATAGACTTGCTCGGGTAAGCGAGAGTTGGAAAACAGACAGCATCCCCGAATAGGAGGAAAGAAGCAGCTTCGCATCATAAGCGAGTTAAGTCGCCAGAACTTCGGGAGATAGTCACGGAGCTCGGAGGAGAGCGATGTCTCGGCTCCAAAACATACCCGAAGCAGAAAGAGGAAGTATAATCCAAAATCTCGACATGTCCTTTATGTCGATTGATGAAAGAGGAAATATCATCCCAAAAACGCCAGAAGCAGGTTACATGGCAACACAAGCTTACATCCTTGCGTCTAGACCACCTCCTGGGGACCCGAGAGAACCATTGTTCAATATGGCGATGGCTGGCGTAGGAGTAATGGGAACAGCGTTTGCAACAACGCCTCCCGAAGAAAATCCTAGGCAAAATAGTCCACGACCCAACACAACAGTTCAAAACCCCCAAGAACAAGTGGAGCAAGAGACACACAGTCCAAGTAAGGGTGGACAGAGCGCGACAAGAAAGAAGGGAGCGTCAGCACTCACCAGAGCTAGCCGACGAAGATATGTGTGGGCTCCCGTGTTTTACGAGAAGAGTTCGCAAGACTCGAGTCCCAAAAGGGTTCAAGCTACCCGAAAATTTCAAGAAATTCGACGGCCTGCAAGATCCCGAGGATTGGCTCGTGGATTATCTCGAGATGGTAAAGCTGGTAGGAGGAACCAGCAACACTATGCAAAGTATCCAAGTTCACCTAAGCGGTGCCGCGAGATCTTGGATAAAGAAACTCCCCCAAATTCCATCGACAGCTGGGATAACTTTGAGGACATCTTCGTGAAAAACTTCCGATCCACCTGCAAGAAACCTGCGTCATTAGAAGAGTTGAGAGCGTGTCGACAGAAACACGACGAGTCGATGAGGAAATACATACAGCGATGGAACATCATAAAGAACTCGGCAGAAGATATATCCGACGAGAGGGCAATAGATGCGTTCGTAGCAGGAATTCGCCGAGGAGATTTTGTCGAGGACTTAGGGAGAACTAACCCTAAGACCATATCAGCACTCATGGAGATAGCCAATAAATGGGCAGATGGAGAAGACGCAATATACAACAAGCGACACAGGTCGCCAGGAGGAGGATCGTGGTCGAAATTATCAAAATAGAAGGCGATTCTCGCCAGTTCTACAACAACGATGCTCCCGGCCATATATCGGCTGGTTTTCGAGGAAACAGTCGAGACGACTATCAAAGGAGTAACGAGCATCAAGGTGACAATAGAGGTGATTCTCGCGGCAACAGACAAAACAATGGACCAAGGTTTCAAAGACCTTATGTGTCCCCCGAAGAGATGATGAACGGCCCGTGCCAGATGCATTTTTATCTTGACAACAATGGAAAGAGGCGTCAGGCATCTCCGAAAGATTGCCGAAACTTTCAGCAATGCTGCGAGCCACATGAATCGCAAATGCCCAGGCCACGAACAGAAACCCCAGGGCCAAGGAGCGAAATCCATCTTCCACCTCCTCCCGCAATTACGGACGAAAATCGGCACCAGCTCGAATCGGCAGCACCACATCCACCCCATACGTAGACCCCAACTCTAACGGTGCGGTCTCGATGATTCAAAGCTCGGCCATCAAATAGGGCACAGAAGGTAATCTCGCGACAGTGTTCATAGGAAGATGCCTCCACCAATGAGTACTTAAATTGGTCGGGGCAAGACATCGGCTTCACAATCGCAGACCATCCGCAGCAAGTTCCTCGACCTGGACAATCAGCACTCATCTTACCCGCAGTAATCGCTGGTTTTGACGTGTCGAGAGTTTTCATAGATGGCGGCAGCAGCTTAAACCTCATGTATGCAGATACATTGAGGAAGATGAACATATCTCTAGCGAACTTGAAACCAACTGACACACGTTTCCACGGGATTACACCAGAGAAGCCAAGTTACCCATTGGGTAAAATCAACCTCGACGTTTAGTTTGGAACCCGAGAAAACTACAGGATAGAGAATTTGGAGTTTGAAGTCGTGGATTTCCCATTGCAATATCATGCATTGTTGGGACGACCAGCATATGCTAGATTCATGGCAGTACCGCATTATACATATTTATTGTGGAGGTTGCCCAGACCCAAGGGACCTATCACAATCAAAGGAAGCTTCGCGTTGTCGATAAATGCGACAAGGATTTTCATCGACTATCGAAACTTTCGGGATGCAAGAATATGCGGCGCCAAGGTTCACCGATTATGATGTGCTGCCTGAGGTAGGGAGATCTTCCAAGGAGCCAACTTTCGTACAACCAAGAATTCAAAAGAGGTACAGATACACCCGACAGATCCAAAGAAAACAACGTCCATTGCCGCAAACATGGATGTCGCATAGGAAAGCGCGCTCGTCGAGTTCCTCCGTGAGCACTGGAAAATCTTCGCATGGTGTCCATGACATGCCAGGAGTACCCAGGGAACTCGCCGAGCACCACCTCAATTTGGATCCTCTCGCAAGACCAGTAAAGCGGCGTTTTTCGAACCTAGCCGCAAAGCCATGTTATCTGAAATAGATCGACTAAAAGATGCTGGTTTCATCAGGGAAATATCTACGAAGCCACGTGGGTAGCTAACCCGGTGATGGTGCCGAAAAACACACAATAGTCCTTCGCATGTGCGTCGACTTCACGTGTCTAAATAAACATTGTCCCAAGGATCACTTTCCCCTCCCAAGGATCGATCAAATCATCGACTCCACGGCAGGATGCGAACGTCTTTCCTTTTTGGACGCATACTCGGTTATAACCAGATCAGGTTAAAAGAAGAAGATGAAGCCAAGACAGCGTTCATCACACCTTACGGCGTGTTTTGCTATAAAACAATGCCCTTTGGTTTGAAAACGCGGGAGCAACATATCAGCGGATGATGCAGAAATGCCTAGCAACACAGATGGAAAAAATGTACAAGTCTACATTGACGATGTCGTAATAACATCAAAGGGTCGACTCTGATCGAAGACTTGAAGGAAACCTTCGACAACCTCGACAAGTTCTGCCTCAAGCTGAACCCGACAAAGTGCTCTTTTGGAGTTCCCGCAGGAGAACTTCTCGGGTTCTTAGTATCAGCAAGGGGATTGAAGCTAATCCCGAAAAATACAGGCCATCGTCACTATGAGAAAGCCAACAAAGCTAAAAGAGATACAACAGTTAACGGGGCGAGTCGCAGCTTTAAGCATTCGTCGCCGTTAGGAGAAAAGGCCGCCGTTTATGCATTGATCAAACATGGGGAGAAATTTCAATGGAACGAGGAAGCAGATAGAGCCTTCGAGAACCTCAAGCGAGCAATTTCGACACCACCGATATTGGTGGCACCCAAAGAGAAAGAACCTCTCCTATTATACATTGCAGCCACACCACAGGTGGTCAGCACGCCCTAGTAGTCGAGAGAGAAGAAGAAGGCAAGCTTCATGGAGTTCGAGGCCAGTATATTTCATCAGCGAAGTACTGTCGCCTTCAAAACAGCGGTACCCGCAATATCGAAACTTGCATATGGAGTATTCACGACAGCAAGAAAATTGCGACACTATTTTTCGGCGCACCCGATAATAGTGGTCAACGAGGCTCCCTTATCAAATATACTAAACAACCCGAAGCTACGGGTCGTGTCTCCCTTTGGGGAATAGAACTTTCTCCTCGGGACATCACGTATGAAAAGAAAAGCAATAAAATCACAGGTCTTACCAGATTTCATTGCAGTGGATGGAGCTACAAAACACGGGACCCCAGATTTATCGAGAACTTGGACCATGAACTTCGACGGGTCCAAAAGACCGGAAGGTGCTGGAGCAGGCGTGATATTGGTATCACCTGAAGGCGACAAGTTGAAGTACGTTTTGCGGATGACGTTCCCAAACGCGTCTAACAATGAAGCAGAATATGAAGCTCTCATACACGGGATGAAGATGGCGAAAGCTGCGGTGCAACCCGACTGAAAATTTTCGGTGACTCACAATTGGTGGCACAGCAAGTTATGAACCAATGCGATGTCAACGAAAGTATGATAGCATACAAAGAGGTGTACAATGAGCTGGAGAAATTATTTGATGGTTGTGAGGTAAACCACATCAGCAGGATGAGCAACGATGAAGCCGACGTTCTTGCAAACATCGGGTGACAGTGTCTCGCGATTCCTCCAGGCGTGTTTTGGGAAGAGATAAGCGAGAGATCAACAAAGCCAACAAAAACAAAGAAGGAGAAGAAAGAGAAACCCTCGAGTATCACCAAAGACACAGAAGAAGAAGAACAAGAGCTAGTCATGATGGTGCAAGTTCCATGGATGCAGGCTTACATATCATATATCCTAAGGAAAACGATACCCGACGACCCAGTCGAAGCAAGGCGAATAATCAGGAGATCAAAAGCTTTTACTGTGGTAAAAGGGGAGTTGTACAAACGAAGTATTTCGGGCGTGCTACAAAGATGCGTTACACCCGAAGAAGGACGAATTATCCTGAAGGATGTGCACGAAGGGATATGCGGGCACCACGCAAGCAGCCGGGCTATCGCGGCTAAGGCTTTCAGAGCAGGATTTTATTGGTTAACGGCAATCGAGGATGCGAAGGAAATAGTGAGAACTTGCGACGCGTGCCAAAGATTTGCCGCCAAACCTCACTCTCCTGCAGCAGAACTCATGCCAATCCCACTATCTTGGCCCTTTGCTCAATGGGGTCTCGATATGGTAGGAAAACTACACAAAGCTTCGCCAGGAGGTTATGAGTATATGCTTGTTGCTGTGGACAAATTTACAAAATGGATAGAAGCAAAGCCGATAAATTCACCGGACGGTGCGTCGGCGATTAAATTCGTAAAGCATCGTCTTCAGATTTGGAGTTCCTCATAGCATCGTCAGACAACGGCAGCAACTTTACGTCCAAGGAGTTCAAAGCATACCGCGGAAGTGGGCATTAAGTTGAGTTTTGCGTCTGTCGCACATCCACGACCAATGGACAAGTCGAGAAAGCCAATGGCATTATCTGCAATGGCATCAAGAAACGCCTGCTAGGACCACTGGAAAAGCTCGGCATACTTGGCCGGAGGAGCTGCCAAGTGTATTGTGGAGTATCCGAACAACACCAAATACGGCGACACAGAAACGCCGTTTTTCTGGTCCATGGAGCCGAAGCAGTCCTGCCGATAGAAATCGAGCATGATTCCCCGAGAGTTACAGAATATAATGAAGAAATCTCGAGGAAAGCCTTGGAGGACGATGTCGACACACTTGACGAAGCTCGAGATGAAGTTCTGTCGCGAGTCGCTAAATATCAACAGGACCTGAAGAATTACCACAGTCGAAGATTGCGGCCAAGATCTTTCCAAGTCGGTGATTTAGTTTTGCGACTCAATAAAAAAAGTCACGAAAAACTCGAGTCACCATGGCTTGGACCCTACATCGTCACAGAAGTCATCGAAGGAGGAGCATACAGAATCAAGGACAAGAAGACGGGAACGTTGAGCCAAATCCTTGGAACGTGGCGCAGCTCAGGCGTTTCTACGCCTAGATAGCAAAATATAGTCTCCTCTGTAAACATACAATGTATTGAAACACCCGCGAGTTTTCAGACGCACTCTTTTCCTTTTTCGGGGCACCGAGTGGGGCCGGAAAGGTTTTTAATGAGGCGGGCTCGCGGTGCTGCAATATAATAAAAATAGTAAAGATATACTTCTTATTCGTCGACATACTCGGGGGCTCTACACCCTCAAATATCAAAACAGACAAACTCGATTTATTGAAAAATATTTCGCCTTGGTACAATAATACCTCGCCAAATATATAAATCGGAAGTTGGTCATAATTAAATATAGTGCACACGGCAAAAAATCTCATCACTTTGGTCCAAAAAACCCGACAAACAAAAATATAGAACTTCGACACCAAGATCCTGTAGTCCATCAAGGTGTGTTATTACAGCACAAGAAGAAATCTTGTGAAGAGAAAAAATAGTACAAACTCCAGCCAAAAGGCTCGGGGGCTCCAACAATATAGAAGCATTCTGTGATATACAACAAATATTTTCGACAAAGTTTTACAAATCAGTCAGAACCTAAAATAGTATCTATTGACAAGCCTCTGGTCGTTTTATGCTCGGCATAAGATCCCTTGACGAAGAACTCTGAATCCATCCGAAGAAGTTCGTCTATCATCGACTCGGCCACAGGAGTCACCATCTCGTTGATTGCATCAATATTATTCTTCCGCCGCGTTTTCTTCGCCATGCAATCAACGACAATCGTTGACAGGTCTAACTTTGGATGGCAAATATGTATCATAATCATGGCAAATCTTGCTCCAGCAGTCAGTTGAGCTCGTACGAAATTATGAATACGAGGAGCATCTCTGAAGGTCTCTATCAATTCAGGAAGAGTCGCAGGAACCTCATTCCGAGGAAACAAAGTCTTGAAAACAAGGGTCAACGTTGTCGTGCAAAAATTTAGAAATTCGCGTACTTGGCAAGCACGATCTTGGAACTGACAATCTGCTGGGTTCGTTCAGAGTGGCCCAAAATAAAGAACCATGGTTAAGGGAAAGGTTGACAAGAAGATTCGTCCTCTCATTCACTCTTCGATCTTCGGCAGCAGCATCAAGAACTGAGCCTATTAGACAACAAGGCAAGAAACTTGGAAGAAGGCACAGCAAAATAAAGAGAAGGCATCATAAAGTTTGAGATACATACCTAACATATCTGTGCTAGCTTCCAACATCAGCTCGAGCATGCTATTTTCTCGGGTATTGGCTCCTTTTGCTTCCAATACAGCAGCATCCTAGGCAGCCATAGCCTCTTCGGCTTGTCGACGAGCAAGTCGTTCTTGTCAGACGCTTTCCGAGATTGTTCCATCATTGCCGAGTTTGTTTCTTCATGGATGAAGTTGTTGTCGAAGTTCTGTAAATCTTCCGACAAAGGTGTGCTTGAAGAACCTTCAAGGAAATTGTCATCGGCTTTTACTTTCTTCGACAAGGAAGACGCGGGAGCAGCATCGGGAGAGCAAGGATTGGTTGAATAATTATCAAATATCAACTGGAAAAGAAAATCCCCAGATCAATGATAGCACCAAGAGGAATTTCATTGCTTCTAGAAAAGTTACATGGTCATTACAAAAGAAGTTCTCCTAAGGGACTGGCAGGGTAATTGTCGCCAAGGCTAGAATGGCGACAATAGCAAAGGAAATAAAGAAAGCAAAAATAGAAAAGACAAAGGCATTCAATTAGACCTCCGGCCTTGACGAGCTAGGAGTCGAAGATGGCTTGATCCCGAGATAGGCCAGGATTTTCTTCGTATTCAGCTTTGCCGCCTTGATCAATGATCGCCACTTTGTTTGCTCTATCTGCTCCGTGTCGCCAACTTTGGCCCAGTCAATAGTCTCGTTGACTCAAGAACTAGGGCAACGGTGCTTTCAACGGCAACCTTCATGTTCTCATGGCGCATTTTCAGCCCAAGATCTTCGGGAGGATTAAAGCACTTGGCAAGACCAAGGAAAGTCGCGGCTCCTCTTTCTTCGGGAAGAAGTAGGGGAAAAGCTTCGACAACCCCGCCCTGGCTTCATCCATGCCTTCACGCGCTTCCGTCCCATGAAACTCAAGGAATGAAACGGCGTCAAGAAGAGAATCATTGTCGGGATTTTCAAGTTCAAATTCTTGAGAGGTCCTGTCTGTCAAAATAAAAATAGAAAATTTGGTCAACAAACAAGTGCAAAAAAGAAAAATCCAAAGGGTATGAAATGGTGCAAATACTTACTGACAAAGCGACGACTTTGTGTCTTTATGCGTTTGGTGATCGCCGGCGAGCAGATTGCGCAGTTATGTGATCGCTTAGCGAAGTCTCGGCATCATGCACGTTTCCGAAGATCTTCTACACCAGCAGATCAGCCTTAGCTTTGTCGCTTCTTGCCTAGCTTCAACAGCATCCGACTCGGCCTTCTTACGAGCCTCCTCACATTGCTCTAATTTTTGAGCAAGCGTGTCAGCACGTTCATTGGCTCTCTGAAAAAGGAAGACAAGCTTAGTTACAAACATCGACAATAACGCAGAAAGGAAGCAAAAAGTAAGTTAGGCATTACCTTCAGTTTGTTGGCGTAATCACGGTACCCAACGAATTGGGCACCGATGCGAAGAAGCTCTTTGATCACAGGCTATCAAGGAAAGACAAAGAAAGAAAATGTCGGCATGGGAAAAACGACGACACATGGAAGCAAACGGAGAAAATATAAACAGCGACAAGAGCGTTAAGAACTTACATCATCCAAGAGAGGGTTAGAAGAGCTACTCGATTGAAGAGTAAGCTCCGGGATTGCTTCAACCCTTGCCCTTTTGGTGAAGGGACAAGGGGCTTGACGGAGTAGTAGCGCGCCGACGTTCGTCGAGGAGGCGACGTTTCTTCTCCTTCGACCGGCATCTCCGAGGCGACTAATGTATGTGACGTACTCGTTCGAGCAGCCACATCCAGCTGGTACTTCTTCTTCATCATCACTACGAGTAAATGTCGACAACATAAAAAGCAAGACAGGCACAAATCTTCAAGTACAAGTAAAAGAGAGAAGGTACTTACGAACCGATGAGAGTCTCGAGGTATGGATCATAAGCTGCCTTCTGGCGAGAAGGAACAGCTTCTTCGGCATTGGAGGTGCCGGAATCTTCGGCATCATTCCTTTTCCTTTTGTTCCTTGGAGAAACAGGGGGAGGAGATTGTGCCGACGCCGTGGCTTCCTCCTTTTCGTCGATCCCGCAGATTTTCGAGATTCTGGGTTCATTTGCAAAAGAGGGGGCATCCTGGTTATCATCGGAGATAACGGCTCTTTCTTCGACTTCCCCACCTTCCAAGAGGAGGAAGTGAAACAAGATTTGGATGGTCCTATGTAAAAAGAAGGACGAATGTCAGAAAGAAGTAACAACACAAATAGCAAGGCAATAACAATCTACAGCAACAATCTTTTACCTTGGGAAGCGCATTGGCGACGCTGTATGGTGTTACGCGATAAGTGGAAGGGATAGAATCCTTTTTCTTCAGAGATGAAATTTTTCGGATAAGCCTATCCAAATCCTTGACTTCCAGATTCGTCGACAAGCGATCTGTGTCCTCGTCGCCAGCATAATTCCGAAAGGATTTTTGCGAGCTCGAAGAGGCTGCACTCTAGTCCTAAGGAAGTACGCCGTAATTTGGATGCCTGATAATTCTTTTCCACGAGTATTTTGCAACTCATGGATGCGAGTCATCAAGGCTTCGTCGAAGTTCTTTCTTCCTCGGTAGCTTCTGCGTCCCAAGAACGGCGGCGAAGGATTTTCTCGGCACCGTCAAAGGAGGAATGTTGTCTTCGGTGCATCCATGGTTTTCTTCGCGAATATATAACCACTTCTTGCGCCACCCTTGAACGGAGTCGGGAGTTTGACGTCGAAATAGTTGACAGAGGAACGAACAGAAATAACAACGCCGCCTATATTATAGGCGACATTGGCAGAGCCATTACGGCGACAGAAGAAAATGCGCTTCCATAATGCCCAGGTGGACACCAAGGAAGGCTTCGCAGAGGGTGATGAAGATAGAAATGTGAAGGATAGAGTTGGGCGTGAGGTGGTGAAGTTGGAGACCATAAACATAAAGTAAACCCCGAAGAAAAGGGTGAATGGGGGCGGAAAGACCGCAGATGAGGTGATCAACAAAACTTACCCGATACCCCATTGGAGGGGTTGGGTAGCTTTCTTCACGGGGAAGCAAACCGCTTTGGGTTTCTTGGTGATCCCCAGCTTCTTCAGAGATTCAGGTCCTGGTTCGTGATCTTGGACCTCTCCCACTCCGCGGCTCCTAGATCCGCGGCAGCCATCGATGAATCAGGTGTGCTGTGCCTGGTCAAGCGACGCGGTGGCATCAACAATGGCGATGGAGTGCAGCTGCGAAGAGAAGAGCTCTGGGAGCAGTGGAGCGCAGGAGGAGGTTTTGCAGAGGAGAGCAGGGGAACGGCGCGAGCGGAAGTGTTCGAGGAAGAAGAAGGGGATCTTATATAGAGGTGCGGTGAAGCGACGGAACCGTTGGATGAAAAAAGAATGCAGGAGATGATCACCACGTGGAAACAAGGGTAAAATGGTATTTTAACATTGACGAGGTTACAGAACGTGCCAGAAAAAGGGGAGAACATGTGTCCCCCACTTGCACGACGTGTCGGATCAGGAATTGGGACCCACAAGGCAGCGAAACAAGCGGTAATGGTCAGTTTCCAAAATAGAAATCGTGGCTATCATCAGCAATGACGTCGTCAAGATAAAAGAAAAGTTCGACTATGAGGTTTCAAAAATTTATCGACAACATAAGATTATCACGGGAGCTTTTGATCAAATACAAGTTTTTGCCCAAATGCTCGGGGGCTACTTTGGAAGAATGAAAATTCGAGTCTGACAAGATAGAAATGGCGAGAGCCTATGATCAAATACAAGTATTTGTTCATAGCCTCGGGGCTACTCCCATCGGGAGCGCTGGTCGCGCACCCGATAGATATAAAAATATCGAGAAAGATTATAAAAATAGCGGCAAAGGATACTAATCTGTGGAGCCTACACCCAAGCACAAGTTCTGGGCTGTAGCCTCGGGGCTACTCCCATCGGGAACTGCTCGCGTGCCCGATGAATTTTTAAAAAGTGAGTATATTTCGAGTTACACAGATAACTCTACATATACTCCCATCGGGAAGACAAAATAAGTCATCAAATATGACTCGATAAAATGTGCTATTTCAACAGCCGAAAAGCACTCGACAATATATTCTCGAGCGCTAAAAGTCGCGAATAAGTCTCGAATGCCGCAAAACTTTGCGAAGGTAAGACCCCAGATCCGTTCTGAGCGGCGTGGCACCGTCTCTGACGGCGGATTGCTACTTTTTCCGTATCAACAGATACGAAGAAAAATCCTAACGGACGCGTTAGGTACCCGATAAAATATGACTGGGACTCGACAGAATGGTAAGACCTTAAGCGGCACCTGTCGAAGTTTACACAGATCCCGAGATCATGTCCGGGACGTGATCTTGAAGTAGGTTTTGCGGATTGCCACTATAGCAGTTAACTAGTACCTGATCCGTCAGATGAACTAGCCCCAACTACCGTTATCCCTGTACAAAATAGTGTTTGCATATCGAAAGATTGTGTGATGAATAAAGTTGGAGATTTTCCCTGATTCTTCGATTCAAGAAAAATCTCGGGGCTACTGACATAGGCATCCCCAATGGGCCAAAGATGGTACCCGGGTTTATTGAAGGCCCAGTACTCGAAGAATAAGAAGACTTGGAAGCCCATTTAGTATTAAGGAAAGATAGTTTGTATTAGGAAAAATAGAGACTTGTAATCTTACGGGTTGGATACGAAATCCTCCCGAACTCTGTAACTTCTGTACCACGAAAACCTCGGCTCCGCTCTATATAAGGGGGAGTCGAGGGACAAAGAAAGGATCGAATCTACTGTCAACATAACCCTAGTTTTCATAATCGTCGAGTACTTTTCGCCTGAACCTTCGAGATCTACTTGCCCTCTACTTCTAGCAAAACCCTAGTCTACAATCTGTAGGCATTGACAAGTTAATCCTTTGTCACCGATCGAGCGCGTGTGACATTTTCTGGCGGCAGCGAACCTCACCATCCTTGTCGACGGCGACGGTGGTGGCGGAGCTTGCTCAGAGGACAGCTGCACTTTCGTTCTACGGCGGACGTGGTGAGTGCCATTCGAAACCCTAATTCCTCTTCCATCATTCCCATCCCATTCTACGGCGGACGTGGTGAGGGTTGGGTTGGGTTGCGCTTAGATTGTGGCCGGCGGCGGTGCTGAGCGAGGGGAACGAGATGGAGGCGGGAGAGGGGACAAGTAATCGGTAACTCATCCCATCTTGAAACTTAATTTCAATTCAAATTTGCTTACTACCTCAAATCGTAGCTCACATTGCCCGCCAAAAACAGGGGAAGGGATACATTTAAAATTTGCATAAAATTCTTTCCCTCCAAGGCATTGTTAATTGATGTAAGCATGCAGGAGATTGAGAGAGACACAATGGTTGAATGGGATGTACCTATTGAATACATTGATCCACAAGAACTATGAAGAATGGAAGAGGAGGCGGTGAGGAATGTGGTGGTCAAAATTGGGGAGAGTGTGGTTTGGGGGCCAGAGCAAGAAGTAGCTTTGTTAGCATTTGATGATTGGAAACATGAGTATGTTAGGACTGAAACAGGGGAAGAAACGGTAGATGAAATCGATCGGCGAGACGGTTGGACAGGCAGAAGTGTTATGTTTTTGGCACAACTCATTGATCTGAACCCTGCATCTAGGGTTGGATATGTGGCATCGAAGTTGGCTTGTCAGATTGTTGAGGATGATTGGCTACACAAATGCCGATAATGCCTATAGTTACTAAATTGACAGTGTTATCAGGGGAGGCAGGTGCAGAAGAGGCAGTTAATCATGTTGAGGAGGTTGTATCTATTGATTGGAATACAGTTGAGATAAGTGACCGAACAGATTTGGTCATTTCTCCAATATGTAACATTCAAATGGCAACTATGTTTGGTTTTTCTGTAGATGAGAAAGACAAGGAAAAGGAGAAAGATGAAGCTGCAGATGATGGTAACAGACATTCAAGGACTGCAAATGCTGATGCTGATGCAAATATAGATTCAGAGTTGATGCATGATGCTGCAGTTGAAGTGGGTGATGGACATGATGATGAGCTTATATGTGTTCATGACAAAGAAAATCTAGTTATTGAAGTAGGTAGATTGTTTCCAATCATGGATGAGTTTAGGATGTGTTTCAGGACTTATGCAATCAAACATGAGTTTGAAACCAAGACTTTGTGGACAGATACAAAGAAATTCTATGCCAAGTGCAAAGGTTATGATGGTGGTGCCATGCCATGCAAGTGGTATATATCAGCTAGACGTCAACCTGATGGAAGGACAATAAGGGTGAATCAAATTCCAAAAGCACATACTTGTATTACAACTTCACAAAAGGTTTCAAAAATGACATCCCAACTTTGGGTGGCAGAAAAAATCACTCCTATTTTATCCAAGACACCAAACACCACCGCAAAGAAACTAAAAGTAGACACGTGGAAAAGGATTACCCAATCCAGCTGAAATATACTATAGTTTGGAAGGCGAAGCAAAGAGTAATGAAACAATTATTTGGTGACTGGGCAAATACATTTAGAATGATTTATAGCTTCAAAGCAGAAGTGGATAAAACTCATAAAAGGTGTCCTAGCAGTGTTGTTGAGATAGATACTGAGGTGACACCAGATGGGAAAGTGTACTTCTCCAAATTCTTCATGGCTTTAAAGCCTTGCATTGATGGCTTCAAAGCAGGTTGTCGTCCATATTTGAGTATAGATTTATCATTTTTGACTGGCAAGTGGAATGGTCAACTTGCAGCTTGCAATGCTCTAGATGGACACAATTGGATGTACCCTGTAGCTATTGGCTTGTTTCAGTCCGAGACAGAGGCTTCATGGACATGGTTCATGATGCAGTTGAAAAGAAGCATTGGTCCACAGTGTCCCCTTTTGCAGTGCACACTGACGCATGTAAAGGGCTAGAAATTGCAGTGAAGAATGTTTTCCCCATTTTGAGCAGAGGGAGTGCTTTGGTCATATGTAGATGAATGTGATCAAAAAATTCAGAGGAGATGCATTTGGTCGCCTGTGGCCAGCAGCAAGAGCATACAAGCTTAGTACATAGGAGTATCATCTGAATAAGATAAAAGAAGCAAGAACTGAGTTTGGCCCTTGGATGGAGACCTACCATTCTCTTTTGTGGTACAGGTCAGGATTTAACACTGCCATCAAGTGTGATCATATCAACAACAATTTGGCAAAAAGTTTTAACAACAGGATAAAGTATTTGAAGGAATTGCCTATCCATGACATGGTGGACCAAATTAGGATCATGATCATGAGGTTATGGGAATTGAGAGCAAGGATTGGTGATAAGCTGTAAGGGCAGGATAAACTGCCTGCTGTAGTGCAGCAGGTAGTCAACAGGAGCATAGGGCTTGCACACTTGTGTGTTGTGAAATCCCCATTGCATGGTGGTGAAGTTAGAGACACAAAGACTACCAGAAGGCATGTTGTCGACACTGAAAAGAAAGAATGCAGCTGCCTTGAGTGGAAACACACTGGAAAACCTTGTGAACATGCTATCATTTTTTGGCATCCAAACCCAAGCTAAATATGCACCCATATTTGCATGAATATTACTCAGTTGAAAAATTCAGAGTTGCATATGCACAACCAATTCCACCACTTACAGATCAGTCTCAGTGGCCTGAACTGGACATAGAATTCTCCTTGTGCGCTCCTTTGACGAGAAGGAAGGCTGGCTGGCCTAAATAGAGTATATACAAGCCTTGGTTTGAAAAAGGTGGGAGCAGTAAGAAGGGGAAGAAAAATGAAAAGAAAGACGCCAAGCCAAAAAGGCCCCAAAAAGGTAAAAAAATAGATGCAAGCTTTGTGAAGAACTTGGACACCGAGATGGATCACCCAAGTGTAGATACACCAAGCCAAAGGGGTAAGTATGTTCTAATTCACCCAAAATCTCTTTTTTTGCACTCACTGACCATATGGCATGAATTTTTTTTCAGAAAGAAACGTGATTTTCAGCCCCTTATAACTAAACCACCTTGTCCAGCCAAAAAGGCAAGAATTGGGGGTGTAGAAAGAAGAGGAGTGTGCTAATTGTGTTCGGCTCTGTGCAACTTGGAGCAGTACCTGGAGCAGTTTTGGAAGAATTGGGTCCTGTTTTGGAGGACGTCCAAATTGATGATGGTTTGTAGGATGTGCAAACTGAAGCTGTTTTGGAGGATGTGCCAACCGAATCTGTTTTGGAAGATGTGCAAACTGAAGCCACTTTGGACGAAGTGCAAATTGATGATGTTTTGGACCAAGTGCAAACTGAAGCTGCTTTAGAGCATGTTGTCCAACCTGAAATTCCGCCTCCAAGTCGTGTTGTGGGAAGGCCTAGTGAAAGTGATGCAAGGAAAACAAGGAGCATGAATGATCTTCTTGGTATAGAAGCAAAAACAAGCAAAAGCAAGTCGAAGCCGAAGAAGAAGAAATCAAAAGCTAAGAATAAGTAATATATTGTATTGTTACTTTCATTCTTGAAAACTTGTGTGATTTGTAATTTGTATTATGAATATTTCAAATTCAAATTTGAAAGTTGGCATGCTATTTGGATGTTGCAATGCTATTTGATTGTTCTGCATCACTACTTTTTTGTAACTTGTTCCTTTCTGGGGTAAACTCATTTTCATCATTTTCACGAACGGCCTCTAAGATGTGTTCAAAAACGGCTCCAGGGTGGGGGTAAACGACCCCATTCCTAAGCATCTTTTTTCAACCTTGTCTAAATCAACTTATATTTTAGGAATCGTTGGTATATGACATAAGAAGACTATGTGAGCTGGGTTTACATTTTTCTGATTTTATTTGAATTTAATATCCTCATTTCAAATTTTGTCAAACTTAGGCCAAACTAAGGTTTGACCAAGATTTGAACAAGTTTAAAACATGAAAATGAAAAACTATGCCTGGATCCGTCTTACTTACTCCAAGATGAAGCTATTACCAAAGTTTTGTTCCATTTCATGATTTAAAGTTCAATCCCTAACCCTAAACCCTAACCCTAACCCTAAACCCTAACCCTAACCCTAACACTAACACTAACCCTAAACCTAACCCTAACCATAAACAAGATTTAAACAAGTTTAAAACATGAAAATGAAAAACTAAGCCTGGATCCTTCTTAATTACTCCAAAATAAAGCTATTACCAAAGTTTTGTTCCATTTCATGATTCAAAGTTCAAACCCTTCTCTTCAACCCTTGACTTCATACCACAGAGCTGGAGAAATCACATTCCTTACATGATTTTTTGTTTCATGCTATCTACACCTTGTTTATAATTTTATATGGTTAGCATATGACATAAGAAGACTATGTGAGCTGGTTTTACATTTTTCTGATTTTTTTTGAATTTTATATCCTCATTTCAAATTTGGTCAAACTTAGGCCAAACTTAGGTTTGACCAAGATTTGAACAAGTTTAAAACATGAAAATGAAAAATTAAGCCTGGATCCTTCTTACTTACTCCAAAATGAAGCTATTACCAAAGTTTTGTTTCATTTCATGATTCAAAGTTCAAACCCTTCTCTTCAACCCTTGACTTCATACGATAGAGTTGGAGATATCACATTCCTTCCATGATTTTTTGTTTCATGCTATCTACACCTTGTTTATCATTTTATATGGTTAGTATACGACATAAGAAGACTATGTGAGCTGGTTTCACATTTTTCTGATTTTTTTTAAATTTTGTATCCTCATTTCAAATTTGGTCAAACCTAAGGTTTGACCACCTTACGGGCAAAAACGAAAAAGTGAAATGAAAATCCAAGCCCAGATCCTTGTTCCTCACTAAAAGGTGAAGCTATTGAAATTTGCAAACTTAAAAAAAACTTTTGCAACCCTTCAAACCGTGGACTAAGCCCAAAACCCTGTTTCTTGACCAGCTAACCCTATTGACCAATGTCAGCCGTAGATCTAACCCTAACGCGCTACGTTGGCCATCCGATCTAGTCTTATAGAAAGAAAAATGTCCAATCTGTGGGAAGCTCTGCTTGCAGCGTACACCGTTCATTGAGGCAACCTCAGCCGTCCGATCATGGCTTCTAGAAGGAATCATGTCGGATCCGCGGCAGCACCCGTTCTTCCACGTGATTGGCTTCTTTTGTTTCTCTCAGCGCTTCGAGGACAACCGGCGAGAGAGAGGGAAATGCCCGTTGGCTCGTCGCCGTGTCAACACCTAGCTCACGGGCCCGTCTGGCCTGGCATGCATGCGCTGCTCGGAACCTTTTCCATGCATGCCCCATGCAGCATCGTACCAAGACGTCGGCTAGAAATCGGCGAGAGACATTAAATCTACCCACTTAATTGCACCGTATTTTTTCCCATTTTATTTCGCTTTTTTCCTTCGCTTTCTTGTACCGCATGCAGAGAGAAAAGGGGATCTAGAAAATTAGGAGCTGCAATAACTAGCGACCTAGAAATTAGGAAAATAATAATCTCGAAATACCTGAAAATATCTCCGGCCCTAAATTCCCAAAAGAGGGAAGATGCACGTAATTAATTTTTTCTATCCCCTAAGGTACACTCGTCAGTCCGTTGGGTGGAACCCTAAACCCCGCTTCCATAGTTGGTCGACGCAGAGGAGCGCAGCGTGTCGACGCAGAGGAGGGCAACCCGCCGTGCAATGCACGCATGCATGCAGGGGACGTCACATTGGAGCTATTTTTTGCAGTCAAAGCATTGATCGCGCGCAGCGCAGTTCAGAGCACGCGGCTGCCATCGCCTAACACATGTAACCATTACTTCCTACGCTTTCCCACGTAGCTACATCGACCAGCTTCATCTCCCCCAATTAATACACTACGCTTCAACTTCTTCGTCCCGGGTCAATAAATAGTGCGCCTCAACTTCCTCTTCTTCTTCATCTTCCAAAATCTCCTATCCATCCTCTCGTAAAAACAAATACCCTCTCCGGCCACCTCAAAAACCCTAGCCATGTCGTACCACCCACCATTAAGCAGCTCCGACAAGCTGAGCGACAAGGACAACTACCCACACCATCGCCATTGGTGGGAGAGGGAGCCGGAGGCACCTCCGAGAAAGCGCGCCCGACGCGGGGGACGCGGGCGACGCACCGCCCACGACTCCGACTTCGACTCTCCCAAGCAGTCGGACGGCGAGTTCGTTCACAACCCTGAAGAGGTCAGCACGATTGCCCCATCCAACACGGCCCTCAAGAAGTACTAGGACAAATAGGAGCGAAGGGAGGCTGCTGATGATGCTCGTCAGCAGCGGCGGGCGGCGGTGAGGGAGCAGCGCGCCGCGGCTGGCCGAGATGACGGAGAGGGCGGCGACACGAGCTCGGGTCGAGGCTCAGGCCGCTTTCCAGGAGGCCCAGATGGCGGCGAGGGCGGAGGAGTGGAGGGAAGCGGCTGCGGCTACGGCATGGGTCCCATGGCAACCAGCGAGGCAGTAGGCCAACCTCCCGGCGGCGAGGTTGGCCGCCAGATCGACGAACTAGGCTAGGGTTTGGGGTGGGGCCAGCCTCCCTAGTGTTTATCTTTTTTAATGTTTTTTATCTATGTCATAAGGTAAAAAGTCTACTATGTGTTCGTGTCGTGTCGACACGAACTAAATATCGTAATGCTACTATCCTAATGCGTTCCCTATCTTTTCGTGTCCTGTCCGTGCATGTTTCAATTTTATGTGGTAACATTTTTGTGAATAATCTAAACATGTTATCGTTCCCAAAAAATATTATCGTTCCCAAAAAATATTAACGTTCCCAAATAATATTCATCAATAATCTAAAAAGGAGTGAAAGGAAAAAAATATTTGGGCCTGGCCCGTGCGTGTCTACTTAGTGTGGGCCGCGTGCATTTTTTTAACAGCGTACAAGTAATTTAATTTTGGGCCTGGATACTTTCTAATTGGACTTGGCCTTTACTAGCTCTTCTTTTTCAATTTCACACATTTCTAACGTTTTACGAAATTATGATAACTAAATAAATGGTGGATTTTTTGTGATGCATTTCTTCCAAGTTACAGCAGGTAGACAACACACATTTTGCATATTTTATGAATTGAAACAAACCAGATAAAATCAAATTGCATCTGTGATGCATTACTTCAGAGTCTTAGCCACATAAATTGTCCCAGGTAACTGCAACACTAATTTATTTAATGACTAAGGATCATCAAATAAACAACACCAACATCAATTGCACATAAATAAAAAACAGCATACATCAGTTTGTCCTGCTTCTTCATATCGACAAGCTTCTTTAGGTGCTTGTTCATCTTCATCTCCTTCACTTCCGCCGCAACCCCATCCGCTTTCCCCGCTGGAGCAACCACCGTGGCTGATCCCAGCTGCTCGGCCGGTGGCGGCGAATTGACCCCCAACAAAGCGCCCTCCAGTTCAATCCTATTGATGTACTCATCAAGCCACTCGAAATGGTGGCATTTCCGCAGATCCGGCTGGAAACAGAGAAAAAATTCCCAAAATTGGATGAATCCCTAATTCCCAAATCGGATGAAAACCACAAAATTGACAAAAATAAAATGAAATTGGGAGAGGGGAAGCTAAGATCTCACCTTCACTGGCTCTGGTTTGCTCTCGCATTTCACAAACTCGCGCCCGGGGTTGCCTTTATGATCGGTCACAGTGGTCAGGCGCTTCAGGGGCGCCGCCCGTGGGCAGTCAGGGAACCGCCCCAGCGGCACTGGACCATACTGCGGCCAGCGACAGTACGAGGTTGAAGCGGAGGTCGACATCACCGCCGGCGTTGCATCCCTTAGAGGATCGCCGAAGAAGAAGGGGGAGGAACGGGCAGATGATCTGTATTGCAACGGTCGAATGAACTGGCTCCGGCGCGGCGCGGGGACGAGATGGTCTCTTTTCTAGAAGCGAGTCCCACGAAGTGAGGTGGACAAGCAGTGGGTGCCACCATTGCTGAGGTGGATAAGTTTTGGGTCCCGCTCAGTCAATGCAATTTGAACTGATAAGCTGTCTACTGCTGTTTAAGAGATATGTTGCACTGCAGCTATTTACCCGACCAACGACGTCGCATCCTAGCTATTTGCAGCAAAAATGTTGCTTCACATCCAATAGCGTGAAAATATGTCGCACAGGAGCTATTAACCCGTATTCCTGATGGGCTTCACAACATAGAAAAAAATCCTACGAAGAGCGAGCAAAAAACCAGATCCAATATACAATAGCCAAGATCCAATATACCTGTCGTTGCCTATTCGATGGTACCCCGGAGGAGGCATCCTCACGGAGGGGGGAAGAAGTAGGGGCCATAGGGCGGAGAGCCATTGGGACGGTGATACACGATTTACCCAGCTTCGAAACACGCTGCTTGGAGGCAAGGCCTAGTGCTGCTTGTCTGGAATTATCTGAGCGCTTTCGCGTTATTACAATGAGTTGTGGTTGTCTGTCCTAAGGGCTCCGAGGAACCGGCTTATAAAGGCACCATGATCTAGAGTTTCTGTGGAGAGTCCTAGCCGGAAAACAAGATGCCTAACTATGGAAATACATTGCCCTGCACATCAAGGATCCACCTACATCTAACTTGTCGTCATGGATCTGGACACTTCATGGGTCTTCGTGGATCTGACACCTGGCGTAGGTCGGTTGGATCCGGCTCCTGTTCCTGGGCTGGACTTCATCTTCTATCAATCACAACTGGGACGCTCGGTGGGCCATAAGCCACCACCACCATCTGTGGGCCACCCGGGCTTGCCGGATCTAGACCACGTCGTCGGCATACCCATGAAGTATATGATGGGATTCGTAGCATAGAAAACAAAAAATTTCCTACCGCAAGAACGAATAACAAGCCAAGATCCAATCTAGAAGATGGTAGCAACGAGAAGATCATGAGACTAACCCTTGAAGATTTCTAAAGCCTACGAGATTAGATCTCGTTGTGGATGTAGTCGATCACTTGCCGCTTGCAAAAGCGCGTAGAAGATCTTGACGGTGCCACAGTCGGGCAGCACCTTGATACGTCTCAAACGTAACTATAATTTCTTATGTTCCATGCTACTTTTATGACAATACTTGAATGTTTTATACATACTTTACAACATTATTATACATTTTCCGGCACTAACCTATTAACAAGAAGATGCCAGTTGCTGTTTTCTTTGTTCTTGGTTTCAGAAATCCTACAAAGGAAATATTCTCGGAATTTGACGAAATCAACGCCCAGGGTCCAATTTTTCCACAAAGCTTCCAGAAGACTGAGTGGGAAAGGAAGTGGGGCCATGAGGCGCCGACACACTAGGGCGGCGCGGCCTAGGCCTTGGCCGCGCGGCCCTAGCGTGTGGGGCCCCCGTGACCCCTCCTACTCCGCCCTTCCGCCTACTTAAAGCCTTCATCGCGAAACCCTCTGTACCGAGAGCCATGATACGGAAAACCTTCCAGAGACGCCACCGCCGCCAATCCCATCTCGAGAGATTCAGGAGATCGCCTCCGGCACCCTGCCGGAGAGGGGAATCATCACCGGAGGGCTCTACATCATCATGCACGCCTCCGGATTGATGCGTGAGTAGTTCATCCTTGGACTATGGGTCCATAGAAGTAGCTAGATGGTTGTCTTCTCCGCTTGTGCTATCATTGTTTAGATCTTGTGAGCTGCCTAACATGATCAAGATCATCTATTTGTAATGCTACATGTTGTGTTTGGTGGGATCCGATGAATCTAGAATACTATGTCAAGTTGATTATCAATCTATCATATATGTGTTGTTTATGTTCTTGCATGCTCTCCGTTGATAGTAGAGGCTCTGGCCAAGTTGATACTTGTAACTCCAAGAGGGAGTATTTATGCTCGATAGTGGGTTCATGCCTCCATTTAATCTGGGACAGTGACAGAAAGTTCTAAGGTTGTGGATGTGCTGTTGCTACTAGGGATAAAACATCGATGCTTTGTCTAAGGATATTTGTGTTGATTACATTACGCACCATACTTAATGCAATTATCTGTTGTTTACAACTTAATACTGGAGGGGGTGCGGATGCTAACCTGAAGGTGGATTATTTAGGCATAGATGCATGCTGGATAGCGGTCTATGTACTTTGTCGTAATGCCCTGATTAAATCTCATAGTAATCATCATTGATATGTATTGAATCTTTATTTGTCAATTGCCCACCTGTAATTTGTTCACCCAGCATGTTAGTTATCTTATTGGAGAGACACCACTAGTGAACTGTGGACCCCGGTCCATTCTTTTACATCTGAATACATTCTACTGCAATCATTGTTCTTACTGTTCTTTGCAAACAAACACCATCTTCCACTCGATACGCCTAATCCTTTGTTTTCAGCAAGCCGGTGAGATTGACAACCTCACTGTTACGTTGGGGCAAAGTATCTTGATTGTGTTGTGCAGGTTCCACGTTGGCGCCGGTTTCACTGGTGTTGCGCCGCACTACACTCCTCCACCAACAACCTTCACATGCTTCTTGTCTCCTACTGGTTCGATAACCTCGGTTTCTTTCTGAGGGAAAACTTGCTGTTGTACGCATCACACCTTCCTCTTGGGGTTCCCAACGGACATGTGCTTCACGCATTATCAAGCTCTTTTTCTGGCGCCGTTGCCGGGGAGATCAAGACACGCTGCAAGGGGAGTCTCCACATCCAATCTCTTTACTTTGTTTTTGTCTTGCTTTACTTTATTTCATTTACTGTCTTGTTTGCTTCATATTAAAAAACACAAAAAATTAGTTACTTTACTTTCTGTTTTATTTACTAGCTCTATATCAAAAACACAAAAAAATTAGTTACTTGCATTTACTTTATTTACCTTTTGTTTATTTCATCATGCTTCATCCTAAGTTTACTCTGAAAAAATACCGGTAGGACAAGGGTCTATCATTGGAAGAGATAATATAGAAGAATTTTTCACCCATGTTAGTATGGACGAAGATTTTGAAGATATACCATTATTAAAAGTTGCTCCTACTTATGAAAGTGCTTCTGCCTGTTTAGTACACATGTTGGAAACTAGATTTGTTAATCTCAATCCCATAATACAACATATGTTTCTTACACTTTCGGATATGGAGATGGGAGAAAAGAGAGATTTTGTTTTAAAAGTCCTTGTTAGAGAATTTAAAGATATAGCTAAAGAAGCTAGAAAAGTTTTTATCAAGCATAAGAGGCTTGGTTTGTTCCCTGATTTTAAAAGAACACTTGAAAAGATGGACATGGATAGAATAAGGTACACTAGTAATGTTAATGATGGTAAGGAAATTAAAGCACCGATACCTAGTAAGCTCCTAGGGATGCATGAAGCTTTAGAAAATAACTACGCTTGGCTTGTTCCTGAAAATTTGTTTGATGAGAATAGTAAGCCTAGGAGCAATGAAAGAGGAGTTACTTATATAGACCAGATACAATGCATTGTTGAGAAAACTCCCCTCAGGTAATGATGTTGATGCTTCATCTCTTGATGTTACTTGATTTGCACTTTCTACGCCTAGCTGAAAGGCGTTAAAGAAAAGCACTTCTTGGGAGATAACCCATGTTTCATTTTATTTACTGTATTGTTGAGTCTTGGAAGTTGTTTACTACTGTAGCAACCTCTCCTTATCATGTTTTTGTGCCAAGTAAAGTCTCTATGGTAAAGTTGATGCTAGATTTGGATTGCTGCGCAGAAACAGAATTGCTGTCTGTCACGAATTCGCGCAGAAATCTCTGTAAAAAAATCAAAAAATCTGCCAATTTACGTGCGTGATCCTCAGATATGTACGCAACTTTCATTAGTTTTGAGTTTTTCCGTTTGAGCAAGTTAAGTGCCCCTGCAAAATTCGTCTTTACGGACTGTTCTGTTTTGACAGATTCTGCCTTTTATTTCGCATTGCCGCTTTTGCTATGTTGAATGAGTTTCTTTGTTCCATTAACTTTCAGAAGCTTTGTGCAATGTCCAGAAGTGTTAAGAATGATTATGTAACCTCTGAATGTATGAATTTTTGATTATGCACTAACCCTCTAATGAGTTTGCTTGAAGTTTGGTGTGGAGGAAGTTTTCAAGGGTCAAGAGAAGAGGATGATACATTATGATCAAGAAGAGTGAAAGGTCTAAGCTTGGGGATGCCCCGTGGTTCATCCCTGCATATTTTAAGAAAAACCAAGCATCTAAGCTTGGGGATGCCGAAGCCATTCCCTTCTTTATCGACAACTTATCAGGTCACTTCTAGTGAAACTATATTTTTATTCCATCACATCTTATGTTCTTTACTTGGAGCGTATGTTTGCTTTTATTTTTGTTTTGGTTTGAATAAAGTTGGATCCCACCATCCTTATATTGGAGATATTACGCTCCGCTTTTTCATATGGAACACTTGTGTTCTTAATTGTGCTTTAATGTTCATGACGAAGGCTGAAATTGCTTCGTTAATTGCTATTTGGTTGGAATCGAAAATGCTTCATATGGTTTGGAATAACTTGAAATTTGGCAATTGTTTTGAGCTCTCATTAGATCATGTTTAAGCTCTTGCATCATGTAGTTTAATCTATTAATGGAGAACTACCGTAGAGCTTGTTAAAATTTGGTTTGCATGATTGGTCTCTCTAAGTCTAGATATTTTCTGGTAAAGTGTTTGAACAACAAGGAAGACAGTGTAGAGTCTTATAATACTTGCAATATGTTCTTGTGTAAGTTTTGCTGTACCTGTTCATACTTGTGTTTGCTTCAAACAACCTTGCTAGCCCAAATCTTGTACTGAGAGGAAATGCTTCTCATGCATCCAAACACTTTGAGCCAAAACCCATGCCATTTGTGTCCACCATATCTACCTACTATGTGGTATTTTTCTGCCATTCCAAAGTAAATTACTTGAGTGATACCTTTAAAATTTCATTCCTTTATCTTTGCAATATATAGCTCATGGGACAAATAGCTTAAAAACTATTGTGGTGATGAATATGTAGTTATGTGTCTTAGTTCTTATAAGTTGCTTGTTGAGCGGTAACCATGTTTCGGGGACGCCATCAACTTTTTACCTTTGTTGGATATCATGTGAGATGCTATGCATGTTCGTCTTGTCTGAAGTAAGTGTGATTTCATGATCAAATGGTTTGAGTATGCATATTGTTAGAGAAGAACATTGGGCTTAACTAAAGCCATGTATCATGGTGGAAGTTTCAGTTTGGACATACAACCTCAATATCTTATGAGAATATTATCTGTTGTTGAATGCTTAAAGCATTAAAAGAGAAGTCCATTATCTGTTGTCTATGTTGTCCCGGTATGGATGTCTAAGTTGAGAATAATCAAAAGCGAGAAATCCAATGCGTGCTTTCTCCTTAGACCTTTGTACAGGCGGCATAGAGGTACCTCTTTGTGACACTTGGTTGAAACATATGTCATGCGATGATAATCCGTGTTATCAGAGCTGATTAGGAGAAGGTGCGAGCACTATTAGTACTCTTTGCATGAGACTTTCATCTTGTAGGAAGTATTATGCATATCACATATGAATTATTACTACCGTTGACAAAATTGTTTCTATGTTTTCAAAATAAAAGCTCTAGCACAAAATAGTAATCCATGCTTCCCTCTGCGAAGGGCCATTCTTTTACTTTATGTTGAGTCAGTTTACCCACTTCTTTCTATCTTAGAAGCAAACACTTGTGTTAACTGTGTGCATTGATTCTTACATGTTTACTTATTGCACTTGTTATATTACTCTATGTTGACAAATATCCATGAGATATACATTTTACAAGTTGAAAGCAATTGCTGAAACTTAATCATCCTTTGTGTTGCTTCAATGCATTCTACTTTGAATTTATTGCTTATGAGTTAGCTCTTATGCAAGTCTTGTTGATACTTGTCTTGAAAGTATTATCCATGAAAATATTTGCTATATGATTCATTTGTTTAGTCATTATCTTTTGTTACAATCTTTTGCTTCAGATCACTCCATCCATCTCATATGCTTTACAATAATGTTGATCAAGGTTATGTTGGTAGCATGTCACTTCAGAAATTATTTGTGTTATCGTTTACCTACTCGAGGGCGAGTAGGAACTAAGCTTGGGGATGCTTGATACGTCTCAAACGTATCTATAATTTCTTATGTTCCATGCTACTTTTATGACAATACTTGAATGTTTTATACATACTTTACATCATTATTATACATTTTCCGGCACTAACCTATTAACAAGATGCCGAAGTGCTAGTTGTTGTGCTGTTTTTGGTTTCATAAATCCTACAAAGGAAATATTCTCGGAATTGGACGAAATCAACGCCCAGGGTCCTATTTTTCCACGAAGCTTCCGAAGACCGAGGGGAAAGGAAGTGGGGCCACGAGGCGCCGACACACTAGGGCGGCGCGGGCCCTGGCGCGCGGCCCTAGCGTGTGGGGCCCCCGTGACCCCTCCGACTCCGCCCTTCCGCCTACTTAAAGCATTGTCGCGAAACCTCTGTACCGAGAGCCACGATACGGAAAACCTTCCAGAGACGCCGCGCCGCCAATCCCATCTCGGGATTCAGGAGATCGCCTCCGGCACTGAGAGGGGAATCATCACCGGAGGGCTCTACATCATCATGCCCGCCTCCGGATTGATGCGTGAGTAGTTCATCCTTGGACTATGGGTCCATAGCAGTGCTAGACGGTTGTCTTCTCCGCTTGTGCTATCATTGTTTAGATCTTGTGAGCTGCCTAACATGATCAAGATCATCTATTTGTAATGCTACATGTTGTGTTTGGTGGGATCCGATGAATCTAGAATACTATGTCAAGTTGATTATCAATCTATCATATATGTGTTGTTTATGTTCTTGCATGCTCTCCGTTGCTAGTAGAGGCTCTGGCCAAGTTGATACTTGTAACTCCAAGAGGGAGTATTTATGCTCGATAGTGGGTTCATGCCTCCATTTAATCTGGGACAGTGACAAAAAGTTCTAAGGTTGTGGATGTGCTGTTGCTACTAGGGATAAAACATCGATGCTTTGTCTAAGGATATTTGTGTTGATTACATTACGCACCATACTTAATGCAAATCTGTTGTTTACAACTTAATACTGGAGGGGGTGCGGATGCTAGCCTGAAGGTGGATTATTTAGGCATAGATGCACGCTGGATAGCGGTCTATGTACTTTGTCGTAATGTCCTATTAAATCTCATAGTAATCATCATTGATATGTATTGAATCTTTATTTGTCAATTGCCCACCTGTAATTTGTTCACCCAGCATGTTAGTTATCTTATTGGAGAGACACCACTAGTGAACTGTGGACCCCGGTCCATTCTTTTACGTCTGAGTACATTCTACTGCAATCATTGTTCTTTACTGTTCTTTGAAAACAAACACCATCTTCCACTCGATACGCCTAATCCTTTGTTTTCAGCAAGCTGGTGAGATTGACAACCTCACTGTTACGTTGGGGCAAAGTATCTTGATTGTGTTGTGCAGTTCCACGTTGGCGCCGGTTTCACTGGTGTTGCGCCGCACTACACTCCTCCACCAACAACCTTCACGTGCTTCTTGTCTCCTACTGGTTCGATAACCTCGGTTTCTTTCTGAGGGAAAACTTGCTGCTGTACGCATCACACCTTCCTCTTGGGGTTCCCAACGGACGTGTGCTTCACGCGTTATCACACCTCCGTTCTCGGTCACACGTACGATGTTGATGACGACGTCCTTCTCCCTGTTCCAGCGGGCAGCGGATGTAGTAGATCCTCCTCAGAATCCCGCCAGCACGACGGCGTGGTGACGGTGGTGGTGGAGATCTCCGGTAGGGCTTCGCCGCAAGCGCTGCGGGAGAAGAAGGAGGAGGAGGGAGTAGCTAGGGCGCAGGGTGGTGCTGCGACTTGGGGAGCTAGGGCTGCGACTTGAGGTGCCCTTGGGGTGCCACTTGGCCTCTTTAAATAGGTGGCCAAGCCCCTTGGGTCGTCCAAAATCCTGCCCCCAAGTTTGACTGAGTTCTGATAGGTTTCCGGTTCCGAAAACCTAGTCCTACTCGGACTCTTTTGCCAATTACGAAATTGCATTAAGGAAAGACTCCTTTTCTCTTAAGGCAACGTGGTTGCACCTATTATGGAGCCCTTCGGACTTCCTTAGACATCTCGGGTCGTCCCGGACACTTACAGACTATTCCGGTCCTTCCAAAACCTTCTAGAAGCTCCGGTCAAAACACCGGACTTTTTTCGAACCCCGGAAAATGACTTCCCATATATGAATCTTATTCTCCGGACCATTCCGAACCTCCTCGTGATGTCTCGGATCCCATTCGAGACTCCGAACAACATTCGAGCTCCATTCCATATTCCATATCTACTTAAACGACATCAAACCTTAAGTGTGTCACCCTACGGTTCGAGAACTATGCGGACATGATCGAGACTCCTCTCCGATCAATAACTAATAGCGAGACCTGTAGATCCATAATAGCTCCCACAAATTCAACGATGACTTCGTGATCGAAAGAACCATTTACATACGATACCGATTCCCTTTGTCACGCGATATTTTACTTGTCCGAGGTTTGATCATCGGTATCACGATACCTTGTTCAACCTCGTCACCGACAAGTACTCTTTACTCGTACCATGGTATGTCATCTCTTATGAACCATTCATATGCTTGCAAGCTAATCAGACGATTGTGGCGACCCCGGAGGTCGGGGCTAGACAAACCCAGATATCACATCTGGCATAAGCCTAACCTAGATCTCTAGGGCCTACAGGGTGAGAATCGGTAACACAACAGTGACTCTACGACTGAAAGCAAATATATTACAACTCTTAACAGAGTTAAGATCCAAATTTATTACACGCAGAGGTCACTGACCACAATTCAACAAGCAACGGAAAGCAAATTATGTTATCTAGATAACAAGACTGCAAAGGGCCTAAGAGGCCATAACATAAGGCGACGTCCCAGCCCATAAGTCTCAGGCTGCCGCCTGAGGAACTCCGAACTACTCGTCGACGTCAAGGTAGAAGCCACCATCTGTTGGAAGGACTTCGTCTGAAACAAAGCATGCAAGGCTGAGTACAGGACTCAGCAAGACTTAGTACAACCTGTTAGCAAAGCGGGTATGCGAGGCTTTATGTGGAGCTTATTTTGCGGAAAGCAGTTTTCCTTTGTAAACAGGAGGGAGCAGAAGCTCGTCTATTCAGACCATTTTCAAAAGGGATAAGAGAGCGTTAACAACTCTAGCTCTAATATCATCATGTTGAATCCACCGAATCTTCATCATCACCTGAACCTATCACCTAGGATCACCCCCTCGACACCCTGAGAGGGATCCTTATCACACATTGACAACAAGTTTTACGATTAGGTTCAAGTTGTCTATGATCATCACGTCCTTTCCCAAGTCGTCCATAACCGTGGACACGGCTTTTCGAAAAGATTTACCCTGCAGGGGTGTACAACTTTACCCACACGCGCCGACCGACTCTTAATGCCACTATAGATTAACACACTTCCTTGGTGTGCCGGCAGAGGGTGGTCGACCAAAACCTTTCCCTTACTTCGCCTATTCCATGAGTCAACTAACTGGGGAGCTCCGTCATCGTAGGTAGCCATTCTCCGAGGCGGTCCCGGTCATTGTGCGCAGGGGATCCAGTTCAATGCCTACAGCATCCTTCACCCTAGCCACATCCCTGTATGATGCACCTTTGAAAAACCTTTTCCACGCCTTCGCCATGCAGAATGCCAAATGGAACACGCAAACTAATTGACTCATGGGTAAGCTAGGTAAGTTTGGGCCAAGGGGTTCCCATGGGCCCCGTGTGGCTGTACGCTCAGTCTTGGTTCCAGAGGCAAGAACTCAGGTCCTAGTATCGGCGAGAACGAGTCAAATCACCACATCCCCATGTGGCGGCCCATCCAAGCCTTTAACATGTTTATTAACATCATCACTGATCTTACCACGTCATCCTGTCAAACTAGGTTCATTCGTAGTTCTGATTCATCAACCGGATGGACCAGACTTCAACAACTAAGCATGGCTAAGCATATCATATATACGGCTCTAGCGATGCGAACAAAGCTCAACCTAGTTTTGCTGGGAGCGGTGGATCAGGAACTTTGGGCTACAAGGATGGAATATGCACACTTAGGATAACTACAACTGCCGATAAAACATATTTGAAGCGGATGCAATATGTAAGAACCAGAAGTAAAAGCATTTCGAAACCATATATGAACCAGGTTAGGGCTTGCCTTGTCCCTCGTTGTTCGGGTGCTGCTCTTCGGTGGCGTTGATCTCAGGTTCGCGTTCGGTCCCTACCGAGAAGAACCAAATACCGGAAAGGAAGAGCACAATCAAGACATGGTACAATGCAATGCACATACAATATGATGACATGTCATATTAAAGGGGTTTGGGTAACCCTAGGTGCATCGACGGAATTTAAAGGGGTTCGGCATCGATCCCGACATATGAGAGGGGTCAAATAAGGGTTTCTACTAAGGCTCATATTTAATTGGTTCAAAGATGTATGAAACATGGATAAACAGCTAGGAAATGTTTTTCTGATCATTTTGATATATTATTTGTATTTTTCTGATTTAAAATGAATTAGTTATGAATTTCCCAAGTTTAATTCATTTTAAAACAATTTCTGAAAATTATATAAAAATAATAAAAGTTTAACAATTTGGACCCACATGTCATAATTTTATTGTTTTCCAAAATATTTCCTAAATTAATAAAATCCTGACAGATGGGGTCCACCTGTCATTATTTTTCTATTTACAGAAATACAGAAAATAATATAAGAAAATAAGAAAAAGAGATATGGCGTCAGCATGACGTCATGCTGACGTCAGCCGGCCATGAGCTCAAAATTGAGCTCGGGCTGAGGCTCAATCGAGCGATTTAGACCGCGATAAGGCGCGCGGGCAGGGGCAAAAGATGCGGGGCGACGCACTGAGCAGTTTGGTGGCGGCGCAGCCCGCGAATAGTCGCCGGAGCATGGCCGGCGGCCATGGGCGGCGGCGGCCGGGGCAGGTGCCCGACGCGGCGGAGCTAGAGGGCGAGGGGGAGCGGACCGAGGGTACAGGGAGGTGCAGCGGCTCACCACGAGCGCGAGGGCGTGGTCGACGACGGCCGGGGAGCCTCGCCGGCGGCGAATCGACCGGAGGCCGGCCCGCAGTAGATAGGCTAGGGTTAGGGATTTAGCGCCGGAGAGAGCGCGGGGGAGAGAAATGGAGTTTAGGGTTCGTCGGAGGAGGCGGTGCGGCTACTTGTAGGCCGCCGGGGGCGGCGGGAAGCATCCTGGCCGGCCGGCGCATCGAGCGGCCGGGCTGCTGCCAGGCAGCAGCTTGGAGCTGCGGGGAAGAAAGGGAAATTTGCAGAAACCCCCCCTGCGAAAAGGTTGGGCTTAGGTGGGTTGGCTGCTGGGCCACCTGGGCCGTGCTGGGCTTCGGCCAGAGAGGAAAAAAAGAGAGGGAGGAGGTGGGCTGAGCCCAGGGAGAGAGAAGAGAGTTCTCTCTCTAACTTTTCTGGTTTTATTTCTCCAATTCAAACCAAATTTGAAATCTGTTTGAATTTTGTTTGGAACTCAAATTTTCCAGAGAACAATAAACACACACATGGGTTTTATTGAAAACAACAAAACCATGTGACTCATTTTATAAAATCTTGAGAGAATTTGAGACAGAGAAATAGAGAAGGAAAATTGCATATTTGAAAATGGAGATGCAAATTTTACTCAAATGCAAACTACATGCATGAGATGCACATGAACACCCATTTATTTAGATAAACAAAGTTGGGATGTTACAACGATATTCCACCGAGAGGGTCCAGAGTATATCTATCCGTCATCGGGATGGACAATATCCCACTCTTGATCCATATGCCTCAACTCATACTTTCCGAATACTTAATCCCACCTTTATAACCACCCATTTATGCAGTGGCGTTTGATGTAATCAAAGTACCCTTCCGGTATAAGTGATTTACATGATCTCATGGTCGAAGGACTAGGTAACTATGTATCGAAAGCTTATAGCAAACTGAACTTAATGACGTGATCTTTATGCTACGCTTATATGGGTGTATGTACATTATATAATTCACCTAATGACATAACCTTGTTATTAATAACATCCAATGTTCATGATCACGAAACCTTGATCATCTATTAATCAACAAGCTAGTTATACAAGAGGCTTACTAGGGACTCCTTGTTGTTTACATAACACACATGTATCAATGTTTCGGTTAATACAATTATAGCATGGTATGCAAACATTTATCATAAACACAAAGATATATTATAATAACCATTTTATTATTGCCTCTTGGGCATATCTCCAACAGTCTCCCACTTGCACTAGAGTCAATAATCTAGTTTACATTTGTAAAGATATAACACCTTGGCCTTCTGGTGCTTATCATGTTTTGCTCACGGGAGAGGTTTTAGTCAACGGATCTGACATGCTCAGAAACGTATGTATTTTGCAATTCATTTGCCTCTTCACGCATCACTCATTTTCCAAATGAGTCGGCATTAAATAAGTTTGGTCTTCTGGTGGAACCTTAATTCCGCGGTCTGAAATATGTCACTAATATTGTCGCACACAATATAACTTCAAAATTCTGACACTATCGAAACTACACCAAGTTCTCAAAGAACTTTTCGACTTAACATCCTTAGTCATTGTCAAAACAATGACATACTCTGCCTTCGTTTGTAGAATCCGTCACACTATATTTAGAACTCTTCTATATCTAGCATTGTGCTACCTTTTAAACAACACTTAGCCTAATTGAGATTTGAAATTCATTTTTATATGTGACCAAACTAATATCGGTGCAACACCTTACAACGATTTGTTTATCATTACCCCATATAAAACTATATATATCCTTGGTTCTTCTAAAGTACCCAAGGATATTCTTACTGTCGTCCAATGATCATCATATGAATCATTCTGGTACATGCTCACAACACTTTAGAGCACAGGATATCCGATTGTGTACATATTAATCGTGATCTAAAATCACTCATGTGTTTTTTACTCATTGAGTGTCATATACACTCAAGTCTTGTTAAACCTTGACATGAAAAGAACACCTTCTTAACATTTCTATATTGAAGTACTTCAATATCCATTCTATGTACTTTGACTTAAACTTATTATGTGTTTCAATCTATCTTCATAGATCTTGACACTAAATATGTTTCAATTCATATCCTTTCATTGATGTTAATTCTCAATGAAACATTTTTAATCAATTATATAATTACACTATTTATAATCAACGATATGTCATATACATAAAGTATTACAAATATGTCTCAGCGCTCCCACTTAATTTCTTGCAAATGCAAGCATCTTCATCGTTTCTGATGAAATCAAAAACTCTTTGACTATTTCATCCGGTGAAGATTCCAACTCCGCGATACTCACTTCATCCAATTGAAGTTCGTATACCTATCTAGTATTCCACGGACTAGCAAAACTCTTGGTTGTATCTTGTATACACCTTTAATACACACTTCTGTTAAGTAATATATTTTGCCATCCTACTAGCATATCTCATAAAACAAATATGTAGCGATTACTAGAATAATCCATATAGACTATAAGCATAGCTACAGAAGATCTAATCTTATCGTAGTCAACTTTTTGAACTTTGTCGTAAACAACTTTTTGACAAGTCGAGCTTCTTCAAGGATATTTCATCCAAGTCCATCAATTTCATAGATTCATTTACTTTTAAAAAGTATTCACCTATCTTGGATTTCATGGCGCATAGCCATTTTAACGGAGTCAGGGCCCATCATAACTTCTTTGTATGTAGTTGGTTTATCATTGTTCAAAATCAATCCTTTGTCCACAAATCATTTATTTGATCACAAAGTAAACCAAACCTACAAGGTTCAATAGGTACTTCGATCTCCATGGCTAAAACACTTTGTAGTCATGGGAGCCATGATCGCCGTGGCCGCTTCCAGAACTATTTCCGATGATGCGTTACTCTGATCATTATGCTCAGGTTCATAAACCTTATCAATTTCTATTGTCCTCCCACTCAAATACTTCGCTAGAAATAATTTCTTGGAAATAAGTAACATTGACAAACACTTTTGTCTTTTTCTCCATAGTGGGAAGAATTCCCAATCAAATCTCTGGGATAACCAACAAAGACATTTATCCGATTTTGGTTGTAAACTTATTTACTTATGCTATGCATACCAAAATTTAAGAAAGGACTATTAGGGTTTATACCCATGCCATAACTTGTATGGTGTCATTTCAACGGATCATGATGATGCTCTATTCAGTGTAAAAGCGGTAGTCTCTAAAGCATAATCCACAAAAAATATAATGGCATTATTTTATCTCATCTTTAACCCAACAAGGTTTGGATACGTCTCTCGGATACTCCATCATCATTATGATACTCCAAGAATCGTGAGTTGTTTAAGAATTTCATAACTCTCTTAGATGTTCGCTAAAACTCGTAATTCAAATATTTCCACCATGATCCTATCATAGATATTTGACTTTTATATTACGATGATTTCCACTTCATGCTGAAATTTATTTGAATCCATTCAAATGTTTCAAACTTCTTCCTTATCGAATATATCCACATATATATACTCAATTCATTGTTGGAAGTTTTCATGAAGTAGAAGAATCTCCCGCACACAACTATGCCCAATGAACCACATACATCATCATGTATGTTTCCACTAAGTTAGTTGCCCGTTCAACTCTTGGCCTATGAACGGTATTTCAGTCATTCTCTTTAGAAAATATTTGCAAGCGCCAAAAGATTCAAAAATAAAATGACTCAAAAAGTTCATTTGCATGGAGTTTCTTCATGCGTTCCTTTCTAACATGACCTAAATGGCGGTTCCACAAATAAGTGGAATTCAAATCATTTGCCTTATGGCATTTTAGCGTCAGTGTTATGTATGTGTGCTTCACCATAAAGATTTATAATAACTTATCCATCGTACATGGAATGTTGTTATAATTTGAACAACTCATTGTTTTCATTTAACCAGAACAAAATAACAATTATAAAGCTCTTTATTATAAATCTGAAGGGCTAGGTAGAATGCCAACGAAGAAACACAATAACACTTTATTTTGTTCCAGACGCGCATTCCTACCATATTCCTTGTCAGTCACTTAGGCCATTGTATTCTTGTATTGCGTTGTTTTGTATGGCACCTCATACCAACCAATATGGTACAAATACCCAAGAATTTCATTATGTGACCAAACAAGGAATATATCCATAACATGTATATCATCTATATACACCTGAGCTAGACTTTGTAGTCTTTTCTTTCTTTCTGCCAAAATATCTTTTGTAGTTTCTCTTTTAGCTTTCCTCATTCTCAGAAAACACTTCACCTTCAATAACTTCTAGGTCCATTGGTCAAATACCAATAACCTTGAGGTTCTTACTTTGAAGTTGATCATCGTATGACAAGTGTTCCAGATTTCACTATTACTAACTTTGTAATATGATGAACAATTTCACTCATAATTTTATCCATCATATCATGACGACTTTCCGAGACCATGTATGTACATGCTAGGCTCGTAAAGTTTAACCTCAGTATTCGCATGTGCAAATCAGGCTTGCATCCGTTGTATGCACACATAGAATCTATAACACCCGATCATAACGAGATGCTTCAAAACGACGAGTCTTAGCAACGGTGCATACTAAGGATGATCATTTCATGGATATGCGAATATCGTTAGTGCCCCAATAGTTGGAGGATTAAGACGTCTAGCGTCTTCAACCTTCGTACATTCCCATAAAACTTATGAGTTTATGTAGTCTCACTAGATTATATTCTATCATCTTGCAATAAGGTCTTAGATATCACATATATCTCATACCTCGCTTATTTCTGAAAACAAAATTTCCAGCTCCTTACTTTTCAAACGGATTTGAACTTCAAGTTTCATGGAGACAAGATGATTTTAGGTACTAATTGAAACCATTGTTATTTGAATCAGCAATGTGAGGTTTACTAAAAGTTTGCAATAAGACTTAATCATTTCTTGATTCTTTAACAATACGGTACCAGTCTGTAAAGTTACTTGTCATACTTAACAATATTTCTATCTCAATTACAAGACTAGCGCATGGTAGAAAACGGATGCCAATTCTACAAATTTAATTCAAAATACTATTCAGACTATGTTCATGATAATTAGTTCAAGTTTTAATCTAATTACTAATGAACTCCCACTTAATACAACATCCCTCATAGTTGTTAAGTGGCACACGATCCACATCCACTACACCAAAACCGATCATCATGTGAGATGATGTAGCTTCAATGGTGAACATCAACATGTTGATCATATCATCCATATGACTCGTGTTCAACCTTTCGGTTTCCGTCCCAAGGCCATGTATACATGCTAGGCTCGTCAAGCAAACCCAAGTATTTCCGCGTGTGCAACATTGCTTACACCCGTTGTATGTGAATGTAGAATCTATCACATCCGATCATCACGAGATGCTTCAAAACGACGAACTGTAGCAACGGTGCATACGAGGGGAGAACACTTTATTATCTTGATATTAATGTGAGGGATCATCTTATAATGCTACCGTCGCGATCTAAGCAAAATAAGATGCATAAAGGATTAACATCACATTCAATTAGGGCTGGACAAAAAGCTCGAAGCTCGGCGAGTTAAATGAGTGCTCGTTTGCTCGACTCGTTTGAGCTCGGCTCGTTTTGTTAACGAGCCGAGCTGAGCAGCAGTTTTTGCTCGTTAAGGTTAACGAGCTAAACAATCGAGCCGACTATGTTCGTGAGCTACTCGTTAAGATCGTTAACAAGCTGGCTTCACCAGTTTTGACAGCGAGTCACTTTAGTTATCTCAAATATTTGGCAGGAAGGGGCCAAGCAAAATAGTGCTCTTTAACCATGCTTGAAACTCATGCAGTAGGATCTAAAAACCTATGTTTCCGCTCTTCCTCACCAGCGAATGCATACATGTTTGCTTTGCATTGCCTCCTTAACGATCCTTAACGAGCTGCTCGCGAGCGCTCGCAAGAACATAACGAGTCGAGCCGAACAATGATTTCAGCTCGTTATTCTTAACGAGCTTAACGATTCGAGCCTTAACAATCACGAGCTTAACGAGCCGAGCCTTAACGATCCGAGCAGCTCGTTAGTCCACCCCTACATTCAATTCATATGTGATATGATATGACCCTTTAGTCTTTGCGCCTTTGATCTTCATCTCCAAAGCACGGACATGATCTCCATCATCAATGGGCATGATCTCCATCATCGTCGGCGTAGCGTCAAGGTCCATGGTGCCGTCTTCATGGTTGTTCACCGTGTGTAGCAACTATTACAACTACTTTGAAATAATACTACAACATGAAATATAAAGACAACCATAAGGCTCCCGCTTGCCACAATACAATAATGATCATCTCATACATATTCATCATCACATCATGGCCATATCACATCACTAAACCCTGCAAAAACAAGTTAGACGCCTCTAATTTGGTTTGCATATTTTACGTGGTTTAGGGTTTTCGAGTAGGATCCAATCTACCTACGAACATGAACCACAACGGTGATACTAGTGTTGTCAATAGAAAGAGTAGATTGAATCTTCACTATGGTGAGAGAGACAGACACCCGCAAATCCACTTATGCAATACATGTTGCATGTCGAGCGTGGAGCAAGTCTCATGAACGCGGTCATGTAAAGTTAGCCCGGCCGCTTCATCCCACCATCCCGCAAGATGCAAAGTACACGAACTAAAGACAACAAAAGCATCAACACCCACAAAACCATTGTGTTCTACTCGTGCAACCAATCTATGCATAGACACGACTCTGATACCATTGATGGGATTTGTAGCATAGAAAACAAAAATTTTCCTACCGCAAGAACGAATAACAAGCCAAGATCCAATCTAGAAGATGGTAGCAACGAGAAGATCATGAGACTAACCCTCGAAGATTTCCAAATCCTACGAGATTAGATCTTGTTGTGGATGTAGTCGATCACTTGCCGCTTGCAAAAGCGCGTAGGATCTTGACGGTGCCACAGTCGGGCAGCACCTCCGTACTCGGTCACACGTACGATGTTGATGACGACGTCCTTCTCCCCGTTCCAGCGGGCAGCGGATGTAGTAGATCCTCCTCGGAATCCCTCCAGCACGACGGCGTGGTGACGGTGGTGGTGGAGATCTCCGGCAGGGCTTCGCCGCAAGCGCTGCGGGAGAAGAAGGACGAGGAGGGAGTAGCTAGGGTTTGGGCGCAGGGTGGTGCTGCGACTTGGGGAGCTAGGGCTGCGACTTGAGGTGCCCTTGGGGTGGCCCTTGGCCTCTTTAAATAGGTGGCCAAGCCCCTTGGGTCGTCCAAAAACCTGCCCCCAAGTTTGACTGAGTTCCGATAGGTTTCCGGTTCCGAAAACCTAGTCCTACTCGGACTCTTTTGCCAATTCCGAAATTACATTAAGGAAAGACTCCTTTTCCCTTAAGGCAACGTGGTTGCACCTATTATGGAACCCTCCGGACTTCCTTAGACATCTCGGGTCATCCCGAACACTTCCGGAACCTTCCATAATATTCCGGACTATTCCGGTCCTTCCAAAACCTTCTAGAAGCTCCGGTCAAAACACCGGACTTTTTCCGAACCCCGGAAAATGACTTCCCATATATGAATCTTATTCCCGGACCATTCCGAACCTCCTCGTGATGTCTCGGATCCCATTCGAGACTCCGAACAACATTCGAGCTCCATTCCATATTCCATATCTACTTAAAACGACATCAAACCTTAAGTGTGTCACCCTACGGTTCGAGAACTATGCAGACATGATCGAGACTCCTCTCCGATCAATAACTAATAGCGGGACCTGGAGATCCATAATAGCTCCCACATATTCAACGATGACTTCGTGATCGAAAGAACCATTTACATACGATACCGATTCCCTTTGTCACACGACATTTTACTTGTCCGAGGTTTGATCATCGGTATCACGATACCTTGTTCAACCTCGTCACCGACAAGTACTCTTTACTCGTACCGTGGTTTGTCATCTCTTATGAACCATTCATATGCTTGCAAGCTAATCAGACGATATTCCACCGAGAGGGACCAGAGTATATCTGTCCGTCATCGGGATGGACAATATCCCACTCTTGATCCATATGCCTCAACTCATACTTTCCGAATACTTAATCCCACCTTTATAACCACCCATTTATGAAGTGGCATTTGATGTAATCAAAGTACCCTTCCGGTATAAGTGATTTACATGATCTCATGGTCGAAGGACTAGGTAACTATGTATCGAAAGCTTATAGCAAACTGAAATTAATGACGTGATCTTTATGCTACGCTTATATGGGTGTATGTCCATTATATCATTCACCTAATGACATAACCTTGTTATTAATAACATCCAATGTTCATGATCACGAAACCTTGATCATCTATTAATCAACAAGCTAGTTATACAAGAGGCTTACTAGGGACTCCTTGTTGTTTACATAACACACATGTATCAATGTTTCGGTTAGTACAATTATAGCATGGTATGCAAACATTTATCATAAACACAAAGATATATTATAATAGCCATTTTATTATTGCCTCTTGGGCATATCTCCAACAGTATACCCACAACAGTAGCCCCCGAAGTTCTTCAAGATTCAGCATCCCTTCGCCTAACTTCTGCAGTTCTGCCTCATTCAGATCCGGAAAGAATCTCGAAGACCTTCCAAAACTGCATCATTTCTGACTTCATAGCAACCGGAAATCATTCTATCTTGTTTGTCTAATAACGGTAACTATGCGGAATCAATGCCCCATACTGCGCGCAACTTCCTCATTTCCCGCGCAAAATTTTTGGTATGGTGAATCTTTCCCGGGCAATTTGGATACGCGCAGTTAGGTCACCGCTGCTACAACTTCACCGCTTTTGACCTAGGACATGTGGTGGAAATCCAATGGTGCGACCGCTTGGCTCCCACCGTAGGATCCAGCGCACACATCTCCATGCCGAGCCTATAAATAGTCTGAGGGCGCGGTCATTCTCATTTTTTCACCGCTCCATTCACTTCTTCTTCTTCCTTGCAACAGCGCTGCCCCGCAGATCTGATCGCCGGGGAGCTCGTACTCGGAATCCTTCACGCGCCACCGCTCCAAGGTCCTTACACTCCCGAGCTAGCCACCGTTGAACGTGAAATCTTCTCCGCCGCCGATTCTTGGTCACGCGGGACGTCGTCGCCTCTCCTCCAAGACTTCGACCACCGCCGGCGACCACGGGGAAACGCCACGCCATTGCCGGTAAGTCCACCGGACTTGGAAGAGAAAAGGAACAATGAGATCCGTCTAGTTAAGGCTTTAAAAATTGTACTTGCAGCAGAAGGTATGTCGGAAAACACGCCGCACTCAACTGAAAACACTCCGAACTCTCCTCGCTCCATTCAACCGGAACCATTAAATATAGCGCCACTAGCATTTCTTCCACCAAACATTTCCGACCACCGATTAACTCAACCATACTCCGCATCTTCCAGCAATCCACTCGGAAGAACTCTGACTGAAGCAGAGTTATTAAAAGAATTACAAGGGCATGCTTGCATGGCGGAAAAAGTGAAGGAAACGGAAATGAAGAAGGCTTCCAAGGCCAGGAAAAGGGAAGGGGAAAGGGCCAATGGTGGCCCTATAACTTAACTTACCCTTCAAGGAGAGGGCTTCAGTGCTTCGGGCTCCTACAGGTTCACCAAGGACTCCTCCACTCCGATTTCGTAGGTCAACGAGCGGGTCTTCACGAAGGCCTGGGTGGAGCGAGGCCTCTCGCTTCAGCCCTCGGACTTCTTCTTGGAGGTTCTCAACACCTACAGGCTACTACCGCACAACATCTGCCCCAACGCCTACCTCATCCTCAACAACTTCGCCAACCTGTGCGAAGGTCATCTCAGAGTCTGTCCAAATGTTCGGCTCCTTCAGTTCTTCTACCGCGTGAAGAAGGAGACGAAGGAGACGACCATGGTGAATTACGGCAGCATGACTTTCGTGCTCCGCCCAAAGAGAATTTTTCCGCCTATCTCCTCCCACGAGTATGTCCGGTACTGGAATGCCGGATGGTTCTACATCAAGAATGAAATCGTTCCGGATCATCCCCATGGCCTCCCAGTCTTCATCAACAATCCTCTAGTGAAGAAAGACTCATGGATCTACATTCCTAATCTTGCCCAACATCCGGAGATGGAGAAGATGGCCCAGAGAATATCGAAGCTGCTTCACGAGGGATTAACTGGAGTCGATCGCACCTTGAGTTGGTTCACGCGCCGGACCCAACCCGTGCGGTTCCACCGGCGCCTCATCTGCGCCTATACCGGCGTGGATTATCCGCTGTGGGTCACCAAGGACAACCTTTCTGCGGATTCTCTGAACAAGAGGACCGGCCGCTGGTGAAGGTGACCCGGGGCCAGGTCGTCCCGGAGATCTACAAGGATATATATGTCAACGGAAACTGCCCTCCGGTAAGTTGCACGTAGCCATTTTGATGTTTGGTTTCGTACTTCTTTAACTTGCTATATTTTCTAATATTCAATACCTCTTCTTCAGCTCAACACCTTGGCGGAGGAGGATTTTGGGGAGATCTTCCTCATCGCCGCCATTGACACCAGTAGGGCGGACGAAACTCCGGAAGACGACGAGGAGCAAACGGAGAAATATGCTCCTCGGCCCTCAAAGCGTCCCAGGGGTGGATCTTCTGGAGCTGACGCCGCTCCCAGCACCGAGGGCTCCGCCAAGAAGCCCAAAACTACTCCAGCTGGGGGCCCACAGCTCCTGAACTATGAGTGGGCGGAACACGAGCGTATCAACATGCTCGCGACTTCCGGAAAAGGAGCACAACCCACTCTTCCTGGAGCCGTGTAAGTTCCGACACCTGAAACTTCTCACGTCTTTGGGGCGAAGATGTTACTTATTTTTCCGTTTGCTTTGATTGGGTACTAGAAGATCATTCCTTCTTGGAGTAAATCCCAGAGGGAGATCACAACGTTCTTGAAGTCATCTCCCACCGTCATCGCCCCAAACACCCCCATCATTCCTCCAAGCACCTCTACTGCTGCTCCCCAACCAAATCCAGCTGACCTTCAGTCATCCGCGAACCCTGTTGCCGGAGAACAAGCTCCAAAGGAAATTATTCCAGTCAGCAACGAACGCAAGGACGAGATCTGCTCCGGAAATTTCTGGGCCGCCGCTGAAGAGAAGAAGGACAAGGAGGAGCCGGAGGTGACATCTGCTGACAAGGCTGAAGCTGCGGCTCATCATGCCATCGTACTCCCTATGGAAACTGATCCGTCTAAATGCCTTGCAACTCCGAAGGCTTACGCCATCAAGCTTTTCCACAAGCTGACGGAGGCGGCGAAATCGGAGCTCCAACAAGATCTCATGAACTCCTTTATGAACAATGCATGGAGCAAAGCTGACTCTCAATCTTACGATATTGAGCAGTATAAGAAGAATTCTTGCGAGTTTCTCGACAACATTCTCTCTCCAAGCGCAAGGTAAACTATTATCCTAGTAACCCCGAAGTATCTAGGCAGAAATAAATTGGTTTCCCCTTGATACTTTGAGTTCTCAAACTGAAGAATTTTATTAAAGTGTTGCAGTAGTCCCCAAGCGTCATGTCGGAAACTTCTCCGACAATGATACTTCGAAAAGATCTACACTTTTTTATAATTTTTCATTGGAATTTATCGTTTTGTAACTTTGTTGATTTTCAGGAACAACAAGCTTTGCATTATGAGCTGAACAAGACCATAGCTCTCTAGCGCCGCGTCTCCTTGAGGTGGGCAGAGCTTTTGGACTATCAGAAAGCAAAGGTTACTGCGCTGGAGAAGAAGCTTGAAGAAAGTCAAGGTTTGTTTCCGACAGCAAGCTTGCCTTTTCAAACTTCCGACCTGTTCTTCTTACATGACTTACTTAATATTTTGGACAGGTGCAGACCTGAAGAGCTCTCTGGCTTCAGCCTCATCCGAGCTAGAAAATTTGCGCTCCGCCCACAAGGACGTAGAGTCAAAACTTAAAGAGGCGGAGGAGAAGCAAAAACTAGCCGATGACTAGCTAACCTAGAAGACTTCGAAGTTTGAACGAACCAAAGATGATCTTCATGATAAACGCGACAAGGATGCCGAGATCATCAAGAAGCTCCAATCAAAGGTTAAAACTCTTCGGACATACATGCGCCAGGTTGAAGCAGGTTGGGACCTGCTCGACAGTGAGATCTTCAGTAAGTACCCGGACCCAAAACCTTATCAGCTTCATAGCTTTTCTTGCATTTTCTCATAAACTTGGATACTTCACAAATCCTCTTGGATATGATGAAAAGCGCCACGAACAGTTTCCACGCGATGATCTCATCAAGCTGGCCGAAGATGATTGCAAAGACCTAATTTCCGTTTCTCGCAAGATTTGCTATAATCTGGCGCTGAAGAATAGCCGCAGATGTGATAGCTGTGAACTGATCGGGAAGATGGCACTCCTTCCAGAGCTAGTCGTTGACCCACAAGCGTCCTCGACCCGCAACATTGATAAAGCCACCGCTTCCATTCCGGAGGGATCGGATCCTGACAAACTTTTGGATGCATGCAGCGGATATGACACCCGGATCGTCCGGCACGTTTATCACGATGAGGTCGTTCTCCCGTAGACAAAGCCTTCGAAGCAGAGCTTCTGAAGAAGATGGAGTCGGAGAAGAAGCCTGCCGGATCCGGTGATGAGAGCAAGTTTACCTTGGCCAGCTCCAAAGAAGCTGAAAAAAACAAGGCCAAGATTGGGGAGTGGGGATGATGCTTCTTCTTCTCCGGCACCTGGTGCGGAGAAATAACTTGTTCATGTATGAAAGGAAAAAAACACTGCGCATGCAATGTATCTAGACTTATTTTAAATATCTAGACTTATTTTAAGTAGCTAGGAAAAAACTACGCATGCAATGTATCTGGGCGAAAAATACTTATCCTGCTACCATTTTATATATGCGTGGTCTTTTGTTTGAAATAAAGTGCGCTAGTTTATGTATTTTCTGGCTTACTTACTTCACCTCCCACGAGCCAGAAGACCCTTAGCCGGAAAAGACTCGCCGACGGCGATGGAGCCTAATGGCAGTCCGTCAATAATCGTGGAAACATGCCCCCAGCCTAAGGCGCCGGACGTCGCTACTAGGAATACATAAGTTCGCAACAAAGAATTCATATACCATAAAACTCAAGCTTACTTCCTACTAGACGATTTTTTGAAAATCACAACGTTATACACGCATAGGCAGAAATATCCAGCTCTGCGGTTTTAGTTGGAAAACTTAAACAATCAAAAAATGAACAGTAAAAGGAGGTAAGGACTCAAAGAGTGAACCATATGCTTTATTTCTGTATCATAAATATTACAAGGTATGTAATGTGGTAATTGCTAAGTGTGGAAAGGACGGGGTTGTTCCATATTCCAAGGACGATCTGTCTCGTTGTACACGTCACCCGGATGCTCCCTCTTTCGTTTCTGGAGGAAGTTTGCAGGTCTATCCTTCAACTCACGGATATCAACAAGGTAGTAATTAAGATCCGTTATGCAGTACTTTGCTCACGACAAAGGGTCCTTCCTGCCGAAGGCCGAGGACCAGATCACCTTCCTTGAACGAGCGATTCCGAACTCGACGACTATGATAGCGTCGCAGTTTCTGCTGGTAGATGGTGGAGCCCTGGTCTGCTAGATTCCGAGCCTCTTCATTGTAGGCGGAAACTCGCGGGGAATCGTGAATGATGTCGGAGGGCAAAACTTCTTCAGATCCGTATACTAGGAAGAAAGGTGTAAAACCAGTTGATCTGTTAGGGGTTATTCATAAACTCCACATAATAACATCTAACTCCTTCGCCCAAGCTCCGGCTTCTCATCGCAGCGGTTCTTCAAGGCAAGGTTTGAGTCCTGCTAGTATGAGGCCATTGGCCCACTCAACATGTCCATTGGATTGTGGATGTCACACAGAGGCGAGGTCAAGCCGGATCCCTAGGTCATGGCAGTACTCCTTCAACTTTCCCTGTGCAAAGTTTGTGCCATTATCTGCGATGATGCTATGTGTGATGCCATATCTCACCACAAGGCTGGAAACAAATTTCAGTGCCATAGCACCATCGGCTTTCCTAACTGGCTTGGCCTTGATCTACTTGCTCAATTTATCAACTGCGACCAAGAGGTACTCAAAACTGCCAGGGGATGATTTTTTCAATTTTCCGACCATACGGAGCCCCCAGACCGCAAACAGCCAAGTGATAGGGATGGTCTTCAGCTCTTGAGCTGGTGCATTTGGCTGTGTAGCATAGTACTGGCAGCCACGACAAGTTCCGACTATCTTATTAGCATCATCTTTTGTTGTTAGCCAGAAAAATCCTTGCCAGAAAGCTTTTGCAACGAGTGATTAAGAGCGGCATGATGCCCGCTATCCCCAAGGTGGATCTCTCGAAGAGTTGCAATCCCTTCTTCATTTGAGACACACTTTTGGAAGATTCCATTTGCGCTTCTCTTGTAGAGTTGTCCATTAATAACTGTATAGGAACTTGCTCGTCTAATGATCTGTCGTGCAAGGACCTCGTTCTGAGGCAACGTCTCATCGGTTAGGTAAGGCTTGGACCAGGCTGGGTGATAACCATCACCTCCTTAGCCGGAGATACTGCCGCATATGGGTTTTCCGGGTTAGCACCCTTCACCAAGGGTGTCCTTAGGTGCTCAAGGAATATTCCGGGTGAAATTGGCTTCCGGCGGGATCCGAGCTTGGACAGCATGCCTGCCGCTGTGTTGTCGTCTCTTTAGACGTACTTGACTTCATATCCTAGGAAGCACTTGGCAATCTTGTCAACTTTGTCTCTGTTAGCCACCATGACAGAGTTCCTGGCGTTCCCGGTTCCGGCTACTTGTTGTGCCACCAGGGCGGATTCTCCGCAGCATATGATGTGCTTGGTCCCGATTTCCTTTGCGATGCACAGTCCATGTAGTAGAGCCTCATATTCCGGCATGTTATTGGTGGCCTCAAAGTGAATCTGCAGAACATACGGCAACTCTTCTCCGCTAGGCGACTTCAGGGTAACTCCAGCCCCCTAGCCTTGATGTTGCTTAGATCCGTCAAAATGCATGACCCAAGCTTCTGGTTCCGGCACAGGCGTGCCTTCCGGTGCTTCAGTCCAGTTGACAAAAAAATCCGCCAAAACTTGTGACTTGATTGCATCTCTGGCCTTGTAGTTGATGTCGAAGGCGGAAAGTTCTATTCCCCACTTCGCTAAACGTCCTGTTGCGTCGGAATTGTTGATGATTGTTGACAATGGAGCTGTGCTCACAACTGTCATTGGATGCTCTTGGAAGTAGTGTCTTAGCTTCCGGCTTCCTAGGAATATTGCATAGGTTAGCTTCTAAAAGTGACATTAGCTCTGTTTGGATTCCGTGAGGACCTCGCTGATGTAGTACACGGGTCGTTGGACTCCGTACTCGTGACCTTCTTCCTTTCGCTCCACAAAGATGACTAAGATGACGACCTTATTGGAAGCTGCCAAGTAGAGGAACATATGCTCCGACTAGGCTGGTGCCGCCAAGATAGGTGGGGCGGAGAGTATTCTCTTCAACTCTTGAAGTGTTGCGTCTACTGCATCGTCCCAGACAAATTTGTCTGCTTTCTTCAGTAACTTATACATGGGTAGTGCCTTCTCGCCAAGACGACTAACAAATCGACTAATTGTTGCTACACAATAAGTTAGTCATTGTACATCTTTGAGACAAGTTGTCCGTTTGATGTTGAGGATGTCCTTGATTTTTTCTGGGTTTACCTCGATGCCTCTATGCGAGACAATGAAACCAAGGACTTTTCTAGCTGGTACGCCAAGGACGCACTTTAGCGGATTTAACATCATCTTGTACCTCTGGAGGTTGTGAAAGGTTTCCTGAAGATCACTGATCAAATCGGATCCTTTCCGGGTCATGACCGCGATATCGTCGACGTAGGCATGCACATTCCAGCCAATCTGGTCCTTCAGGCATCGCTGCATCGTACGCTGATAGGTGGCACCTGCATTTTTCAAACCAAAAGGCATGGTGACATAGAAGTAAGTGCAAAAAGGGGTGATAAAGGAAGTAACCTTTTGCTCAGATTCCTTCATCCGGATCTGATGATACCCGGAATATGCGTCAAGAAAACAAAGAAGTTCCGCCTCCGCCGCCGAGTCAATGACTTGATCAACGCGAGGCAGAGGAAACAGATCCTTCGGACAGTGCTTATTCAAGCCAGAGTAATAGATGCACATTCTTAGTATTTCAGAATCCTTTTTGAGTACAAGGACGGGATTTGCGACCCAATCTGCGTGGATAACTTCTATTACAAAACCTGCCTCTAGTAACTTTTCTAATTCCATTCATATGGCACATCACTTCTTATCTCCAAAGCGCTGCATAGCTTGCTTCACCGGTTTGTCACCCAAATTTATGTTGAGATGGCACTCGACAAGTTCCCTTGGTACTCCGGACATGTCAGAAGGTTGCATTGCAAAGATATCCATGTTAGCTCGTAGTAACTTGACGATCGCGTCTTCCTATTAGAGTCTAGGCCCGTGCCAAAAGAAATCAGCTTGGAGGCGTCACCTTGCTTGAGGTCGACCTTCTTGGTATCTATCACGGCCTTGAACATGGTCTTCTAGTCGGAGATCTGCTTCTTGGTGGTGGGCATCTCAGCCGGATCCACCGTAGCTCTATAGCCTTGCAGCTCCTCTCCAAAGATAACTGACTCCACGAAGGCAGCTTCACCCTCTTCGCAGTCTTGAGCTTTCTTGTAGTCTCCGGACACGGTGATCATACCGTTAGGACCCGAAATCTTGAGCTTGTTGTAGATGTATCATGGCCTTGCATGGAACTTGTGGTACGTTGGTCTGCCGAAGATCACGTGGTAGGAACTTTTAAAAGACACAACCTCAAAAGTGATCATCTCCTCACGGTAATTGTTAACATCACCAAAGGCCACAAGAAGTTTGATGCTGCCCAGGGTGTTCGCCTTTTTACCCGGAACCACACCATGGAATTCCGTGGTGATGCGCTTAAGTCGTTCCTTTGTAAGGTTCATCTTCTCCAGGGTTTCCACGTACATGATGTTCAAGATGGCTCCGGCGTCCATGAGGCACTTGGAGAAGTCATACCCGTCGATGCAGGGACTAACAACCAAAGAGTAACACTCTTTTGGGATGATGGCCGGATGATCGGCTCTATCAAATGTGCATGGTTTTTCTGACCACTTCGCGTACTGTGGAACAACCAGAAGCGTGGCGTTCAAGGTCTGGAGGGCGGATTTCTTCGCTCGAACTGTCGGAGTTCCGATGAAAGTGTGATATGCTCCTGCACTTTTCTTTCTGATGGGGTTGGAGGTGTTGGCTGCGTTACCCTCTTTGGGTTCCGGCGAAGCCCTATCCTCATCCATGGCCTCGGAACTTTCCTCGTCCTTATCCTTGTTATTGTCTTTGCCTCCCTTGCCACATGGACGGTGCTTTCTTGCATGCTTGTATCCCGCTTCTGGATCCGTCTTAAGATCGTTGACCTGTTTGCAATTGTGGTTTGTGTGAGAAGATTTGCCTGTTGCCAGATCAATATGAACCAGGCACGACATGTCCCTGTATTCTTCATAGGTTTGGGGAGCGCGGGTTCTAGCAGACGTGACTTCGTGAGCACGCTGCTGGCCCCTGCCGGCTCTGCCACCGCGGCCTCTTCCGCCACCTTGACCTTGTTGGAATGCCATGGCGACCATGTCGGATCCGCTGTTCTTCTGGTCATCGAGGGAATTCTTCGACTTGTGGTTGCTGTTGTTTTTATTCTGCTGGTGCAGGGGTATGGTTGTGGCCGGAAGTTCTCCGCCTGCATCATCATCTGCAGCGGTGTGGGTGCTGGCAATGGAGATCATCTTGTCCAGATTTAGCTTCTGGTCATTGTACTCGTACGTCAACTTGTGTCAAAGCAGTCCTCCCCTCTGCAATCCTCCTATGAAAGCTAGCATAGCTGTTCGATCATCGACATTCCCGCAGTCGTTTCTTGTCTCTAACCATCGAGTGAGGTATTCTCGAGAGGTTTCATTTTTCTTCTGTATGCACGCCTACAAGTCACTGGCCGTGGATGGTCTCTTGTAGGTACCTCTAAAGTGTGCCTCGAAGGCTATCTTCGGGTTGAACCAGCAAAAGATGGAATTTTCCGGGAGGTCACTAGGCCAAACCCGGCCGGACCAACAAGGTACAACTGGAGCATGCAACATGCCATGTTTGGGGTCCCTCCTGCAAAGTTGACAGCATTGAAGTAGTCATCAATCTAGGTATCGGGCGTCTCTCTGCCATCAAAATGCTTCAAGTTTCCGGGTAGGTTGAGGTTCATGCCTTTTGGCGTTTCTTCTTCGCGGATCCTTTTTCCATAACACTTTGGGCCAATGTAGCCAACTTTGTATTCATTCAGACGTTCCCGTGCATCTCGTGAGCTCCGCCTGTGCTTAGGGGACTCTGAGCAGGAGTGTGACCTTCTGCCTCCACCTCCGCCGCTGATACGTCTCCGTCGTATCGATAATTTCTTATGTTCCATGCCACTTTATTGATGATATCTACATGTTTTATGCACACTTTATGTCATATTTGTGCATTTTCTGGAACTAACCTATTAACAAGATGCCGAAGTGCCAGTTGTTTCTGCTGTTTTTGGTTTCAGAAATCCTAGTAACGAAATATTCTCGAATTGGACGAAATCAACGCCTGTGTTCCTATTTTGCCCGGAAGCATCCAACACCCGAGAGTCGCGTAGGGCCTGGGGCCCCAGATGATAGGTGGCGCGGCCAGGGCTGGGCCCGCGCCACCCTATGGTGTGGGCACCCCTTCGACCCTCCTGCGCCGCCTCTTCGCCTATTTAAAGCCCCTGCATCGAAAACCCTTAGGGAGGAAGCCACGGTACGCGAAACCTTCCAGAGCCGCCGCCATCGCGGGCCAAGATCCGGGGACAGAGTCTCTGTTCGGCACTGCCGGAGCGGGGAAGTGCCCCGGAAGGCTTCTCCATCGACACCGCTGCCATCTCCACCGCCATCTTCATCACCGCTGCTCCCATGAGGAGGGAGTAGTTCTCCATCGAGGCTCGGGGCTGTACCGGTAGCTATGTGGTTAATCTCTCTCCTATGTACTTCAATACAATGATCTCATGAGCTGCCTTACATGATTGAGATCCATATGATGAGCTTTGTATCGCTACTAGTTATGTGCTACTCATGTGATGTTATTAAAGTAGTCTATTCCTCCTGCATGGTGTAAAGGTGCTAGTGTGTGCACCGTGTGGTTCTTGTCGTAGGCTATGATCATGATCTCTCGTAGATTGTGGAGTTAATTGTCATTATGATAGTATTGATGTGATCTATTCCTCCTTCATAGTGTAATGTGGACAGTGCGTGCGCTATGTTAGTTCTTGGTTTATTTTGCAATGATCTATTATGCTCTAAGGTTACTTAAACATGAATATCGAATGTTGTGGAGCTTGTTAACTCCGGCATTGAGGGTTCGTGTAATCCTACACAACGAATGATGTTCATTATCAAACAAGAGTATATGTAGCACATATGAGAAGAAGTATTTATTATGCGATCAATGTTGAGAGTGTCCGCTAGTGAAAGTATGATCCCTAGGCCTTGTTTCCAATACTGAAACTCCGTTTATTTACTGTTTTGTTGCATGTTTACTCGCTGCCATATTTTATTCAGATTGCTATTACCACTCATATACATCCATATTACTTGTATTTCACTATCTCTTCGCCGAACTAGTGCACCTATACATCTGACAAGTGTATTTGGTGTGTTGGGGACACAAGAGACTTCTTGCTTTGTGATTACAGGGTTGCTTGAGAGGGATATCTTTGACCTCTTCCTCCCTGAGTTCGATAAACCTTGGGTGATCCACTTAAGGGAATTCTTGCTGTTCTACAAACCTCTGCTCTTGGAGGCCCAACACCGTCTACAAGAATAGAAGCACCCGTAGACATCAAGCACTTTTTCCGGCGCCGTTGCCGGGAGGAAAGGTAAAAGGCACTAATACTCCGCCTGTAAGTACTTTTCCGGCGCCATTGTGTGTGTGCTGAAGCTATTTCCTTTAGACTCGCAATTGCGACATTTGGTTTCTTGTTTACACTAGTTAGGCATAATGGACAACAATGACCTTTTTATTCTATTTCTGATTTAAGACATGGATGGTTTGATGCGAAAATTAAAAAAACCATGGAACATATTAATATGAATGCTTTGAACACCATTGTTGTTAATGATATGGAAAATTCTAAGCTTGGGGAAGCTGGTTTTGATGAGCATGATATTTTTAGTCCCCCAAGCATTGAGGAGAAAATTTACTTTGATGATACTTTGCCTCCCATTTATGATGATTATAATGATAGTAGTCTTTTGTTACCACCTGTTATGGAGGATAAATTTTATTATGATTACAATATACCTCCTATATTTGATAGCTACTTTGTTGAATTTGCTCCCACTACAATTAATAAGAATGACTATGCTTATGTTGGGAGTAGTAATTATTTTATGCATGAGACTCATGATAAGAATGCTTTATGTGATAGTTATATTGTTGAGTTTGCTCACGTTGCTACTGAAAGTTATTATGAGAGAGGAAAATATGGTTGTAAAAATTTTCATGTTACTAAAACACCTCTCTATGTGCTGAAATTTTTGAAGCTACACTTGTTTTATCTTCCTATGCTTGTTACTTTGCTCTTCATGAACTTGTTTATTTACAAGATTCCTATGCATAGGAAGTATGTTAGACTTAAATGTGCTTTGAATTTGCTTCTTGATGTTCTCTTTTGCTTCATTGTCTATTTTCATGAGAGCATCATCATTAAAACTGCTGAGCCCATCTTAATGGCTATAAAGAAAGAACTCCTTGGGAGATAACCCATGTGTTTATTTTGCTACAGCAATTTTTGTTTTGTTGAGTCTTGGAAGTTGTTTACTACTGTAGCAACCTCTCCTTATCATGTTTTTGTGCCAAGTAAAGTTTCTATGTCAAAGTTGATGTTATATTTGGGATCACTGCAGAAACAGCATTGCTGTCTGTCACGAATCTGGGCACAGGCCTCTGTAGAAAATTCGAAAAAATCTGCCAATTTACGAGCGTGATCCTGATATGTACGCAACTTTCATTAGTTTTGAGTTTTTCCATTTGAGCAAGTCTGGTGCCATCTTTAAATTCGTCTTTACGGACTGTTCTGTTTTTGACAGATTCTGCCTTTTATTTCGCATTGCCTCTTTTGCTATGTTGGATTTATTTCTTTGATCCATTAATGTCCAGTAGCTTTATGCAATGTCCAGAAGTGTAAAGAATGATTGTGTCACCTCTGAATGTGTGAATTATTAATTGTGCACTAACCCTCTAATGAGTTTGCTTGAAGTTTGGTGTGAAGGAAGTTTTCAAGGGTCAAGAGAGGAGTATGATATACTATGATCAAGAGGAGTGAAAGCTCTAAGCTTGGGGATGCCCCGTGGTTCATCCCTGCATATTTCAAGAAGACTCAAGCTCTAAGCTTGGGATGCCCAAGGCATCCCCTTCTTCATCGACAACATCATCGGTTCCTCCCCGAAACTATATTTTTATTCAATCACATCTTGTGTTCTTTACTTGGAGCGTCGGTTTGTTTTTGTTTTTGTTTTTGTTTGAATAAAATGGATCCTAGCATTCACTTTGTGGGAGAGAGACACGCTCCGCTGTTGCATATGGACAAATATGTCCTTAGGCTTTACTCATAATGTTCAAGGCGAAGTTTCTTCTTCGTTAAATTGTTATATGGTTGGAATTGGAAAATGCTACATGTAGTAATTCTAAAATGTCTTGGATAATGTGATACTTGGCAATTGTTGTGCTCATGTTTAAGCTCTTGCATCATATACTTTGCACCCATTAATGAAGAAATACATAGAGCTTGCTAAAATTTGATTTGCATATTTGGTCTCTCTAAGGTCTAGATAATATCTAGTATTGAGTTTTGAACAACAAGGAAGACGGTGTAGAGTCTTATAATGTTTACAATATGTCTTTTATGTGAGTTTTGCTGCACCGGTTCATCCTTGAGTTTGCTTCAAATAACCTTGCTAGCCTAAACCTTGTATCGAGAGGGAATACTTCTCATGCATCCAAAATCCTTGAGCCAACTACTATGCCATTTGTGTCCACTATACCTACCTACTACATGGTATTTCTCCATTCCAAAGTAAATTGCTTGAGTGCTACCTTTAAAATTCCATCATTCACCTTTGCAATATATAGCTCATGGGACAAAATAGCCTTAAAAACTATCGTAGTATTGAATATGTACTTATGCACTTTATCTTTTATTAAGTTGCTTGTTGTGCGATAACCATGCTTCTGGGGAACGCCATCAACTATTGTTGAATATCATGTGAGTTGCTATGCATGTCCGTCTTGTCTGAAGGATCTATCACCTTAATGGTTGGAGCATGCAAAATTGTTAGAGAAGAACATTGGGCCGCTAACTAAAGCCATGAATCATGGTGGAAGTTTCAGTTTGGACATATATCCTCAATCTCGTATGAATAATAATCATTGCTACATGCTTATGCATTTAATTAAGAGGAGTCCATTATCTGTTGTCCATGTTGTCCCGGTATGGATGTCTAAGTTGAGAAAAATCAAAAGCGAGAAATCCAAAATGCGAGCATTCTCCTTAGACCTTTGTACAGGCGGCATGGAGGTACCCCTTTGTGACACTTGGTTGAAACATGGCATTGCAAAGATCCGGTAGTCCAAGCTAAGTAGGACAAGGTGCGGGCACTATTAGTACACTATGCATGAGGCTTGCAACCTGTAAGATATAATTTACATAACTCATATGCTTTATTACTACCGTTGACAAAATTGTTTCATGTTTTCAAAATAAAAGCTCTAGCACAAATATAGCAATCGATGCTTTCCTCTTTGAAGGACCATTCTTCTTCTTTTATGTTGAGTCAGTTTACCTATTTCCTCCCATCTCAAGAAGCAAACACTTGTGTGAACTGCACATTGATTCCTACATACTTGCATATTGCACTTGTTATATTACTTTGCATTGACAACTATCCATGAGATATACATGTTATAAGTTGAAAGCAACCGCTGAAACTTAATCTTCCTTTTTGTTGCTTCAATACCTCTACTTTGAATTATTGCTTTATGAGTTAACTTTTATGCAAGACTTATTGATGCTTGTCTTGAAAGTGCTATTCATGAAAAGTCTTTGTTATATGATTCATTTGTTTACTCATTACCTTCATCATTGCTTCGAATCTCTGCATTTATCTCATGTGCTTTACAATAGTATGATCAAGGTTATGATGACATGTCACTTCAGAAATTATCTTTGTTATCGTTTTACCTGCTCGGGACGAGCAGAACTAAGCTTGGGGATGCTGATACGTCTCCGACGTACGATAATTTCTTATGTTCCATGCCACTTTATTGATGATATCTACATGTTTTATGCACACTTTATGTCATATTTGTGCATTTTCTGAACTAACCTATTAACAAGATGCATGGTGTCTGTTTCTGCTGTTTTTGGTTTCGAAATCCTAGTAACGAAATATTCCGGAATTGGACGAAATCAACGCCAGGTTCCTATTTTGCCCGGAAGCATCCGAACACCCGAGAGTCGCGAGGGGGGCCTGTGGGCCCAGATGATAGGGTGGCGCGGCCAGGGCTGGGCCCGCGCCACCCTATGGTGTGGGCACCCCTTCGACCCTCCCGCCGCCTCTTCGCCTATTTAAAGCCCCGCATCGAAAACCCTTAGGAGGAAGCCACGGCACGCGAAACCTTCCCGAGCCGCCGCCATCGCGAAGCCAAGATCTGGGGGACAGGAGTCTCTGTTCGGCACCGCCGGAGCGGGGAAGTGCCCCGGAAGGCTTCTCCATCGACACCGCTGCCATCTCCACGCCATCTTCATCACCGATGCTGCTCCCATGAGGAGGGAGTAGTTCTCCATCGAGGCTCGGGCTGTACGGTAGCTATGTGGTTAATCTCTCTCCTATGTACTTCAATACAATGATCTCATGAGCTGCCTTACGTGATTGAGATCCATATGATGAGCTTTGTATCGCTACTAGTTATGTGCTACTCATGTGATGTTATTAAAGTAGTCTATTCCTCCTGCATGGTGTAAAGGTGCTAGTGTGTGCACCGTGTGGTTCTTGTCGTAGGCTATGATCATGATCTCTCGTAGATTGTGGAGTTAATTGTCATTATGATAGTATTGATGTGATCTATTCCTCCTTCATAGTGTAATGTGGACAGTGCGTGCGCTATGTTAGTTCTTGGTTTATTTTGCAATGATCTATTATGCTCTAAGGTTACTTAAACATGAATATCGAATGTTGTGGAGCTTGTTAACTCCGGCATTGAGGGTTCGTGTAATCCTACACAACGAATGATGTTCATTATCAAACAAGAGTATATGTAGCACATATGAGAAGAAGTATTTATTATGCGATCAATGTTGAGAGTGTCCGCTAGTGAAAGTATGATCCCTAGGCCTTGTTTCCAATACTGAAAACACCGTTTACTTACTGTTTTGTTGCATGTTTACTCGCTGCCATATTTTATTCAGATTGCTATTACCACTCATATACATCCATATTACTTGTATTTCACTATCTCTTCGCCGAACTAGTGCACCTATACATCCGACAAGTGTATTTGGTGTGTTGGGGACACAAGAGACTTCTGCTTTGTGATTACAGGGTTGCTTGAGAGGGATATCTTGACCTCTTCCTCCCTGAGTTCGATAAACCTTGGGTGATCCACTTAAGGGAATCTTGCTGCTGTTCTACAACAAACCTCTGCTCTTGGAGGCCCAACACTGTCTACAAGAATAGAAGCACCCGTAGACATCAAGCCTTTGGCGCCGTTGCCGGGAGGAAAGGTAAAAGGCACTAATACTCCGGTTCCAGGTAACAGTACTTTTCTGCGCCATTGTGTGTGTGCTCGAAGCTTTTCCTTTAGACTCTGCAATTGCGACATTTGGTTTTTTGTTTACACTAGTTAGGCATAATGGACAACAATGACCTTTTTATTCTATTTCCTGATTTAAGACATGGATGGTTTGATGCGAAAATTAAAAAAACCATGGAACATATTAATATGAATGCTTTGAACACCATTGTTGTTAATGATATGGAAAATTCTAAGCTTGGGGAAGCTGGTTTTGATGAGCATGATATTTTTAGTCCCCAAGCATTGAGGAGAAAATTTACTTTGATGATACTTTGCCTCCCATTTATGATGATTATAATGATAGTAGTCTTTTGTTACCACCTGTTATGGAGGATAAATTTTATTATGATTACAATATACCTCCTATATTTGATAGCTACTTTGTTGAATTTGCTCCCACTACAATTAATAAGAATGACTATGCTTATGTTGGGAGTAGATATTATTTTATGCATGAGACTCATGATAAGAATGCTTTATGTGATAGTTATATTGTTGAGTTTGCTCACGTTGCTACTGAAAGTTATTATGAGAGAGGAAAATATGGTTGTAAAAATTTTCATGTTACTAAAACACCTCTATGTGCTGAAATTTTTGAAGCTACACTTGTTTTATCTTCCTATGCTTGTTACTTTGCTCTTCATGAACTTGTTTATTTACAAGATTCCTATGCATAGGAAGTATGTTAGACTTAAATGTGCTTTGAATTTGCTTCTTGATGTTCTCTTTTGCTTCATTGTCTATTTTCATGAGAGCATCATCATTAAAATTACTGAGCCCATCTTAATGGCTATAAAGAAAGAACTCCTTGGGAGATAACCCATGTGTTTATTTTGCTACAGCAATTTTTGTTTTGTTGAGTCTTGGAAGTTGTTTACTACTGTAGCAACCTCTCCTTATCATGTTTTTGTGCCAAGTAAAGTTTCTATGTCAAAGTTGATGTTATATTTGGGATCGCTGCGCAGAAACAGCATTGCTGTCTGTCACGAATCTGGGCACAGGCCTCTGTAGAAAATTCGAAAAATCTGCCAATTTACGAACGTGATCCTCAGATATGTACGCAACTTTCATTAGTTTTGAGTTTTTCCATTTGAGCAAGTCTGGTGCCATTTTAAATTCGTCTTTACGGACTGTTCTGTTTTGACAGATTCTGCCTTTTATTTCGCATTGCCTCTTTTGCTATGTTGGATTTATTTCTTTGATCCATTAATGTCCAGTAGCTTTATGCAATGTCCAGAAGTGTAAAGAATGATTGTGTCACCTCTGAATGTGTGAATTATTAATTGTGCACTAACCCTCTAATGAGTTTGCTTGAAGTTTGGTGTGAAGGAAGTTTTCAAGGTCAAGAGAGGAGTATGATATACTATGATCAAGAGGAGTGAAAGCTCTAAGCTTGGGGATGCCCTCGTGGTTCATCCCTGCATATTTCAAGAAGACTCAAGCGTCCAAGCTTGGGGATGCCCAAGGCATCCCTTCTTCATCGACAACATCATCAGGTTCCTCCCCGAAACTATATTTTTATTCAATCACATCTTGTGTTCTTTACTTGGAGCGTCGGTTTGTTTTTGTTTTTGTTTTTGTTTGAATAAAATGGATCCTAGCATTCACTTTGTGGGAGAGAGACACGCTCCGCTGTTGCATATGGACAAATATGTCCTTAGGCTTTACTCATAATGTTCAAGGCGAAGTTTCTTCTTCGTTAAATTGTTATATGGTTGGAATTGGAAAATGCTACATGTAGTAATTCTAAAATGTCTTGGATAATGTGATACTTGGCAATTGTTGTGCTCATGTTTAAGCTCTTGCATCATATACTTTGCACCCATTAATGAAGAAATACATAGAGCTTGCTAAAATTTGATTTGCATATTTGGTCTCTCTAAGGTCTAGATAATATCTAGTATTGAGTTTTGAACAACAAGGAAGACGGTGTAGAGTCTTATAATGTTTACAATATGTCTTTTATGTGAGTTTTGCTGCACTTGTTCATCCTTGAGTTTGCTTCAAATAACCTTGCTAGCCTAAACCTTGTATCGAGAGGGAATACTTCTCATGCATCCAAAATCCTTGAGCCAACTACTATGCCATTTGTGTCCACTATACCTACCTACTACATGGTATTTCTCCGCCATTCCAAAGTAAATTGCTTGAGTGCTACCTTTAAAATTCCATCATTCACCTTTGCAATATATAGCTCATGGGACAAAATAGCCTTAAAAACTATCGTAGTATTGAATATGTACTTATGCACTTTATCTTTTATTAAGTTGCTTGTTGTGCGATAACCATGCTTCTGGGGAACGCCATCAACTATTGTTGAATATCATGTGAGTTGCTATGCATGTCCGTCTTGTCTGAAGGATCTATCACCTTAATGGTTGGAGCATGCAAAATTGTTAGAGAAGAACATTGGGCCGCTAACTAAAGCCATGAATCATGGTGGAAGTTTCAGTTTGGACATATATCCTCAATCTCGTATGAGAATAATAATCATTGCTACATGCTTATGCATTTAAGAGGAGTCCATTATCTGTTGTCCATGTTGTCGGTATGGATGTCTAAGTTGAGAAAAATCAAAAGCGAGAAATCCAAAATGCGAGCATTCTCCTTAGACCTTTGTACAAGCGGCATGGAGGTACCCCTTGTGACACTTGGTTGAAACATGGCATTGCAAAGATCCGTAGTCCAAGCTAAGTAGGACAAGGTGCGGGCACTATTAGTACACTATGCATGAGGCTTGCAACTTGTAAGATATAATTTACATAACTCATATGCTTTATTACTACCGTTGACAAAATTGTTTCATGTTTTCAAAATAAAAGCTCTAGCACAAATATAGCAATCGATGCTTTCCTCTTTGAAGGACCATTCTTCTTCTTTTATGTTGAGTCAGTTTACCTATTTCCTCCCATCTCAAGAAGCAAACACTTGTGTGAACTGTGCATTGATTCCTACATACTTGCATATTGCACTTGTTATATTACTTTGCATTGACAACTATCCATGAGATATACATGTTATAAGTTGAAAGCAACCGCCGAAACTTAATCTTCCTTTGTGTTGCTTCAATACCTCTACTTTGAATTATTGCTTTATGAGTTAACTTTTATGCAAGACTTATTGATGCTTGTCTTGAAAGTGCTATTCATGAAAAGTCTTTGTTATATGATTCATTTGTTTACTCATTACCTTCATCATTGCTTCGAATCTCTGCATTTATCTCATGTGCTTTACAATAGTATGATCAAGGTTATGATGGCATGTCACTTCAGAAATTATCTTTGTTATCGTTTTACCTGCTCGGGACGAGCAGAACTAAGCTTGGGGATGCTGATACGTCTCCGTCGTATCGATAATTTCTTATGTTCCATGCCACTTTATTGATGATATCTACATGTTTTATGCACACTTTATGTCATATTTGTGCATTTTCTGGAACTAACCTATTAACAAGATGCCGAAGTGCCAGTTCTGTTTTCTGCTGTTTTTGGTTTCAGAAATCCTAGTAACGAAATATTCTCGGAATTGGACGAAATCAACGCCCAGGTTCCTATTTTGCCGGAAGCATCCAGCACACCCGAGAGCTGCAGAGGGCCCTGTGGGCCCCAGATGATAGGGTGGCGCGCCAGGGCTGGGCCCGCGCCACCCCTATGGTGTGGGCACCCCTTCGACCCTCCTGCGCCTCTTCGCCTATTTAAAGCCCCTGCATCGAACCCTTAGGGAGGAAGCCACTGCAGAAACCTTCCGAGCCGCCGCCATCGAAGCCAAGATCTGGGGGACAGAGTCTCTGTTCCGGCACCCTGTGGAGCGGGGAAGTGCCCCCGGAAGGCTTCTCCATCGACACCGCTGCCATCTCCACCGCCATCTTCATCACCGCTGCTGCTCCCATGAGGAGGGAGTAGTTCCCATCGAGGCTCGGGGCTGTACCGGTAGCTATGTGGTTAATCTCTCTCCTATGTACTTCAATACAATGATCTCATGAGCTGCCTTACATGATTGAGATCCATATGATGAGCTTTGTATCGCTACTAGTTATGTGCTACTCATGTGATGTTATTAAAGTAGTCTATTCCTCCTGCATGGTGTAAAGGTGCTAGTGTGTGCACCGTGTGGTTCTTGTCGTAGGCTATGATCATGATCTCTTGTAGATTGTGGAGTTAATTGTCATTATGATAGTATTGATGTGATCTATTCCTCCTTCATAGTGTAATGTGGACAGTGCGTGCGCTATGTTAGTTCTTGGTTTATTTTGCAATGATCTATTATGCTCTAAGGTTACTTAAACATGAATATCGAATGTTGTGGAGCTTGTTAACTCCGGCATTGAGGGTTCGTGTAATCCTACACAACGAATGATGTTCATTATCAAACAAGAGTATATGTAGCACATATGAGAAGAAGTATTTATTATGCGATCAATGTTGAGAGTGTCCGCTAGTGAAAGTATGATCCCTAGGCCTTGTTTCCAATACTGAAAACACCGCTTTTACTGTTTTGTTGCATGTTTACTCGCTGCCATATTTTATTCAGATTGCTATTACCACTCATATACATCCATATTACTTGCATTTCACTATCTCTTCGCGAACTAGTGCACCTATACATCTGACAAGTGTATTTGGTGTGTTGGGGACACAAGAGACTTCTTGCTTTGTGATTACAGGGTTGCTTGAGAGGGATATCTTTGACCTCTTCCTCCCGAGTTCGATAAACCTTGGGTGATCCACTTAAGGGAATCTTGCTGTTCTACAAACCTCTGCTCTTGGAGGCCCAACACTCTACAAGAATAGAAGCACCCGTAGACATCAGCCGCCTTACTAGGTGGTGGTGACGGAGAACCACGCGGGGATTGTGGTGCCTCTTGCTTCCGCCGTCAGATTCTCCGCGTCCTTCCTGGCGATGTTGGCTCGGGCTTCGGTGGCTGCCTCCGCCGTCTTGGCGGCTGCCTCCTTCACGTCGAGGTTGCCTGGGCTGAGGTACATGATCTTCGTTCCGGCTTCTCCTAGGCTCAATGTTGTCACAGATGTTAATTCCACCAGGCCCATGGGGTCTGATGTTTCCGGCTGGCCTATGCCGGCAAGGGCGCGGAGGCGCATACTTATTCCTTGGTGGTGATGGGTTCCGGTACTTGTCTTTGCCAGAGTACATCGCATCCTTCCCCTTAGTTTTATCCTTAGGAGTATCCGAATATATGGGGATCGGATTTGGATGCTCTTTGGTCTTTCTCCGGCGTTCTGTTGATCCGGTGCGCGATTGATCGTCATGGTGCTCCCTTGGCTTTCTGGCAGGGCGGTTCTGCGCTGTGGACACATGCATCTGGGTTGGATTCCAACCTGCGTGAAGTATCCGCCTTACTCTGTTGCTTCATGTCCGTGCCAATGATTGTTATCGGATAATCAATATCGATCTGGTCATTGTCCTTAGCCAGGAGCTTTGCCGCTTTTTTCATGTTGTCCGTTGGAGTTGCTAGAGGTTTGTGGCATCGAGCTTCAAAAGCTTCCGGATCCGCAGCCACCTCTGGGGTGATTGGAATGGTCAAGATCTCTTTTTGTTGGATGTGTTCTCTGTGTTGGCCTGCTATATCCACGAGCGTCTCGGCTGCCATACCTTCGTAAAACTCCAGGCTCCGACCCTGTGGTGGTTCCGCCGTCCGACGGGTGCGAACCCGTGATGGGGCCTCCGGCTAGGCTGGATCTAGGATTGTTTCTTGAGGTGGAGTCTTCTCTGAGTCGTTATCCTCGTCATCATCAATGCCAGCCAAGGTCGCGGAGACCTGTTTTGGCGGAGATGATTCACCATCACCTTTCTCTGCGTCCTCCAGCTCCTTGCAGTACCTCTCATACTCTTCCGAAGCCATAGGCGAGACGTCTTCTGAGAGCGGGCTGAGGCTATCGAGTATTGAGTCATCATTGTTTTCGGCACTTTCAGGGTGCTCATATCCAAGATTGTCTCCGACACCCTCTAGCTGCATTCGTCCAGCACCTTCCTGAGGAGGGGCAGATCCAGATGTGTGCGCGAGGAAGTGCACAAAGTGGCACCTCTGCTTCTCTAACACGTGGGAAACCCAGGCGGATCTGTGTCGGTCTTCCACCGCTAACTCCTGCTCATGGGAGGATTGGGTGGGGGTTGAAAATTACAGATCTAAGGTGGAATTTTCCGAAGAAAATTCCAGCGTCTCAGATCAGATCTTTGCAGTTGCATCCTGCTCAGCGGTGATTGTAGCTGCAGTACTTACGCATGCGATCCCGTCGGAATCGACGGTCTCACCGATGAAGATGTGTATCCCTCCGATCGGGATGATGGAGAGCTTGACGGGGTCAGTCCTAGCCGGAATCCAGCACTCGTCCGGAGGGATGATCGGAAATTTGCCGGAGTACAAGACGCGCCGCGCGGCGATTGTGTCGCCGATGCCCCTGAAGGTAGAACCCTCCCGGTTCCGACCTCCAGACGATGTTGGCCCCATGGTGGGCGCCAACTGTCGTTGCCTATTCGACCGTACCATGGAGAATGGATCCTCATGGAGGGGGGAAGAATTAGGGGCCATAGGGCGGAGAGCCATTGGGACGATGGTACGCGGTTTACCCAGCTTCGGAACACGCTGCTCCGAGGCAGGGCCTACTGCTGCTTGTCTGGACTTATCTGGGTGATTTCGCGTTGTTAGAATGAGTTGTGGTTGTCTGCCCTAAGGGCTCCCAGGATCCGGCTTATAAAGGTGCCATGATCTAGGGTTTCTATGGAGAGTCCTAGCCGGAATACAAGATGCCTAACTATGGAATATACATTGTGGTGCACGTGAAGAATCCACCTACAACTAACTTGTCGTCATGGATCCGGACACTTCATGGGCCTTCTTGGATCCGACTCCTAGCTTTGGTTGGTTGGGATGCGGCTCATGTTCCTGGGCTTGACTTCCTCCATCTTCTATCAACAACAACTGGGCCGCCCGGTGGGCCATAGGCCACCACCACCATTTGTGGGCCGCCCGGTGGGCCATAGGCCACCACCACCATTTGTGGGCCACCAGGGCTTGCCGGATCTAGACCACGTCGTTGGCATACCCATGAAGTATACCCACAACAATACCAGATGTTAGAAACGAGAGAGAGAGAGAGAGAGAGAGAGAGAGAGAGAGAGAGAGAGGAAAGAGAGATGATATATTCATCATACCCTCGAAGACCGAAAGCAGAAGCGTTTTACAATGTGGTTGATGTAGATCCAATCTGACCAGCACCACAGTGAGCGACACCTTCGAGATGTGCACATGTACAACTCGATGTGTCCCATTAGATATGCGGGAGTAGGGGTTTTACCTCCATAGAGAGTGCCCTGAACGTGGGTACATCACCGTGTGATGTGTACCAATCCCGCATCCGGATATCGTCATCGTCCATTAGGCCTCACACCTCTCTCGATAAGCCACCTTAGGCATCTGCCGTGATCAAAACCACGACACCTTAGGTCGTTTTCCCCAAGCTGATGAGTGCCAATTACTAGTCTTTTCTCCATTGCCACCATTAATTGTTATGGTGTGATAGGACAATCTATGTCGCTCTCATCCCATGGATTTCTCAACTAGACCTAGCTTCTCTTTGCTGCAGTCTATTATAGCCACTGCTATTGCAGATGCCAGGAGAGATCAAATCTTTGAAGATCAAGTATACCAAGTCCACTGAGCTTGGTGGGTCTACAAACATATTCACAATTAAATATTCCTGCCACAATAGGAACCTTTTTGGTCCATTCCCAAAGAAGGCTGTCTCGATCTTTGGTTAATTTCTCTTGACCCGAGAGGTATCACAAGTGGAATGAGGTGGTAGATGGAACCGAAACCAAACCAACCTATCTTCTACTCTGTATCCCACGGTTGTGAAGTTCTTATCACCATAGCCATGTATATTTTTTCCGATCTTGTCCTCATATGTTGAAAGTGAATGTGCTTGAGTTTTTTGAAAAGCAGAGAAACCCAAGATATCTCATAGGAAAGGTACTCGTGATGGAGGGGAAACTATGCACGATGTCGTCCATGTATAATGGTTAAGCAAGTTATTGGTTATGAATAAATTGAGATATTACATGCTTAGTTTTTACTAATGTTTGTACTGTTTATGGCCTTTGATGATCTATTGTAACAAATTACATCTATGAAATGTCACTGATAGACTAATAGGGGAAACCTATATAAATTGAGTGATAGGAGTGCTCACCATTAGATTGTATCTTTCCTTTTGTTTTCACTGCACCTCTTACCTCACTGGTAGAAAAATGGCCTTTGGTTTGGCAACCCATTAGTCGCCTGTAAAACGCGACCAATTAGGCGCGACTAAGGCCCCCCTAGTCGCGGTTCTACGAACCGCGACTAAAGGCCCGTCCACGTGGGCGGCAGGCGAGCGGGGCGGAGGACCTTTAGTCGCGGTTCTTCTGGCCAACCGCGACTAAAGGCCTCCGCAGGGTTTAGGGTTTAGCCCCTCCCCTAAATCTGGTTTCTTTTTAATTTGTATTGTTTTATTTCTTTTGGGTTTTAATTTTGAAGGAGTTTCACATATTCTACCGTACTACATACATGCATATGAATGTACAATTTCAAACAAATTTGAAATTAGAACCAAAAAGAATTCAAGAGGAATATACAATATATATTCAATATCGGATGACCATATACAATTTTGAACAAGTTTCCATACATATTTAGTGCATATAAAGTTCTACGTCCTCTACATAGTGTTCTCCTCTAGGATCGATGACTTCTCTGGCGAACCATCCAGCTAGTTCCTCTTGAAGTGGTCGGAAGCGAGCTTCTGGAGTAAGCGTCGTCCGGAGGTTATTCCTCCTGGTGTTGTTCTCAGACGGCTGCCGCTCAGTGGTGTATCTCCGGATCCTCTCACAAACATAGTATCCACATAGATTGGTCCCCGGTGGCTGAATATCCCCGGTCGCAGCCTTTGCCCTTTTAAAATGTAGCTCTTTTTTGAATTCACCGACCTTTTGATCTACGAACCGTCTCCAAACCCTACGAGGCAAGGAAAATTAAATGAACAAGAGAGTTATTAATTAGTTACTTGATATTAGGAAATGATGAATGAAATAGGCCGATCGATATAGAGCGCAAACGAATGAAAGTAGTTACTTTTGCATCATTTTTCTCATGTCGGCCCAAAGCTTCGTATCCATATTCAGAGAGTCGTGGACGAGAACTGTGGAGTTCTGAATTTGAATTACTAGCAGAATCCAGTGGAACCTGCGGACACGATACATGCACAGTCATGCATAACTCATCGATTAGCCACATACCATGCATGGAGTAAACAAAAGAGAATGTGCTCAAGACAGAAACACTCACCCAAAATGGTAAGGAAATAGAATATCACTTTTGAGTTCCTGTTGTAAGAAACCGCCACAGGTCATCCTCCACGTCTTTGGGGTGGTGTTCTAACACATATGAATTAACGATTTGTGGGTCAATGAACCCAACATCATGGGTGTGCCTTATTCGCATTTCCCGCTTCTTCATTCTGCATAATAGCGTACACAACAAGATAGTTAGGACAATATATATATTTATAGTGCAGGCAATGAACGAGATGGGGTAGAAATTAATAAATCACTTACAGAACATAGCAGCTGATGATAGATTTGTCGAGCTCGCGCAGATTGAACAGCTGGAACAATTCACTCCGATGAATTGTTATATAGTAATGTTTGAAGTGATGCTCAGGTCTAACTTCCGCATAAATATATTCTCTGGCGTTTTTAAGTTTTATGTAACCCTTGTACCAATTTAGCAGACCTTTCATTTGTCGAGGTAGATCCTCTTCCTGCGCAGGCTCGACGAGAGGACCATCCTTCACATATGCAAATACTACGTCCTTCATTGCCACGTCATCAAGGCCTAATGCTGCACGAAGAGTCAGACCTAAGTCTGCCGCTTGTTCTTTGGCTCTCGCTACAGTCAATCCCTGTGCTGCCGCAGCTGCTATGACATCAGGGGCATCGTCCTCCGGACCTGCGGCTTTCACTATGAGCGGGGCGATCGACTGTTTACTTTGTTCCCCGAGCTGGGCAACTTGTTTCCCCCCGACCGCGAGTGCTTGACTACGAAGTTCACGTTCATAGTCGTCAGGCAGATTCTTCTGGGACGGTGTGTTCAAAAATGACTTAGCCCAGCTCTTTTCCTTCTCAGAAAATACTTGTTTGGGCTCGGGCTCTCTTTTCTTCTTGCAGTCCGCCTGCCATTTCTCATGCTGAGCAGCCACGACCGCTGCATTTTGCTCCACACTAAGTTCCCAAGGCCTCGGGGTGAGAGGCTTTAGTGATGGCTCTGGTATCTTTGTGGTTGCAGGTACATAAGGCTCCGGGTTAATAACCCAAGACTGCCTCTGCTTCTTCGCCGGAGGTGGATTGGGGGGCGGCGTCTGATCACCCGCCGGACGAGGACTGGGGGGCGGCGTCTGCTTACCCGCCGGAGGTGAATTGGGGGACGGCGTCGGCTGACGTGAAGGAGGTGTAGGTGAACCACCACCACCACCGCCGCCGCCACCACCACCGGAGGGGGTGGACTTGTTTGCCTTGGCGCCTCGCCTGGAAACTTGATAAACTTCTTCTGCCATAGAATGAACTGGCGCTTGACATCTCCAAGTCTTGTCGCCCCTTCAGGTGTAGCAATGTCAATGTCCAGGTCCTCAAACCCTTGGACTATGTCCTCCACCGTGACACGAGCATAGCCATCTGGAATGGGGTTGTTGTGGTGGAGTGCTCCAGGTGGTAAAGCACTGCCGATGGCTACCTTCATGGACATGTTCCCGATAGGATAATACAGATGACATGCTTTCATCTCCTTTATATCGTCCACGGGGTAGCGAGGAGGCTCCGGTGCAGTAATTTCGACCACCAGAGGCTCCGGTGCAGTAATTTCGATCGTCGGTGCACCAGCCGGTGGGGCCTCCGTGGAAGCCACGCTGCTTCTCTCTGCTCCTGGCTTCCGAGATCCATTGGATGATCTTCATGCTGCGCCCGAGCTGCATCTCTTTCGGCTACTAGTACACTCACGGTTCTTCATCACATCCATTTCCGTTACCAACTTCGCCACAACATCTGCATCCCGATCCATCTTTCTCTTACGGCTTCTGTAACCGTACGGGTCATCGTTCTGGGGGAACCCTACTTTCCACGGAATGTCCCCGGGCATGCCTCGTACACGTCCTCCGTGTTCAGGATTCCCGAGGGCTTTTGTCAGGGCGTCGTTCTCTCTGTTGAACTTGATCCTCCCCTCTTGAGCATCCCTCATTGCCTCAATAAGCTTTTGGGTGGGTTTAATTATTTTGCCCTGATAAACACACTCCCCTGTCTCCGGGTTCAGCGATCCCCCATGCCCGTACCACCAGCTTTTGGCCCTTGGGTCCCATCCCTCCGTACCTGGACGGATTCCTCGCGCCCTCAGCTCGTTCTCCATCTTCTCCCACCTAGGCTGCCAAAAGCGATACCCTCCTGGCCCCATAATATGATTGTACTCCTTCTTGGCCGCATTCTTCTTATTTTTTTTCGACATTTCAAGGAACTGCTCCGATTTCTTTTGCTTCACAAATTCTGGCCAATCATGTTGCAGTTTCTCATATTGTCCTTCGAAAACCGGAGTCTTGCCCTGCTTGACAAAGTCATGGCCTAGTTTTTGCTTGTATTTCCGGAATGCGTCGGCCATCTTAGAAAGAGCGAACTGTTTGACTAGCTTGCACCTCTCCTTGTTTTCCTGAATCTTGTTACCCGCCTCATCGTATCTGCGGTATTCCGGAGGTAGAACGAAATGTTCTATAAGCTTCTTGAAGCAATCTTTTTTTGTTCTCTTATCGACAAAAGTGAAACCAAGACGTGCCTTCTTTGGCTCATTCCACTCCTGGACGGTGATCGAGACGTTGTCTCTAACAACGGCTCCGCATTGGCTGATAAACTTGGTGGCGTTCTTGCTGGGCTCCAGCGGCCTGCCGGTTGCTTCCTCGACAACCTCGATGGTGCATGTTTCGTTTGGTTTCATCGTCTTGGTTGCGCCACGCTTTGACGACGTACTCGATTTTTTCGATGATCCGGCCGAGGGCTAAAATAAGAAAGAGAGTCGCGCGCGTTAGTACACACATATTTATTCAAATCAGTTAGTTTGTATCACCAGAGGCTCAATGTATATATATACCTCGGCGCCGGAGGTGGTTGATACGTCTCCAACGTATCGATAATTTCTTATGTTCCATGCCACTTTATTGATGATACCTACATGTTTTATGCACATTATATGTCATATTTATGCATTTTCTGGAACTAACCTATTAACAAGATGCCGAAGAGCGAGTTTTGTTTTCTGTTTTTGGTTTCAGAAATCCTAGTAAAGAAATATTCTCGGAATTGGACGAAACTTTCTCCCGGGGTCCTATTTTTGCACGAAGCTTCCGAAGACCGAAGAGATAACGAAGTGGGGCCACGAGGCGGCCAGAGGGTGGCCGGCGCGCCCAAGCCCTGGCCGCGCCGACCTGCCCCCGGGCCCCTCGTGTGGCCCCCGCGTTGCCCCTTCCGCCTACTTAAAGCCTCGTCGCGAAACCCCCGTACCGAGAGCCACGATACGGAAAACCTTCCGAGACGCGCCGCCGCGAATCCCATCTCGGGATTCAGGAGATCGCCTCCGCACCTGCCGAGAGGGGATTCATCTCCCGAGGACTCTTCATCGCCATGATCGCCTCGGAGTGATGAGTGAGTAGTTCACCCTGGACCATGGGTCCACAGTAGCTAGATGGTCGTCTTCTCCTTGTTGTGCTTCATTGTTGGATCTTGTGAGCTGCCTAACATGATCAAGATCATCTATCTGTAATACTATATGTTGTGTTTGTCGGGATCCGATGGATAGAGAATACTATGTTATGGTGATTATCAATCTATTGTTTATGTGTTGTTTATGATCTTGCATGCTCTCCGTTATTAGTAGAGGCTCTGGCCAAGTTTGTACTCTTAACTCCAAGAGGGAGTATTTATGCTCGATAGTGGGTTCATGCCTTCATTGACACTGGGACAGTGACAAAGTTCTAAGGTTGTGATGTGTGTTGCCACTAGGGATAAAACATTGATTCTATGTCTAAGGATGTAGTTGTCGATTACATTACGCACCATACTTAATGCAATTGTCTGTTGCTTAGCAACTTAATACTGAATGGGGTTCGGATGATAACCTGAAGGTGGACTTTTTAGGCATAGATGCAGTTGGATGGCGGTCTATGTACTTTGTCGTAATGCCCGATTAAATCTCACTATATTTATCATATCATGTATATGCATTGTTATGCCTTTCTCTATTTGTCAATTGCCCGACTGTAATTTGTTCACCCAACATGCTTTTATCTTATGGGAGACACCTCTAGTGAACTGTGGACCCCGGTCCTATTCTTTACATAGCATACAATCTACTGCATTTGTGTTTTACTATTTTCTTTGCAAACAATCATCTTCCACTCGATACGTTTAATCCTTTGTTACAACAAGCCGGTGAGATTGACAACCTCCTTCGTTGGGGCAAAGTACTTTGGTTTTGTTGTGCATTCCACGTTGGCGCCGGAATCCCTGTTGTTGCGCCGCATCACATTTCGCCACCATCAACCTTCAACGTGCTTCTTGGCTCCTCCTGGTTCGATAAACCTTGGTTTCTTTCTGAGGGAAAACTTGCCATTGTGCGCATCATACCTTCCTCTTGGGGTTCCCAACGGACGTGTACATTTACGCGCATCAAGCCTTTTTCTGGCGCCGTTGCCGGGGAGATCAAGACACGCTGCAAGGGGAGTCTCCACTTCTCAATCTCTTTACTTTGTTTTTGTCTTGCTTTATTTTATTTACTACTTTGTTTGCTGCACTAAATCAAAATACAAAAAAATTAGTTGCTAGTTTTACTTTATTTACTGTCTTGCTCTCCATATCAAAAACAAAAAAAATTTAGTTACTTGCATTTACTTTATCTAGTTTGTTTTATTTACCGTTGCTAAAATGAATACTCCTGAAAATACTAAGTTGTGTGACTTCACAAATGCAAATAATAATGATTTCCTATGCACACCTATTGCTCCACCTGCTACTACAGCAGAATTCTTTGAAATTAAACCTGCTTTACTAAATCTTGTCATGAGAGATCAATTTTCTGGTGTTAGTTCTGATGATGCTGCTGCCCATCTCAATAATTTTGTTGAACTTTGTGAAATGCAAAAGTATAAAGATGTAGATGGTGATATTATTAAATTGAAAGTGTTTCCTTTCTCATTAAGAGGAAGAGCTAAAGATTGGTTGCTATCTTTGCCTAAGAATAGTATTGATTCATGGACTAAATGCAAGGATGCTTTTATTGGTAGATATTATCCTCCCGCTAAAATTATATCTTTGAGAAGTAGCATAATGAATTTTAAGCAATTAGATACTGAACATGTTGCTCAAGCATGGGAGAGAATGAAAACTTTGGTAAAGAATTGCCCAACCCATGGACTGACTACTTGGATGATCATCCAAACCTTCTATGCAGGACTAAATTTTTCTTCGCGGAATTTATTGGATTCAGCTGCTGGAGGTACCTTTATGTCCATCACATTGGGGGCGGCTACAAAACTTCTTGATGATATGATGATAAATTACTCTGAATGGCACACGGAAAGAGCTCCACAAGGTAAGAAGGTAAATTCTGTTGAAGAAACCTCTTCCTTGAGTGATAAGATTGATGTGATTATGTCTATGCTTGTGAATGGTAGATCTAATGTTGATCCAAATAATGTTCCTTTAGCTTCATTGGTTGCTCAAGAAGAAAATGTTGATGTGAATTTCATTAAAAATAATAATTTCAACAACAATGCTTATAGGAACAACTCTGGTAATAACTATAGGCCATATCCTTCCGCTAATGGTAATGGTTATGGTAATTCTTATGGGAATTCTTACAACAATAATAGGAGTGTACCCTCTGGTCTTGAAGCCATGCTTAAAGAATTTATTAGTACACAAACTGCTTTTAACAAATCTGTTGAGGAAAAGCTTGATAAAATTGATATTATTGCTTCTAGAGTTGATAGACTTGCCTCCGATGTTAATCTTTTAAAATTGAAAGTTATGCCTAATAATGATATTGATAATAAGATTACTACTACAGCAAATGCCATCCAAGTTAGAATTAATGAGAATATAAGATTAATGGCTGAACTGCGTGCTAGGTGGGATAGAGAAGAAAATGAAAAACTAGCTAAAGAGAATAATGTAGCTAAAGTTTGGACTATTACCACCACTAGTAATGCTAATTCTTCACATGTTGCTGCACCTCCTACTATCAATGGTAAAATAATTGGTGTTGGCAATGTTTCTACTCCTAGTGCAAAGCGTACAAAACTGCCTGAAATTGCTGAAACTGCTTGTGATAAAACTGCTGAAATTTTTTCCAACCTTGGGAACAATGATCCCATTGCTGTAGCTCATAATGATTTAGATTTTGATGATTGCCACATCTCTGAAGTTATAAAGTTCTTACAAAAACTTGCTAAAAGTCCTAATGCTAGTGCTATAAATTTAGCCTTTACAAAACATATTACAAATGCTCTCATAAAAGCTAGAGAAGAGAAACTAAAACTTGAAACTTCTATTCCTAGAAAGTTAGAAGATGGTTGGGAGCCCATCATTAAAATGAAATTCAATGACTTTGAATGTAATGCTTTATGTGATCTTGGTGCAAGTATTTTCGTTATGCCTAAAAAGATTTATGATATGCTTGACTTGCCACCATTGAAGAATTGTTATTTGGATGTTAATCTTGCCGATAATGTTAAAAAGAAACCTTTGGGGAGGATTGATAATGTGCATATTACGGTTAACAATAACCTTGTCCCCGTTGATTTTGTTGTCTTGGATATCGAATGCAATGCATCTTGTCCTATTGTGTTGGGAAGACCTTTTCTTCGAACTGTTGGTGCTGTTATTGATATGAGGGAAGGTAATATTAAATATCAATTTCCTCTCAAGAAAGGTATGGAACACTTCCCTAGAAAGAGAATGAAGTTGCCTTTTGATTCTATTATTAGAACAAGCTATGATGTTGATTCTTCTACTCTCGATGTTACTTGATTTGCACTTTCTGCGCCTAGCTGAAAGGCGTTAAAGAAAAGCGCTTATGGGAGACAACCCATGTTTTTACCTACAGCAATTTTTTGTTTTGTTGAGTCTTGGAAGTTGTTTACTACTGTAGCAACCTCTCCTTATCATGTTTTTGTGCCAAGTAAAGTTTCTATGTCAAAGTTGATGTTATATTTGGGATCGCTGCGCAGAAACAGCATTGCTGTCTGTCACGAATCTGGGCACAGTTCCCTGTAGAAAATTCGAAAAAATCTGCCAATTTACGAGCGTGATCCTCAGATATGTACGCAACTTTCATTAGTTTTGAGTTTTTCCATTTGAGCAAGTCTAGTGCCAGCTTTAAATTCGTCTTTACGGACTGTTCTGTTTTTGACAGATTCTGCCTTTTATTTCGCATTGCCTCTTTTGCTATGTTGGATTTATTTCTTTGATCCATTAATGTCCAGTAGCATTATGCAATGTCCAGAAGTGAAAATAATGATTGTGTCACCTCTGAATGAGTGAATTATTAATGATGCACTAACCCTCTAATGAGTTTGCTTGAAGTTTGGTGTGAAGGAAGTTTTCAAGGGTCAAGAGAGGAGAATGATATACTATGATCAAGAGGAGTGAAAGCTCTAAGCTTGGGGATGCCCCCGTGGTTCACCCCTGCATATTTTAAGAAGACTCAAGTCTAAGCTTGGGGATGCCCAAGGCATCCCCTTCTTCATCGACAACATCATCAGGTTCCTCCCCTGAAACTATATTTTTATTCAATCACATCTTGTGTTCTTTGCTTGGAGCGTCGTTTGTTTTCGTTTTTGTTTTTGTTTGAATAAGATGGATCCTAGCATTCACTTTGTGGGAGAGAGACACGCTCCGTTGTTGCATATGGACACATGTGTCCTTAGGCTTTACTCATAATGTTCAAGGCGAAGTTTCTTCTTCGTTAAATTGTTATATGGTTGGAATTGGAAAATGCTACATGTAGTAATTCTAAAAATGTCTTGGATAATGTGATACTTGGCAATTGTTGTGCTCATGTTTAAGCTCTTGCATCATATGCTTTGCACCCATTAATGAAGAAATACATAGAGCTTGCTAAAATTTGATTTGCATATTTGGTTTCTCTAAGGTCTAGATAATATCTAGTATTGAATTTTGAACAACAAGGAAGACGGTGTAGAGTCTTATAATGTTTACAATATGTCTTTTATGTGAGTTTTGCTGCACTTGTTCATCCTTGAGTTTGCTTCAAATAACCTTGCTAGCCTGAACCTTGTATCGAGAGGGAATACTTCTCATGCATCCAAAATCCTTGAGCCAACTACTATGCCATTTGTGTCCACCATACCTACCTACTACATGGTATTTCTCCGCCATTCCAAAGTAAATTGCTTGAGTGCTACCTTTAAAATTCCATCATTCACCTTTGCAATATATAGCTCATGGGACAAAATAGCCTTAAAAACTATCGTAGTATTGAATATGTACTTATGCACTTTATCTTTTATTAAGTTGCTTGTTGTGCGATAACCATGCTTCGGGGGAACGCCATCAACTATTGTTGAATATCATGTGAGTTGCTATGCATGTCCGTCTTGTCTGAAGGTCTATCATTTTAGTGGTTGGAGCATGCAAAATTGTTAGAGAAGAACATTGGGCCGCTAACTAAAGCCATGAACCATGGTTGAAGTTTCAGTTTTGGACATATATCCTCAATCTCATATGAGAATAATAACTTTGCTACATGCTTATGCATTTAAGAGGAGTCCATTATCTGTTGTCCATGTTGTCCCGGTATGGATGTCTAAGTTGAGAATAATCAAAAGAGAAGAAATGCGAGCTTTCTCCTTAGACCTTTGTACAGGCGGCATGGAGGTACCCCTTTGTGACACTTGGTTGAAACATGGCATGCGAAGATCCGGTAGTCCAAGCTAAGTAGGACGAGGTGCGGGCACTATTAGTATACTATGCATGAGGCTTGCAACTTGTAAGATATAATTTTCATAACTCATATGCTTTATTACTACCGTTGACAAAATTGTTTCATGTTTTCAAAATAAAAGCTCTAGCACAAATACAGCAATCGATGCTTTCCTCTTTGAAGGACCATTCTTTTACTTTTATTGTTGAGTCAGTTTACCTATCTCCCTCCACCTTAAGAAGCAAACACTTGTGTGAACTGTGCATTGATTCCTACATACTTGCATATTGCACTTGTTATATTACTTTATGTTGACAATATCCATGAGATATACATGTTATAAGTTGAAAGCAACCGCTGAAACTTAATCTTCCTATGTGTTGCTTCAACACCTTTACTTTGATTTATTGCTTTATGAGTTAACTCTTATGCAAGACTTATTGATGCTTGTCTTGAAGTACTATTCATGAAAAGTCTTTGCTTTATGATTCAGTTGTTTACTCATGTCATTACCTTTGTTTTGATCGCTGCATTCATTACATATGTTTACAAATAGTATGATCAAGATTATGATGGCATGTCACTTCAGAAATTATCTTTGTTATCGTTTTACCTGCTCGGGAGCAGAACTAAGCTTGGGGATGCTGATACGTCTCCAACGTATCGATAATTTCTTATGTTCCATGCCACTTTATTGATGATACCTACATGTTTTATGCACATTATATGTCATATTTATGCATTTTCTGGAACTAACCTATTAACAAGATGCCGAAGAGCCAGTTGCTGTTTTCTGCTGTTTTTGGTTTCAGAAATCCTAGTAAAGAAATATTCGGAATTGGACGAAACTTTCGCCCAGGGTCCTATTTTTGCACGAAGCTTCCGAAGACCGAAGAGATAACGAAGTGGGGCCACGAGGCGGCCAGGAGGGTGGCCGGCGCGGCCCAAGCCCCGGCCGCGCCGACCTGCCCCCTGGGCCCTCGTGTGGCCCCCCGCTCCTTCCGCCTACTTAAAGCCTCCGTCGCGAAACCCCGTACCGAGAGCCACGATACGGAAAACCTTCCGAGACGCGCCGCCGCGAATCCCATCTCGGGGATTCAGGAGATCGCCTCCGGCACCCTGAGAGGGGATTCATCTCCCGGAGGACTCTTCATCGTCATGATCGCCTCCGGAGTGATGAGTGAGTAGTTCACCCTGGACCATGGGTCCATAGCAGTAGCTAGATGGTCGTCTTCTCCTTGTTGTGCTTCATTGTTGGATCTTGTGAGCTGCCTAACATGATCAAGATCATCTATCTGTAATACTATATGTTGTGTTTGTCGGGATCCGATGGATAGAGAATACTATGTTATGGTGATTATCAATCTATTGTTTATGTGTTGTTTATGATCTTGCATGCTCTCCGTTATTAGTAGAGGCTCTGGCCAAGTTTGTACTCTTAACTCCAAGAGGGAGTATTTATGCTCGATAGTGGGTTCATGCCTTCATTGACACCTGGGACAGTGACAGAAAGTTCTAAGGTTGTGATGTGCTGTTGCCACTAGGGATAAAACATTGATTCTATGTCTAAGGATGTAGTTGTCGATTACATTACGCACCATACTTAATGCAATTGTCTGTTGCTTAGCAACTTAATACTGAATGGGGTTCGGATGATAACCTGAAGGTGGACTTTTTAGGCATAGATGCAGTTGGATGGCGGTCTATGTACTTTGTCGTAATGCCCCGATTAAATCTCACTATATTTATCATATCATGTATATGCATTGTTATGCCTTTCTCTATTTGTCAATTGCCCGACTGTAATTTGTTCACCCAACATGCTTTTATCTTATGGGAGAGACACCTCTAGTGAACTGTGGACCCCGGTCCTATTCTTTACATAGCATACAATCTTGCAATTGTGTTTTACTATTTTCTTTGCAAACAATCATCTTCCACTCGATACGTTTAATCCTTTGTTACAGCAAGCCGGTGAGATTGACAACCTCACTATTTCGTTGGGGCAAAGTACTTTGGTTTTGTTGTGCAGATTCCACGTTGGCGCCGGAATCCCTGTTGTTGCGCCGCATCACATTTCGCCACCATCAACCTTCAACGTGCTTCTTGGCTCCTCCTGGTTCGATAAACCTTGGTTTCTTTCTGAGGGAAAACTTGCCACTGTGCGCATCATACCTTCCTCTTGGGGTTCCCAACGGACGTGTACATTTACGCGCATCAGTTGCTACTTCCAATTCAAGATCGTCGTTTACCGACGTTTCTTCGGCATCATCTTGCTGACGGCGCCCTTCATCTTCACCGTCCAGGTTCAGATAAGAAGAGATATCATCTTCTTCTTGTCCGGTCGGCACATATAGAATATCGCCTTTTATGATGCCGAACATATGGTCTTCAGCGTCCGGATCATAGTTGTCCAGAATCGGGTCAGCTCTATCGTCCGCCATATGTCAGTCCTGAAAACATGTAGTCAAAACAAATTAATTGTGTATATGCCAGCATTATCACATCTCTTCTACATATAAAGAGAGAGGGCGACGATGGAGGCGAGAGGGGGGACGCAGTGACCGCGTGACCGAGAGACCGGTGGCGGTGGCGAAAGGGGGGACGCAGTGACCGCGTGACCGAGAGACCGGTGGCGGTGGCGAATTGAAAGCGGGGACGCAACCGCGTGACCGAGAGACCGGTGTGGCGGTGACCGAGAGAGCGGTGGCGGTGCCGAGAGAGCGGTGGCGGTGACCGAGAGTCTAAATTTTGTTAAGTAAAATTTTGATCATTAAGTCTAATTTTTCTTAAGTTAAAATTTTGATCATTAAGTCTAAATTTTGTTAAGTAAAATTTTGATCATTAAGTCTAAATTTTGTTAAGTAAAATTTTGATCATTAAGTCTAAATTTTGTTAAGTAAAATTTTTTATTAAGTCAATTTTTCAGTTAACATTCCCGTGTAGTTAGTTAGAAAAAAACACAAAAGTTTTCCAAATTCCAAACATGCCAATTAAGTTATTTTTTAAGTTATTTTTTTCTTAACATTCCAATATTATTATTTTTACTTAACATTCCAAATTATTATGTTAATTTTGGTTAAGTAGTTAGTTAAAAAAAACACAAAAGTTACAAATTAAAAAAACAAAAAAAATCGGCCAGAGGCGGCCGCGCGCGCGCCTGGCCATTCTCTCTCTCTCGCCGGCGCATCGGCGGCGCGCGCGCACGCCCTACTGCGGCGGCGGCGGCTGGCGGAGGCGGGCGCGCGCGGCGCAACTCTGGCGGCGGCGTCGTCTGGCGGCGGCGTGCAAGGCCGGGGTTCGGGGGCGGGGGCGCCGGCAGATCGCGAGATCGACGACGACGTACACGGGGAGAAGAAGCAGGAGGCGCGGCGGCCGACGGCGGCGACGAGGACGAGGAGGAGGCGCGGCGGCCGACGGCGGCGACGAGGCGGCGGTCGGCGAGGACGAGCGGACGCGCGGGACGAAGGCGGCCCGGTTCGAGCGAGGAAGAAGAAGTGAAATCGCGGCCGCCCGCGCGTATTTAGGGAGGATTTAGTCGCGGCTGGTGTTACCAACCGCGACTAAACCCTTTAGTCGCGGTTGGTAACACCAACCGCGACTATATCCCATTTTTCGCCCGATTTTGCGGTTGGAAAGGCCAACCGCGACTAAAGGCCTTTTTCGAAATTCGAAAATTCAAGAATAAAACTAATCATTTCTAAATGTGTAAAATATATCAACAAATTCAAAAAAATAAAACTAATCATTTCTAAATGTGAAAAATACAAATAATATATCCAAAAATTCAGAAAAATAAAATTAATTCATTTCAAAATCTTAAAAATACAAATAATATATCAAAAAATTCAGAAAATAAAACTAATTCATTTAAAAATCTTAAAAATACAAATAATATATCAAAAAATTCAGAAAAATAAAATTAATTCATTTCAAAATCTTAAAAATACAAATAATATATCAAAAAATTCAGAAAATAAAACTAATTCATTTAAAAATCTTAAAAATACAAATAATATATCAAAAAATTCAGAAAAATAAAACTAATTCATTTAAAAATCTTAAAAATACAAATAATATATCAAAAAATTCAGAAAAATAAAACTAATTCATTTAAAAATCTTAAAAATACAAATAATATATCAAAAAATTCAGAAAAATAAAACTAATTCATTTAAAAATCTTTCCGCCTCCCTCTTTCCACCGTCTTCCCCGCCTCTGTCTTTCCGCCGGCCCCATCTTCCCGCCAGTTCTTCCCGGCCGCCTTTGTCTTTCCGAGGAGCAGTACGTCCTTATTCCACCGACAGTTTTATTAGATGATACAAAACCACCTTTAGTCCCGGTTGCACCCACCAGCCGGGACTAAAGATTAGATGACCAGCTCTGGAATCCTCTTCTTCCCGCCATTTCTTCCATGTCTTCCCGCCTCTTTCTTCCCGCCATTTCTTCCATGTCTTCCCGCCTGTTTCTTCCCGCCACTTTCTTCCCGCCTCCTGTCTTCCCGCTCCCATTTTTCCCGCCATTTCTCACTACATATATGTTGCCCGGCTTGGCCAGCATTATCACATCTCTACAATCTCTCATCACTCTCTCATGGCTTCCACCGCACCCACTCTAACCTACCAGCAGGTGGAGGAGCTTTGCGCCTCGAACTACCCTTGCCCACCGGGCTACCGCGTCCCCGCCGGCTGGAGCCTAAGCGCCGGCGGCGTGCCGGTCCCTCCCGTCCCTCAGGGTACTGCGCGCCGGGCGGCCATCACGAACCACTACTACCTCGACCTCACGCCGGAGCAGCGGATGAATCCCCGCTGGCATCCCGATAACCAGCATACTTGGGACGCCTTCTTCATCAATCGGCGTGAGAGGGCGCTCGCCAGGTATGAGGAGGACGGTCTGCCTCCTGGAAACTTCCACGAGGCCGGCCGTCGGCTATGGTGGTACGGCCGGACTCTGCAGAGCGTCATGGACTACATCACGGCCGGCGATATCCCCCGCCTGCGCTACCCTCAGTTCGAGCCACGAGCGCCGCCCGACGACAGCGACGACAGCAGCGACGACGACGGCGGCAACTTAGAAGGCGACGACTACCAGTACAACGGCGGCGGCTATGAAGACTACGAGTATGCATATTATACGCCTAGGCAGGAGTATGACTAAATCACTCCAAATTTCATGTATGCAGGAGTATGACTTAGTCACTCCAAATTTCCTGTATGCAGGAGTATGACTTAGTCACTCCAAATTTCATGTATGCAGGAGTATGACTTAGTCACTCCAAATTTCATGTATCATCAGTGCTATCTCGAGTCAATTGAATCATTCGAAAATGGACACCAAACACATCACGGGTAATATAATTCACATGATTCATTCAACAAAGTTTGGTACAATAATAAATTATTACACATCATTTCTTCCCTTGTGTCCCTGCTTGCTTACGATTGTGCCGTATCCATGGAGCATCCTCATCATTTAACTTAATGCTTGGGTCGGTGTTCACTTTGAAGGGCGGAATTTCAGCAAACATATTATAATCTTCTGACATGTCTGTCTTGTCCTCCACTCCCACGATGTTTCTTTTCCCTGAAAGAACAATGTGGCGCTTTGGATCATCGCATGATGTACTGATCGTTTTCTTATCTTTCCGTTTCCTCGGTTTGCTACTCATGTCCTTCACATAGAAAACCTGAGCGACATCTTTCGCTAGGACGAATGGTTCGTCAAGGTAACCAAGATTGTTGAAATCCACCATTGTCATTCCGTATTGCTGGTCCACCTTTACCCCACCTCCTGTTAGCTTGAACCATTTGCACCGGAACAAAGGGACCCTAAAGGAGGGTCCATAGTCAAGTTCCCATATCTCCTCTATGTAACCATAATATGTGACCTTTTGCCCATTCTCGGTTGCTGCATCAAAGCGGACACCACTGTTTTGGTTGGTGCTCTTTTTATCTTGGGCGATCGTGTAAAATGTATTCCCATTTATCTCGTACCCTTGGAAAGTCGTTATAGTCGAAGATGGTGTCTTGGCCAACATGTACAGCTGATCTACAACCTTATTGTCACTCATTAAATGTTTTCTCAACCAACTGCCGAAAGTCTCCATGTGGGCCTTCCTAATCCAGGATTCAGGCTTCCCCGGGTTGTCCGAGCGTAAAATATTCTTGTGTTTCTCAAAGTACGGAGCCACCAAGCTGGAATTGGTCAGAACTGTGTGGTGTGCTTCAGTCAGAGAATGGCCGTCCATACATATCGTTGATTTCCTTCCGATCGTGCCTTTTCCACTTAGTCTCCCCTCGTGCCGCGATTGAGGAAGACCAATCGGCTTAAGGTCAGGAACAAAGTCAACACAAAACTCAATTACCTCCTCATTTCCATAGCCCTTGGCGATGCTTCCTTCTGGCCTAGCACGGTTACGAACATATTTCTTTAATACTCCCATGAACCTCTCGAAGGGGAACATATTGTGTAGAAATACAGGACCGAGAATGGAAATCTCATCGACTAGGTGAACCAGGAGGTGCGTCATAATATTGAAGAAGGATGGCGGGAACACCAACTCGAAACTGACAAGACATTGGATCACATCGTTCTGTAACCGTGGTAGAACTTCTGGATTGATTACCTTCTGAGAGATTGCATTGAGGAATGCACATAGCTTCACAATGGCTACTCGAACATTTTCCGGCAGGAGCCCCCTCAAAGCAATCGGAAGCAATTGCGTCATAATCACGTGGCAGTCGTGAGACTTCAGGTTTTGGAACTTTTTCTCCGCCATGTTTATTATTCCCTTTATATTGGACGAGAATCCAGACGGGACCTTCATACTGCTCAGGCATTCAAAAAAGATGACCTTCTCTTCTTTGGTCAGAGCGTAGCTGGCACGACCTTGAAACCGTTCCGGATGCCGGTCATCAGGGTCTTTCAAACTTTGCTGGTCCTGCCGTGCTTCCTTTGTATCATTTGACTTCCCATACACGCCCAAGAAGCTTAGGATGTTCACACAAATATTCTTCGTAACGTGCATCACGTCGATTGCAGAGCGGACTTCTAGGACTTTCCAATATTCTAGCTCCCAGAATATAGATTTCTTCTTCCACATGGCTACGTGCCCGTCAGCTCCCTTCGGAACTGATTGTCCGCCAGGACCCTTTCCAAAGATGACTTTCAAATCCTTGACCATATCAAATACCTCAGCACCAGTGTGTTCCGCAGGCTTCGGCCGGTGATCTGCCTTGCCGTTGTAATGCTTGCCTTTCTTTCTTACTGGATGACCTTTCGGAAGAAATCGACGATGCCCAAGGTACACGTTCTTCTTACAATTTGGCAAATGTACACTTTCAGTCTCATGTAAGCAGTGCGTGCATGCATTGTATCCCTTATTTGACAGTCCCGAAAGGTTACTAAGAGCAGGCCAATCGTTGATGGTTACGAAAAGCAACGCTCGTAGGTCAAATTCCTCTTCTTTGTGCTCATCCCACACACGGACACCAGGTCTGCCCCACAGCTGTAAAAGCTCATCAACTAATGGCCTTAGGTACACATCGATGTCGTTGCCGGGTTGCTTCGGACCTTGGATGAGCACTGGCATCATAATGAACTTCCGCTTCATGGTTGTAGATGCATAGAGTCACGGGCCAGGTGCTATGGCTGGAGCTCTGCTCGCCAAAAGGATTCATGCCATCCGTACTTAGACCAAATCTTATGTTCCTTGCGTCAGCTGCAAAATCTTTGAACTCTCTGTCGATCTTTCTCCATTGCGTTCCATCTGCGGGGTGTCTCAACTCCCCGTCCGACTTACGGTCCTCTTTGTGCCATCGCAACAACTTGGCATGCTCTTTGTTCCTGAACAGACGTTTCAACCGTGGTATTATAGGAGCATACCACATCACCTTGGCGGGAACCCTCTTCCTGGGTTTCTGGCCCTCAACATCGTCACCAGGGTCATCGCCTCTGATCTTATAACGCAATGCAGTGCATACCGGGCATTCATTCAAATTCTCGTATTCACCACGGTAGAGGATGCAGTCGTTGATGCATGCATGTATCTTCAGAACCTCTAAACCTAGAGGGCAGACAACCTTCTTTGCTTCGTACGTACTGGCGGGCAACTCGTTATTCTTTGGAAACATATTCTTCAACATTTTCAGCAAGTTTTCAAATGCCGAGTCAGCTACACCTGCCTGTGCCTTCCATTTCAGCAAATCCAGTGTGCAGCCCAGCTTTTTCAGACCATCATCGCATCCGGGGTACAGCGCCTTCCTGTGATCCTCTAACATGCGATCCAAATTCTCCCTCTCTTTTTCAGTTTCGCAGCGTCTCCGTGCATCAGCAATGGTCCGACCAAGATCATCAACGGGATCATCACGTGCCTCTTCTTCACCTTCCCCTTCACCTTCCCCTTCACCTTCAGCATCCTCCATGAAAGTATCACCGAAATGAGCAAGATAGCTTTCATCGATGAAATCATCCCCTTCTTCATCTTCTTCCATTATAACCCCTCTTTCTCCATGCTTGGTCCAACAATTATAGCTTGGCATGAAACCGTGCCGAAGCAGGTGCATGTGAACATCTCTTGAGGAAGAGTAACCATTCTGATTCTTACATTTAACACATGGACAGATAACAAAACCCCCCTGCTTGTTCGCATTAGCCACTACGAGGAAATCTTTCAAACCCGTACTGAACTCGCCGGAGAGTCGGTTACCGTACATCCATTGTCGATTCATCTGCATTATTATAATATAAAATATATAATTAACCATCATGCATTTGTTAAACTAACTAGCTACAAACAATATAAATTAAACAATAAACTACACACACATGCACATTTTATCAACGACACATCAAAGGTTCAAGTTGCTAACCACGATCGAGGAGGAAAAAATAAATGAGAAAGCTCAAGTGTGGCTCCAACACTTCATATCATGTTTGTTTCATGCTCTTGGGGCATTTCATCAAACACCTTATGTGCATAAGAGGAACCAAAAGCAAACCTAACACCCACTTGTGAAGTTTGTGAAGAAAATGGCACCAAATGGCTAAGTGTTGGCTGCTGGATGGGTATATATAGGGGGGGGGCTTTAGTCCCGGTTGGCCTGGCCAACCGCGACTAAAGGCCTTCGGGCACCTTTAGTCGCGGTTGGCCTGGCCAACCGCGACTAAAGCCCCCCACGTGCAACGGCTGGCCACCGAGCGCCCTGGGCCCAGGCCTTTGGTCGCGGTTCGCCTTCCGAACCGCGACTACAGCTTCGCGACTTATGGGGCTCACCGGAAGCCTGTTTTTCTACCAGTGCCTCGTCACTTTAATCTCTTTCCATTACTTTGAGGAGAACTAAAATTATTTTTTCCTTAAATAGGAGCACCTCGGATGTGAAAAAGGGATCTTAAATAATCTAGGGGTTGGGTAAGGAGAGTTTCTTAACGCATTCTTTTTCTGACCATTGGAGTTATTTCCCAATGACTTGCCTCTATAAGCTCCTATCGCTGGCAGCCTGAAGCTATGGTATTTTCCCTCCATCGATTGGATGGAGCTTCAGGAATAGGAAAAATCAATACCGAGTATCGCATGTTGGAAAACATCATTGTACCTCTCAATCGCATGTGCTCTAGAGACAATAATAAATTTATGTTATTCTATATTTCCATTTAATAATTAAGTTCATATTCAGTGCTATAATTTTATTAGCTTCGGATGTTGTGATATTGGAGGAAAACCTAATTACATGTGTTGAATAATAAACATTGAAGGAGATCCCTAGTCTTGCCTCTATGACTAGTACATGTGATAATGATAGTGTTGTTTTCCTGACCATGGAGAAATGAGTAAATAGTTGTTATGAAGATTGCTATTATCGTATGTGAATAGAATTGTTAGTGGAACAATGATACTGGATAGACCTCAAGTGATATACCGTGAAAACATCGTCAATATATGTTAACGGTAGTTTCTCAAAGACCTAAGTATTGCCGTTACTAAGATCATTGGACCTTTATAATAACATGAACTAGCATATGATATGGATGTCACAAGATCTTCAAACGTCACCTCATAACTGGGTGACAATAAATATGATCTTCATTCATTCCTAATAATATGGTCTAGTGTAACTTTATGCGATTGCGGGAATTTCTACTCCACCTATGGAGAGATACGCTATGGGCCCACTCATGCATCATGGTGTTCATCATTGTCTTGCCGGAGAGGTGACGAAGATGTTATGTCACACGAACATCAATGATGTGGAATGAGAACATGCCAGGAAACGAGGATAACGTGGAGTTTGACCTCGAACAAAGTTATGTATCGAGAAGAATGTCACGTGTATCGTATAGTAATACGGAAGGTTCACAACTAACAATTCATGTTATATGTGGGGATCATTGAGGTTATCAAACGCTCGACATCGACCATTGTCACGGAAGGTGGTTTCGGACATGTCCACATATATCCGAACCCATAGGGTCACACACTTAAGTATTAGCAACATTTAGAATGTGAGTATGGATGGAGGTTAAGTAGGAAAGTGGTTCCGAAGGTTGTTCAGAAAGTCTCGGACTGTTCCAGAGGGGTTCAAAAGTATGACGAGAATATTCGGAAATGTTTTGGCTATTTATGGAAGATACCGAAAAGTCATATAACATCCCAGAAAGTTTCGGAAGGTTCCAGAGTGCGTAGCTCGGAGGGTCACTATGGGCCGAAGGCCACATGGGCCCTCCTAGACCTAGGCCGGTCACACCAAAGGGGAACTTCCGGTTTGGGAGAGGGGGGAAGCGGGCGACATGCCTCCTTTATAAAGGGAGGAGAGGGGCTAGCCAAAGCAAAGCCGCGAGCCCCTATCTCCAAACCCTAGCCGCCCAAGCCACTGCCGGCCACCACCACCACCGCACAACACCTTCTTCCTTGCAACCGCCCATGCCGATGTCACCGCAGGATCTTCTCCTACTTCACGGGGTGGTGTCCGAGTTCTACACCCGCCTATATCTAATCTAGTCGGGCTCGCGGAAGAGCTGCAGGATCTTCATCAACACGTTCCCGCTTCGACGGTGTGCTTGATCACACTTCAACACATTTTGATGATCATGTACTTGTGGATACCGTGGAGCTGTTGCATGTGCGACACTTACTCGTGGGAACTTTCGAGGGAAAATACATCTCCTCGGGACTAGACAAGTCTAGCTACGGGGATTGACTGACGACTTCATCAACCTTGGCATCGAAAACTTCCGCTAGATCAATCTACGAGGGTATGATATATTAACTCCCCTATCGCATATGATCTTGGTCATGTGTAAGTAATTTTTTTTTCTATACAACGTTTCCCAACAATTACTATTCTACCTCATACCTTAGAATTTGCGGCATCTTCCTCTTCCTCCTCCATCCAATGGATGGAGCTCCAGGAACAGGAAAAGATCCATGTATCACATGTTAGAAAACACCATTGTATCTCTCGGTCACATGCCGCATAACCATCTAGGTGTCTACCTCATACCTTAGAAGTTGTGAACCCCTCCTCTTCCTCCTCCTACCCAGCCAAGTATTCTTCCCCAACCGCATCTCGGTCGTCCTGCCCCCTGCAACCTTATATGTCCACCTTCTCCTCATCATTCCATCCTATTGCCGCATGCCATCAACAAGGAAATTGGTGTTGATGTGGAGATCGACAACATGCATCATAGGCAGAGAATAACTGGAGCAATGTGGTGGCGCTTGGAGTTCGGCAACCTAGTATACTACTACTTACAAGTATGCATGCATATTGGGGTGTGAACTTCACTTTTCCCTTTAAATTTATAACTTTCTAGCTTTAGTTATTTCATTCATTTTCAACAATATCAATAGTAATAATGTTCCACTTGTGTAGCACAGAGTTAGACTCTAGTACACTGTATAATAGACCATCATCACAATAATCTGTGATATTTTTATTGGAGCACATACAAAATTGGTAGCGGGCATCACATGTTTATCCACTTAGGAAGAAATTTATGTCTAGTAAATGGTGCTTATATTTTATGGTTATAACTTATAGAAATGATTACTTTTACCATCAAATACTAATGATTCAAGTTTTGGTTACGACACATATCACCATTGTAAATTTGCACCGAAACATTTTGATCTATTATGGACAATAAAAGTAGACAAACTTCTAACCCTCGAATGCCCTTGGCATTTCAGATCATCTGATCTTGACTTTTGCGAACTTGTAGGCCGGTGGATCTGCCAATTAGAGCAATAACTCTAGTGAATTGGTTGGATGTCCTAATGGGACACCATTCCAGTGGAATTTTTCCAGTTCTCTAGTTAAGTCGGGCAATGGGTCCATTCGACCTTTTAGGCTAACGACGCCCTTCCACCAATGAAGCCCACCTCGTTCCATCATTTCCCTTCCACCTGTGTTCTACTATAGCGTTGGATGAACCCTAAAGGTGGTAGGTGGTGTAAGATTGGTAAAGCTAATGGAGTTTTTTACACTCCCACTACTAGGAAAAGGGCAATTAGTGGCGCACCACTTTTACCCATCAGTGGCGCACTAGTGGTGCGCCACTGCTATCACGCCACTGCTAACTTTTAGTAGTGGCGCACTAGTGCGCCATTGCTATTTGGCTTAGCAGGGCGACGCTCAACGTATCGATAATTTCTTATGTTCCATGCTACTTTATTGATGATACCTACATGTTTTATGCACATTATATGTCATATTTATGCATTTTCTGAACTAACCTATTAACAAGATGCCGAAGAGCCGATTGCTGTTTGCTGTTTTTGGTTTCAGAAATCCTAGTAAAGAAATATTCTCGGAATTGGACGAAACTTTCGCCCAGGGTCCTATTTTTGCACGAAGCTTCCAGAAGACCGAAGACCTAACGAAGTGGGGCCACGAGGCGGCCGGGAGGGTGGCCGGCGCGGCCCAGGCCCCGGCCGCGCCGACCTGCCCTGCCCCTCGTGGCCTCGCGTTGACCTTCCGCCTACTTAAAGCTCCGTCGCGAAACCCCCAGTACCGAGAGCCACGATCGGAAAACCTTACAGAGACGCCGCCGCCGCGAATCCCATCTCGGGGATTCGGAGATCGCCTCCGGCACCCTGCCGGAGAGGGGATTCATCTCCGGAGGACTCTTCATCGCCATGATCGCCTCCGGAGTGATGAGTGAGTAGTTCACCCCTGGACCATGGGTCCATAGCAGTAGCTAGATGGTCGTCTTCTCCTTGTTGTGCTTCATTGTTGGATCTTGTGAGCTGCCTAACATGATCAAGATCATCTATCTGTAATTCTATATGTTGTGTTTGTCGGGATCCGATGGATAGAGAGTACTATGATTATGGTGATTATCAATCTATTGTTCATGTGTTGTTTATGATCTTGCATGCTCTCCGTTATTAGTAGAGGCTCTGGCCAAGTTTTTACTCTTAACTCCAAGAGGGAGTATTTATGCTCGATAGTGGGTTCATGCCTTCATTGATACCTGGGTGACAGAAAGTTCTAAGGTTGTGATGTGCTGTTGCCACTAGGATAAAACATTGATGCTATGTCTAAGGATGTAGTTATTGATTACATTACGCACAATACTTAATGCAATTGTCTGTTGCTTTGCAACTTAATACTGGAGGGGGTTCGGACGATAACTGAAGGTGGACTTTTTAGGCATAGATGCGGTTGGATGGCGGTCTATGTTCTTTGTCGTAATGCCCAATTAAATCTCACTATATTTACCATGTCATGTATATGCATTGTTATGCCTTTCTCTATTTGTCAATTGCCCGACTGTAATTTGTTCACCCAACATGCTTTTATCTTATGGGAGAGACACCTCTAGTGAACTGTGGACCCCGGTCCTATTCTTTCCATAGCATACAATCTACTTGTTTTACTGTTTTCTTTGCAAACATCTTCCACTCGATACGTTTAATCCTTTGTTACAGCAAGCCGGTGAGATTGACAACCTCACTGTTTCGTTGGGGCAAAGTACTTGGGTTGTGTTGTGCAGGTTCCTAGTTGGCGCCGGAATCCCTGGTGTTGCGCCGCATCACATTTCGCGACCATCAACCTTCAACGTGCTTCTTGACTCCTACTGGTTCGATTAAACCTTGGTTTCTTTCTGAGGGAAAACTTGCTACTGTGCGCATCATACCTTCCTCTTGGGGTTCCCAACGAACGTGTGAGTTACACGCCATCAAGCTCTTTTTCTGGCGCCGTTGCCGGGGAGATCAAGACACGCTGCAAGGGGAGTCTCCACTTCTCAATCTCTTTACTTTGTTTTTGTCTTGCTTTATTTTATTTACTACTTTGTTTGCTGCACTAAATCAAAACACAAAAAATTAGTTGCTAGTTTTACTTTATTTGCTATCTTGTTTGCTATATCAAAAACACAAAAAAATTAGTTACTTGTCTTTACTTTATTTGCCTAGTTTACTTTATTGCTGTTATCATGAGTAATCCTGAAGTTGAAGTTCGTTCTTTTAAGCAACAAGGGTGGAGAAAGTTTTAAAGATGCTTGGTATAGAATTAGTAATGCTCATCAAAGGTGCATTAAGAAACACTCCACCACTATCCTTCTTAGGAACTTTTATGTTGGTTTATCTAGTTGGAATAGATATGTTCTTGATACTCTTTCGGGAGGTAATTTCCTAGGTACTCCTGCTTTAGAAGCTAGTTGCATCATTGAGAGTCTAGTTGGAATACCACCTGTTAATGAAGTTAAAATTGAAATCTCTCTTGAAGATGTTATGAAAAAATTGGAAACCATAGAGAAAAATTTTCCAAGTGTTGAAGCTAAATTGGGAATGTTATTTGACAAAACTTATGAACTTGATAAATCCTTAGGAGGAATTGATGAAAGAATTAGTATCCTAGGAACTTGTGTTGTCCATGATAATCAAACCAATAGGATTGATGAACTTGAAAAAGCTATGGGAACCTTGGGTTCAACCTTTTCTTCTCTCAAGTATAATGAGAAAGCTTATGTGGGTAAAGAGCAAAAATTCATGTACGCCTCTAAGGTGCCTAAACAAAAGAATTATTATAGGCCTAAAATTGCTAAAACCCCTAGCACTACCATAGAAAATCTAGATAATGGAACACCTAAAGTACCCCCTGCAACAAGTTGTGTTTGCATGAAGAATAATAATGTTGATGCTTCTACTCTCGATGTTACTTGATTTGCACTTTCTGCGCCTAGCTGAAAGGCGTTAAAGAAAAGCGCTTATGGGAGACAACCCATGTTTTTACCTACAGCAATTTTTGTTTTATTGAGTCTTGGAAGTTGTTTACTACTGTAGCAACCTCTCCTTATCATGTTTTTGTGCCAAGTAAAGTTTCTATGTCAAAGTTGATGTTATATTTGGGATCGCTGCGCAGAAACAGCATTGCTGTCTGTCACGAATCTGGGCATAATTCTGTAGAAAATTCGAAAAAATCTGCCAATTTACGAGCGTGATCTTCAGATATGTACGCAACTTTAATTAGTTTTGAGTTTTTCCATTTGAGCAAGTCTGGTGCCATTTATAAATTCGTCTTTACGGACTGTTCTGTTTTTGACAGATTCTGCCTTTTATTTCGCATTGCCTCTTTTGCTATGTTGGATTTATTTCTTTGATCCATTAATGTCCAGTAGCATTATGCAATGTCCAGAAGTGAAAAGAATGATTGTGTCACCTCTGAATGTGTGAATTATTAATGATGCACTAACCCTCTAATGAGTTTGCTTGAAGTTTGGTGTGAAGGAAGTTTTCAAGGGTCAAGAGAGGAGAATGATATACTAAGATCAAGAGGAGTGAAAGCTCTAAGCTTGGGGATGCCCCGTGGTTCATCCCTGCATATTTTAAGAAGACTCAAGCATCTAAGCTTGGGGATGCCCAAGGCATCCCCTTCTTCATCGACAACATCATCAGGTTCCTCCCCTGAAACTATATTTTTATTCAGTCACATCTGGTGTTCTTTACTTGGAGCGTCGGTTTGTTTTTGTTTTTGTTTTTGTTTGAATAAGATGGATCCTAGCATTCACTTTGTGGGAGAGAGACACGCTCCGCTGTTGCATATGGACACATGTGTCCTTAGGCTTTACTCATAATGTTCAAGGCGAAGTTTCTTCTTCGTTAATTTGTTATATGGTTGGAATTGGAAGATGCTACATGTAGTAATTCTAAAAATGTCTTGGATAATGTGATACTTGGCAATTGTTGTGCTCATGTTTAAGCTCTTGCATCATATGCTTTGCACCCATTAATGAAGAAATACATAGAGCTTGCTAAAATTTGATTTGCATATTTGGTTTCTCTAAGGTCTAGATAATATCTAGTATTGAGTTTTGAACAACAAGGAAGACAGTGTAGAGTCTTATAATGTTTAAAATATGTCTTTTATGTGAGTCTTGCTGCACTTGTTCATCCTTGAGTTTGCTTCAAATAACCTTGCTAGCCTAAACCTTGTATCGAGAGGGAATACTTCTCATGCATCCAAAATCCTTGAGCCAACCACTATGCCATTTGTGTCCACCATACCTACCTACTACATGGTATTTACCCGCCATTCCAAAGTAAATTGCTTGAGTGCTACCTTTAAAATTCCATCATTCACCTTTGCAATATATAGCTCATGGGACAAAATAGCCTTAAAAACTATCGTAGTATTGAATATGTACTTATGCACTTTATATTTTATTAAGTTGCTTGTTGTGCGATAACCATGCTTCTGGGGAACGCCATCAACTATTGTTGAATATCATGTGAGTTGCTATGCATGTCCGTCTTGTCTGAAGGTCTATCATTTTAGTGGTTGGAGCATGCAAAATTGTTAGAGAAGAACATTGGGCCGCTAACTAAAGCCATGAATCATGGTGGAAGTTTCAGTTTTGGACATATATCCTCAATCTCATATGAGAATAATAACTTTGCTACATGCTTATGCATTAAAGAGGAGTCCATTATCTGTTGTCCATGTTGTCCCGGTATGGATGTCTAAGTTGAGAATAATCAAAAGCGAGAAATCCGAAATGCGAGCATTCTCCTTGGACCTTTGTACAGGCGGCATGGAGGTACCCCTTTGTGACACTTGGTTGAAACATGGCATGCAAAGATCCGGTAGTCCAAGTTAAGTAGGACGAGGTGCGGGCACTATTAGTATACTATGCATGAGGCTTGCAACTTGAAAGATATAATTTACATAACTCATATGCTTTATTACTACCGTTGACAAAATTGTTTCATGTTTTCAAAATAAAAGCTCTAGCACAAATACGGCAATCGATGCTTTCCTCTTGAAGGACCTTTCTTTTACTTTTATTGTTGAGTCAGTCTACCTATCTCCTTCCACCTTAAGAAGCAAACACTTGTGTGAACTGTGCATTGATTCCTACATACTTGCATATTGCACTTGTTATATTACTTTATGTTGACAATATCCATGAGATATACATGTTACAAGTTGAAAGCAACTGCTGAAACTTAATCTTCCTATGTGTTGCTTCAACACCTTTACTTTGATTTATTGCTTTATGAGTTAACTCTTATGCAAGACTTATTGATGCTTGTCTTGAAGTACTATTCATGAAAAGTCTTTGCTATATGATTCGTTGTTTACTCATGTCATTACCTTTGCTTTGATCGCTGCATTCATTACATATGTTTACAAATAGTATGATCAAGATTATGATGGCATGTCACTTCAGAAATTATCTTTGTTATCGTTTTACCTGCTCGGGACGAGCAGAACTAAGCTTGGGGATGCTGATACGTCTCAACGTATCGATAATTTCTTATGTTCCATGCTACTTTATTGATGATACCTACATGTTTTATGCACATTATATGTCATATTTATGCATTTTCTGGAACTAACCTATTAACAAGATGCGAAGAGCCAGTTGCTTTTCTGCTGTTTTTGGTTTCAGAAATCCTAGTAAAGAAATATTCTCGGAATTGGACGAAACTTTCGCCCAGGGTCCTATTTTTGCACGAAGCTTCCAGAAGACCGAAGACCTAACGAAGTGGGGCCACGGCCAGGAGGGTGGCCGGCGCGGCCCGGCGGCCGCGCCGACCTGCCCCTGGGCCCTCGTGGCCCCTCGCGTTGACCTTCCGCCTACTTAAAGCTCCCGTCGCGAAACCCCAGTACCGAGAGCCACGATACGGAAAACCTTCCAGAGACGCCGCCGCGAATCCCATCTCGGGGATTCGGGAGATCGCCTCCGGCACCCTGCCGGAGAGGGGATTCATCTCCGGAGGACTCTTCATCGCCATGATCGCCTCCGGAGTGATGAGTGAGTAGTTCACCCCTGGACCATGGGTCCATAGCAGTAGCTAGATGGTCGTCTTCTCCTTGTTGTGCTTCATTGTTGGATCTTGTGAGCTGCCTAACATGATCAAGATCATCTATCCGTAATTCTATATGTTGTGTTTGTCGGGATCCGATGGATAGAGAGTACTATGATTATGGTGATTATCAATCTATTGTTCATGTGTTGTTTATGATCTTGCATGCTCTCCGTTATTAGTAGAGGCTCTGGCCAAGTTTTTACTCTTAACTCCAAGAGGGAGTAATTATGCTCGATAGTGGGTTCATGCCTTCATTGATACATGGGACAGTGACAGAAAGTTCTAAGGTTGTGATGTGCTGTTGCCACTAGGGATAAAACATTGATGCTATGTCTAAGGATGTAGTTATTGATTACATTACGCACAATACTTAATGCAATTGTCTGTTGCTTTGCAACTTAATACTGGAGGGGGTTCGGACGATAACCTGAAGGTGGACTTTTTAGGCATAGATGCAGTTGGATGGCGGTCTATGTTCTTTGTCGTAATGCCCAATTAAATCTCACTATATTTACCATGTCATGTATATGCATTGTTATGCCTTTCTATTTGTCAATTGCCCGACTGTAATTTGTTCACCCAACATGCTTTTATCTTATGGGAGAGACACCTCTAGTGAACTGTGGACCCCGGTCCTATTCTTTCCATAGCATACAATCTACTTGTTTTACTGTTTTCTTTGCAAACATCTTCCACTCGATACGTTTAATCCTTTGTTACAGCAAGCCGGTGAGATTGACAACCTCACTGTTTCGTTGGGGCAAAGTACTTGGGTTGTGTTGTGCAGGTTCCTAGTTGGCGCCGGAATCCTGGTGTTGCGCCGCATCACATTTCGCGACCATCAACCTTCAACGTGCTTCTTGACTCCACGGTTCGATTAAACCTTGGTTTCTTTCTGAGGAAAACTGCTACTGTGCACATCATACCTTCCTCTTGTGGTGCCCAACGAATGTGGTTAGCCAGTGGCGCACCAGGTAGTGCGCCACTACTAGCTTCATGGTGCGCCACTCCTAAACGTCTGAGGTGCGCCACTGGATAGAAAAAAGGTGCGCCACTACTAAAATTTGAAATTTCTAGATCTGGATCTGGATCGGGATCTGGATCTGGATCTGGATCTGGCACATTTTGTTTCGATTTTTTTGGCTCGTTATTTTTTCTCGTTCTTGTTGCTAGAATTATTTGTGCAATGTTCATTCTCATTTTTCTTAGCCTAGCCGCCGGTGATGATGGATGAGGGACGTAGGAGAGGTGAAGAGAGGTGAGGAGATGTAGGAGAGGATGAACAAGAGGACGAAGGCCAGAGGTAATGGAGGCTAGAGGGTCGCCGGAGGGTCGTCGGAGAGTAAGGTCACCGGAGGTCACCATAGTGGAGGAGCTCGCCGGAAAGTAAGGTCACCGGAGCTCGACATAGTGGAGGAGGTCGCCGGAGTGAAAGGAGGAGAGGAGAGGAGGAGGTCGCCGGAGTGAAAGGAGGAGAGGAGAGGAGGAGGTCGCCGGAGTGAAAGGAGGAGAGGAGAGGAGGAGGTCGCCGGAGTGAAAGGAGGAGAGGAGAGGAGGAGAGCAGGAGGAGGAGAGGAGAATGAAAGCAGGAGAATATGTGGAGGAGGAGGGAGGAGGGAGGAGGGAGGAGGGGGTTAAGTGGCCGGCTCCTCCCATTTTGAAATTCGTGGGCGGGAAGCTTAGCAGTGGCGCACCAAGGCATGGGTGCGCCACCGCTATTTTTTTTCTATTTTTTGCCCAAAATCTAAAACCTGAAAAAAGTCCTGTTTCTGTTTTCCAATTGAGGAATCCATTTTTTGTCCAAACGGCCGTAGGCCGTTGAATTCGAATAGGAAATTTCGCGTAGATAGATTTTGATATAAAAAAGTTTTTCATCGGAGGTCGTATGCAACCAGAAAACCCGTTTTACCGAAAGATGACGCCATTTTGCATAATATATCAAAATTCATTTTTTTAAAATTTCACTAAACCTAGATGACATATTACATGGGCATCTCCAAGGATTTTATTTTTTGAAATTTCTATCTATTTCTTTTATTTTGGAAATGTTTAGGCACCACTTAGCAGTGGCGCACCAAGCATGGTGCGCCACTACTAAGTGATGCCCAAACATGTCCATCATCCCCTTTACATAGCAATGGCGCACCATGTAGAGGTGCGCCACTGCTACATAAAATAGCTGTGGCGCACCTCTACATGGTGCGCCATTGCTATGTATAAGGCTGGGTCAAACCCATGGTCAAACTTAGTGGTGGCGCACCACAGAAGAGGTGCGCCACTACTACATTTTTAATAGTGGCCCACCACTTTCCGGTGCGCCACTGCTAAGTAGTAGTGGCGCACTGCCCTCCTGGTGCGCCACTAACACCCATCTTACAGCTAGGCCTTTTCCTAGTAGTGTCCCATAGATCAATTCACCAAGAATCTAGTTGTGCAATTAACTCATTTCCAAGGTTTATAATTTTTTCCCTTTACAAGATATATATTTTCCTCTTCATGACTAGTAACCCCATGTTTGTCGTCGTGGTGAACGGACAGATGCCATGGGATGGCTTATCTTGGGGCCGAATGGACGCTAGAGGATTCGGGGGAGGGTTTGTGACTAGATGGATGAACTTCCGGATGCTTTCCTCAAGAACTTGGCCAAGGCCAGAGGTAGAAGAAGAAAGACACAAGGATGAACTCGCTCTAGATCACCATGTTCATTGATCTCAAGACAGGTTACAGGTTTCTCTCTTCTGTGGATCGCGCGTAAAGAGCTGCCCCCTCTCCTTATATAGGGGAGAGGGTGGCTTACAGAACAAGAAACCCTAATGGGATCTTTGACTAGACAAACTACTTTACAAAGATACTTTATAAAGCTACTTTAATCATAGATGACGCCGGGGTCTTCTTTAAACAAGGAGGCTGACGTCCTCCGGCTTCTTTGACCGTCATCCTCCTCTTTGTCTTCTAGCCTTCGTTTAAAGCTACTTTGCTTAGCTCATCCTTGTCTTTTAGCTCCTGACGGAATCTTTGACCAGTCAGCCGACATGCCCTTCCTTCCGGTGCTCCGGTACCTTTCCTTCCTGGTTCCGGTATACCCCTCTTGGGGATACCGGCTTAGCTTCACTTAGCCAAACTCTATCTTCCTATTCCGGTATGAACATTAAACCGGTATCTTGAAGGGTGAGACCATCCGGTATGGCATACCTTTGGCATACCGGGGGTCATCCCCCCAACATTAGTCCCCGAAGCTGGTATAGTCTGACGGATTCTATCCAACAGACCATGCCAGGTTCCTACGTTCTTATATACCGGTTTGATCTATCCGGCGCTCAACTTGGCTCCGGCATCTTTGCCCGGATTCATGCCTTCTCTCTTTGCAAGGCATTCTCCGGCAGCTTATCTTCCGGCATCTTGGTCATTAAATACTTCCTCGGCGAAGTCGAGAATATATCGGGTCCCGCGCCTGACAGAGACATGCGCACTGTGACTGTCGCGCCAGTGTCAGTAGTCACTTCCGTTCGGCTTCCGCGCGCGCATTAATTGAGCCGCACCGGATCCCAACCACTTCTCCGGATCTCCTTGTGGCCCTTTTCTTCCGCGCGTGTATCTTCGCGCCACGTGGCCACACGCGAGGCGAACCGTCGCGGCCCACGGCTGAACCGCTACGGTTCGGCGGTTTTTAGCCCACCTCTTTTTCTTTATAAGGGCAAAACCGCCCCTCCTCCTTCTTCTTCTTCGCATTCTCCACTTCCTCGCGCACAGCCGTTCTTCGCTCGCACGCCTCCGCCGCTCCTTTGCTCGCTCGAGTTCCGCCGCCCAGCAAACCCTCACGAGCGCACCGCCGGACGCCGCCGGACTTCTCCGCGGGAAAAACTTCCGCGGCGCCTTCTTTTCTGCCGCGACATTGGAGCTTCTTCGAGTTCCTCCCCATCTCGCCGTCGCCGGACCTCTCTGTCTTCCTTGAGCCTGCCCCGACGCCGGCGGTTACTTCCCTGTGCGACTCTGCCGCCCCAGGTTAGTCCTTTTTCCCATTTACTCCTCTTTTACTCGCAGTTCAGATCTTGAGTTGAAAGCATATTTATTCTTTCTTTTTCTTTGCTTTTTCTGTCCTTCGTAGATCTTCTCGCGGGGGTAGTTTTTAGGGAATCTGTTTTTTCCGAGTAGATACCAAAAACCTCTCGAATCCTAATGTCTTCCGAACAATACGCTTCCTCCTCTTCCTCCGGTAACCCGGAAGATCCCGCATCTGACGGGGTCAGCGCAGAACTTGCGCGGACGGAAACCGAGAGCTCCCAAGAACAAGATGCCGGAAGCTCCAGCCAAGCTTCCGGCACCGATCTTTCCGAGGTCACCCGCGGAGCCTGGATGGGCTCCAGCGTTAGCCAGTATGAGATTGACTGGTTATACCGGTCCCGGAGGATTCCGGAAGGAGTTTCCTGCCGGATTCCCGGCGACGAGATTGAGCCGGTGCTCCAACCCGGCGAACGTGTTGTCTTTCTTGCTCACTTTGAGCGCGGCTTCGGCCTTCCCGTCTCCTCCTTTTTTCGAGATTTCCTTGATTTCTACAAACTCCAACCTCACCATCTTCCCGGCAATGCCATCTTCTATCTTTCTTGCTATGTCACCTTCATGGAGGCATACATTGGCATCCGTCCCACTCGCGAGACGTTTGCTCGATTCTTCGCCCTTCGGATTAATTCCGTTCAGGGCTTAGACATTCCGAAACCCAAACCCCCCGTTCAATGCGGGTCCTGCATCATTGGCTCTCGCCAAGCGAGCCCCTTCTTCAAATTCTCCGGTCTCGAGTCATGCCGGTCATGGCAAGGGACCTTCTTCTATGTTAAGAACACCGGTGCCGCGGATCTCATAGATCTGCCTCCTTTTGATCCGGCGCCACCCACCAAAACTAACTGGAGCTATAATCCGAAGGAGTCTCACAACGAGACAAACCGGATCATACGCTTCATGAAACAGCGCATGAAGGACACCGACCTCTGCTCCGACGATATCATCCGCACCTTCATATCGCGCCGGGTGCTTCCTCTTAAGCGCCGCGCCCACAAGATGAGCGAGATGTATGGTCCCGGTGATCCTACCAAGATCACCGGCCTGCCTCTCAGCAAGAAGGACGTCGTCCTCAAGGCCAGGCAGATCTGCCAGACTTCCATGCCGGAAGACTGGGAATGGGGCCTCCAGCCTTTAGCGCCACTAACCCTCCGACCCAAGAAGTAAGAAATTACATAACTCGGGTCGGTTCTCCGGAAGCTTTTATTGCGGCTAACCTCTTTTTTCCTTTTTTGTTTTCTCAGGCCAAGGACCGTTTCCCCCGGATCGAATCCGACAAGCGAGGCCGTTGCCGGAAGCGCGGTCTCGACAAGTTTGACCCCGACCCCGTCATCTTCTGGAAGGATTTAAAGATGGGCCGGACTCCTGCCGCTCGCCTTGGCAAAGCTCCGCCGGAACCTTCCGGTTCGTCTGATGAGTTAACCATTCTCGAGGTAGCTTTTCTTTCATTCCTCTCATACTTTTTGCTATTGTTCTTCTGTAGATGTACCCTCAGCCAACCTTGACCCACAGATTCATGAGCATGCGACGCCGCTGCAGGCCGAGGCCGGCAAAGAGTTTGTGGACAAACTCATGGCCCAGGGCCAGAAGAACAAGACGCCGGCTTGATGCCGGCTCAAGCCAAGCTCCTCCCGCCAAACGCTTCAGGACCGAGCCCGTCGCGGGTAAGGTCGTTGCCATGAGGCGCCGCAAGGGCAAGCAGATGCCGACGGCCACCGGGTAAGGCTTCAATCTTCTGCTTGTTCTGTTTTCACCAAGTTCTTTTCCGGTTGCTTTTTTCCCAACTTTTCTTTTCTTTCTTTCAGCCCCGCGCTCAAGCTTGGCCCCAGGCCTGAGGGCTCTGCCGGCTCGGCCAGGACCTCGACTCCTCCTCCTCACTCCAGTCCGGCACCATCTGGTGCCGGCAACATCTCTGCCTCCCCTTTGGGGGGCACAACAAGTTCGGGGCGCGCGGCCCCTACACCGCCAGATCCCCGCGCGGAGGAGGACCTTGCCTCCCCTCCAGAGACGCAAGACACCGGCGCCAGCCACATGGGCGCCGGAAAAGACCCTGTCGGGCGGGCGGAACCCTCTGTTCCTCCCGTCCCGAAAAGAAGAAAAGGAAGAAAACTTCCTCCAAGCCTGCGCCGGAAGCTTCCGCGCCGGATACCTCTGCACCGCCGCCGCCACCGGAAACCTCTGCACCGCCGCCGCCACCGGAAACCTCTGCTCCTGAGGCAACCGGGCCCACGCCAACGCCTCCACCGACCCAAGAAGCTCCCGCGACCGCGCCTAAGCCGCCGCCGGCATCCCTTAAGATCAAGCCGGGAGCGTCGCGCGGAAAGGGTACGGACGGCAGCTCCTCAGGCGGTTCGCAGCCCTTAGTGCTGCACACCGGGCCTGCCGCCATGGCGGTTCAAGACAAGCCGACCGGCCTCTTGGGCCGGATCGTTGAGCTCAAGCGCGGAGGCCAAGAATTGGGGCCTCTCCTTCCTTACGCCCAGCGCTGGAACGCTGCGGACATCTCCGCAGCTACCCGCGGCTTGGGGAAGGACCGCCTCCCAGCGCCAGATCCTGCCGGGCCTCGCTCAACTGAAGAACACTTCGCGCGCCTCAAGCGTGCCGTGAAGGAGTTCGACAGCGCGTGGTATGACGCCACCGCCAACGTGGTGGTAAGTTCTACTATTTCCCTTGTAAATTTTCTTGATGCCGGTTTTCCTCTTTTCCGGATCTTGTCTATTCTCCCAGTCCCCGAGTTTTGGGTTTAGAGTGTAACTCTGAGCGCGAAACTTCCTTTTTAAAGAATTTCCGAAACCGGCATCTATCTCTTATCGCAAAACTCTCTCCTTAAAGATGCCGCAAACTCCCAGTCCCCGAGTTTTGGGCTGAGAGCTTGCTCTTAGCGCAAAACTTTCGTTTTAAAGAATTTCCGAATCCGGCATCTATCTCTTAGCGCAAAACTTTCTCTTTATGCCGCAAACTCCCAGTCCCCGAGTTTTGGGTTGAGAGCTTGCTCTTAGCGCAAAACTTTCTCTTTAAAGATGCCGCAAACTCCCAGTCCCCGAGTTTTGGGCTGAGAGCTTGCTCTTAGCGCAAAACTCTCTAGAAATGCACGAAACCGGCATCACCAGTCCCCGGGTTTCGGGTTAAAATCCTTTGTTCTTCACTAACATCATTTCCTTGAACAGAGCACGGCCGACGCCCGGAAAGCCCTCTTTGAGGAGCTTCTATGGGAGCACTGGAGCCTTGCTGAGGCGCACAGCAAGTGCCTAGGTAATTTCTCGCACCTCCGACATCTTTTCACCGGAAGGTTTTTCTTTTCTTTATGACTGACAAGTTTTTTGCACAACAGCTATCCCGGAAGCCTCCATTGAGGCCCTCAAGGACCAGGTTGCCAAACTCCAAGGTACAATTTCTATCTTTCCGGTTGACTTGCTTCTCATGTGCCTTTGCGTTTTGCTAATATCTTCTCTTCCGGTTCTTAGCTGAAAAGGAGCAGCTCATCCGGGATCACCAGGTGGCCTTGGACGCCCAAAAGGATATCTCCAGAGAGCTCAAGGACCAGGCTATGCAGGCCGGAGTCCGGTACGCTGAGGAGCTGAAGGCCGCCGAAGCTGCCGCGGAGGCCAGGCTAAACGAGGCGCTGGAGGATGCCGGCAATGCCAATGTGGTGTTGCAGGCAGAGCTGGAGGAGCGTCAAGGCGCTAAAAGCAGCCGAGGGCAAAGCCGCCAAGGCGCACAAAGCTGCCGCGGAGGAGGCCAGGAAGGCCCAGAAAGCAGCCGAGAGCGAGGTTGCGCGGCTGAAAGCGGAACAGAAGGAGTACGACCTTCTGGTCACGCGGACTGACGCGCTTGCGCTCCGTAAGTTTCTTCTTTTCTCTTTTCCGGTTTCTGCTTAGAAGCTTACTCGTTCCGGTATCATATACTTAGCCTTTTGTTTGTCTCGCAGGGCTCTTTCCGGACTCCCAGGCCCATGCTATGAAGAAGGTTGCGGAGCACCGGGCCAAGCAGGCCGGCGCCAACTTGGGTGCACCTTGGGATCCCTACGATCACTTGGTTGCTCTAAGCGCGCGGATCTCCCACATGCGCTCAGTGGATCGGAACCTTTCCGACATCCCTGAAGTAGCCTCCCAACTTTTCAAGACCCTCTGGCCTGGTGAAGCGGTGCCGGATACCTTCTCCTTGATCAGCGACCGGCTAAAGGGTGCCTGCAGAAGGATCCGGGAGTGGCAGTGCTCTGCTGCCCGTGCCGGAGCGGACTCCGCGCTGCGCATTGCCTGCTCCTGGTATCCGGAGTTGGACTTGGATGCCTTCATCGGCGTGCGTGAAGGTGCTCCTACCGATGTGGATCCGGTTCTCACCGCTAAGCGGCAGGACCGCGCGTACCACATCGCGGAGTACGCTGACATGCGCACCTTCATCCCCCCTCCAGAAGATGTCAAAGATTATCTGAGCGAGGAGGAGGAGGAAGATGAAGGCGAGGACGTGCCACCGCCAACTCCTGATGCCGGCGCCACTCCCCCGGAAGCCCCTGCTGCCTGATCTTACCTTAGATATTACCTGTCCCTGAGTACTTTGCCATAAAACTTGTTAAATTCTACCCCGGTATGCCGGGGTTTATGATGTAAGATAAGACTTAACCTTTTGGTTCGTGCTAAAACTTTTATGCCGGTAAGCTGTACCGGTTAACTTATTAAGTTATGTTTGACTTAAGATATTTTCTTGTTGATTTGCTTTTTCTTGCACTGCAATGATTCCGAAATTGTTTCCGCATCCAATTGATGCACACTTGGCTCTTTTGCCTTGGCTCTGCCTACCTTCTCTGGGCATTTTTGGCGTATGAGCACAAAGTTCTTTTACCAAGCAAGCATTTTCTTGAACTTAGAAATAACTCGAAATTTTTGCAAAAAACCGGTATAACCGGGGTTAGTTAAACTTTTCCGGATTGTTCTTTCCTGCTCTCCCTTTCCGCAGTTCATGTGCTTATCCCCTACCGGTTTATCTTGCTTGCCATGAAGCCAAGTTATGGACAACAGCAGAGTCGAAGACTCCGGTAGGGTTTAGCACACTACTAAACCGGAAAGAAAAAACGTTCAATAAGCAACCGGTAAACAGAAAAAATAAACATGTTTCATGCAACTTAATAAGGCAAGTCCCCGAGATTCATTCGAGGTTCCGACATCTTTTTATTCATAGCAATTAAGGTACAAAAAGGAACTCTTACAGCACCACTTCAAGAGTAGAAAGGACGCAACAAAGCTACATTCCATGGGCGTTTGGTCTCCTCTCCTGACTTGTCCGCCTTTCCTTTCTTCCATTCCTGTGCATCAATTAGGTAATAGGCATCATTGTGGAGAGCCTTGCTCACAATGAAAGGTCCTTCCCACGGAGGGGAAAGTTTATGCCGGCCTTCAGTGCGCTGCACCAGGCGTAGCACCAGGTCCCCTTCTCGGAACACTCTTGGATTGACCTTCCGGCTATGATAGCGTCTGAGGTTTTGCTGATAAATGGCTGTTCTTGCCAGAGCTAGCTCTCTTGCTTCTTCTAGCAAGTCCACATCATTTTCTCGGGCCTCTTTTACCTCTTCTTCGGTATAGAGTTGCACCCTTGGGGAATCATGGAGAATGTCGGTTGGTATGACCGCTTCTGCTCCATAAACCATGAAGAATGGCGTGTATCCGGTAGACCGGTTCGGAGTTGTTCTTAGACTCCACAGCACTGACGGTAGCTCATCGATCCAACATCCCGGCGATTTTTCCATTGCATCAATGAGTCTTGGTTTGATACCGGAAAGTACCAAAGCATTCGTTCTCTCAACTTGGCCATTGCCTTGCGGGTGCGCCACTGAGCACAAATCCAGCCGGATGTTTTTGGTTTCACAAAATCGCTTGAATTCTCCTTGGGCAAAGTTTGTGCCATTATCAGTTATGATACTATGTGGGTATCCATATCGCAGGATTACATCTTTTAGGAATTTTACTGCTGTGTGGCCATCACATTTTGCGATAGGCTTCACTTCCAGCCACTTGGTGAACTTATCCACCATTACCAAGATGTGGGTCATGTTTCCCCTTGCTGTTTTGAATGGTCCAACCATGTCCAGGCACCAAACAGCAAAAGGCCAAGTTAGCGGTATGGTTTTTAAGCCGGATGCTGGGGTATGGTTTTGCTTAGCATACCTCTGGCAGCCATTGCATTTCCTTACCAAATCCTCAGCATTATCTAAGGCTGTGGGCCAGTAGAATCCATGCCGGAACACCTTTGCTACCAAGGCCCTTGAAGAAGCGTGGTGCCCACATTCTCCTCGATGAATTTCCTCGAGCATTTCTCTTCCTTCTTCCGGCTCCACACATCTTTGGAGGACACCGGTAACACTTCTCTTGTATACCTCACCATTGATGATGGTGTAAGCTTTGGACCTTCTCTGTATCCTTCTTGATTCATTTTCGTCAACCGGCAAGGTGCCGTTGATCAGGAATTCCTTGATAGGTTTAACCCAGGATGGTGCCTCTCTAACCACAAACACCGGCATGTCTATGTCCATGCTGTCCACAAGCATTGCCTCTTCCGGCATGGGCGTCGCAGTCCCCGAGTTTGCCGGTACAGTCCCCGAGTTTGCCGGAGTAGTCCCCGGGTTTCCTCCGTCAATCTCCATTGGCACCACATGTGATTCCGGTACAAAAATTGATTCCGACTCCGGACTTGGCTTGATTGATGGAACTCTCAAGTGCGCCAGAGCTATTCCGGGAGGAATTTCTTGCCTGGACGAACCTAGCTTGGATAAGGTATCCGCGGCCTCATTTTCTGCGCGCGGCACATGGTGAAACTCACAACCTTCGAAGAATCCGGCAATCTTTTGCACATGGAACCGGTATGAGGCCATGTTGGCATCTTTTGCGTCCCAATCTCCGGAACACTGTTGCACCACAAGATCTGAATCACCATAGCAAATGATCCTGAGTGCTCCGATTTCTTTTGCGACCTTGAGCCCATGTATCAGAGCTTCGTACTCAGCGACATTGTTTGATGCCCTGAAGTGCACTTGTAGAACATACCGGAGGTGATCTCCTTTTGGTGAGGTGAGTACTACACCGGCACCTAGGCCCTCCTTGAGCTTGGATCCGTCAAAATGCATCTTCCAGTACTCTATTTTGTGTTCTGGCGGCTTGTATTGTATCTCCGCCCAATCGACCAAGAAATCAGCTAAAGCTTGCGATTTTATGGCATCTCTTCTTTCGTATACCGGCACATACGGTGATAGCTGAATTGCCCATTTTGCAATCCTGCCGCTGGCATCCTTGTTGCCCATGATATCGGAGATGGGTGCCTCGCTCACCACTTTCATGGGGTGCTCCTCAAAGTAATGCTTGAGCTTTGTGGCGGCCATAAACACGCCATAAGTCATTTTTTGGAAGTGTGGGTAGTTTTGTTTTGATGAGGAGAGCACCTCGCTCAGGTAGTATACCGGCCTCTGGACGGTTTTTCCTTCCTCTTCTCTTTCCACCACTACCACAACACTAACCACCCGGTTCGTTGCCGCTATATAAAGCAACATAGGTTCTCTTTCCAAGGGTGAGGCCAAAATTGGGGCCGTTACGAGCATGTTTTTCAATTCTTTAAACGCTGCGTCTGCCTGCGTGGTCCAGACGAAAGCATCCGATTTTTTCATCAAAGCATAGAGTGGCAAGGCTTTTTCTCCTAGCCTGCTTATGAACCGGCTTAGCGATGCCAAGCTTCCGGTAAACTTTTGCACATCTTTTAGTTCTCGTGGGATAGTCATTCTTTCTATTGCCCGGATTTTTACCGGATTAACCTCAATGCCCCGGCTTGACACAAGGAAACCAAGCAGCTTGCCGGCAGGGACACCAAAAGTGCACTTTGCCGGATTGAGTTTCATCCGGAACCGCCTTAGGTTATCAAATGTTTGCCGGATGTCATCGATTAAGGTATCTTTTACTTTAGTTTTTATCACAATATCATCCACATAAACTTGCACATTTTTTCCGATTTGATCAAACAAGCATTTTTGCATACAGCGCTGGTACGTTGCACCAGCATTGCGCAAACCAAAAGGCATAGTAACATAGCAATAAGCCCCGTGCGGGGTAATGAACGCAGTTTTTATTTGATCTTCTTTTTTCAGGGGGATTTGGCCGGAATACGCATCCAGGAACGACAACAACTCACACCCAGCAGTAGAATCAATCACTTGATCGATTCGGGGCAAAGGGAAAGGGTCTCTTGGGCAAGCTTTGTTGAGGTTGGTGTAGTCGATGCACATGCGCCACACTTTTGCAAGTTTTGCCTCCAGGTTCTCATCTTTTTTCTTTTCAACCATCACCGGATTGGCCAGCCACTCTGTGTGCGTGACCTCCACGATGAAACCGGCAACCAGCAGCTTTGTTACTTCTTCTCCAATGATTTTTCTCCTATCTTCAGCGAACCGGCGCAAAGGTTGCCGCACCGGCTTAGCATCCTTCCGGACGTTTAGAGAGTGCTCAGCCAGCTCCCTCGGAACACCTACCAAGTCATCAGTAGACCAGGCGAAGATATTCCGATTCTCACGGAGGAAGCTGACGAGCGCGCTTTCCTATGCTTGATTGAGGCCGGCACCGATACGAACGGTGCGCTCTGGGTAAGCCGGATCCAGCACTATGTCCTTTGTCTCGTTTGTCGGCTTGAATGTCGGTGAGTCCAAGCTTCCACTCATTGCCGCTAGGCTCAACTTTGAGGACTGAGCCAGCGCAACAGCAGTTTGCATTCTTTTCTTTTCTTCCGCTATCACCAGTGATTCCGCCAGGTTTGATCCGGCGGAAGCAGTTTCCATTGAGACTTTATAGTTCCCCACCACAGTTAGTGGTCCACGAGGTGCCGGCATCTTCATCTTGAGATAGGCCGTATGGGTTGATGCCATGAAAGCTGCCAAAGCCGGTCTCCCCAACAAGGCATGGTAGGGACTATCTAAGTCCACCACCTCAAACTCAAGGTTTTCAACACGACAATTGTCGCGTCCTCCAAACGACACGTCCACCCGAACTTTTCCTATCGGGGCGCAAGACAAACCGGGAACAATCCCATGGAAAGTTGTGTGAGTTGGCTGCAGCATATTCTCTGTTATGCCCAGCGTACGCATGGTGTGCTTGTACATGATGTTTATGCTGCTACCATTGTCTATCAGCACCTTGCTGAATTTTACTCGAGTTTCCGGCCCCTTCATGATTGGGTCCACAACGAGAGCGTATCCACCCGGATTTGGCATGACTTTGGGGTGATCCTTGAACGACCAAGTGATTTCCTGATCTGACCACAGCATGTATTTTGGAACTGCCGGCATCACGGCGTTCACTTCCATGGAACGGCGATGCACGCTCTGCCTGTCCATTGGCTCAGTGACAAAGACAACCATGCACAGATGCGGGTCCTCGTAAACATTCCGGCCTAAAGGTGCCGGTGGAGGTGGTTGGTCATTGTTTTGCTCCACCCGGTTAACCTGCTGGTACTGCTGCCTGTTTGGCTGAGGCTGCACCGGTAAGGCGTTTGCTCCAGTGAGTGGTGGTGGAGGTGGCAATTGCTGTTGTTGCTGCATGGGGCCCCCTGGCGCCTGCGCATCTTTTACCGCTCCCCTTTGCATCAAGAACTTGGTCCAAGAACAATCCTTTGTTAAGTGGTTCGACGGGTGATCCGGATTCGGCGTGTGCCACCGGCAAGGTTGATCCATGGCGGCTTCCATGGTGTATTTCACGGGTTCCTGCCAGTTCTTTTTCTGGCCCCAGGGTTTCTTTTCTACCCACTGCTTCTTAGGACCTGCCCATGGCTGCGATCCGGTTTTTTGTCTCTGACTGCCGCTGGCGTCAAAATTTTCTTGCACGGCAGCAACTTGCTGTGATGCATATCTTCGATCCGGGAAATCTTCCCTTCTCTTGTTGTTCCGGTTATCCCGGTATTGCTGCTGATGCGGATTCGACTGCTCCGGCTCAGCTTGCACTGCCGGTTGCATTGGGTCTCCCAATGCATAGCTATCTGCCACACGTATCATCTCTGCTAAGGTTGTGGGCATGCTTCTCTGCAGCCTTTGCCACAAAGGTGATCCTCTCCGGCATCCTTGACTGAACCAAGCAATGGCTTGTGCCTCAATCACTCCTTCACACGTGTTTCTCATTGAGTTCCACCGGGTGAGATAATCCCGGTCTGGTTCTCCCGCACGCTGCTGACACAGCGCAAGCTGTTGGGGCCGGTTTGGCCTTTTGTAGGTGCTGCTGAAGTTGTTCACAAATGCTTCCTCAAAGTCCAACCATCCGTTAATACTTCCTGCCGGCAAGTTGTTAAGCCAAATCCTCGCAGGACCTACGAGGTAGGACGGTATGATTCTTACCGCCCAACGCCGGTTCACTCCACCACCAGCCACATAAACAGCTGTGACATAATCTGCCAGCCAGTCTTCCGGCTTGGTTGTTCCATCGTACGTTCTTGTGTCCCGGGGCAACTGGAAGTTGCGTACCGGTGGTTCTTCTCTCATGATCCGTGGGCCAAAACACCTTGGGCCAGGAGGTCCTTCACATTCAACTATTGCAGATAGATGTACTCTGTCCAGCCTGTGCCTCGCATCCCGGTCTGGCAAACATCTTTCCCCCAGGCGTTCTCCCAAAGGGTTCCGGTGGACTCTTGTTCGTTCCACCTCAGAATCTGATTCATCGTACTCTTCCGGTTCCGCGGCTCTTGCCTGCCGGTACCCTGGTGGTGGCATCTCTTCATCCACGTACGCCACTCTTGCGGCTCGATAATTTTGCCCGGTTTCATGTCTACCGGCATGATTGTTTCCGGCATAGCCTCCCTTGGCGTAGCCTCGATCTGCCCCTTGGCTTTTTCTACCGGCATCATATTGCCCGGCCTTTTGCTTTCCGGCAAGAACTGGATCATACACAGTCATCTGCCGTGCGTTCTTTTCTCTTTCCCTTCTTTTGTCCGGATGAGGGGACGATGCCTGCCCCTGAGACTTGCTTCCGGCATTCTTTGTCGAACGCGCGGATTTTGAGGCCACTGCCTCGTTCAGCTTAGCCAGCTGCTCAGCATTTTGCTGCTCAATAACTTTCAACAGCTCTTGCACACGTTCTTGCTGCTTTGCCAACTCATCACCGGAAAGAGATTCACATAATGCTACTGCAGCTTTAGCGGCTTTTATAGTTTTATCCGGACTACTATACTTAGGCTTTTCTATGATGCTCACAGATACAGATGCACTCTTGCCGGCAAGAACTTCTTTGCGCAAATCCTGATCTAGATTGCGAGCCTTAAGCCGGTTTTCCGGCATCCTAGCAGCATGAGCACTAACTGAAGCAAAGCCATGGGCAGCATTGTACTCACGTAGGGTTAGGTTCAGCTCGCGCTGCGCCCGGATGATGTCGGCGCCACCGGTAAGCAGGGCCTTGCGCGTGGCCTCCAGCTCCTCCTGAGCCTTTGCCGGGTCGATGTTCTGCGCGATGGGCGTGGCCAGCGTGTTCATCGCCGCTTGGAGAGGTGTTGCCGGTGGTGCTGATGATGCTCCTGCGACGCCGCGTCACGCTCCAGCGGCGGTTTTGCCGCGCGGGTCGATGCCGCACGTTCAGCTCCTTCTTCCACTGCTCCCTTGCCGGTGTTGACCGCACCAGCCATCATGACCTCCACGCTACCGGCGGCGCGGCCAGCACACAGCCATCTTGGCGGATCCGGTGCCACCAGCACCGGCGAGAGGCGCTGGCGCACAGGGACGGTGCCGAGGTAGACGCGGATGCTGCCGAACTCGATGGTGCGGCCGTTCTGCGGGAACTTGCCGCCGTTGGCGAAGCAGCCAGCGTTATCGTTGATGAAGTCCATGTTGTAGATGCGTTCCACGAGCGCGGACACCGTGCGCTCGCCGTTGATGTCGAGGATGCCCGCCCGAATATGAACTCCAGCAAGCGCCACTTCATGCCCCACGGTGGGCGCCAACTGTCGTCGTGGTGAACGGACAGATGCCATGGGATGGCTTATCTTGGGGCCGAATGGACGCTAGAGGATTCGGGGGAGGGTTTGTGACTAGATGGATGAACTTCCGGATGCTTTCCTCAAGAACTTGGCCAAGGCTAGAGGTAGAAGAAGAAAGACACAGGGATGAACTCGCTCTAGATCACCATGTTCATTGATCTCAAGACAGGTTACAGGTTTTCTCTCTTCTGTGGATCGCGCGTATGAAAGAGGCTGCCCCCTCTCCTTATATAGGGGAGAGGGTGGCTTACAGGACAAGAAACCCTAATGGGATCTTTGACTAGACAAACTACTTTACAAAGATACTTTATAAAGCTACTTTAATCATAGATGACGCCGGGGTCTTCTTTAAACAAGGAGGCTGACGTCCTCCGGCTTCTTTGACCGTCATCCTCCTCTTTGTCTTCTAGCCTTCGTTTAAAGCTACTTTGCTTAGCTCATCCTTGTCTTTTAGCTCCTGACGGAATCTTTGACCAGTCAGCCGACATGCCCTTCCTTCCGGAGCGCCGGTACCTTTCCTTCCTGGTTCCGGTATACCCCTCTTGGGGATACCGGCTTAGCTTCACTTAGCCAAACTCTATCTTCCTATTCCGGTATGAACATTAAACCGGTATCTTGAAGGGTGAGACCATCCGGTATGGCATACCTTTGGCATACCGGGGGTCATCCCCCCAACATTAGTCCCCGAAGCTGGTATAGTCTGGCGGATTCTATCCAACAGACCATGCCAGGTTCTCACGTTCTTATATACCGGTTTAATCTATCCGGCGCTCAACTTGGCTCCGGCATCTTTGCCCGGACTCATGCCTTCTCTCTTTGCAAGGCATTCTCCGGCAGCTTATCTTCCGGCATCTTGGTCATTAAATACTTCCTCGGCGAAGTCGAGAATATATCGGGTCCCGCGCCTGACAGAGACATGCGCACTGTGACTGTCGCGCCAGTGTCAGTAGTCACTTCCGTTCGGCTTCCGCGCGCGCATTAATTGAGCCGCACCGGATCCCAACCACTTCTCCGGATCCTGTGTGCCTCCCTGTGGCCCCTTTTCTTCCGCGCGTGTATCTTCGCGCCACGTGGCCACACGCGAGGCGAACCGTCGCGGCCCACGGCTGAACCGCTACGGTTCGGCGGTTTTTAGCCCACCTCTTTTTCTTTATAAGGGCAAAACCGCCCCTCCTCCTTCTTCTTCTTCGCATTCTCCACTTCCTCGCGCACAGCCGTTCTTCGCTCGCACGCCTCCGCCGCTCCTTTGCTCGCTCGAGTTCCGCCGCCCAGCAAACCCTCACGAGCGCACCGCCGGACGCCGCCGGACTTCTCCGCGGGAAAAACTTCCGCGGCGCCTTCTTTTCTGCCGCGACATTGGAGCTTCTTCGAGTTCCTCCCCATCTCGCCGTCGCCGGACCTCTCTGTCTACCTTGAGCCTGCCCCGACGCCGGCGGTTACTTCCCTGTGCGACTCTGCCGCCCCAGGTTAGTCCTTTTTCCCATTTACTCCTCTTTTACTCGCAGTTCAGATCTTGAGTTGAAAGCATATTTATTCTTTCTTTTTCTTTGCTTTTTCTGTCCTTCGTAGATCTTCTCGCGGGGGTAGTTCTTAGGGAATCTGTTTTTTCCGAGTAGATACCGAAAACTTCTCGAATCCGAATGTCTTCCGAACAATACGCTTCCTCCTCTTCCTCCGGTAACCCGGAAGATCCCGCATCTGACGGGGTCAGCGCAGAACTTGCGCGGACGGAAACCGAGAGCTCCCAAGAACAAGATGCCGGAAGCTCCAGCCAAGCTTCCGGCACCGATCTTTCCGAGGTCACCCGCGGAGCCTGGATGGGCTCCAGCGTTAGCCAGTATGAGATTGACTGGTTATACCGGTCCCGGAGGATTCCGGAAGGAGTTTCCTGCCGGATTCCCGGCGACGAGATTGAGCCGGTGCTCCAACCCGGCGAACGTGTTGTCTTTCTTGCTCACTTTGAGCGCGGCTTCGGCCTTCCCGTCTCCTCCTTTTTTCGAGATTTCCTTGATTTCTACAAACTCCAACCTCACCATCTTCCCGGCAATGCCATCTTCTATCTTTCTTGCTATGTCACCTTCATGGAGGCATACATTGGCATCCGTCCCACTCGCGAGACGTTTGCTCGATTCTTCGCCCTTCGGATTAATTCCGTTCAGGGCTTAGACATTCCGAAACCCAAACCCCCCGTTCAATGCGGGTCCTGCATCATTGGCTCTCGCCAAGCGAGCCCCTTCTTCAAATTCTCCGGTCTCGAGTCATGCCGGTCATGGCAAGGGACCTTCTTCTATGTTAAGAACACCGGTGCCGCGGATCTCATAGATCTGCCTCCTTTTGATCCGGCGCCACCCACCAAAACTAACTGGAGCTATAATCCGAAGGAGTCTCACAACGAGACAAACCGGATCATACGCTTCATGAAACAGCGCATGAAGGACACCGACCTCTGCTCCGACGATATCATCCGCACCTTCATATCGCGCCGGGTGCTTCCTCTTAAGCGCCGCGCCCACAAGATGAGCGAGATGTATGGTCCCGGTGATCCTACCAAGATCACCGGCCTGCCTCTCAGCAAGAAGGACGTCGTCCTCAAGGCCAGGCAGATCTGCCAGACTTCCTCTTAGCTCCACTAACCCTCCGACCCAAGAACTAAGAAATTACATAACTCGGGTCGGTTCTCCGGATGCTTTTATTGCGGCTAACCTCTTTTTCTTTTTTGTTTTCTCAGGCCAAGGACCGTTTCCCCCGGATCGAATCCGACAAGCGAGGCCGTTGCCGGAAGCGCGGTCTCGACAAGTTTGACCCCGACCCCGTCATCTTCTGGAAGGATTTAAAGATGGGCCGGACTCCTGCCGCTCGCCTTGGCAAAGCTCCGCCGGAACCTTCCGGTTCGTCTGATGAGTTAACCATTCTCGAGGTAGCTTTTCTTTCATTCCTCTCATACTTTTTGCTATTGTTCTTCTGTAGATGTACCCTCAGCCAACCTTGACCCACAGATTCATGAGCATGCGACGCCGCTGCAGGCCGAGGCCGGCAAAGAGTTTGTGGACAAACTCATGGCCCAGGGCCAGAAGAACAAGACGCCGGCCTCTGATGCCGGCTCAAGCCAAGCTCCTCCCGCCAAACGCTTCAGGACCGAGCCCGTCGCGGGTAAGGTCGTTGCCATGAGGCGCCGCAAGGGCAAGCAGATGCCGACGGCCACCGGGTAAGGCTTCAATCTTCTGCTTGTTCTGTTTTCACCAAGTTCTTTTCCGGTTGCTTTTTTCCCAACTTTTTTCTTTTCTTTCTTTCAGCCCCGCGCTCAAGCTTGGCCCCAGGCCTGAGGGCTCTGCCGGCTCGGCCAGGACCTCGACTCCTCCTCCTCACTCCAGTCCGGCACCATCTGGTGCCGGCAACATCTCTGCCTCCCCTTTGGGGGGCACAACAAGTTCGGGGCGCGCGGCCCCTACACCGCCAGATCCCCGCGCGGAGGAGGACCTTGCCTCCCCTCCAGAGACGCAAGACACCGGCGCCAGCCACATGGGCGCCGGAAAAGACCCTGTCGGGCGGGCGGAACCCTCTGTTCCTCCCGTCCCCGAAAAGAAGAAAAGGAAGAAAACTTCCTCCAAGCCTGCGCCGGAAGCTTCCGCGCCGGAAACCTCTGCACCGCCGCCGCCACCGGAAACCTCTGCTCCTGAGGCAACCGGGCCCACGCCAACGCCTCCACCGACCCAGGAAGCTCCCGCGACCGCGCCTAAGCCGCCGCCGGCATCCCTTAAGATCAAGCCGGGAGCGTCGCGCGGAAAGGGTACGGACGGCAGCTCCTCAGGCGGTTCGCAGCCCTTAGTGCTGCACACCGGGCCTGCCGCCATGGCGGTTCAAGACAAACCGACCGGCCTCTTGGGCCGGATCGTTGAGCTTAAGCGCGGAGGCCAAGAATTGGGGCCTCTCCTTCCTTACGCCCAGCGCTGGAACGCTGCGGACATCTCCGCAGCTACCCGCGGCTTGGGGAAGGACCGCCTCCCAGCGCCAGATCCTGCCGGCCCTCGCTCAACTGAAGAACACTTCACGCGCCTCAAGCGTGCCGTGAAGGAGTTCGACAGCGCGTGGTATGACGCCACCGCCAACGTGGTGGTAAGTTCTACTACTTTCCCTTGTAAATTTTCTTGATGCCGGTTTTCCTCTTTTCCGGATCTTGTCTATTCTCCCAGTCCCCGAGTTTTGGGTTTAGAGTGTAACTCTGAGCGCGAAACTTCCTTTTTAAAGAATTTCCGAAACCGGCATCTATCTCTTATCGCAAAACTCTCTCCTTAAAGATGCCGCAAACTCCCAGTCCCCGAGTTTTGGGCTGAGAGCTTGCTCTTAGCGCAAAACTTTCGTTTTAAAGAATTTCCGAATCCGGCATCTATCTCTTAGCGCAAAACTTTCTCTTTAAAGATGCCGCAAACTCCCAGTCCCCGAGTTTTGGGTTGAGAGCCCGCTCTTAGCGCAAAACTTTCTCTTTAAAGATGCCGCAAACTCCCAGTCCCCGAGTTTTGGGCTGAGAGCTTGCTCTTAGCGCAAAACTCTCTAGAAATGCACGAAACCGGCATCACCAGTCCCCGGGTTTCGGGTTAAAATCCTTTGTTCTTCACTAACATCATTTCCTTAAACAGAGCACGGCCGACGCCCGGAAAGCCCTCTTTGAGGAGCTTCTATGGGAGCACCGGAGCCTTGCTGAGGCGCACAGCAAGTGCCTAGGTAATTTCTCGCACCTCCGACATCTTTTCACCGGAAGGTTTTTCTTTTCTTTATGACTGACAAGTTTTTTGCACAACAGCTATCCCGGAAGCCTCCATTGAGGCCCTCAAGGACCAGGTTGCCAAACTCCAAGGTACAATTTCTATCTTTCCGGTTGACTTGCTTCTCATGTGCCTTTGCGTTTTGCTAATATCTTCTCTTCCGGTTCTTAGCTGAAAAGGAGCAGCTCATCCGGGATCACCAGGTGGCCTTGGACGCCCAAAAGGATATCTCCAGAGAGCTCAAGGACCAGGCTATGCAGGCCGGAGTCCGGTACGCTGAGGAGCTGAAGGCCGCCGAAGCTGCCGCGGAGGCCAGGCTAAACGAGGCGCTGGAGGATGCCGGCAATGCCAATGTGGTGTTGCAGGCAGAGCTGGAGGAGAGCGTCAAGGCGCTAAAAGCAGCCGAGGGCAAAGCCGCCAAGGCGCACAAAGCTGCCGCGGAGGAGGCCAGGAAGGCCCAGAAAGCAGCCGAGAGCGAGGTTGCGCGGCTGAAAGCGGAACAGAAGGAGTACGACCTTCTGGTCACGCGGACTGACGCGCTTGCGCTCCGTAAGTTTCTTCTTTTCTCTTTTCCGGTTTCTGCTTAGAAGCTTACTCGTTCCGGTATCATATACTTAGCCTTTTGTTTGTCTCGCAGGGCTCTTTCCGGACTCCCAGGCCCATGCTATGAAGAAGGTTGCGGAGCACCGGGCCAAGCAGGCCGGCGCCAACTTGGGTGCACCTTGGGATCCCTACGATCACTTGGTTGCTCTAAGCGCGCGGATCTCCCACATGCGCTCAGTGGATCGGAACCTTTCCGACATCCCTGAAGTAGCCTCCCAACTTTTCAAGACCCTCTGGCCTGGTGAAGCGGTGCCGGATACCTTCTCCTTGATCAGCGACCGGCTAAAGGGTGCCTGCAGAAGGATCCGGGAGTGGCAGTGCTCTGCTGCCCGTGCCGGAGCGGACTCCGCGCTGCGCATTGCCTGCTCCTGGTATCCGGAGTTGGACTTGGATGCCTTCATCGGCGTGCGTGAAGGTGCTCCTACCGATGTGGATCCGGTTCTCACCGCTAAGCGGCAGGACCGCGCGTACCACATCGCGGAGTACGCTGACATGCGCACCTTCATCCCCCCTCCAGAAGATGTCAAAGATTATCTGAGCGAGGAGGAGGAAGATGAAGGCGAGGACGTGCCACCGCCAACTCCTGATGCCGGCGCCACTCCCCCGGAAGCCCCTGCTGCCTGATCTTACCTTAGATATTACCTGTCCCTGAGTACTTTGCCATAAAACTTGTTAAATTCTACCCCGGTATGCCGGGGTTTATGATGTAAGATAAGACTTAACCTTTTGGTTCGTGCTAAAACTTTTATGCCGGTAAGCTGTACCGGTTAACTTATTAAGTTATGTTTGACTTAAGATATTTTCTTGTTGATTTGCTTTTTCTTGCACTGCAATGATTCCGAAATTGTTTCCGCATCCAATTGATGCACACTTGGCTCTTTTGCCTTGGCTCTGCCTACCTTCTCTGGGCATTTTTGGCGTATGAGCACAAAGTTCTTTTACCAAGCAAGCATTTTCTTGAACTTAGAAATAACTCGAAATTTTTGCAAAAAACCGGTATAACCGGGGTTAGTTAAACTTTTCCGGATTGTTCTTTCCTGCTCTCCCTTTCCGCAGTTCATGTGCTTATCCCCTACCGGTTTATCTTGCTTGCCATGAAGCCAAGTTATGGACAACAGCAGAGTCGAAGACTCCGGTAGGATTTAGCACACTACTAAACCGGAAAGAAAAACGTTCAATAAGCAACCGGTAAACAGAAAAAATAAACATGTTTCATGCAACTTAATAAGGCAAGTCCCCGAGATTCATTCGAGGTTCCGACATCTTTTTATTCATAGCAATTAAGGTACAAAAAAGGAACTCTTACAGCACCACTTCAAGAGTAGAAAGGACGCAACAAAGCTACATTCCATGGGCGTTTGGTCTCCTCTCCTGACTTGTCCGCCTTTCCTTTCTTCCATTCCTGTGCATCAATTAGGTAATAGGCATCATTGTGGAGAGCCTTGCTCACAATGAAAGGTCCTTCCCACGGAGGGGAAAGTTTATGCCGGCCTTCAGTGCGCTGCACCAGGCGTAGCACCAGGTCCCCTTCTCGGAACACTCTTGGATTGACCTTCCGGCTATGATAGCGTCTGAGGTTTTGCTGATAAATGGCTGTTCTTGCCAGAGCTAGCTCTCTTGCTTCTTCTAGCAAGTCCACATCATTTTCTCGGGCCTCTTTTACCTCTTCTTCGGTATAGAGTTGCACCCTTGGGGAATCATGGAGAATGTCGGTTGGTATGACCGCTTCTGCTCCATAAACCATGAAGAATGGCGTGTATCCGGTAGACCGGTTCGGAGTTGTTCTTAGACTCCACAGCACTGACGGTAGCTCATCGATCCAACATCCCGGCGATTTTTCCATTGCATCAATGAGTCTTGGTTTGATACCGGAAAGTACCAAAGCATTCGTTCTCTCAACTTGGCCATTGCCTTGCGGGTGCGCCACTGAGCACAAATCCAGCCGGATGTTTTTGGTTTCACAAAATCGCTTGAATTCTCCTTGGGCAAAGTTTGTGCCATTGTCAGTTATGATACTATGTGGGTATCCATATCGCAGGATTACATCTTTTAGGAATTTTACTGCTGTGTGGCCATCACATTTTGCGATAGGCTTCACTTCCAGCCACTTGGTGAACTTATCCACCATTACCAAGATGTGGGTCATGTTTCCCCTTGCGGTTTTGAATGGTCCAACCATGTCCAGGCACCAAACAGCAAAAGGCCAAGTTAGCGGTATGGTTTTTAAGCCGGATGCTGGGGTATGGTTTTGCTTAGCATACCTCTGGCAGCCATTGCATTTCCTTACCAAATCCTCAGCATTATCTAAGGCTGTGGGCCAGTAGAATCCATGCCGGAACACCTTTGCTACCAACGCCCTTGAAGAAGCGTGGTGCCCACATTCTCCTCGATGAATTTCCTCGAGCATTTCTCTTCCTTCTTCCGGCTCCACACATCTTTGGAGGACACCGGTAACACTTCTCTTGTATACCTCACCATTGATGATGGTGTAAGCTTTGGACCTTCTCTGTATCCTTCTTGATTCATTTTCGTCAACCGGCAAGGTGCCGTTGATCAGGAATTCCTTAATAGGTTTAACCCAAGATGGTGCCTCTCTAACCACAAACACCGGCATGTCTATGTCCATGCTGTCCACAAGCATTGCCTCTTCCGGCATGGGCGTCGTAGTCCCCGAGTTTACCGGTACAGTCCCCGAGTTTGCCGGAGTAGTCCCCGGGTTTCCTCCGTCAATCTCCATTGGCACCACATGTGATTCCGGTACAAAAATTGATTCCGACTCCGGACTTGGCTTGATTGATGGAACTCTCAAGTGCGCCAGAGCTATTCCGGGAGGAATTTCTTGCCTGGACGAACCTAGCTTGGATAAGGTATCCGCGGCCTCATTTTCTGCGCGCGGCACATGATGAAACTCACAACCTTCGAAGAATCCGGCAATCTTTTGCACATGGAACCGGTATGAGGCCATGTTGGCATCTTTTGCGTCCCAATCTCCGGAACACTGTTGCACCACAAGATCTGAATCACCATAGCAAATGATCCTGAGTGCTCCGATTTCTTTTGCGACCTTGAGCCCATGTATCAGAGCTTCGTACTCAGCGACATTGTTTGATGCCCTGAAGTGCACTTGTAGAACATACCGGAGGTGATCTCCTTTTGGTGAGGTGAGTACTACACCGGCACCTAGGCCCTCCTTGAGCTTGGATCCGTCAAAATGCATCTTCCAGTACTCTATTTTGTGTTCTGGCGGCTTGTATTGTATCTCCGCCCAATCGACCAAGAAATCAGCTAAAGCTTGCGATTTTATGGCATCTCTTCTTTCGTATACCGGCACATACGGTGATAGCTGAATTGCCCATTTTGCAATCCTGCCGCTGGCATCCTTGTTGCCCATGATATCGGAGATGGGTGCCTCGCTCACCACTTTCATGGGGTGCTCCTCAAAGTAATGCTTGAGCTTTGTGGCGGCCATAAACACGCCATAAGTCATTTTTTGGAAGTGTGGGTAGTTCTGTTTTGATGAGGAGAGCACCTCGCTCAGGTAGTATACCGGCCTCTGGACGGTTTTTCCTTCCTCTTCTCTTTCCACCACTACCACAACACTAACCACCCGGTTCGTTGCCGCTATATAAAGCAACATAGGTTCTCTTTCCAAGGGTGAGGCCAAAATTGGGGCCGTTACGAGCATGTTTTTCAATTCTTTAAACGCTGCGTCTGCCTGCGTGGTCCAGACGAAAGTATCCGATTTTTTCATCAAAGCATAGAGTGGCAAGGCTTTTTCTCCTAGCCTGCTTATGAACCGGCTTAGCGATGCCAAGCTTCCGGTAAACTTTTGCACATCTTTTAGTTCTCGTGGGATAGTCATTCTTTCTATTGCCCGGATTTTTACCGGATTAACCTCAATGCCCCGGCTTGACACAAGGAAACCAAGCAGCTTGCCGGCAGGGACACCAAAGGTGCACTTTGCCGGATTGAGTTTCATCCGGAACCGCCTTAGGTTATCAAATGTTTGCCGGATGTCATCGATTAAGGTATCTTTTACTTTAGTTTTTATCACAATATCATCCACATAAACTTGCACATTTTTTCCGATTTGATCAAACAAGCATTTTTGCATACAGCGCTGGTACGTTGCACCAGCGTTGCGCAAACCAAAAGGCATAGTAACATAGCAATAAGCCCCGTGCGGGGTAATGAACGCAGTTTTTATTTGATCTTCTTTTTTCAGAGGGATTTGATGGAAGCCGGAATACGCATCCAGGAACGACAACAACTCACACCCAGCAGTAGAATCAATCACTTGATCGATTCGGGGCAAAGGGAAAGGGTCTCTTGGGCAAGCTTTGTTGAGGTTGGTGTAGTCGATGCACATGCGCCACACTTTTGCAAGTTTTGCCTCCAGGTTCTCATCTTTTTTCTTTTCAACCATCACCGGATTGGCCAGCCACTCTGTGTGCGTGACCTCCACGATGAAACCGGCAACCAGCAGCTTTGTTACTTCTTCTCCAATGATTTTTCTCCTATCTTCAGCGAACCGGCGCAAAGGTTGCCGCACCGGCTTAGCATCCTTCCGGACGTTTAGAGAGTGCTCAGCCAGCTCCCTCGGAACACCTACCAAGTCATCAGTAGACCAGGCGAAGATATTCCGATTCTCACGGAGGAAGCTGACGAGCGCGCTTTCCTATGCTTGATGAGGCCGGCACCGATACGAACGGTGCGCTCTGGGTAAGCCGGATCCAGCACAATGTCCTTTGTCTCGTTTGTCGGCTTGAATGTCGGTGAGTCCAAGCTTCCACTCATTGCCGCTAGGCTCAACTTTGAGGACTGAGCCAGCGCAACAGCAGTTTGCATTCTTTTCTTTTCTTCCGCTATCACCAGTGATTCTGCCAGGTTTGATCCGGCGGAAGCAGTTTCCATTGAGACTTTATAGTTCCCCACCACAGTTAGTGGTCCACGAGGTGCCGGCATCTTCATCTTGAGATAGGCCGTATGGGTTGATGCCATGAAAGCTGCCAAAGCCGGTCTCCCCAACAAGGCATGGTAGGGACTATCTAAGTCCACCACCTCAAACTCAAGGTTTTCAACACGACAATTGTCGCGTCCTCCAAACGACACGTCCACCCGAACTTTTCCTATCGGGGCGCAAGACAAACCGGGAACAATCCCATGGAAAGTTGTGTGAGTTGGCTGCAGCATATTCTCTGTTATGCCCAGCGTACGCATGGTGTGCTTGTACATGATGTTTATGCTGCTACCATTGTCTATCAGCACCTTGCTGAATTTTACTCGAGTTTCCGGCCCCTTCATGATTGGGTCCACAACGAGAGCGTATCCACCCGGATTTGGCATGACTTTGGGGTGATCCTTGAACGACCAAGTGATTTCCTGATCTGACCACAGCATGTATTTTGGAACTGCCGGCATCACGGCGTTCACTTCCATGGAACGGCGATGCACGCTCTGCCTGTCCATTGGCTCAGTGACAAAGACAACCATGCACAGATGCGGGTCCTCGTAAACATTCCGGCCTAAAGGTGCCGGTGGAGGTGGTTGGTCATTGTTTTGCTCCACCCGGTTAACCTGCTGGTACTGCTGCCTGTTTGGCTGAGGCTGCACCGGTAAGGCGTTTGCTCCAGTGAGTGGTGGTGGAGGTGGCAATTGCTGTTGTTGCTGCATGGGGCCCCCTGGCGCCTGCGCATCTTTTACCGCTCCCCTTTGCATCAAGAACTTGGTCCAAGAACAATCCTTTGTTAAGTGGTTCGACGGGTGATCCGGATTCGGCGTGTGCCACCGGCAAGGTTGATCCATGGCGGCTTCCATGGTGTATTTCACGGGTTCCTGCCAGTTCTTTTTCTGGCCCCAGGGTTTCTTTTCTACCCACTGCTTCTTAGGACCTGCCCATGGCTGCGATCCGGTTTTTTGTCTCTGACTGCCGCTGGCGTCAAAATTTTCTTGCACGGCAGCAACTTGCTGTGATGCATATCTTCGATCCGGGAAATCTTCCCTTCTCTTGTTGTTCCGGTTATCCCGGTATTGCTGCTGATGCGGATTCGACTGCTCCGGCTCAGCTTGCACAGCCGGTTGCATTGGGTCTCCCAATGCATAGCTATCTGCCACACGTATCATCTCTGCTAAGGTTGTGGGCATGCTTCTCTGCAGCCTTTGCCACAAAGGTGATCCTCTCCGGCATCCTTGACTGAACCAAGCAATGGCTTGTGCCTCAATCACTCCTTCACACGTGTTTCTCATTGAGTTCCACCGGGTGAGATAATCCCGGTCTGGTTCTCCCGCACGCTGCTGACACAGCGCAAGCTGTTGGGGCCGGTTTGGCCTTTTGTAGGTGCTGCTGAAGTTGTTCACAAATGCTTCCTCAAAGTCCAACCATCCGTTAATACTTCCTGCCGGCAAGTTGTTAAGCCAAATCCTCGCAGGACCTACGAGGTAGGACGGTATGATTCTTACCGCCCAACGCCGGTTCACTCCACCACCAGCCACATAAACAGCTGTGACATAATCTGCCAGCCAGTCTTCCGGCTTGGTTGTTCCATCGTACGTTCTTGTGTCCCGGGGCAACTGGAAGTTGCGTACCGGTGGTTCTTCTCTCATGATCCGTGGGCCAAAACACCTTGGGCCAGGAGGTCCTTCACATTCAACTATTGCAGATAGATGTACTCTGTCCAGCCTGTGCCTCGCATCCCGGTCTGGCAAACATCTTTCCCCCAGGCGTTCTCCCAAAGGGTTCCGGTGGACTCTTGTTCGTTCCACCTCAGAATCTGATTCATCGTACTCTTCCGGTTCCGCGGCTCTTGCCTGCCGGTACCCTGGTGGTGGCATTTCTTCATCCACGTACGCCACTCTTGCGGCTCGATAATTTTGCCCGGTTTCATGTCTACCGGCATGATTGTTTCCGGCATAGCCTCCCTTGGCGTAGCCTCGATCTGCCCCTTGGCTTTTTCTACCGGCATCATATTGCCCGGCTTTTTGCTTTCCGGCAAGAACTGGATCATACACAGTCATCTGCCGTGCGTTCTTTTCTCTTTCCCTTCTTTTGTCCGGATGAGGGGACGATGCCTGCCCCTGAGACTTGCTTCCGGCATTCTTTGTCGAACGCGCGGATTTTGAGGCCACTGCCTCGTTCAGCTTAGCCAGCTGCTCAGCATTTTGCTGCTCAATAACTTTCAACAGCTCTTGCACACGTTCTTGCTGCTTTGCCAACTCATCACCGGAAAGAGATTCACATAATGCTACTGCAGCTTTAGCGGCTTTTATAGTTTTATCCGGACTACTATACTTAGGCTTTTCTATGATGCTCACAGATACAGATGCACTCTTGCCGGCAAGAACTTCTTTGCGCAAATCCTGATCTAGATTGCGAGCCTTAAGCCGGTTTTCCGGCATCCTAGCAGCATGAGCACTAACTGAAGCAAAGCCATGGGCAGCATTGTACTCACGTAGGGTTAGGTTCAGCTCGCGCTGCGCCCGGATGATGTCGGCGCCACCGGTAAGCAGGGCCTTGCGCGTGGCCTCCAGCTCCTCCTGAGCCTTTGCCGGGTCGATGTTCTGCGCGATGGGCGTGGCCAGCGTGTTCATCGCCGCTTGGAGAGGTGTTGCCGGTGGTGCTGATGATGCTCCCGCGACGCCAGCGTCACGCTCCAGCGGCGGTTTTGCCGCGCGGGTCGATGCCGCACGTTCAGCTCCTTCTTCCACAGCTCCCTTGCCGGTGTTGACCGCACCAGCCATCATGACCTCCACGCTGCCGGCGGCGCGGCCAGCACACAGCCATCTTGGCGGATCCGGCGCCACCAGCACCGGCGAGAGGCGCTGGCGCACAGGGACGGTGCCGAGGTAGACGCGGATGCTGCCGAACTCGATGGTGCGGCCGTTCTGCGGGAACTTGCCGCCGTTGGCGAAGCAGCCAGCGTTATCGTTGATGAAGTCCATGTTGTAGATGCGTTCCACGAGCGCGGACACCGTGCGCTCGCCGTTGATGTCGAGGATGCCCGCCCGAATATGAACTCCAGCAAGCGCCACTTCATGCCCCACGGTGGGCGCCAACTGTCGTCGTGGTGAACGGACAGATGCCATGGGATGGCTTATCTTGGGGCCGAATGGACGCTAGAGGATTCGGGGGAGGGTTTGTGACTAGATGGATGATGCGCGTAGATGTACACGTCCGTTGGGAACCCCAAGAGGAAGGTATGATGCGCACAGTGGCAAGTTTTCCCTCAGTATGAAACCAAGGTTTAATCGAACCGTAGGAGCCAAGAAGCACGTTGAAGGTTGATGGTCGCGAAATGTGATGCGGCGCAACACCAGGGATTCCGGCGCCAACTAGGAACCTGCACAACACAACCAAAGTACTTTGCCCCAACGAAAGTGAGGTTGTCAATCTCACCGGCTTGCTGTAACAAAGGATTAAACGTATCGAGTGGAAGATGTTTGCAAAGAAAACAGTAAAACAAATAGATTGTATGCTATGGAAAGAATAGGACCGGGGTCCACAGTTCACTAGAGGTGTCTCTCCCATAAGATAAAAGCATGTTGGGTGAACAAATTACAGTCGGGCAATTGACAAATAGAGAAAGGCATAATAATGCATATACATGACATGATAAATATAGTGAGATTTAATTGGGCATTACGACAAAGTACATAGACCGCCATCCAACTGCATCTATGCCTAAAAAGTCCACCTTCAGGTTATCGTCCGAACCCCTCCAGTATTAAGTTGCAAAGCAACAGACAATTGCATTAAGTATTGTGCGTAATGTAATCAATAACTACATCCTTAGACATAGCATCAATGTTTTATCCCTAGTGGCAACAGCACATCACAACCTTAGAACTTTCTGTCACTGTCCCAGGTATCAATGAAGGCATGAACCCACTATCGAGCATAATTACTCCCTCTTGGAGTTAAGAGTAAAAACTTGGCCAGAGCCTCTACTAATAACGGAGAGCATGCAAGATCATAAACAACACATGAACAATAGATTGATAATCACCATAATCATAGTACTCTCTATCCATCGGATCCCGACAAACACAACATATAGAATTACATATAGATGATCTTGATCATGTTAGGCAGCTCACAAGATCTAACAATGAAGCACAACAAGGAGAAGACGACCATCTAGCTACTGCTATGGACCCATGGTCCAGGGTGAACTACTCACTCATCACTCCGGAGGCGATCATGGCGATGAAGAGTCCTCGGGAGATGAATCCCCTCTCCGGCAGGGTGCCGGAGCGATCTCCAATCCCCCGAGATGGGATTCGCGGCGGCGGCGTCTAAGGTTTTCCGTATCGTGGCTCTCGTGCGGGGTTTCGCGGGAGCTTTAAGTAGGCGGAAGGTCAACGCGAGGGGCCACACGAGGGGCCCAGGGGGCAGGTCGGCGCGCCAGGGCCGGGCCGCGCCGGCCACCCTCCTGGCCACCTCGTGGCCCCACTTCGTTAGGTCTTCGGTCTTCTGGAAGCTTCAAAAATAGGACCCTGGCGAAAGTTTCGTCCAATTCCGAGAATATTTCTTTACTAGGATTTCTGAAACCAAAAACAGCAGAAAACAGCAACTGGCTCTTCGGCATCTTGTTAATAGGTTAGTTCCAGAAAATGCATAAATATGACATATAATGTGCATAAAACATGTAGGTATCATCAATAAAGTAGCATGGAACATAAGAAATTATCGATACGTTGGAGACGTATCAGCATCCCCAAGCTTAGTTCTGCTCGTCCCGAGCAGGTAAAACGATAACAAAGATAATTTCTGAAGTGACATGCCATCATAATCTTGATCATACTATTTGTAAACATATGTAATGAATGCAGCGATCAAAGCAAAGGTAATGACATGAGTAAACAACTGAATCATATAGCAAAGACTTTTCATGAATAGTACTTCAAGACAAGCATCAATAAGTCTTGCATAAGAGTTAACTCGTAAAGCAATAAATCAAAGTAAAGGTGTTGAAACAACACATAAGAAGATTAAGTTTCAGCGGTTGCTTTCAACTTGTAACATGTATATCTCATGGATATTGTCAACATAAAGTAATATAACAAGTGCAATATGCAAGTATGTAGGAATCAATGCACAGTTCACACAAGTGTTTGCTTCTTAAGGTGGAAGGAGATAGGTAAACTGACTCAACAATAAAAGTAAAAGAATGGTCCTTCGCAGAGGAAAGCATCGATTGCTGTATTTGTGCTAGAGCTTTTATTTTGGAAACATGAAACAATTTTGTCAACGGTAGTAATAAAGCATATGAGTTATGAAAATTATATCTTACAAGTTGCAAGCCTCACGCATAGTATACTAATAGTGCCCGCACCTCGTCCTACTTAACTTGGACTACCGGATCTTTGCATGCCATGTTTCAACCAAGTGTCACAAAGGGGTACCTCCATGCCGCCTGTACAAAGGTCTAAGGAGAATGCTCGCATTTTGGATTTCTCGCTTTTGATTATTCTCAACTTAGACATCCATACCGGGACAACATGGACAACAGATAATGGACTCCTCTTAAATGCATAAGCATGTAGCAAAGTTATTATTCTCATATGAGATTGAGGATATATGTCCAAAACTGAAACTTCCACCATGATTCATGGCTTTAGTTAGCAGCCCAATGTTCTTCTCTAACAATTTTGCATGCTCCAACCACTAAAATGATAGACCTTCAGACAAGACGGACATGCATAGCAACTCACATGATATTCAACAATAGTTGATGGCGTTCCCCAGAAACATGGTTATCGCACAACAAGCAACTTAATAAAATATAAAGTGCATAAGTACATATTCAATACTACGATAGTTTTTAAGGCTATTTTGTCCCATGAGCTATATATTGCAAAGGTGAATGATGGAATTTTAAAGGTAGCACTCAAGCAATTTACTTTGGAATGGCGGGTAAATACCATGTAGTAGGTAGGTATGGTGGACACAAATGGCATAGTAGTTGGCTCAAGGATTTTGGATGCATGAGAAGTATTCCCTCTCGATACAAGGTTTAGGCTAGCAAGGTTATTTGAAGCAAACTCAAGGATGAACAAGTGCAGCAAAACTCACATAAAAGACATATTGTAAACATTATAAGACTCTACACTGTCTTCCTTGTTGTTCAAAACTCAATACTAGATATTATCTAGACCTTAGAGAAACCAAATATGCAAATCAAATTTTAGCAAGCTCTATGTATTTCTTCATTAATGGGTGCAAAGCATATGATGCAAGAGCTTAAACATGAGCACAACAATTGCCAAGTATCACATTATCCAAGACATTTTAGAATCACTACATGTAGCATTTTCCAATTCCAACCATATAACAAATTAACGAAGAAGAAACTTCGCCTTGAACATTATGAGTAAAGCCTAAGGACACATGTGTCCATATGCAACAGCGGAGCGTGTCTCTCTCCCACAAAGTGAATGCTAGGATCCATCTTATTCAAACAAAAACAAAAACAAACCGACGCTCCAAGTAAAGAACAAGATGTGACTGAATAAAAATATAGTTTCAGGGGAGGAACCTGATGATGTTGTCGATGAAGAAGGGGATGCCTTGGGCATCCCCAAGCTTAGACGCTTGAGTCTTCTTAAAATATGCAGGGATGAACCACGGGGGCATCCCCAAGCTTAGAGCTTTCACTCCTCTTGATCTTAGTATATCATTCTCCTCTCTTGACCCTTGAAAACTTCCTTCACACCAAACTTCAAGCAAACTCATTAGAGGGTTAGTGCATCATTAATAATTCACTCATTCAGAGGTGACACAATCATTCTTTTCACTTCTGGACATTGCATAATGCTACTGGACATTAATGGATCAAAGAAATAAATCCAACATAGCAAAAGAGGCAATGCGAAATAAAAGGCAGAATCTGTCAAAAACAGAACAGTCCGTAAAGACGAATTTATAAATGGCACCATACTTGCTCAAATGGAAAAACTCAAAACTAATGAAAGTTGCGTACATATCTGAGGATCACGCTCGTAAATTGGCAGATTTTTTCGAATTTTCTACAGAGAATTATGCCCAGATTCGTGACAGACAGCAATGCTGTTTCTGCGCAGCGATCCCAAATATAACATCAACTTTGACATAGAAACTTTACTTGGCACAAAAACATGATAAGGAGAGGTTGCTACAGTAGTAAACAACTTCCAAGACTCAATAAAACAAAAAATTGCTGTAGGTAAAAACATGGGTTGTCTCCCATAAGCGCTTTTCTTTAACGCCTTTCAGCTAGGCGCAGAAAGTGCAAATCAAGTAACATCGAGAGATGAAGCATCAACATCATAGCTTGTTCTAATAATAGAATCAAAAGGCAACTTCATTCTCTTTCTAGGGAAGTGTTCCATACCTTTCTTGAGAGGAAATTGATATTTAATATTACCTTCCCTCATATCAATAACAGCACCAACAGTTCGAAGAAAAGGTCTTCCCAACACAATTGGACAAGATGCATTGCATTCGATATCCAAGACAACAAAATCAACGGGGACAAGGTTATTGTTAACCGTAATATGCACATTATCAATCCTCCCAAAGGTTTCTTTTTAACATTATCGGCGAGATTAACATCCAAATAACAATTCTTTAATGGTGGCAAGTCAAGCATATCATAAATCTTTTTAGGCATAACAGAAATACTTGCACCAAGATCACATAAGGCATTACATTCAAAGTCATTGAATTTCATTTTAATGATGGGCTCCCAACCATCTTCTAACTTTCTAGGAATAGAAGTTTCAAGTTTTAGTTTCTCTTCTCTAGCTTTTATGAGAGCATTTGTAATATGTTTTGTAAAGGCTAAATTTATAGCACTAGCATTAGGACTTTTAGCAAGTTTTTGCAAGAACTTTATAACTTCAGAGATGTGGCAATCATCAAAATCTAAATCATTATGAGCTACAGCAATGGGATCATTGTTCCCAAGGTTGGAAAAAATTTCAGCAGTTTTATCACAAGCAGTTTCAGCAGTTTTAGCAATTTCAGGCAGTTTTGTTCGCTTTGCACTAGGAGTAGAAACATTGCCAACACCAATTATTTTACCATTGATAGTAGGAGGTGTAGCAACATGTGAGGAATTAGCATTACTAGTGGTGGTAATAGTCCAAACTTTAGCTACATTATTCTCTTTAGCTAGTTTTTCATTTTCTTCTCTATCCCACCTAGCACGCAACTCAGCCATTAATCTTATATTCTCATTAATTCTAACTTGGATGGCATTTGCTGTAGTAGTAATCTTATTATCAAGATCATTATTAGGCATAACTTTCAACTTTAAAAGATTAACATCAGAGGCAAGCCTATCAACTCTAGAAGCGATAGTATCAATTTTATCAAGCTTTTCCTCAACAGATTTGTTAAAAGCAGTTTGTGTACTAATAAATTCTTTAAGCATGGCTTCAAGACCAGAGGGTACACTTCTATTATTGTTGTAAGAATTCCCATAAGAATTACCATAACCATTACCATTAAGGATATGGCCTATAGTTATTACCAGAGTTGTTCCTATAAGCATTGTTGTTGAAATTATTATTTTTAATGAAATTCACATTAACATTTTCTTCTTGAGCAACCAATGAAGCTAAAGGAACATTATTTGGATCAACATTAGATCTACCATTCACAAGCATAGACATAATCACATCAATCTTATCACTCAAGGAAGAGGTTTCTTCAACAGAATTTACCTTCTTACCTTGTGGAGCTCTTTCCGTGTGCCATTCAGAGTAATTTATCATCATATCATCAAGAAGTTTTGTAGCCGCCCCAATGTGATGGACATAAAGGTACCTCCAGCAGCTGAATCCAATAAATTCCGCGAAGAAAAATTTAGTCCTGCATAGAAGGTTTGGATGATCATCCAAGTAGTCAGTCCATGGGTTGGGCAATTCTTTACCAAAGTTTTCATTCTCTCCCAAGCTTGAGCAACATGTTCAGTATCTAATTGTTTAAAATTCATTATGCTACTTCTCAAAGAAATAATTTTAGCGGGAGGATAATATCTACCAATAAAAGCATCCTTGCATTTAGTCCATGAATCAATACTATTCTTAGGCAAAGATAGCAACCAATCTTTAGCTCTTCCTCTTAATGAGAAAGGAAACACTTTCAGTTTAATAATATCACCATCTACATCTTTATACTTTTGCATTTCACAAAGTTCAACAAAATTATTGAGATGGGCAGCAGCATCATCAGAACTAGCACCAGAAAATTGTTCTCTCATGACTAGATTTAGTAAAGCAGGTTTAATTTCAAAGAATTCTGCTGTAGTAGCAGGTGGAGCAATAGGTGTGCATAGGAAATCATTATTATTTGCATTTGTGAAGTCACACAACTTAGTATTTTCAGGGTTGGCCATTTTAGCAACAGTAAATAAAGCAAACTAGATAAAGTAAATGCGAGTAACTAATTTTTTTGTGTTTTCGATATAGAGAGCAAGACAGTAAATAAAGTAAAACTAGCAACTAATTTTTTTGTATTTTAATTTAGTGCAGCAAACAAAGTAGTAAATAAAATAAAGCAAGACAAAAACAAAGTAAAGAGATTGAGAAGTGGAGACTCCCCTTGCAGCGTGTCTTGATCTCCCCGGCAACGCGCCAGAAAAAGTGCTTGATGCGCGTAGATGTACACGTCCGTTGGGAACCCCAAGAGGAAGGTATGATGCGCACAGTGGCAAGTTTTCCCTCAGTATGAAACCAAGGTTTAATCGAACCAGTAGGAGCCAAGAAGCACGTTGAAGGTTGATGGTCGCGAAATGTGATGCGGCGCAACACCAGGGATTCCGGCGCCAACTAGGAACCTGCACAACACAACCAAAGTACTTTGCCCCAACGAAACAGTGAGGTTGTCAATCTCACCGGCTTGCTGTAACAAAGGATTAAACGTATCGAGTGGAAGATGTTTGCAAAGAAAACAGTAAAACAAATAGATTGTATGCTATGGAAAGAATAGGACCGGGGTCCACAGTTCACTAGAGGTGTCTCTCCCATAAGATAAAAGCATGTTGGGTGAACAAATTACAGTCGGGCAATTGACAAATAGAGAAAGGCATAATAATGCATATACATGACATGATAAATATAGTGAGATTTAATTGGGCATTACGACAAAGTACATAGACCGCCATCCAACTGCATCTATGCCTAAAAAGTCCACCTTCAGGTTATCGTCCGAACCCCCTCCAGTATTAAGTTGCAAAGCAACAGACAATTGCATTAAGTATTGTGCGTAATGTAATCAATAACTACATCCTTAGACATAGCATCAATGTTTTATCCCTAGTGGCAACAGCACATCACAACCTTAGAACTTTCTGTCACTGTCCCAGGTATCAATGAAGGCATGAACCCACTATCGAGCATAATTACTCCCTCTTGGAGTTAAGAGTAAAAACTTGGCCAGAGCCTCTACTAATAACGGAGAGCATGCAAGATCATAAACAACACATGAACAATAGATTGATAATCACCATAATCATAGTACTCTCTATCCATCGGATCCCGACAAACACAACATATAGAATTACATATAGATGATCTTGATCATGTTAGGCAGCTCACAAGATCTAACAATGAAGCACAACAAGGAGAAGACGACCATCTAGCTACTGCTATGGACCCATGGTCCAGGGGTGAACTACTCACTCATCACTCCGGAGGCGATCATGGCGATGAAGAGTCCTGCGGGAGATGAATCCCCTCTCCGGCAGGGGCCGGAGGCGATCTCCCGAATCCCCGAGATGGGATTACGGCGGCGGCGTCTCTGTAAGGTTTTCCGTATCGTGGCTCTCGGTACTGGGGGTTTCGCGAAGTAGGCGGAAGGTCAACGCGAGGGGCCACACGAGGGGCCCAGGGGGCAGGTCGGCGCGGCCAGGGCCTGGGCCGCGCCGGCCACCCTCCTGGCCACCTCGTGGCCCCACTTCGTTAGGTCTTCGGTCTTCTGGAAGCTTCGTGCAAAAATAGGACCCTGGGCGAAAGTTTCGTCCAATTCCGAGAATATTTCTTTACTAGGATTTCTGAAACCAAAAACAGCAGAAAACAAGCAACTTCTTCGGCATCTTGTTAATAGGTTAGTTCCAGAAAATGCATAAATATGACATATAATGTGCATAAAACATGTAGGTATCATCAATAAAGTAGCATGGAACATAAGAAATTATCGATACGTTGGAGACGTATCAATGGATGAACTTCCGGATGCTTTCCTCAAGAACTTGGCCAAGGCCAGAGGTAGAAGAAGAAAGACACAGGGATGAACTCGCTCTAGATCACCATGTTCATTGATCTCAAGACAGGTTACAGGTTTCTCTCTTCTGTGGATCGCGCGTATGAAAGAGGCTGCCCCCTCTCCTTATATAGGGGAGAGGGTGGCTTACAGAACAAGAAACCCTAATGGGATCTTTGACTAGACAAACTACTTTACAAAGATACTTTATAAAGCTACTTTAATCATAGATGACGCCGGGGTCTTCTTTAAACAAGGAGGCTGACGTCCTCCGGCTTCTTTGACCGTCATCCTCCTCTTTGTCTTCTAGCCTTCGTTTAAAGCTACTTTGCTTAGCTCATCCTTGTCTTTTAGCTCCTGACGGAATCTTTGACCAGTCAGCCGACATGCCCTTCCTTCCGGAGCGCCGGTACCTTTCCTTCCTGGTTCCGGTATACCCCTCTTGGGGATACCGGCTTAGCTTCACTTAGCCAAACTCTATCTTCCTATTCCGGTATGAACATTAAACCGGTATCTTGAAGGGTGAGACCATCCGGTATGGCATACCTTTGGCATACCGGGGGTCATCCCCCCAACAATGTTGCTTAAAGGCTTTGCTCTTTTCGATACAATGTTCACTATGGTATGGTGGGTTGGTCACATGAAGAAGAAATATCCCCATGTGTTGAGATTGGGGACAATCCCTAGCCACGCTTCATGAAGTTTTTGAAGATAGACATTTGGGATTTTACCATATTTCAAGGTTGACTAGATCCCCACCTGGTAATATTACGACACTCTTTGCCTTCGACCCATTAAAAATATTAAATCATGTAGGATAATTTTTCCCTGGAGTGATGTAGGTTATAAAATACTTATAGGAGAGAAAAGGTTCCATATGGTGGTGTGATATTTTCAAATACAATGTTTATTACAATCTTCTTGTAATTGTGGATTAAATATCACAATGTGTTTGAGAAGACAAAATTTCTTGCATAAACAAAAAGTTGCGAGTAACAACCATAATGATAATATAGGTGTAGGAAGAGCCTCCCGTCCAACCTAGTATGGATGTGATGAATCGTAAGATAAATATGTATATTAATTGGGTTTGTCTAAGTCTCATGCGACCGAGATTTTCTTAGGTCTCATTCACAAGAGAAAAGTGCAACTGTAGTTTAGAAAAAAATGCAACTCATTGCAAGTTCCATTTTTCTCTGAAATGTGATTGCACTTTTCTCGGGTGGCTCGAGTTGCACTTTTTTCTTAATTGTGGTTGCACTTTTCTCGGTTAACTGAGACTTAAGAAAATCTTAGTCGCTTGAGATTTATCAAAACCGATATTAACTATTAGTATAATGAATATAGTGATTATTTCACATATATGTGGGCGATAGGTCCATAGGGTGTGTAAACCTACTACTGTCGCGTCGAGGTTATGTTCATGAAAGCTAAGTTATTGAGTTATATACCAGATGTTGCCTAATATTCTTTGGTTATTAAGTCTTCCTAAGGTACTCTTTCAGTTATCAATTTCTCGCCTATTTTCACTCGATTTAGGGTACATCCCTCCATGCCTACTTGTCTCGTGCCTCTTGCCATTCGTGAACCTTTGGTACATCGGGGTACCAATTGATTCCCATGACAAGACAAAAGAAAAAACCACATAGAAATAAGGGATTTCTATTTCCGTGCCCTCAGGTCCTTAGTTGTGCTCAGTTTTCCCCAGCCGCTTAGTTTTTCCTCAGTTTTCCCCAAGACCTTGTCTGAAACTATCACACGTGCTGTAACGGCCGGTTGCCCGACGGCTCAACAACTTTGACCGTTATCTGCTGACTAGTGGGGCCACGTAGAGCCCGCAAAGACACGTCAGACCATCCATCTTTGTTTGACCGTAAGCATCGCTGTATCCCTGACCAAAACGCGAACGAGTGGGGCTTCGGTATATCAAATGACAAGTGGGGCCATGACGCTGATACAAGGGGCAATACACGGGTAGGATTAGATTTTTAAACGGAGCTCTACAGCGATGGCACGGAGGAGGTGGCCTGCGGGGTGCCGAGATGAGATCGACGTCCACAAAGAACTGCATGAGGCGAGACCAGACACATTAGATAGATATGAACTAGATGCGTTTAACCATGCAAAGAAGAGAAGAAATGGTCGAGGACATCGACGACTACCTCAACACTTTGACTGACGGTGTCGGACACGAACGCGAGCAATGTAGAGAAAACTAGTGTCTCTCCTTTCTGGCGTGTATAGATGGGTGCTAGGAGAGTGTGGTGGCGAAGGGAAAGACCTCGCGGTGGTCTGTGGCGTCCAGCATAGCGGGGCGGCGTGGCCGTGCCCACAGCGGCATGCATGTTCGGCATTGGCATCAACATGTACGTTCGGCATTGGCCTCGGCGGTATCTCTGGTGTGTCAGTGATCGAATGAGGGGACGGGATTGAGGGTGCATCCCGACGGTGACCTAGCAGTGGCGGCGAGCATAGCCGTTCTGACCATGCCGATATCGGCATCGGCATCGTTTGGAGGCTGTGGTGCTCGAATCAAGGTGGGATTTGTTTCTTGTACGCCAAAATGAATTTGAAACAAGTTTCCTGTTGAAGGTTAGGTAAAATACGAAAGTTTGTAACTAAAAATTATACTGGCACCATGGTGAGGTTCTTTTTGATAGAGTTACACTTTTTACATAGATATTCCTTGTTGTTACACGTATGGCATCATGTATGGAAAATTTGGGGTCATTTGGAGATGTTCGAAAAAATCACTTTGCTTAAGCGCATGCCGTTTCGTCTCACTGAAACCAGCTTTTCTAACAAGGTGATTTTTTTCTACCTTCTCTAAATGACCTCAAATTTCATACAGATGATCTTCTATACATAGATAGATAGATTGTTTCGTTTTTACATTTTTCGAACTTTTTATTTCCCTTTATAATACCCAATTGATTTTCAGGTCAAAACCTCGAAAAACAGCATCATGTATGGCATCATTTTCACCCTAAATTTCAAATTTTGTGAAACTTTCCCTTTTAGATATTCCTTGTTGTTATAGGTATGGCATCATGTATGCCAAACTTGGTTAGGTCTCACTGAAACCAGCTTTTGTAACAAATTAGGTTTTTTCTACCTTCTCTAAATGACCTCAAAAATCATACAGATGATCTTCTATACAAAGATAGGTAGATTGTTTCGTTTTTACATTTTTTGAACTTTTATTTCCCTTTATAATACCTAGTTGATTTTCAGGTCAAAACCTCGAAAGTTAACATAAGTAGATGGTGAACCCTCCCAAACTTCAAATACAGAGATAGATAGATTGTTTCGTTTATCATTTTTAGCGTGAAAAGTAATGGCTACAAGAAATCGGTGATGGTTTATCATTTTTAGCGTGAAAAGTACTCCCTCCGGTCTCTTTTAATTGACTCGGATTCAGTACAACTTTATACTAAATCTGAGTCAATTAAATAAGACCGGAGGGATGGCTACAGCAAATCGGTGATGGTTTATCATTTTTTGCGTGAAAAGTAATGGCTACAACAAATCGGTGATGGTTTATCATTTTTGCGTGAAAAGTAATGCCTAAAAGAGTTTATAATTTTTAGCGCGTGAAAAATAATACAGAAAACCAAACTTTAGCATACTGGGTAACCGCCATTTAGCATACATAGAGGGTGGAAGCTAACCGCCGATAGAGAGAGAGAGGGTGGTGGCCCCGATCAGAGAGAGAGAGGGGTTATCCTGCCCGTTAGATCATACGATCAACGGTCGGCGGGCACGATCCGCGTGACATGGGCTAGACCAATCAGGGCAATGTTGGGCGTCTGTGAGAATTTGTGAAGGAAGAGGGCAAAACTGAGTAGTATCAAGAAACCAAGGGCACGTGAGTAGTAAATAGACTAAGGGATTCAAATATGAGATTTAAAAATGGAAAATGCGTGTTTTGTACAATGAAACCCATCTTGGCCTACCTCAAACTATTTGCAATACAAATATACATGAGTGTGAGAATTGTGGCCTCATTTAGACAAAGTATGTTTTGGGGAAAGCTGTTTTGGGAAGGGCTTATTGTGGAAAGCCATGCACCTTCATAGCTACTAGGTGATTTGAGAAGTGGCAATTTGTGGTAAAACTTGATTTATCTATGATTGTTATGGTTCCCAACGTGGCAGGTCGCGTAAGAAGACTCCATGAGTAAGTGCCACTATGGTTTTATCTTTTTTGGAATTTTTTGCACATTAAATGACTCATTTAACTAGTTAATCCCATTTGTTGACTCTCTGTTGACCAGCCACTTGAGGGTAAAACTAAGTATATTGCACTAGCCAGTATTAGCACTCAAGGGGAAAACTGAGCACACAAAAAATGCTAGTATAAGACTCGAGGGTATACCTGAGTATATCTAAATTTCCAGGGTTAGACTCGAGGACGCGTGTTGCGGTGCAGAAGTGGAAGACGTGCAATTGTTGACGCGTAGACGCGGGTCGCGGTGCAGAAGTCAAAGACGTGCAATCGTGGACGCGTGTCGCATTGCAGAAGTCCAAGACGTGCAGACGTGCAATGGTGGACGCGTAGGACGCGGGTCGCATTAACCACCCCTCGCCTTTATAGACGCCTCCTCGCACTATCTCTGTCACTCTCACTCGCTCACGCAACGCCGCCTCTCACGTCCCATCATCTTCTCCAAAGCAAAAACCCTCTCCCCTCTGCCGGCGATGGACAAGGAGAATCTGAATCCTATCGTCCACGACGCCGTCAGCTCCAAGCGTGCCGCCTCCCTCTTCGACGTTGTCCCCTCTACGGCCGTCGTCGCTGCCGCCGGTGCATTGGCAGCTCTTGCCGGTGCATCGGAGGTTGCCGCCAGTGGCGGTCAGATCCCGCCGGACCCCTATGAGGAGGTGCCGTACATCTCGCCTCCGAACCCCTACGACACCTGCATGGACGACCCTTGGAACGAGGTAACTACGGTTTGCTCCCTTTTTTGTTCCCCATTCCTTTTTCAACCCTATTTTTGCTGGTTCCCTAGTAACTATTAGTGCCGATCTGTAGGTAGGATGAGTATTGGGTTAATATTTGCGCCGATTTTATTCCATTTTGTTTTGATCCCTTCTTGATTTCGTTTAAGATTTGGGGTTCGGCCGTTCGGTTAATTTATGCAAGTAATAATGGGATCTCAATCAGTTAATTTATGCAAGTAATCATGGGATCTCAATCAGTTATTTTATGCACGAATCAAAAGATATCAATCGTTTAATTTTGCAAATAATCTGAAATGCGTTCAAAATCACATCTGGAATCTGTTTATTTGCCTATGATGAATCGTTGGGCACAAATTTTTACAGGGTGGGTTCAGCGAACCATTGCTGTGTACAAATCTGTTGTGCATGAGCTTTGGTTCGCTAACCCCGTCCCTGTAGATATATAATCGTGTCCACTCTAACTGAGGTTGCCTCTGTTTTTCCTAACTTTGTTATCATGCATGTTAGTCATCGTTGCAGCTCATTCACTCATAGTTTCCGTTTGATATGGATCAGGTGTCTGGCAGCGACGTCGGCAGCGACGAGGAGGACCAGCACACCAAGACTCGGCAGGTGCTGCGGAGGTTGCAGGTTGGCCAGTACACCTCCTACTTCGCGAAAGGTGTCTACAGGTTCCCCTTCTACACTAGGAGACTCGGCAGCACCGACTTCAACTGCCTCCTCACGCATGCCGAGGACATCAGAAGGACTGATGTCTACGGGTGCTTCTATTCTTGTAGACAGTGTTGGGCCTCCAAGAGCAGAGGTTTGTAGAACAGCAGCAAGTTTCCCTTAAGTGGATTACCCAAGGTTTATCGAACTCAGGGAGGAAGAGGTCAAAGATATCCCTCTCAAGCAACCCTGTAATCACAAAGCAAGAAGTCTCTTGTGTCCCCAACACACCAAATACACTTGTCAGATGTATAGGTGCACTAGTTCGGTGAAGAGATAGTGAAATACAAGTAATATGGATGTATATGAGTGGTAATAGCAATCTGAATAAAATATGGCAGCGAGTAAACATGCAACAGAACAGTAAGTAAACGGTGTTTGCAGTATTGGAAACAAGGCCTAGGGATCATACTTTCACTAGTGGACACTCTCAACATTGATCGCATAATAAATACTTCTTCTCATATGTGCTACATACACCTTGTTTGATAATGAACACATTGCGTAGGATTACACGAACCCTCAATGCCGGAGTTAACAAGCTCCACAATTCAATGTTCATATTTAAATAACCTTAGAGCATAATAGATCATTGCAAAATAAACCAAGAACTAACATAGCGCACGCACTGTCCACATTACACTATGAAGGAGGAATAGATCACATCAATACTATCATAATGACAATTAACTCCACGATCTACAAGAGATCATGATCATAATCTACGACAAGAACCACACGGTGCACACACTAGTCACCTTTACACCATGCAGGAGGAATAGACTACTTTAATAACATCACATGAGTAGCACATAACTAGTAGCGATACAAAGCTCATCATATGGATCTCAATCATGTAAAGCAGCTCATGAGATCATTGTATTGGAGTACAGAGAGAGAGATTAACCACATAGCTACGGTAGAGCCCTCAGCCCCAGGGGAGAACTACTCCCTCCTCATCATGGGAACAGCGATGGCGGTGAAGATGGCGGTGGAGGCGGCCGGGGCAATTCCCGTCCGGGGGTGCCGGAACGAGAGACTTCTGTCCCCGAATTGGAGTTTCGCGATGTGGCGGCGCCCCTGGAGTCTTTCTGGAGTTTCGTCAAGTGGTGTCGAAGTTTAGGTCACGACGGCTTAAATAGGCGAAGAGTCGGAGTCGGAAGAGTCCCGAGGGGCCCACCCCACAGGGTGGGGTGACCACCCTCCAGGCCGCGCCGGCCTATGGGGAGGAGGCCCTGGGCCTCCCCCTAACGTGCCCTTCTGGCTTCGTGAGTCTTCCGACGAAATAGAATTTCTGTAATTTTTCTGGATTTTTCCGAGCACTTTGGTTTTTGGGCCTTTTCTGCAATAAACAGACATAATAAACAGGCACTGTGGCATCTTGTTAATAGGTTAGTTCCGGAAAACGCATAATAATGACATATAATGTGTATAAAACATGTAGGTATCATCAATAAAGTAGCATGGAACATAAGAAATTATGGATACGTTTGGGACGTATCAAGCATCCCCAAGCTTAGTTCCTACTCACCCTCGAGTAGGTAAACGATAACAAAGATAATTTCTGAAGTGACATGCCATCATAACCTTGATCATACTATTATAAAGCACATGAGATGAATGCAGAGATTCGAAGCAATGATGAAGATAATGAGTAAACAAATGAATCATATAACAAAGACTTTTCATGAATAATACTTTCAAGACAAGCATCAATAAGTCTTGCATAAGAGTTAACTCATAAGCAATAAATTCTTAGTAGAAAGCTTTGAAACAACACAAAGGAAGATATAAGTTTCAGCGGTTGCTTTCAACTTTAACATGTATATCTCGTGGATAATTGTCAACACAAAGTAATATAACAAGTGCAATAGGTAAACATGTAAGAATCAATGCACAGTTCACACAAGTGTTTGCTTCTAAGATAGAAAGAATAGGTAAACTGACTCAACAATAAAGTAAAAGAATGGTCCTTCAAAGAGGAAAGCATCGATTGCTATATTTGTGCTAGAGCTTTGATTTTGAAAACATATAGAGAGCATAAAAGTAAAGTTTTTGAGAGGTGTTTGTTGTTGTCAACGAATGGTAGCGGGTACTCTAACCCCTTGCCAGACAAACCTTCAAAGAGCGGCTCCCATTTTATTTTATTTTTGGGTGGCACTCCTTCCAACCTTTCTTTCACAAACCATGGCTAACCGAATCCTCGGGTGCCTGCCAACAATCTCATACCATGAAGGAGTGCCTTTTTATTTTAGTTTTATTATGATGACACTCCTCCCCACCTTTGCTTTCTCAAGCCATGGCTAACCGAATCCTTCGGGTGCCGTCCAACAATCACATACCATGGAGGAGTGTCTATTTTTGTTAATTAATTTGGGACTGGGAATCCCATTGCCAGCTCTTTTTGCAAAATTATTGGAAAAGCGGATGAAGCCACTAGTCCATTGGTGAAAGTTGCCCAACAAGATTGAAAGATAAACACCACATACTTCCTCATGAGCTATAAAACATTGACACAAATCAGAGGTGATAAATTTTGAATGGTTTAAAGGTAGCACTCAAGCAATTTACTTTGGAATGGCGGAGAAATACCATGTAGTAGGTAGGTATGGTGGACACAAATGGCATGAATATTGGCTCAAGTATTTGGATGCATGAGAAGTATTCCCTCTCGATACAAGGTTTAGGCTAGCAAGGTTATTTGAAGCAAACTCAAGTATGAAATGGTGCAGCAAGACTCACATATAAACATATTATAAGCATTATAAGACTTTACATCGTCTCCTTGTTGTTCAAACACCTCAACCAGAAAATATCTAGACTTAGAGAGACCAATCATGCAAACCAAATTTTAACAAGCTCTATGTAATTATTCATTAATGGGTACAAGGTACATGATGCAAGAGCTTAAACAAGATCTATATGAGCACAACAATTGCCAAGTTTCACATTATTCAAGACATTATACCAATTACTACATGTAGCATTTCCCGTTTCCAACCATATAACAATTAACGAAGCAGTTTCAACCTTCGCCATGAAAATTAAAAGCTAAGAACACATGTGTTCATACAAACCAGCGGAGCGTGTCTCTCTCCCAAACAATCATTTATTCAAACAAAAACAAAAACAAAAGCATACAGACGCTCCAAGTAAAGTATATAAGATGTGACAGAATAAAAATATAGTTTCAAGAGAAGGAACCTGATACTTTTGAAGAAGGGGATGCCTTGGGCATCCCCAAGCTTAGATGCTTGAGTCTTCTTGAAATATGCAGGGATGAACCACCGGGGCATCCCCAGACTTTTCATTCTTCTTGATCGTAGTATATCATCCTCCTCTCTTGACCCTTGAAAACTTCCTTCACACCAAACTTCAAGCAAACTCATTAGAGGGTTAGTGCATAATCAAAAATTCACATGTTCAGAGGTGACACAAACATTCTTTTCACTTCTGGACATTGCATAAAGCTACTGGACATTAATGGATCAAAGAAATAATCCAACATAGCAAAAGAGGCAATGCGAAATAAAAGGCAGAATCTGTCAAAAACAGAACAGTCCGTAAAGACGAATTTAAAGATGGCAACAGACTTGCTCAAATGGAAAAACTCAAAACTAATGAAAGTTACGTACATATCTGAGGATCACGCTCGTAAATTGGCAGATTTTTCGAATTTTCTACAGAGAACTGTGCCCAGATTCGTGACAGACAGCAATGCTGTTTCTGCGCAGCGATCCCAAATATAACATCAACTTTGACATAGAAACTTTACTTGGCACTAAAACATGATAAGGAGAGGTTGCTACAGTAGTAAACAACTTCCAAAACTCAACAAAACAAAAATTGCTGTAGTAAAATAAACACATGGGTTATCTCCCAAGAAGTTCTTTCTTTATAGCCATTAAGATGGGCTCAGCAGTTTTAATGATGCACTCGCAAGAAATAGTATTTGAAGCAAAAGAGAGCATCAAGAGGAAAATTCAAAGCACATTTAAGTCTAACATGCTTCCTATGCATAGGAATCTTGTAAATAAACAAGTTCATGAAGAGCAAAGTAACAAGCATAGGAAGATAAAACAAGTGTAGCTTCAAAAATTTCAGCACATAGAGAGGTGTTTTAGTAACATGAAAATTTTTACAACCATATTTTCCTCTCTCATAATAACTTTCAGTAGCATCATGAGCAAACTCAACAATATAACTATCACATAAAGCATTCTTATCATGAGTCTCATGCATAAAATAATTACTACTCCCAACATAAGCATAGTCATTCTTATTAATTGTAGTGGGAGCAAATTCAACAAAGTAGCTATCAAATATAGGAGGTATATTGTAATCATAATCAAATTTATCCTCCATAACAGGTGGTAACAAAAGACTACTATCATTATAATCATCATAAATAGGAGGCAAAGTATCATCAAAGTAAATTTTCTCCTCAATGCTTGGGGGACTAAAAATATCATGCTCATCAAAGCCAGCTTCCCCAAGCTTAGAATTTTCCATAGCATTAGCAACAATAGTGTTCAAAGCATTCATATTAATATGTTCCATGGGTTTTTTAATTTTCGCATCAAACCATCCATGTCTTAAATCAGGAAATAGAATAAGAAGCTCATTGTTGTCCATTATGCCTAACTAGTGTAAACAAGTAACAAAAAGATGCAACTGCAGAGTCTAAAGGAAATAGCTTCGAGCACACACACAATGGCGTCAGAAAAGTACTGTTACCTGGAACCGAAGTATGAGTGCCTTTTCCTCCCCAGCAAAGGTGCCAGAAAAGTGCTTGATGTCTACGGGTGCTTCTATTCTTGTAGACAGTGTTGGGCCTCCAAGAGCAGAGGTTTGTAGAACAGCAGCAAGTTTCTCTTAAGTGGATTACCCAAGGTTTATCGAACTCGGGAGGAAGAGGTCAAAGATATCCCTCTCAAGCAACCCTGTAATCACAAAGCAAGAAGTCTCTTGTGTCCCCAACACACCAAATACACTTGTCAGATGTATAGGTGCACTAGTTCGGCGAAGAGATAGTGAAATACAAGTAATATGGATGTATATGAGTGGTAATAGCAATCTGAATAAAATATGGCAGCGAGTAAACATGCAACAGAACAGTAAGTAAACGGTGTTTGCAGTATTGGAAACAAGGCCTAGGGATCATACTTTCACTAGTGGACACTCTCAACATTGATCGCATAATAAATACTTCTTCTCATATGTGCTACTACACCCTTGTTTGATAATGAACACATTGCGTAGGATTACACGAACCCTCAATGCCGGAGTTAACAAGCTCCACAATTCAATGTTCATATTTAAATAACCTTAGAGCATAATAGATCATTGCAAAATAAACCAAGAACTAACATAGCGCACGCACTGTCCACATTACACTATGAAGGAGGAATAGATCACATCAATACTATCATAATGACAATTAACTCCACGATCTACAAGAGATCATGATCATAATCTACGACAAGAACCACACGGTGCACACACTAATCACCTTTACACCATGCAAGAGGAATAGACTACTTTAATAACATCACATGAGTAGCACATAACTAGTAGCGATACAAAGCTCATCATATGGATCTCAATCATGTAAAGCAGCTCATGAGATCATTGTATTGGAGTACGAGAGAGAGATTAACCACATAGCTACGGTAGAGCCCAGCCCCATGGAGAACTACTCCCTCCTCATCATGGGAACAGCGATGGCGGTGAAGATGGCGGTGGAGACGGCTTCGGGGGCAATTCCCCGTCCGGCGGGTGCCGGAACAGAGACTTCTGTCCCGAATTGGAGTTTCGCGATGTGGCGGCGCCCCGAGTCTTTCTGGAGTTTCGTCAATTGGTGTCGAAGTTTTAGGTCACGACGGCTTAAATAGGCGAAGAGTCGGAGTCGGAAGAGTCCCGAGGGGCCCACCCCACGGGGTGGGGTGACCACCCTCCGGCCGCGCCGGCCTATGGGGAGGAGGCCCTGGGCCTCCCCCTGGCTTGCCCTTCTGGCTCCGTGAGTCTTCCGACGAAATAGAATTTCTGTAATTTTCTGGATTTTTCCGAGCACTTTGGTTTTTGGGCCTTTTCTGCAATAAACGGACATAATAAACAGAACTGGCATGGCATCTTGTTAATAGGTTAGTTCCGGAAAACGCATAATAATGACATATAATGTGTATAAAACATGTAGGTATCATCAATAAAGTAGCATGGAACATAAGAAATTATGGATACGTTTGGGACGTATCAAGGACCTTCCCCAAGGTCGGCGCGACAGTGAACGTCTACTCCTTCCGCGCCAAGCACAAGGCGCTCAGCATTCACCTCCGCAACTTGCAGCGGGTGGAGATCTCCGCCAGGCGCATACCTCCGATCAAGCCCAAGGTACCTAAGATCAAGGGACAAGGGAGGAAGAACGGAGGAAGAGCGGATGGGGTAGGCGAGTCCGTACGTGTCTTCTGCGGCAAAGCAGCTTTATTTTGTTGTTAGGGATCCCTTGTTGTTATGTTGTTAGTATGTTGGTGTTGTGAAGAACCTCGAACCTGTTATTATGTTGGCTGTTGTATGCAGCTTATTATCTAGGGAGGGATCCCTATTATCTATCCCTATTCTACTATATTTTGTTGGCCCTACTTTGTTTTCTCGATTTACTATGACGGTGTGAATTTATCGTACATTAGCATGGAGATTTGCTTCTAGATTTAACTAGATACATATGGACCAGAGGGAGTACTAGATTTGCTGCCATATTGGGCAAACAACGAGGGCCAAAAGGCACAAATAATTGAAGAAAGACAGAAATGCAAGCTTCTCTAGATTTGATACTAATTTGGTGAAAAAAGACAGAGAGAAAGAGGGGAAAAGGTGCTCTTAAAAATGCCAATTTGGGCCGAGAGAGACAGAACCCAGCTCCTGCTCACGTACAACCAAACGCGGTCTCGTCCTGTCCCACGCGGTCCCTTTCTACCAGCTGCACACGATGCGGCCCCACACGACGCGGCCCCACATGTCAGCACGGAATGGTCAATTAAACGGGAATCCTCCCGTCTGAGCTCCTTCTGTTGGTTTCAGACATGGGCTTGGGAAAAACTGAGGAAAAACTAAGGAGCTGGAAAAAACTGAGTACAACTAAGGACCTGAGGGCACGAAAATAGTAGAAATAAATATATAGTATGTATTCAACCAAACCAGGGATCCCTCGCCGTAAAATGTGTGGACTGCGAGACTACCCCTTCGCCCTTGGCCCTTCAAAACTTCTCATGATCCATTTAAGACATAGCAGACATAAGATTCATAACAAGGGTTCAATTCAAGATAAATTATTAAAAGATCTTACAATCATGGCAACAATAATTCGACCAGAGGAGTACATGGATATTTGTACTATCCTAGTGATGATGGCGGTGATGGCAATTGAGGCGGCAATGGGACCATGGCGATGTTTCTGTCGAAGGTGGAATGGATCTTGATCTTGTAGAGTGGTAAATGTCTCTCACTCTACATGTGTTCTGATGGTACTCTTTCCTTCACAAAATTTCCATTTTAGGGTAAAGAGAGCCGTCGGTGCATGGTACCAGCTATAAAAGCAACTTCTCTTTTGCTTTGGCCAATGGAGGCGTGCCACCTATGGAAATGCTCAGTTTTGGGAGCAAGTCATGGTTGCGAGATAGACTTCTTCGAATTTCACATTCAATCTAGAAAATGCATAGCACAAATAGAAGAACTCCAATATTATTACCTAATTAACTAGTCATCAACAGAGGCAATTATAGGGATAAGCAAATATAAAATATTAGGGATTTCTATTTTCGTGCCCTCAGGTCCTTAGTTGTACTCAGTTTTCCCCAGCTCCTTAGTTTTTCCTCAGTTTTCCCCAAGCCCTTGTTTGAAACCCGCAGAAGCAACTCAGACGGCAGGATTCCCGTTTAGTTGACCGTTCTGTCATGTGTGGGGCCGCGTCGTGTGGGCCCGCGTCGTGGGGCTGGTAGAAAGGGACCGCGTGGGACAGGACGAGAAGCGTTTGGTTGCACGTGAGCAGGAGCTGGGTTCTGTCTCTCTCGGCCCCAAATTGGCATTATTAAGTGCACCTTTTCCCCTCTTTCTCTCTGTCCTTTTCACCAAATTAGTATAAAATCTAGAGAAGCTTGCATTTCTGACTTTCTTCAATTATTTGTGCCTTTTGGCCCTCGTTGTTTGCCCAATATGGCAGCAAATCTAGTACTCCCTCTGGTCCATATGTATGTAGTTAAATCTAGAAGCAAATCTCCAGGGTAATGTACGATAAATTCACAGTCATAGTAAATCAAGAAAACTAAGTACGGCCAACAAAATATAGTAGAATAGGGATAGATAATATGGATAGATAATATGGATAGATAATAAGCTGCATACACAGCAGCCAACATAGTAACAGGTTCTTCACAACACCATCATACTAACATAACAACAAGGGATCCCTAGCTAACAACAAAGGGATCCCAACAACAAAATAGGAGGCAGCAGCAGCAGCACACGTCCAGGACTCCGCCTACCCCATCTGGCTCTGCCTCCACTTGTTGCTCTTGCTCCCCTTGGGAGCCTTGGGCTTGAGCGGAGGCATGCGCCCGACGGAGATCTCCACCCGCTGCAAGCTGCGGAGGTGCATGCCGAGCGCCCTGTGCTTGGCGCGGAAGGAGTGGACGTTCACCGTCGTGCCGACCTTGGGGAAGGTGGTGCTGATGTTCTCAGCATGCGTGACGAGGCAGTTGAAGTCCGTGCCGCCGAGTCTCCTGGTGCAGAAGGGGCACCTGTAGACATCCTTGGCGAAGTAGGAGATGTACTGGCCGACCTGCAGCCTCCGCAGCACTGGCGAGTCTTGACGTCCTCCTCCTCTTCGTCGCTGCCGACGTCGCTGCCAGACATCTGATCCATATCAAACAGAAACTAGTGAATGAGTTGCAACGATGACTAACGTGCATGATAACAAAGTTAGGAAAAACAGAGTCAGCCTCAGTTAGAGTGGACATGATTATATATCTACAGGGAAGGTGTTAGCGAACTAAAGCTCATGCACAATAGATTTGTACACAGCAATGGTTCGCTGAACCCTCCCTGTAAAAATTTGTGCCCAACGATTCATCATAGGCAAAGAAACAGATTCTAGATCTGAACTAGATCTGAACTTGAACACATTCGAGATTATTTGCAAAATTAAACGGTTGATATCTTTTGATTAGTGCATAAAATAACTGATTGAGATCCCATGATTACTTGCATAAATTAACTGATTGAGATCCAATATTACTTGCATAAATTAACCGAACAGCCGAACCCCAAATCTTAAACGAAATCAAGAAGTGATCAAAACAAAATGGAATAAAATCGGCGCAAATATTAGCCCAATACTCATCCATCTACAGATCCATCTACACCAGCAAAAATAGGGTTCAAAAAGGAATGGGGAACAAAAAAGGAAGCAAACCGTAGTTACCTCGTTCCATGGGTCCTCCAGGGAGGTGTCGTAGGGGTTCGGGGGCGGGACGTACGGCACCGGCTCATAGGGGTCCCATCCCGCCGGGATCTGACTGCCACCGGCGGCAGCAGCCTCCGATGCACCGGCGGCGGCGACGGCCGTTGAGGGGACGGCGCCGAAGATGGAGGCGTCGCGCTTCGAGCCTACCTCGATGATGGGATTGGCATTCTCCTTGTCCATCTCGCCGGAAGAGGAAGAGGGAGAGGGAGAGGGTTTTTTTCTTTGGAGAAGATGATGGGACGTGAGAGAGTTGGCGATGCGTGAGCGAGTGAGAGTGACAGAGAGAGTGCGAGGAGGCGTCTATAAAGGCGAGGGGTGGTTAATGCGACCCGCGTCCTACGCGTGCACGGTTGCACGTCTGCACGTCTTGGACTTCTGCAACGCGACACGCGTCCACGATTGCACATCTCGACTTCTCCACCGCGACCCGCGTCTACGCGTCAACAATTGCACGTGTCCTCGAGTCTAACCCTGGAAATTTAGATATACTCAGGTATACCCTCGAGTCTTATACTAGCATTTTTTGTGTGCTCAGTTTTCCCCTTGAGTGCTAATACTGGCTAGTGCAATATACTCAGTTTTACCCTCAAGTGGCTGGTCAACAGAGAGTCAACAAATGGGATTAACTAGTTAAATGAGTCATTTAATGTGCAAAAAAATCCGAAAAAGAGTGGCACTTACTCATGGAGTCTTTACCACAAATTGCCACTTCTCAAATCATAGATAAATCAAGTTTTACCACAAATTGCCACTTCTCAAATCACCTAGTAGCTATGAAGGTGCATGGTTTTCCACAATAAGCCCTTCCCAAAACAGCTTTCCCCAAAACATACTTTGTCTAAATGAGGCCACAATTCTCACACTGATGTATATTGGTATTGCAAATAGTTTGAGGTAGGCCAAGATGGGTTTCATTGTACAAAACACGCATTTTCCATTTTTTAAATCTCAAATTTGAATCCCTTAGTCTGTTTACTACTCAGGTGCCCTTGGTTTCTCAAATTTTAAACCATGACCGATTTGTTGTTGCCATTACTTTTCACGCAAAAAAATGATAAACCATCAACAATTTGTTGTAGCCATTACTTTTCACGCAAAAAATGATAAACCATCACCGATTCCCTTTGTTGTAGCCATTACTTTTCACGCAAAAAATGATAAACCATCACCGATTTGCTGTAACCATTAATTTTCACGCAAAAAATGATAAACCATCACCGATTTCTTGTAGCCATTACTTTTCACGCAAAAAATGATAAACCATCACCGATTTTTTGTAGCCATTACCTATCTTTGTATAGAATGATAAACCTATCACGTATGATTTTTGAGGTCATTTAGAGAAGGTAGAAAAAACCTAATTTGTTACAAAAGCTGGTTTCAGTGAGACCTAACCAAGTTTGGCATACATGATGGCATACCTATAACAACAAGGAATATCTAAAAGGGAAAGTTTCAAAAAATTGAAATTTAGGGTGAAAATGATGCCATACATGATGCTGTTTTTCAAGGTTTTGACCTGAAAATCAATTGGGTATTATAAAGGGAAATAAAAAGTTCGAAAAATGTAAAAACGAAACAATCTATCTATCTATGTATAGAAGATCAGCTGTATGAAATTTGAGGTTATTTAGAGAAGGTAGAAAAAATCACCTTGTTAGAAAAGCTGGTTTCAGCGAGACGAAACGGCATGCGCTTAAGCAAAGTGATTTTTTCGAACATCTCCAAATGACCCCAAATTTTCCATACATGATGCCATACGTGTAACAACAAGGAACCCTATCTAAAAAGTGTCAAAAAAGTTTGCCCAACCGTATAGCTCTATCAAAAAGAACCTCACCATGGTGCTAGTATAATTTTGGGATAGTTACAAACTTTCGTTACCTAACCTTCAACATGAAACTTGTTTCAAATTCATTTTGGCCTACAAGAAACAAATCCCAACTTGATTCGAGCACCACAGCCTCCAAACGATGCCGATGCCGATGCCGATATCGGCATGGTCAGAACGGCTATGCTCGCCGCCACTGCTAGGTCAACGTCGGGATGCACCCTCAATCCCGTCCCCTCATTCGATCACTGACACACCAGAGATACCGCCGAGGCCAATGCCGAACGTACATGCTGATGCCAATGCCGAACATGCATGCACGCCGCTGTGGGCACGGCCACGCCGACCCGCTATGCTGGACGCCACAGACCGCCGCGAGGTCTTTCCCTTCGCCACCACACTCTCCTAGCACCCACCTATACACGCCAGAAAGGAGAGACACTAGTTTTCTCTACATTGCTCGCGTTCGTGTCCGACACGGTCAGTCAAAGTTTTGAGGTGGTCGTCGATGTCGTCGACCATTTCTTCTCTTCTTTGCATGGTTAAACGCGTCTAGTTCATATCTATCTAATGCGTCTGGTCTCGCCTCATGCAGTTCTTTGTGGACGTCGATCTCATCTCGGCACCCCGCATGCCACCTCCTCCGTGCCATCGCTGTAGAGCTCCGTTTAAAAATCTAATCCTACCCGTGTATTGCCCCTTGTATCAGCATCATGGCCCCACTTGTCATTCGATATACCGAAGCCCCACTCGTTCGCGTTTTGGTCAGGGATACAGCGATGCTTACGGTCAAACAAAGATGGATGGTCTGACGTGTCTTTGCGGGCTCTACGTGGCCCCACTAGTCAGAAGATAACGGTCAACCGTCGGGCAACCGGCCGTTACATCACGTGTGATGGTTTCAGACAAAGGCTTGGGTAAAACTGAGGAAAAACTAAGGAGCTGGGGAAAACTGAGCACAACTAAGGACCCGAGGGCACGAAAATAGAAATCCCTTTCTAAGCATGCCAAGGTTGAAATTCACAAAGGATGAGTGTAAAATACACTCATTAAACTCGCATATTTATCAATTCACAACAATGTAAATTGTATTGTATGGACACCTCATTTATTTATGTTTCGTGAATCTTCTAAAACATATGGAGAGATAGATTTTTAAGTGTCTTGAACTGCTAATGCTAGAAATAATAACTCCGCATTTCAAACTAATTTCTCTACTTTTATGCATATGGTATCACTAGGATATGTGATAATATGAGTACTTGCATTTACACATAAAAATTAATTAGGCATCAAAGGAAGATATTCTTCGCAAGGAGAAAATTTAAGGACGTTGGTGCCTCTAAGAATCTATCCACATGTCGACAAACCTAGTCCACATGGGGGAGGCGAGGCACCAATAAACGCATGGGACAAAACTGTAGTGCGCATGGAGCAACCACTTGGTATGTGCAGAACAAATCTGACATGTGTCAACAACGTGGTGTGTGTGATGATAGTGTAATACGTATGCTTGGATCTGGATTCGGTGGAGGTGCTGGTGTTTGTGTTTGTGTTTGTGTTGATGTTAGTGGTGGGTTTGGTGGAGTGTACAACATGAATTAACTAAATTTGCATAGGTTGTGCATCATAAAAAGCTAAAACTACAATGTTAGTATTAATTTTGAAGCTCTTTTACAGTAGTCTTAAATGGATATATGGGAGTTCATTCTTTCAAATCAAATTGTCATGTTTAATTGGTTTTCTCACGTAAGTGTTAGAGTGAACAATCCATGATAATTTGATTATGAGAGCCGTTGCTGCGAATTGTATGGTCATGTTTAATTGGTTTTCTGTAGTTACGAATCTCCTACTATTTTGTGATGTACCAACATCTAACAAAATAACAAACTTCTATGTTTTACTCTTTTTTGCGTCCTCGCAAAACCAATTATTCTGTGAACCTAGTCATCGTTGATATATAGATCACTATGAATTTGAAGCAGTCGCTAGTTTAAGGAAACTTACTTGACACAAAATTGAGCCAGTTGTTCGTTTCAACAAACTTATACCGATTAAAAGTACAAACTTCTATACTACCCGTTGTATCAATAGTCATATTTAATTGGTACTCCATGTCACCACTCTATGAGTACAGGGTATAGTAAACACTCGAATTTTGAACTCCTGCAATTTTGTGATAATGAAATAATCAGTTGAAAGTTAATCCTCCTATGTTTTGAGGAATTAATCTTTTTTTGCATCTTCGCCAAACAATTTTTTTTTGTGTGGTACAACTGATGTAGACCAGAGCCTTGACGTGTATACATGTGGGAAGTGCGTTTTAAAGAATTAATGTTTTACAGAATTTTGTGCGACTTTTGAGTTAATAAATGCTCTATTGAAAAAATAACATGACGGAATTTCGTGTATACATGTGGGAAGCGTGGTCACCATTTTCCAATATCATGAGAAAAGATATGCTCTTGCCTTCATGTTAATCGCATCACAAATGTACACTGGTAGAAAAAAGGGCTTCCGTCCAGCCCCATTAGTCGCGAAAATATAGGAACCGCGACCAATGGGGTCTTTAGTCGCGGCTCGGGTGGCGAACCGCGACCAAAGGCCTGGGCCCAGCGCGCTCGGTGGCCAGCTGGTGGACGGGAGGGGCTTTAGTCGCGGTTGGCCAGGCCAACCGCGACTAAATGTCCTCAGGCCTGGCCCAAAGGCCTTTAGTCGCGGTTGGCCTGGCCAACCGCGACTAAAGGCCCATCCCTATATAAAAGGGCCTCAGCTCACTGCACTTAGCCATTTGGTGCCACTTCTCTTCACAAACTTCACAAGGGGGTGTAGGTTTGCTTTTGGCTCCTCTTATGCACACAAGGTGTTTGATGAAATGCCCCAAGAGCATGAAACAAACATGATATGAAGTGTCGGAGCCACACTTGATCGAGCTTCCTCATTTATTTTTTCCTCCTCGATCGCGGTTAGCAACTTGAACCTTTCATATGTGTCATTGATAAAATATGCATGTGTGTAGTTCATTGTTTAATTTCTATTTAGTTTAACAAATGCATGATGGTTAATTATATATTTTATATTATAATAATGCAGATGAATCGGCAATGGATGTACGCTAACCGACTCTCCGGCGAATTCACTACGGGTTTGAAAGATTTCCTCGTAGTGGCTAATGCGAACAAGCAGGGGGTTTTGTTATCTGTCCATGTGTTGGCTGTAAGAATCAGAAGGGTTACTCTTCCTCAAGGGAAGTTCACCTGCACCTGATTCGGCATGGTTTCATGCCAAGCTATAATTGTTGGACCAAGCATGGAGAAAGAGGGGTTATAATGGAAGAAGATGAAGAAGGGGATGATATCATCGATGACAGCTATCTTGATCATTTCGGTGATACTTTCATGGAGGATGCTGAAGGTGGGGAAGGTGAAGGGGAAGGTGAAGGGGAAGGTGATCAAGAAGAGGCACGTGATGAGCCCGCTGATGATCTTGGTCGGACCATTGCTGATGCACGGAGACGCTGCGAAACTGAAAAGGAGAGGGAGAATTTGGATCGCATGTTAGAGGATCACAAAAAGTCGCTGTACCCAGGATGCGATAATGGTCTGAAAAAGCTGGGCTGCACACTGGATTTGCTGAGATGGAAGGCACAGGAAGGTGTAGCTGACTCGGGATTTGAAAACTTGCTGAAAATATTGAAGAATATGTTTCCAAAGAATAACGAGTTGCCCTCCAGTACGTACGAAGCAAAGAAGGTTGTCTGCCCTCTAGGTTTAGAGGTTCTGAAGATACATGCATGCATCAACGACTGCATCCTCTACCGCGGTGAATACGAGAATTTGAATGAATGCCCGGTATGCACTGCATTGCGTTATAAGATCAGAGGCGATGACCCTGGTGATGATGTTGAGGGCGAGAAACCCAGGAAGAAGGTTCCCGCCAAGGTGATGTGGTATGCTCCTATAATACCACGGTTGAAACGTCTGTTCAGGAACAAAGAGCATGCCAAGTTGTTGCGATGGCACAAAGAGGACCGTAAGTCGGACGGGGAGTTGAGACACCCCGCAGATGGAACGCAATGGAGAAAGATCGACAGAGAGTTTAAAGATTTTGCAGCTGACGCAAGGAACATAAGATTTGGTCTAAGTACAGATGGCATGAATCCTTTTGGCGAGCAGAGCTCCAGCCATAGCACCTGGCCCGTGACTCTATGCATCTACAACCTTCCTCCTTGGTTGTGCATGAAGCGGAAGTTCATTATGATGCCAGTGCTCATCCAAGGTCCGAAGCAACCCGGCAACGACATTGATGTGTACCGATGACCCACAAGTATGATGAACTTTTACAGTCTTGGGGAAGTATTGCAATTTATTGAGTCGACACAAAGGAGAGGAATTTAAGCCTTAACGAGCGGAGTTGTCAATTCAGTGCACTGGAAACAGACTTGCTCGCAAGAGTTTATCGCAACAGTTTTATAAAGTAGGAATAGTGAAATAACACGGTGAAATAAAGACAGCGTAGTGATTATAGTAAACAACGATTAAAATACTGTAGGCACAGGGACGGATGAACGGGCGTTGCATGGATGAGAGAATTCATGTAACGATCATGGTAGGGCATTTGCAGGTAATAATAAAGCGGTATCCAAGTACTAATCATTCAATAGGCATGTGTTCCATATATAGTCGTACGTGCTCGCAATGAGAAACTTGCACAACATCTTTTGTCCTACCAGCCGGTGGCAGCCGGGCCTCTAGGGAAACTACTGGAAATTAAGGTACTCCTTTTAATAGAGTACCGGAGCAAAGCATTAACACTCCATGAACACATGTGATCCTCACATCACCGCCTTCCCCTCCGGTTGTCCCAATTCTGTCACTTTGGGACCTCGGGTTCCGGACAGCAACGTGTGTATACAACATGCAGGTAAGATCATAAAACAATGAATATCATGATGAAACAATAACATGTTCAGATCTAAGATCATGGCACTCGGGCCCTAGTGACAAGCATTAAGCATAACAAGTTGCAACAATATCATAAAAGTAACATCTACGGATACTAGGCACCATGCCCTAACAATCTTGTGACTATTACATGATCAATCTCATCCAATCCCTACCATCCCCTTCAGCCTACAGCGGGGGAATTACTCACACATGGATGGGGAAACATGGCTGTCGTCGGAGGCGTCGGTGGTAATGGCGGTGAAGATCCCCCAATTCCCGTCCGTGGAGTGCCGAACGGAGTTTGGTCCCGGCGGAGTTTCGCGATGGCGCGGCGTACTGGATGGTCTCTGGAAATATGGTCGAACCCCCTCGCGTTTTTAGGTCGAAAGACATATGTAGTCCAAAGGAGAGCGTCGGGGAGCCGCCGAGGCGCCCACACAACAAGGCGGCGCGCCCCCTCCTGGGCCGCGGCCTGGTGTGTGGGGGCCTCGGGCCCCACTGGCTTGCCCTTCTGGCTCCGTCAATATTCTAGGAAAATAGGACCTTTCGCATAAATTCCGAGGATTTTCCTGAAAGTTTATTTCTGCACAAAAACGAGACACCAGAGCAATTCTTTGAAAACAGCATTAGTCCGTGTTAGTTGCACCCAAAATACACAAATTAGAGGCAAAACAATAGCAAAAGTGTTCGGGAAAGTAGATACGTTTTGGACGTATCAACTCCCCCAAGCTTAGCTTATTGCTTGTCCTCAAGCAATTCAGTTAACAACTGAGTGCGATAAAAGAACTTTCACGAACACATTTGTTCATATGATGTAAATATTCTCATGATATGACAAGTGCTTAAGCAATTCATAATAAGGTACATGCAAATAAAGTCATCTAGTAACTGTGTCAATCATAAAAGAGATACCAACAAACTAATAACAAGCATCATGAAACACTTCAATAAGCAGGATTGCAATGTTCATAAAAGGATATGATAAAGTGGTATCTCGCTTGCCTGTATTTGTAGCAAAACATAAATGCCCAGGCACCTCTGAAGTTCATAGAAAGACTAGAAGTAAAATTGTCAAAGATAAAAGCATCAAAGTTATACCACAGCTGATCATATTTTGGGACAAGCATATTATACTAAGAATGACAGTCATGCTCTCAAGAAAGTGCTCAAAGAAAGGATGGTGACTCAACATAGAAGTAAAAGATTGACCCTTCGCAGAGGGAAGCAGGGATTAACATGTGCTAGAGCTTTTCATTTTCAAAACAGAAGTAAAATTATTTTGAGAGGTGTTTGTTGTTGTCAACGAATGATAGTGGGTACTCCAACCACCTCGCCAACCAGACTCTCAGAGCGGCTCCCATGAAGGACGTTATCTCTACCAGCAAGGTAGATCATCCCTCTTCTCTTTTGTTTACACATGTATTTTAGTTTCATTATGGATGACACTCCCCCAACCTTTGCTTACACAAGCCATGGCTAACCGAATCCTCGGGTGCCTTCCAACATTCACATACCATGGGGAAGTGTCTATTTGCAGGTTAAGTTGCTTACTAATGAATCAGAGCAAAACACGTGAAGAGAATTATTAATGAAGGTTGATTAATTGGGGCTGGGAACCCCGTTGCCAGCTCTTTTTGCAAAATTATTGGACAAGCGGATGTGCCACTAGTCTATTGGTGAAAGTCTGTCCGGAGTAAATGACAAGGTTGAAAGATAAAACACCACATATTTCCTCATGAGCTATAAAACATTAACACAAATTGAGAAGTAGTTTGAAGGTTTAAAGGTAGCACATGAGAATTTACTTGGAATGGTTTGAAATGCCATGCATAGGTATTTATGGTGGACACTTTGGAATAACTTGGTTTTCAGATGTTTGGAAGCACGAGCAGCGTTCCTGCTCAGTACAAGTGGAGGCTAGCAATAGACTGGGAAGCGACAATCAAGAGAGCATTAACTGTCATAATCATGCTTGCGACAAAATAAAATTAACGGAGGCATAAAAGTGATGCAAGAACTCTGAAGCAAAGTAAATCATCAAGGCTTAATTGACTTTTGTTTAGTCATATGCATGCGTGAGCATGTGCCAAGTCGATTCAAGTGAATTATTCAGAGGAGGATACCACAATGTCATACGATCTATGAATAAAACAATGCAAGCGAATATTCATGACATGCTACTCATTATTAATAGATTGGAACTAATCATGAGAGATCATGAACTACTAGACTTTCATTAAATGACATATACCTCACATGAACCAACTAAGCATGCTCACATGGATGAGTATATGTACAAAAATGAAAACAAATAGAGTTCATACCAGCCTCTCACCACAGTCAAGTTGCCGTAGATCGTCATTATTGCCTTTCACTTGTGCAGCTTGAATAATAATATGAAATGAAACCAAGCTCCAACCACCGGAGACCTCTGAACTCCCTAATGAACTTTACAAAACCAAATAAGAACAACAAATATTTTTGGTGTTTTCGGGTTAGAAACAAGAACAAAAGGAAACAAGAAAACAAAGCAAAATCTTTTTGGGTTTTCTCATAGCAAACCAACGATAGCAAATAAAGTGAAATAAGAGCAAAGAACCAAATAAATAAATGGTGAAGAGAAACAACAGAAATATTTTTGGTCTTTTTGTGTTTTAGGAAAGAAACAAAGCAAAAACAAGAGAATGCAAACTAACAGAAACACAGAAAAACAGGATGGCAGAAATCTGCCAAAACCTGACAGCAGTACAGAAATCGAATTTAACAAAAATCTTCCGTTGCTCAGCTCAAAAAGTGTTCAACTAATGAAAGTTAGATAACAACCTGGGGCACATGCTCAAAAAATTTCAACTCAAAATAACGTTCTGGCTGTGCGTACGAATTTTTTTGGTAACAGCCCAGAATCTGTTTTTGGACAGCACTTCCCCAAATATCATCTCCCTCTCATTAGAAAACCACTCTAAGAAACTAAACAAGTATGTACAAGTATCCAGCAACCATAATATGCAAAGAATGAGTGATGCCGGTATACCTCCCCCAAGCTTAGGCTTTTGGCCTAAGTGGAGTTCATTCCCACGGTCCCCATGAAGTGGTGTCTCCGTAGTATGACGAAGAACGACCCGGTTCTAGGTATGTGCTGGAAGAAGCAACAGGGTACGTGACGGTGTAGTCGTAGGAGGGCTCGGCGTCCTCGGAGTCATGTTGCTGGTGGAAGCCTTGTATCTTCAGTTGCTCATCCACCTCCTCCTTAGAGCGCGACCATGGTTTCCTGCCAACACTGAACAAATCTGTTTGGGGCAAGAGGACTTCCCTCTCATCCCCGTCAGCAAATAACATTCTATAAACAATATTATCCATACTAGAGTCAGCTGTAACAAATTGGTGACTCTTCATAGCAGCAATATCTAACCTAACAGGTGGTATTTCTACATCAGTAGGATCAAGAGGAAGATCTAGACGTGCCAAAATACGCGATGCAATTATTCCCCCATAAATAGGCCCCTTGTTAGACAAACGGCGAGCAATAATAGAACCAAGATGATAAGGTGTCTCTCCAGTGAGTGCAGCAATTAAGAAAGCAAGATGATAACTAGAAATATTACTAGTGTTCTCCCTACCAAGAATGCTAGTAGCAAGGTAATAAGCAAAATACTTAATGGCGGGGAGTTGAATGTTTCTTATCTTGCCACGCTGAATGGTGCGGCAATCGTCATTTGTAATTTCTCGATAGAGCTCCAGCAAAACCCTGGGGTTGTCCTCAATCTTCGCTGTACCTGCAGGGGCAATATCCAATGCAGCACAAAAATCCTTCAACTTCATAGTAACAGGATTACCATAGATCTTGAATGCAACCGACGGGTGGAAGTGCTTGTTGTTGAACTTGAAGCTCTCCACAAAGATTTTAGTAAGCATGTAGTATTGCTTCCTCTCATCCTCCATATAGGCGGTTAAACCCGCCTTTCTGACGAGAGTCAAGAAATCATCCAGCAACCCTGCATTGCTCAAAAAGTCATAACATGGAAAAGATGAAGCATTAGGGTCTCCATTGTCCTCATCGAAGCTTGGTGCAATCACGTCCTCATTATAGGATCGTCTAATCCGAGTGGATGCCCTCGAGGGCCTCCCCGTGCTCGTCGTCTCTCCTTCGAACACCTCTCCAAAGTTGTAGTTGTTCATTTTCCTTTTCTGAAATTTTTCAACAATCATTATAAAATTTGATTTCAAGGTATATAATCGGAAATACTTTTGTACACCCACGCATGGGTGTGGGTGTTTCTATCACCGTTCATTTATTCCTCGAGATTCGTGCCCACCATGGTAGATGGAAAGATTCCTTTCTCTCTCCTCTTTTTATCCGAATCTTAAAGCACAATGAACGGTGACGGAAACACCCACACCCATGCGTGGGTGTACAAAATCCACGTATATAATTGAAGGGGAACTACTATAGGAACTTGCTAGAGTACTAAACATGCATCAAAACTAGTTTTCACCACTTAGAACAAGCATGCAAGCTCACTAAACATGTTACCTACAGCAGCAAAATATTCAAGATATACTCAACCAAACAAAATTCTAATTGGATAATCAAAGGAGTCACATACCAGAGCAAATGTGCCAAATTTCAGACAGAAATCTGGGCTGAGCAAAGAGATCGAGAAATCTCGAGTTCTTGAGCAGAAACGCGAGTGAGAGAAAGTGAGTACGAGTTTTTTCGGGAGAGAGAAGAGAATGGGTGAAAGAGATGATGAAGTGGGGCAAGGAGGGGCCCACACACCAGGGTGCGCGCCCCCCTTGCTGGCCGCGCCGGCCTGTGGGGTGCCACCCTGGGGTGCCCCACTGGTCATCCCCAGGTGCTCCCAGGTGCCCCTTCGAAAAATAAGACTACCAGTATAATTTTTGTAAATTTTTGAGAACTTCGAAAAATGCACATTTCTGGGTGTTAAAGTAATTATTACTGCGCAGGAAAATGATTTCCAAAATCTTAAACAACTAAAGCATATTGCAAAACAAAAAGTGCTACAGCAAGTAAAACAAATGGAGGGAGAAAGAAAGAAATGTTGTTTAGCTCTCTTATGCATTAAAATATACTTGTTAACAAGGTTGATCAAGTCTTGCTACCAAATAAATTTTATATGACATAAGAAGAAATAAACTTCAAATCAATCATGTTACCTTATATTGAATTGATATAGATCCAATCACAAGAGTTTGATATTCTTCTTTAGGCTCATATATAGGACAATCAATGGATCCCACCTTGATAGTTTTCACATTAAAAATTGTATTAACTCCATATACTTTATCAATCCTCTTGGGAAAATAGACAGTATGTTCCTTGTCATCAACATTGAAAGTAACCTTGCCTTTATTGCAATCAATAATAGCCCCTGCAGTATTAAGAAAGGGTCTTCCAAGAATAATGGACATATTATCATCTTCAGGCATTTCCAACACAACAAAATCAGTTAATATTAAGCAATGTTGAGTAACTTGAACAGGAACATTTTCACATACACCAACAGGAATAGCAGTAGATTTATCAGCCATTTGCAAAGATATATCAGTTGGTATCAACTTATCTAAATCAAGTCTCTTGTAAAGAGAAAAAGGCATTACACTAACTCCCGCTCCCAAATCACATAGAGCAGTTCTAACATAATTATTCTTGATGGAACAAGGAATAGTCGGTATACCTGGGTCTCCCAGCTTCTTTGGAACCTTACCATTGAAGGAGTAATTAGCGAGCATAGTGGAAATCTCCTCATTGGGAATTTTCCTTTTGTTAGAGACAATATCTTTCATATACTTTGAATAAGGAGGCAATTTAATAGCATCAGTCAAAGGGATTTGCAAAAATAAAGGTTTCATCCAATCACAAAATTTATTATAATGTTCCTCCTCCTTTGATTTCAGTTTCTTAGCAGGAAAAGGCATTTGCTTTTGAACCCAAGGTTCTCTTTCATTACCATGTTTCTTTGTAATAAAATCTTCTTTAGTGTACTTTTTTATTTTTAGCATGCTTTTCAGGTTCTTTTTCAATTTCTTCTTTATCAGGAGCATCATTCTTATCATTATCTTCATCATGTTCATTACCACTTTCAGTTTCAGCATCAGAAATAGAAATACTATTAGGATCATTAACAGGTTCAGAGGATTCTACAACAGCTTTATGTTTCTTCTTCTTTTTCTTAGAAGGACTATCAGTTTTAGTTCGTTGAGAATCTTGTTCAATTCTTTTGGGGTGCCCTTCAGGATATAGAGGATCCTGGGTAGAAACACCGCCTCTAGTTGTTACTTCATAAACATGTTTTTCTTCATGATTATTTTTTAACAAGTCATTTTGCACTTTAGTAAGTTGATCAATTTGAGTTTGAATCATATTAAAATGTTTAACAAGCATCTTAACATCATTGGAGGTTCTCTCCACAATATCATGCAATTTACTAATAGCTTGAGAATTTTCCATTAGATGATTCTCTACTCTCATATTAAAATTATTTTGCTTAACAATATAATTATCAAATTCATCTAAACATTGATCAGGAGGTTTTGAATATGGAATATCTCCTCTATCAAAGCGTTGAAGAGAATGTACCTCGATTGTGGATGAAGGGGGAATTATCTTACATAGGTCTTCTATTGGAGGCAAATTCTTCACATCTTCAGATTTAATACCCTTCTCCATAAGAGATTTCTTGGCTTCCCTCATATCTTCATCATTTAATTCAATCATACCCCTCTTCTTCAATATAGGTGTCGGGGTTGGTTCAGGTGTAGACCAATCATCATGATTCTTGCTTATCTTAGCCAATAATTCTTCAGCTTCGTGGAGTTCTTTTCCTGAAAACACAATCAGCACAACTATCCAGGTATGCCCTAGACTCAATGGTTAGTCCACTATAAAATATATCAAGTAAATCATGCTTTTCCAAATCATGTCCAGGCCGAGCTCTAATAAGAGAGCAAAATCTTGCCCAAGCTTCAGGCAATTTCTCTCCATCTTCTTGATCAAAACTATAAATTCTCCGCAGAGCCATATGTTGAGCAAACAACTTGGACTATCAATAGAATCAGGAGGCAAATTATTATACCAAATCTTAGCATCATCCTTTAATGAGAATGGGAAAATCTTAGCAACAAAATAAGTACGCATCTTAACATCATCAGAAAACAAGCTACTTAAAGTAGAAAGCTCATTCATGTGCTCTACAACACTCTCTTTTTCAGTACCACAAAAAGGTGTTTTCTCAACAATAGATATATGAGATAAATCAAGAGAAAAGTCATAATCTTTATCCTTAATGTTTATAGGAGATGTGGCAAATTTAGGATCAGGAGACAGTTTATATCTAACAGCATGTTGTGCAATAAGCTTTTTAAGGTTACTTGTACTAGTAGTAGCATTGCATTTATCAATAAAATCATCATCAAGTTCCACATAATCTTCATCAAGATCATCAATCTCAGGTGAATTAACAGGTGTAACAGTATTTTCATTAGGAGTTTCAGTATTTTCAATTTGTCTAGACCTAGCAATTGTAGCATCTAGAAAAGGACCTAATGAACCAGTATTATCAAGCACAGTAGAAGCATCATCAAAATTATCAGAGGAATTTTCAGATTCAGCAGAAATACCAACACGTGAAGTTTGTGGTGGTGAAACAAGTTGACTTATCACAGATGGTGAATCAAGAGCAGCAGAGGTACTCAGAGTTGTACCTTTTCTTGTAGTGGATGGTAATATGGCGACTTTAGTATCGCGAGGTTTACCCATGATGGAGAATTTGCAGCGAACAATATCAATCCAAGTGAACTTGCAAATAAAGCTATGCTCCCGGCAACGGCGCCAGAAAATAGTCTTGATGACCCACAAGTATAGGGGATCGCAACAGTCTTCGAGGAAGTATTACCCAATTTATTGATTCGACACAAGGGAGACAAAGAATACTTGTAAGCCTTAACAGCGGAGTTGTCAATTCAGCTGCACCTGGAAACAGACTTGCTCGCAAGAGTTTATCAGTAACAACAGTTTTATAGCAGTAGGAATAGTGAAATAACAGCAGCGGTGAAATAAAGACAACGTAGTGATTATAGTAAACAACAGGATTAAAATACTGTAACAGGGGACGGATGAACGGGCGTTGCATGGATGAGAGAATTCATGTAACAATCATGGTAGGGCATTTGCAGGTAATAATAAAGCGGTATCCAAGTACTAATCAATCAATAGGCATGTGTTCCATATATAGTCGTACGTGCTCGCAATGAGAAACTTGCACAACATCTTTTGTCCTACCCGCCGGTGGCAGCCGGGCCTCTAGGGAAACTCTGGAAATTAAGGTACTCCTTTTAATAGAGTACCGGAGCAAAGCATTAACACTCCATGAACACATGTGATCCTCACATCACTGCCTTCCCCTCCGGTTGTCCCAATTTCTGTCACTTTGGGGCCTCGGGTTCCGGACAGCAACGTGTGTATACAACTTGCAGGTAAGATCATAAAACAATGCATATCATGATGAAACAATAACATGTTCAGATCTGAGATCATGGCACTCGGGCCCTAGTGACAAGCATTAAGCATAGCAAGTTGCAACAATATCATAAAAGTAACATCTACGGATACTAGGCACCATGCCCTAACAATCTTGTGACTATTACATGATCAATCTCATCCAATCCCTACCATCCCCTTCAGCCTACAGCGGGGAATTACTCACACATGGATGGGGAAACATGGCTGGTCGATGGAGAGGCGTCGGTGGTGATGGCGGTGAAGATCCTCCAATTCCCCGTCCCGGCGGAGTGCCAGAACGGAGTTTCTGGTCCCGAGGCGGAGTTTCGCGATGGCGGCGGCGTACTGGATGGTCTCTGGAAATATGGTCGAACCCCCTGGCGTTTTTAGGTCGAAAGACATATGTAGTCCAAAGGAGAGCGTCGGGGGGCCGCCGAGGCGCCCACACAACAAGGCGGCGCGCCCCCTCCTGGGCCGCGCCGGCCTAGTGTGTGGGGGCCTCGGGCCCCACCTGGCTTGCCCTTCTGGCTCCGTCAATATTCTGGGAAAATATGACCTTTCGCATAAATTCCGAGGATTTTCCTGAAAGTTGGATTTCTGCATAAAAACGAGACACCAGAGCAATTCTGCAGAAAACAGCATTAGTCCGTGTTAGTTGCACCCAAAATACACAAATTAGAGGCAAAACAATAGCAAAAGTGTTTGGGAAAGTAGATACGTTTTGGACGTATCATGTACCTAAGGCCATTAGTTGATGAACTTTTACAGTTGTGGGGCAGACCTGGTGTCCGTGTGTGGGATGAGCACAAAGAAGAGGAATTTGACCTACGAGCGTTACTTTTCGTAACCATCAATGATTGGCCTGCTCTTAGTAACCTTTCGGGACTGTCAAATAAGGGATACAATGCATGCACGCACTGCTTACATGAGACTGAAAGTGTACATTTGCCAAATTGTAAGAAGAACGTGTACCTGGGGCATCGTCGATTTCTTCCGAAAATTCATCCAGTAAGAAAGAAAGGCAAGCATTACAACGGCAAGGCAGATCACCGGCCGAAGCCTGCGGAACACACTGGTGCTGAGGTATTTGATATGGTCAAGGATTTGAAAGTCATCTTTGGAAAGGGTCCTGGCGGACAATCAATTCCGAAGGGAGCTGACGGGCACGCACCCATGTGGAAGAAGAAATCTATATTCTGGGAGCTAGAATATTGGAAAGTCCTAGATGTCCGCTCTGCAATCGACGTGATGCATGTTACGAAGAATATTTGCGTGAACCTCCTGATACGTCTCCGACGTATCGATAATTTCTTATGTTCCATGCTACATTATTGATGATATCTACATGTTTTATACACATTATATGTCGTATTTACGCATTTTACGGAACTAACCTATTAACAAGATGCCGAAGAGCCATTCTTTGTTTTGCTGTTTTTGGTTTCAGAAATCCTAGTAAGGAAATATTCTCGGAATTGGACGAAATCAACGCCCAGGGTCCTATTTTTGCACGAAGCTTCCAGAAGACCGAAGAGGGAAGGAAGTGGGGCCACGAGGCGCCGCCACACTAGGGCGGCGCGGCCCAGCCCTTGGCCGCGCGGCCCTGGTGTGTGGGGCCTCGTGTGGCCCCCGCGTTGCCCTTCCGCCTACTTAAAGCCTCCGTCGCGAAACCCCAGTACCGAGAGCCACGATACGGAAAACCTTCGAGACGCCGCCGCCGCGAATCCCATCTCGGGGGATTCGAGATCGCCTCCGGCACCCTGCCGAGAGGGGAATCATCTCCCGGAGGACTCTTCATCGCCATGATCGCCTCCGGAGTGATGAGTGAGTAGTTCACCCTGGACTATGGGTCCATAGCAATAGCTAGATGGTCGTCTTCTCCTTATGTGCTTCATTGTTGGATCTTGTGAGCTGCCTAACATGATCAAGATCATCTATCTGTAATACTATATGTTGTGTTTGTCGGGATCCGATGGATAGAGAATAGTATGTTATGGTGATTATCAATCTATTACTTATGTGTTGTTTATGATCTTGCATGCTCTCCTTATTAGTAGAGGCTCTGGCCAAGTTTTTGCTCTTAACTCCAAGAGGGAGTATTTATGCTCGATAGTGGGTTCATGCCTCCATTGATACCTGGGACAGTGACAGAAAGTTCTAAGGTTGTGGATGTGCTGTTGCCACTAGGGATAAAACATTGATGCTATGTCTAAGGATGTAGTTGTTGATTACATTACGCACCATACTTAATGCAATTGTATGTTGCTTGCAACTTAATACTGGAAGGGGTTCGGATGATAACCTGAAGGTGGACTTTTTAGGCATAGATGCAGTTGGATGGCGGTCTATGTACTTTGTCGTAATGCCCTGATTAAATCTCACTATATTTATCATATCATGTATATGCATTGTTATGCCCTTTTCTATTTGTCAATTGCCCATTGTAATTTGTTCACCCAACATGCTTTAATCTTATGGGAGAGACACCTCTAGTGAATGGACCCCGGTCCTATTCTTTACATCGCATACAATCTACTGCAATACTTGTTTTACTGTTTTCTTCGCAAACAATCATCTTCCACACAATACGGTTAATCCTTTGTTACAGCAAGCCGGTGAGATTGACAACCTCACTCTTTCGTTGGGGCAAAGTACTTTGATTGTGTTGTGCAGGTTCCACGTTGGCGCCGGAATGGTGTTGCGCCGCATCACATTTCGCCACCATCAACCTTCAACGTGCTTCTTGGCTCCTCCTGGTTCGATAAACCTTGGTTTCTTTCTGAGGGAAAACTTGTGCTGCGCATCATACCTTCCTCTTGGGGTTCCCAACGAACGTGTGAGTTACACGCCATCAAGCTCTTTTTCTGGCGCCGTTGCCGGGAGATCAAGACACGGGGAGTCTCCACTTCTCAATCTCTTTACTTTGTTTTTGTCTTGCTTTATTTTATTTACTACTTTGTTTGCTGCACCTAAACAAAACACACACAAAATTAGTTGCTAGTTTTACCTTATTTACTGTCTTGCTCTCTATATGAAAAACACACAAAAATTAGTTACTCGTCTTTACTTTATTTGCCTAGTTTACTTTTTGCTTATTGCATCATGTTTCCTCCTAAGTACACTCTAAAAGACATACCGGTAGGCCGAGGGTCTATAATTGGAAGAGATAATATAGAAGAATTTTTCACTCATGTTAGCACCGCTGAAGATTTTGAAGATAGACACTTGGTAGAACTTGCTCCTACTTATGAAATTGCTGTTGCTTCTTTAGTACACATGCTGGAAACTAAATTTGTTAATCTCAATCCTATAATCCAACACATGTTTCTCACACTTGGTGATATGGAGGAAGGAGAGAAGAAAGACTTTGTTTTAGAAACCCTTCTTAAAGAATTTGGTGGTGTAGCAAGAGAGGCTAGAAAAGTCTTTACTAAATATAAAATGCTTGGTTCTTACACCAATTTTGTTAGTCTCCTTGAAAAGATGGACATGGAGAGAGTAAAGTACACTAATGATATTAATGATGGTGGGGAGGTTAAGACAACAATACCTTGTAAACTCCTAGGAATGCATGAAGCTCTAGAAAATAACTATGGTTGGCTTGTTCCTGAAAATTTGTTTGATGAGAATAGCAAGCCTAAGAATAATGAAAAAGGAGCCTCTGAAACTTACATAGACGAGATAACATGCATTGTTGAGAAAACTCCCAACACCCCTGGTAATGATGTTGATGCTTCTACTCTTGATGTTACTTGATTTGCACTTTCTGCGCCTAGCTGAAAGGCGTTAAAAAGCGCTTATGGGAGACAACCCATGTTTTTACTACAGTACTTTGTTTTATATTTGAGTCTTGGAAGTTGTTTACTACTGTAGCAACCTCTCCTTGTCATGTTTTTGTGCCAAGTAAAGTTTCTATGTTAAAGTTGATGTTATATTTGGGATCGCTGCGCAGAAACAGCATTGCTGTCTGTCACGAATTCTGGCATAAGTCTCTGTAGAAAATTCAAAAAAATCTGCAAAATTACGAGCGTGATCCTCAGATATGTACGCAACTTTCATTAGTTTTGAGTTTTCCATTTGAGCAAGTCTAGTGCACCTTTCTGGTTCGTCTTTACGGACTGTTCTGTTTTTGACAGATTCTGCCTTTTATTTCGCATTGCCGTATTTGCTATGTTGGATGAATTTCTTTGATCCATTAATGTCCAGTAGCTTTGTGCAATGTCCAGAAGTGTTAAGAATGATTGTGTCACCTCTGAATATGTGAATTTTAATTATGCACTAACCCTCTAATGAGTTTGCTTGAAGTTTGGTGTGAAGGAAGTTTTCAAGGGTCAAGAGAGGAGTATGATATACTATGATCAAGAGGAGTGAAAACTCTAAGCTTGAGGATGCCCCGTGGTTCATCCCTGCATAAGAAGACTCAAGCGTCTAAGCTTGGGGATGCCCAAGGCATCCCCTTCTTCATCGACAACATCATCAGGTTCCTCCCCTGAAACTATATTTTTATTCAGTCACATCTTTTGTTCTTTACGTCGGTTTGTTTTTGTTTTTGTTTTTGTTTGAATAAAATGGATCCTGGCATTCACTTTGTGGGAGAGAGACACGCTCCGCTGTTGCATATGGACAAATATGTCCTTAGGCTTTACTCATAATGTTCAAGGCGAAGGTTGAAACTTCTTCGTTAAATTGTTATATGGTTGGAATTGGGAAATGCTACATGTAATAATTCTAAAATGTCTTGGATAATGTGATACTTTGCAATTGTTGTGCTCATGTTTAAGCTCTTGCATCATATACTTTGCACCCATTAATGAAGAAATACATAGAGCTTGCTAAAATTTGGTTTGCATATTTGGTCTCTCTAAGGTCTAGATAATTCTAGTATTGAGTTTTGAACAACAAGGAAGACGGTGTAGAGTCTTATAATGTTTACAATATGTCTTTTATGTGAGTTTTGCTGCACCGGTTCATCCTTGAGTTTGCTTCAAATAACCTTGCTAGCCTAAGCCTTGTATCGAGAGAATACTTCTCATGCATCCAAAATCCTTGAGCCAACCACTATGCCATTTGTGTCCACCATACCTACCTACTACATGGTATTTCTCCGCCATTCCAAAGTAAATTGCTTGAGTGCTACCTTTAAAATTCCATCATTCACCTTTGAAATATATAGCTCATGGGACAAAATAGCCTTAAAAACTATCGTAGTATTGAATATGTACTTATGCACTTTATCTCTTATTAAGTTGCTTGTTGTGCGATAACCATGGGGACGCCATCAACTACTCTTTGTTGAATATCATGTGAGTTGCTATGCATGTCCGTCTTGTCTGAAGTAAGAGAGATCTACCACCTTAATGGTTGGAGCATGCATATTGTTAGAGAAGAACATTGGGCCGCTAACTAAAGCCATGAATCATGGTGGAAGTTTCAGTTTGGACATATATCCTCAATCTCATATGAGAATAATAATTGTTGCTACATGCTTATGCATTAAAGAGGAGTCCATTATCTGTTGTCCATGTTGTCCCGGTATGGATGTCTAAGTTGAGAATAATCAAAAGCGAGAAATCCAAAATGCGAGCTTTCTCCTTAGACCTTTGTACAGGCGGCATGGAGGTACCCCTTTGTGACACTTGGTTGAAACATGTGTATTGCGAAGATCCGGTAGTCCAAGCTAAGTAGGACAAGGTGCGGGCACTATTAGTATACTATGCATGAGGCTTGCAACTTGTAAGATATAATTTACATAACTCACATGCTTTATTACTACCGTTGACAAAATTGTTTCATGTTTTCAAAATAAAAGCTCTAGCACAAATACGGCAATCGATGCTTTCCTCTTTCAAGGACCTTTCTTTTACTTTTATTGTTGAGTCAGTTCACCTATCTCTCTCCACCTCAAGAAGCAAACACTTGTGTGAACTGTGCATTGATTCCTACATACTTGCATATTGCACTTGTTATATTACTTTACATTGACACTATCCATGAGATATACATGTTATAAGTTGAAAGCAACCGCTGAAACTTAATCTTCCTTTGTGTTGCTTCAATACCTCTACTTTGATTTATTGCTTTATGAGTTAACTCTTATGCAAGACTTATTGATGCTTGTCTTGAAGTACTATTCATGAAAAGTCTTTGCTTTATGATTCATTTGTTTACTCATGTCATTACCATTGTTTTGATCGCTGCATTCATTACATATGTTTACAATAGTATGATCAAGATTATGATGGCATGTCACTCAGAAATTATCCTTGTTATCGTTTGCCTGCTCGGGACGAGCAGAACTAAGCTTAGGGATGCTGATACGTCTCCGACGTATCGATAATTTCTTATGTTCCATGCTACATTATTGATGATATCTACATGTTTTATACACATTATATATCGTATTTTTTGGAACTAACCTATTAACAAGATGCCGAAGAACCATTCTGTTTTCTGCTGTTTTTGGTTTCGAAATCCTAGTAAGAAATATTCTCGGAATTGGACGAAATCAACGCCCGGGGTCCTATTTTTGCACGAAGCTTCCGAAGCGTGAAGAGGGAAGGAAGTGGGGCCACGAGGCGCCGCCACACTAGGGCGGCGGCCCAGCCCACGCGCGGCCCTGGTGTGTGGGGCCCTCATGTGGCCCCAGCGTTGCCTTCGCCTACTTAAAGCCTCCGTCGCGACCCCGAGAGCCACGATACGGAAAACCTTCCCGAGACGCCGCCGCCGAATCCCATCTCGGGATTCGGGAGATCGCCTCCGGCACCCTGCCCGAGAGGGGAATCATCTCCGGAGGACTCTTCATCGCCATGATCGCCTCGGAGTGATGAGTGAGTAGTTCACCCCTGGACTATGGGTCCATAGCAGTAGCTAGATGGTCGTCTTCTCCTTATGTGCTTCATTGTTGGATCTTGTGAGCTGCCTAACATGATCAAGATCATCTATCTGTAATACTATATGTTGTGTTTGTCGGGATCCGATGGATAGAGAATACTATGTTATGGTGATTATCAATCTATTACTTATGTGTTGTTTATGATCTTGCATGCTCTCCGTTATTAGTAGAGGCTCTGGCCAAGTTTTTGCTCTTAACTCCAAGAGGGAGTATTTATGCTCGATAGTGGGTTCATGCCTCCATTGATACCTGGGACAGTGACAGAAAGTTCTAAGGTTGTGGATGTCTTTGTTGCCACTAGGGATAAAACATTGATGCTATGTCTAAGGATGTAGTTGTTGATTACATTACGCACCATACTTAATGCAATTGTCTGTTGCTTGCAACTTAATACTGGAAGGGTTCGGATGATAACCTGAAGGTGGACTTTTTAGGCATAGATGCGTTGGATGGCGGTCTATGTACTTTGTCGTAATGCCCTGATTAAATCTCACTATATTTATCATATCATGTATATGCATTGTTATGCCCTTTTCTATTTGTCAATTGCCCAATTGTAATTTGTTCACCCAACATGCTTTAATCTTATGGGAGAGACACCTCTAGTGAACTATGGACCCGGTCCTATTCTTTACATCGCATACAATCTCTTGCAATACTTGTTTTACTGTTTTCTTGCAAACAATCATCTTCCACACAATATGGTTAATCCTTTGTTACAGCAAGCGGTGAGATTGACAACCTCACTGTTTTGTTGGGGCAAAGTACTTGATTGTGTTGTGCAGGTTCCACGTTGGCGCCGGAATCCCTGGTGTTGCGCCGCATCACATTTCGCCACCATCAACCTTCAACGTGCTTCTTGGCTCCTCCTGGTTCGATAAACCTTGGTTTCTTTCTGAGGGAAAACTTGCTGCTGTGCGCATCATACCTTCCTCTTGGGGTTCCCAATGAACGTGTGAGTGAACCTCCTAAGCTTCTTGGGCGTGTATGGGAAGACAAATGATACAAAGGAAGCACGGCAGGACCAGCAACGTTTGAAAGACCCTGATGACCGGCATCCGGAATGGTTTCAAGGTCGTGCCAGCTACGCTCTGACCAAAGAAGAGAAGGTCATCTTTTTTGAATGCCTGAGCAGTATGAAGGTCCCGTCTGGATTCTCGTCCAATATAAAGGGAATAATAAACATGGCGGAGAAAAAGTTCCAAAACCTGAAGTCTCACGACTGCCACGTGATTATGACGCAATTGCTTCCGATTGCTTTGAGGGGGCTCCTGCCGGAAAATGTTCGAGTAGCCATTGTGAAGCTATGTGCATTCCTCAATGCAATCTCTCAGAAGGTAATCAATCCAGAAGTTCTACCACGGTTACAGAACGATGTGGTCCAATGTCTTGTCAGTTTCGAGTTGGTGTTCCCGCCATCCTTCTTCAATATTATGACGCACCTCCTGGTTCACCTAGTCGAAGAGATTTCCATCCTCGGTCCTGTATTTCTACACAATATGTTCCCCTTCGAGAGGTTCATGGGAGTATTAAAGAAATATGTTCGTAACCGTGCTAGGCCAGAAGGAAGCATCGCCAAGGGCTATGGAAATGAGGAGGTAATTGAGTTTTGTGTTGACTTTGTTCCTGACCTTAAGCCGATTGGTCTTCCTCGATCGCGGCACGAGGGGAGACTAAGTGGAAAAGGCACGATCGGAAGGAAATCAACGATATGTATGGACGGCCATTCTCTGACTGAAGCACACCACACAGTTCTGACCAATTCCAGCTTGGTGGCTCCGTACTTTGAGAAACACAAGAATATTTTACGCTCGGACAACCCGGGGAAGCCTGAATCCTGGATTAGGAAGGCCCACATGGAGACTTTCGGCAGTTGGTTGAGAAAACATTTAATGAATGACAATGATGTTGTAGATCAGTTGTACATGTTGGCCAAGACACCATCTTCGACTATAACGACTTTCCAAGGGTACGAGATAAATGGGAATACATTTTACACGATCGCCCAAGATAAAAAGAGCACCAACCAAAACAGTGGTGTCCGCTTTGATGCAGCAACCGAGAATGGGCAAAAGGTCACATATTATGGTTACATAGAGGAGATATGGGAACTTGACTATGGACCCTCCTTTAAGGTCCCTTTGTTCCGGTGCAAATGGTTCAAGCTAACAGGAGGTGGGGTAAAGGTGGACCAGCAATACGGAATGACAATGGTGGATTTCAACAATCTTGGTTACCTTGACGAACCATTCGTCCTAGCGAAAGATGTCGCTCAGGTTTTCTATGTCAAGGACATGAGTAGCAAACCGAGGAAACGGAAAGATAAGAAAACGATCAGTACATCATGCGATGATCCAAAGCGCCACATTGTTCTTTCAGGGAAAAGAAACATCGTGGGAGTGGAGGACAAGACAGACATGTCAGAAGATTATAATATGTTTGGTGAAATTCCGCCCTTCAAAGTGAACACCGACCCAAGCATTAAGTTAAATGATGAGGATGCTCCATGGATACGGCCCAATCGTAAGCAAGCAGGGACACAAGGAAAGAAATGATGTGTAATAATTTATTGTACCAAACTTTGTTGAATGGATCATGTGAATTATATTGCCCGTGATGTGTTTGGTGTCCATTTTCGAATGATTCGATTGATTCGAGATAGCACTGATGATACATGAAATTTGGAGTGATTTAGTCATACTCCTGCCTAGGCGTATAATATGCATACTCGTAGTCTTCATAGCCGCCGCCGTTGTACTGGTAGTCGTCGCCTTCTAAGTTGCTGCCGTCGTCGTCGCTGCTGTCGTCGCTGTCGTCGGGCGGCGCTCGTGGCTCGAACTGAGGGTAGCGCAGGCGGGGGATATCGCCGGCCGTGATGTAGTCCATGACGCTCTGCAGAGTCCGGCCGTACCACCATAGCCGACGGCCGGCCTCGTGGAAGTTCCCAGGAGGCAGACCGTCCTCCTCATACCTGGCGAGCGCCCTCTCACGCCGATTGATGAAGAAGGCGTCCCAAGTATGCTGGTTATCGGGATGCCAGCGGGGATTCATCCGCTGCTCCGGCGTGAGGTCGAGGTAGTAGTGGTTCGTGATGGCCGCCCGGCGCGCAGTACCCTGAGGGACGGGAGGGACCGGCACGCCGCCGGTGCTTAGGCTCCAGCCGGCGGGGACGCGGTAGCCCGGTGGGCAAGGGTAGTTCGAGGCGCAAAGCTCCTCCACCTGCTGGTAGGTTAGAGTGGGTGCGGTGGAAGCCATGAGAGAGTGATGAGAGATTGTAGAGATGTGATAATGCTGGCCAAGCCGGGCTACATATATGTAGTGAGAAATGGCGGGAAAAATGGGAGCGGGAAGACAGGAGGAAGAAAGAAGCGGGAAGAAAGTGGCGGAAAGAAAGTGGCGGGAAGAAAGAGGCGGAAAGACAGGGAAGAAAGAGAAGAAGAGGGAAGAAATGGCGGGAAGAAGAGGAATCCAGAGCTGGTCATCTAATCTTTAGTCCCGGCTGGTGGGTGCAACCGGGACTAAAGATGGTTTTGTATCATCTAATTTTTATTTTTCTGAATTTTTTGATATATTATTTGTATTTTTAACATTTAGAAATGAATTAGTTTTATTTTTCTGAATTTGTTGATATATTATTTTGTATTTTTCACATTTAGAAATGAATTAGTTTTATTTTTCTTTATTTTTTGATATATTATTTGTATTTTTAAGATTTTTAAATGAATTAGTTTTATTTTTCTTTATTTTTTGATATATTATTTGTATTTTAACATTTTGAATTGAATTAGTTTTAGTTTTCTTAATTTTTTGATATATTATTTGTATTTTTAAGATTTTGAAATGAATTAGTTTTATTTTTCTGAATTTTTTGATATATTATTTGTATTTTTAAATTTTTGAAATGAATTAGTTTTATTTTTCTGATTTTATTGATATATTATTTCCATTTTAAGATTTTAAAACCAAAAGTATTTCGAAAATCACCTTTAGTCGCGGTTGGCGAGGCCAAGTGACTAAAGGTCCAGCTTGGAACGAAATTTCCCCAGAAAAAAACCTTTGGTCGCGGTTGGGGTCACCAACCGCGACTAAAGGGTGACCCCAACCGCGACCAAGGTCGCCCCTATAAAAGCGTGCGGCCGTTCCGCGCCCACCATTCTCTTCTCCAACTCGCGCGAACACAGACGCCGCCGCCCCGGAGATTGATTGCTCCTCGCCAACGACGCTGTTGCGCCGCCGTCCCGTCGTCGTCCGAGTCGCCGTCGTCAAGCGCCGCCGCCGTGTACGTCACCGCTGCCGTCGCCGCCCTTCTCTGCTCGCCGTCGTCGCGCCGCCGCCACCGCCGTCGCCACACGCACCGCGCCTTTCGTCGTCGCGCCCTCGATCCCGAATGTCGCCGCCGGCGCCCACGCTTGCCGCCGGAGCCCTCGCCGCGCGCGCGGTGCGCCCTTTGGCCTGCGCGCTCTCGGCGCCAACGAGACGAACAAGAGAGGAGAGGAGAGAGAAGGGCCAGGGGCGCCTGGCCCATTTTTTTGTTTTTTTAATTTGTAACTAAGTTTTTTAATTAAAAATGTAACTTAATTAAATTGTAAAAAACAAATGTAACTTAAAACGGAGTTACAAATTTAAAGTTTTTTTAATTTGTAACTTAATTAAATGTAACTAAGTTTTTTTAATTATAAATGTAACTAAGTTACAAATTCAAAAAACAAAACTAAAACGGAGTTACAAATTAAATTACACTTTAATTATTAGCTACAATTTTAATTAGTTAAAAAAACCTTTAATCGCCGCCAACACGCTCTCGTCCTCCTCCGCCTCCCTCTTCGTGACGCCGTCGTCTGCCGCCCCGTCTCGCGCTCTTCCGCGACACCCTCTCCCACCTTCCCCCGCCATCGGTCTCTCGGTCACGCGGTCACTGCGAGGCGAGTCGATCGTCCGCATATACACATCTAATACACGCGTCCCCCCTCTCGCCTCCCTCGTTGCCCTCTCTCTTTATATGTAGAAGAGATGTGATAATGTTGGCATATACACAATTAATTAGTTTTTACTACATGTTTTTAGGACGATAGAGCTGACCCGATTATGGACAACTATGATCAAGAAGCTGAAGAACATTTATTTGGCATCATAAAAGGCGATATTCTTTATGTGCCGACCGAACAAGATGAAGAAGAGGATATTTCTTCTTATCTGAACCTTGACGGTCAAGATGAAGGCCGTCAGCAAGATGATGGGGAAGAAACGTCGATAAACGACGATCTTCAATTGCAAGTAGCAACCAGCTCCGGCGCCGAGGTATATATATACATTGAGCCTCTGGTGATACAAACTTACTGATTTGAATAAATATGTGTGTACTAACGCGCGCGACTCTCTTTCTTATTTTAGCCCTCGGCCGGATCGTCGAAACAATCGAGTAAGTCGTCAAAGCGTGGCGCAACCAAGACGCTCAAACAAGGAGAAACATATACCATCGAGGTTGTCGACAGTGCAACCGGCAGGCCGCTGGAGCCCCACAAGCACTCCACCAAGTTTATCAACCAATGCGGAGCCGTTGTTAGAGACAACGTCTCGATCACCCTCCAGGAGTGGAATGAGCCAAAGAAGGCACGTCTTGGTTTCAGTTTTGTCGACAAGAGAACAAAAAAGATTGCTTGAAAAAGCTTATGGAACATTTCGTCCTACCTCCGGAATACCACAAATTCGATGAGGAGGGTAACAAGATTGAGGAAAACAAGGAGAGGAGGAGGCTAGTCAAACAGTTCGCTCTTCAAAAGATGGCCGAAACATTCCGGAAATTCAAGCAAAATCTAGCCCGTGACTATGTCAACCAGAACAAGACTCCGAATTTCAAAGGACAATATGAGAGACTGATATGTCTCAAACGTATCTATAATTTCTTATGTTCCATGCTACTTTTATGACAATACTTGAATGTTTTATACATACTTTACAGCATTATTATACATTTCCGGCACTAACCTATTAACAAGATGCCGAAGCGCCAGTTGCTGTTTTCTGCTGTTTTTGGTTTCAGAAATCCTAGTAAGGAAATATTCTCGGAATTGGACAAAATCAACGCCGGGGTCCTATTTTGCAAGCTTCCGAGAAGACCGAAGGGAGACGAAGTGGGGCCACGAGGTGGCCACACCAGGGCGGCGTGGCCCAAGCCACTGGCCGCACCGGCCTGTGTGGGCCTCGTGACGCCACCTACCCTTCGCCTCAAATAGCCTTCGTCGCGAAACCCCTGTCCGAGAGCCACGATACGGAAAACCTTCCGGAGACGCCGCCGTCGAATCCCATCTCGGGGGATTCGGAGATCGCCTCGGCACCTGCGGAGAGGGGAATCATCACCGGAGGGGCTCTACATCATCATGCCCGCCTCGGATTGATGCGTGAGTAGTTCATCCTTGGACTATGGGTCCATAGCGGTAGCTAGATGGTTGTCTTCTCCGCATGTGCTATCATTGTTTAGATCTTGTGAGCTGCCTAACATGATCAAGATCATCTATTTGTAATGCTACATGTTGTGTTTGGGGATCCGATGAATATAGAATACTATGTTAAGTTGATTATCAATCTATCATATATGTGTTGTTTATGTTCTTGCATGCTCTCCGTTGCTAGTAGAGGCTCTGGCCAAGTTGATACTTGTAACTCCAAGAGGAGTAATTATGCTCGATAGTGGGTTCATGCCTCCATTGAATCTGGGATCGTGACAGTAGGTTCTAAGGTTGTGGATGTGTTGTTGCTACTAGGGATAAAACATCAATGCTTTGTCTAAGGATATTTGTGTTGATTACATTACGCACCATACTTAATGCAATTATCTGTTGTTTACAACTTAATACTGGAGGGGTTCGGATGATAACTTGAAGGTGGATTATTTAGGCATAGATGCATGTTGGATAGCGGTCTATGTACTTTGTCGTAATGCCCTGATTAAATCACATAGTAATCATCATTGATATGTATTGAATCTTTATTTGTTAATTGCCGTAATTTGTTCACCCAGCATGTTAGTTATCTTATTGGAGAGACACCTCTAGTGAACTGTGGACCCGGTCCATTCTTTTACATCTGAATACATTCTACTGTTTTTACTGTTCTTGGCAAACAAACACCATCTTCCACTCGATACGCTTAATCCTTTGTTTTCAGCAAGCCGGTGAGATTGACAACCTCACTGTTACGTTGGGGCAAAGTACTTTGATTGTGTTGTGCAGGTTCCACGTTGGCGCCGGTTTCACTGGTGTTGCGCCGCACTACATTCCTCCACCAACAACCTTCACGTGCTTCTTGGCTCCTACTGGTTCGATAACCTTGGTTTCTTGCTGAGGAAAACTTGCTGCTGTGCGCATCACACCTTCCTCTTGGGGTTCCCAACGGACGTGTACATCTCGCGCATCAGGCTTTTACGCCGTTGCGGGGAGATCAAGACACGCTGCAAGGGGAGTCTCCACTTCCAATCTCTTTACTTTGTTTTTGTCTTGCTTTACTTTATTTTATTTACTGTCTTGTTTGCTTCATATTAAAAGCACAAAAAAATTAGTTACTTTACTTATTGTCTTGTTTACTTGTTCTATATCAAAACACAAAAAAATTAGTTACTTGTCTTACTTTATTCTACTTGTTCAGTTTACCTTTTTCTTATTTCATCATGCTCCATCCTAAGTTTACTCTGGAGAAAATACCGGTAGGACGAGGATCTATCATTGGAAGAGATAATATAGAAGAATTTTTCACTCATGTTAGTATGGATGAAGATTTTAAAGATATACCATTATTAAAAACTGCTCCTACTTATGAAAGTGCTTCTGCCTGTTTAGTACACATGTTGGAAACTAGATTTGTTAATCTCAATCCCATAATACAACATATGTTTCTTACACTTTCGGATATGGAGATGGGAGAAAAGAGAAATTTTGTTTTAAAAGTCCTTGTTAGAGAATTTGAGGATATAGCTAAAGAAGCTAGGAAAGTTTTTATTAAGCATAAGAGGCTTGGTTTCTTTCCTAATTTTAAACAAATACTTGAAAAGATGGATGTGGATAGAATTAAGTACACTAATAATGTTAATGATGGTAGGGAAATTAAAGCACCGATACCTAGTAAGCTCCTAGGGATGCATGAAGCTTTAGAAAATAACTATGCTTGGCTTGTTCCTGAAAATTTGTTTGATGAAGATAGTAAGCCTAGGAGCAATGAAAGAGGAGTTACTTATATAGACCATATACAATGCATTGTTGAGAAAACTCCCGACTCCTCAGGTAATAATGTTGATGCTTCATCTCTTGAAAATACTTGATTTGCACTTTCGCTAGCTGAAAGGCGTTAAAAAAGCACTTCTTGGGAGATAACCCATGTTTTATTTTATTTACTGTATTGTTGAGTCTTGGAAGTTTTTTACTACTGTAGCAACCTCTCCTTATCATGTTTTTGTGCCAAGCAAAGTTTCTATGCTAAAGTTGATGATAGATTTGGATCGATGCGCAGAAACAGCATTGCTGTTTGTCACGAATTCTCGCAGAGCTCTCTGTAAAAAAATCAAACAAATCTGAAAATTTACGAGCGTGATCCCCATATATGTACGCAACTTTCATTAGTTTTGAGTTTTTCTATTTGAGCAAGTTAAGTGCCCCTGCCAGATTCATCTTTACGGACTGTTCTGTTTTTGACAGATTCTGTCTTTTATTTCGCATTGCCGCTTTTGCTATGTTGAATGAGTTTCTTTGTTCCATTAACTTTCAGAAGCTTTGTGCAATGTCCAGAAGTGTTAAGAATGATTGTGTCACCTCTGAATATGTGAATTTTTGGTTATGCACTAACCCTCTAATGAGTTTGCTTGAAGTTTGTGTGAAGGAAGTTTTCAAGGGTCAAGAGAAGAGGATGATATACTATGATCAAGAAGAGTGAAAGGTCTAAGCTTGGGGATGCCCCGGTGGTTCATCCCTGCATATTTTAAGAAGACTCAAGCATCTAAGATTGGGGATGCCCAAGGCATCCCCTTCTTCATCGACAACATTATCAGGTCACTTCTAGTGAAACTATATTTTTATTCCATCACATCCTATGTTCTTTACTTGGAGCGTCTGTTTGCTTTTATTTTTGTTTTGGTTTGAATAAAGTTGGATCCCACCATCCTTATATTGGAGATATTACGCTCCGCTTTTTCATATGGAACACTTGTGTTCTTAATTGTGCTTTAATGTTCATGGCGAAGGCTGAAATTGCTTCGTTAAATTGCTATTTGGTTGGAATCAGAAAATGCTGCATATGGTTTGGATTAACTTGGAAATTGTTTGAGCTCTCATAGATCATGTTTAAGCTCTTGCATCATGTAGTTTAATCTATTAATGAAGAACTACCGTAGAGCTTGTTTAATTTGGTTTGCATGATTGGTCTCTCTAAGTCTAGATATTTTCGGGTAAAGTGTTTGAACAACAAGGAAGACGGTGTAGAGTCTTATAATGCTTGCAATATGTTCTTGTGTAAGTTTTGCTATACCTTTTCATACTTGTGTTTGCTTCAAACAACCTTGCTAGCCCAAACCTTGTACTGAGAGGAAATGCTTCTCGTGCATCCAAACACCTTGAGCCAAATCCCATGCCATTTGTGTCCACCATATCTACCTATTATGTGGTATTTTTCTGCCATTCCAAAGTAAATTACTTGAGTGCTACCTTTAAAATTTCATTCCTTTACCTTTACAATATATAGCTCATGGGACAAATAGCTTAAAAACTATTGTGGTGATGAATATGTAGTTATGTGTCTTAGTTCTTATAAGTTGCTTGTTGAGCGGCAACCATGTTTCTGGGGACGCCATCAACTTTACCTTTGTTGGATATCATGTGAGATGCTATGCATGTTCGTCTTGTCTGAAGTAAGTGCGATTTCATGATCAAATGGTTTGAGTATGCATATGTTAGAGAAGAACATTGGGCCGCTAACTAAAGTCATGTATCATGGTGGAAGTTTCAGTTTGGACATACAACCTCAATCTCTTATGAGAATATTAACTGTTGTTGAATGCTTAAGCATTAAAAGAGGAGTCCATTATTTGTTGTCTATGTTGTCCGGTATGGATGTCTAAGTTGAGAATAATCAAAAGCGAGAAATCAATGCGTGCTTTCTCCTTACATTTGTACATGGAGGTACCCCTTTGTGACACTTGGTTGAAACATATGTTATGCGATGATAATCCGTGTTTCCGAGCTAAGTAGGACAAGGTGCGAGCACTATTAGTACTCTATGCATGATACATGCAACTTGTAGGAAGTATTATGCATAGCACATATGAATTATTACTACTGTTGACAAAATTGTTTCTATGTTTTCAAAACAAAAGCTCTAGCACAAAAATAGTAATCCATGCTTCCCTCTGCGAAGGGCCATTCTTTTACTTTATGTTGAGTCAGTTTACCCACTCCTTTCTATCTTAGAAGCAAACACTTGTGTTAATTGTGTGCATTGATTCTTACATGTTTACTTATTGCACTGTTATATTACTCTATGTTGACAAATATCCATGAGATATACATGTTACAAGTTGAAAGCAATTGCTGAAACTTAATCATCCTTTGTGTTGCTTCAATGAATTCTACTTTGAATTTATTGCTTATGAGTTAGCTCTTATGCAACTCTTATTGATACTTGTCTTGAAAGTACTATTCATGAAAAGTTTTGCTATATGATTTATTTGCTTAGTCATTATCTTTGTTAGCAATCTTTTGTTCAGATCACTCCATTCATCTCATATGCTTTACAATAATGTTGATCAAGATTATGTTAGTAGCATGTCACTTCAGAAATTATTTGTGTTATCGTTTACCTACTCGAGTAGGAACTAAGCTTGGGGATGCTTGATACGTCTCAAACGTATCTATAATTTCTTATGTTCCATGCTACTTTTATGACAATACTTGAATGTTTTATACATACTTTACAGCATTATTATACATTTTCCACACTAACCTATTAACAAGATGCCGAAGCGCCAGTTGCTGTCTGTTTTTGGTTTCAGAAATCCTAGTAAGGAAATATTCTCGGAATTGGACGAAATCAACGCCCGGGGTCCTATTTTAAGCTTCCGGAAGACCGAAAGGGAGACGAAGTGGGGCACGAGGTGGCCACACACGAGCGGCGCGGCCCAAGCCCGCCGCACCGGCCTGTGTGTGGGCCCTCGTGACGCCCCCACCCTTCCGCCTACAAATAGCCTTCGTCGTGAAACCCACCGAGAGCCACGATACGGAAAACCTTCCGAGACGCCGGCGTCGCGAATCCCATCTCGGGGATTCGGAGATCGCCTCGGCACCTGCCGGAGAGGGGAATCATCACCGGAGGGCTCTACATCATCATGCCCGCCTCCGGATTGATGCGTGAGTAGTTCATCCTTGGACTATGGGTCCATAGCAGTAGCTAGATGGTTGTCTTCTCGCATGTGCTATCATTGTTTAGATCTTGTGAGCTGCCTAACATGATCAAGATCATCTATTTGTAATGCTACATGTTGTGTTTGGCGGGATCCGATGAATATAGAATACTATGTTAAGTTGATTATCAATCTATCATATATGTGTTGTTTATGTTCTTGCATGCTCTCCGTTGCTAGTAGAGGCTCTGGCCAAGTTGATACTTGTAACTCCAAGAAGGAGTAATTATGCTCGATAGTGGGTTCATGCCTCCATTGAATCTGGGATCGTGACAGTAGGTTCTAAGGTTGTGGATGTGTTGTTGCTACTAGGGATAAAACATCAATGCTTTGTCTAAGGATATTTGTGTTGATTACATTACGCACCATACTTAATGCAATTATCTGTTGTTTACAACTTAATACTGGAAGGGGTTCGGATGATAACCTGAAGGTGGATTATTTAGGCATAGATGCATGCTGGATAGCGGTCTATGTACTTTGTCGTAATGCCCTGATTAAATCACATAGTAATCATCATTGATATGTATTGAATCTTTATTTGTTAATTGCCCGTAATTTGTTCACCCAGCATGTTAGTTATCTTATTGGAGAGACACCTCTAGTGAACTGTGGACCCGGTCCATTCTTTTACATCTGAATACATTCTCTGTTTTACTGTTCTTGGCAAACAAACACCATCTTCCACTCGATACTCTTAATCCTTTGTTTTCAGCAAGCCGGTGAGATTGACAACCTCATTTACGTTGGGGCAAAGTACTTTGATTGTGTTGTGCAGGTTCCACGTTGGCGCCGGTTTCAATGGTGTTGCGCTGCACTACATTCCTCCACCAACAACCTTCACGTGCTTCTTGGCTCCTACTAGTTCGATAACCTTGGTTTCTTGCTGAGGAAAAACTTGCTGCATCAACCACCTCTCCGGATTTCAAAGGACAATATGAGAGACTGAAACATGATTGGCCAGAATTTGTGAGGCAGAAGAAATCGGAGCAGTTCATTGAAATATCGAAAAAAATAAGGAAAATGCGGCTAAGAAGGAGTACAATCATATTATGGGGCCAGGAGGGTATCGCCTTTGGGAGCCTAGGTGGCAGAAGATGGAGAACGAGCTGAGGGCGCGAGGAATCCGTCCAGGTACGGAGGGATGGGACCCAAGGGCCAAAAGCTGGTGGTACGGGCATGGGGGAACGCTAGACCCGGTGACAGGGGCGTGTGTTCACCGGAACAAAACGTTTAAACCCACCCAAGCCCTTATTGACGCAATGAGGGATGCTCAAGGGGGAAGATCAAGTTCAACAGAGAGAACGACGCGCTGACAAAAGCCCTCGGGAATCCTGAACACGGAGGACGTGTACGAGGCATGGGGAAAATTCCGTGGAAAGTAGGGTTCTCCCAGGACGATGACCCGTACGGTTACAGAAGCCGTAAGAGAAAGTCGGATCGGGATGCAGATGTTGTGGCGCGGTTGGCATCGGAAGTCGATGAGATGAAGAAAACCCTGAATATACTAGTACAAGATAGATCGGCAGCTGGGACGCATGAAGATCATCCAGCGGATCTCGAAAGCCGCGCGGAGCAGCGTGGCTTCCACGGAGGCCCCGGCTACTGCTAATGCAGCGATCGATATTCTGCACCGGAGCCTCCTCGGTACCCGTGGACGATGTAAAGCGAGATGAAAGAATGTCATCTGCATTATCCAGTGGGAACATGTCCACGAAGGTAGCCATCGGCAGTGCTTTACCATGTGAGCCTGGAGCACTCCACCACAACAACCCCATTCAGGATGGCTATGCTCGTGTCACGGTGGAGGAAATAGTCCCAGGGTTTGAGGCTGGAGATTGACATTGCTACACCCGAAGGGGAGAGAAGACTTGGAGGTGTCAAGCGCCAGTTCATTCTATGGAAAAAGAAGTTTATCAAGTTTCCAGACGAGGCGCCAAGGCAAACAAGTCCACCCCCTCCGGTGGTGGTGGCGGTGGCGGCGGTGGTGGTGGTTCACCTACACCTCCTTCACGTCGCCGACGCCACCCCCAATTCACCTCCGACGGGTAAGCACGCCGCCCCCGGTCCTCGTCGGCGGGTGATCAGACGCCGCCCCCCCCACCTCCGGCGAAGAAGCAGAAGCAGTCCTGGACTATTAACCCGGAGCCTTATGTACCTAAAACCACAAAGGTACCAGAGCCATCACTGAAGCCTCTCATCCCGAGGCCTTGGGAACTTAGTGTCGAGGAAAATGCAGCGGCCGTGGCTGCTCAGCATGAGAAATGGAAGGCGGACTGCAAGAAGAAAAGAGAGCCCGAGCCCAAGCCAGTATTTTCTGAGAAGGAAAAGAAGTGGGCTAAGTCATTTTTGAGCACACCGTCCCAAGCCGCGAAGAATCTGCCTGACGACTATTCACGTGAACTTCGTAGGCAGGCACTCATGTTGAAGGAGAAGCAAGAGCTGGCGGAGAAGCAGGAGAAGAAAGCCTTGGAGGAGGCCGAGAAAGAATTAGAAAGTAAAAAAGGGGGAAACAAGTTGCCCAGCTCGGGGAACAAAGTAAACAATCGACCGCCCCGCTCATAGTGAAAGCCGCCGGTCCGGATGCCCCCGATATCATAGCAGCTGCGGCAGCACAGGGATTGACTGTAACGAGTGCCAGAGAACAAGCGGCCAACTTAGGTCTGACTCTTCGTGCACTGTTAGGCCTTGATGAGGCGCCAATGAAGGACGTAGTAATTACATATGTGCCGAATGGGCCTCTCGTCGAGCCTGCGCAGGAAGAGGATCTACCTCGACAAATGCAGGTCTGCTAAATTGGTACAAGGATTACATAAAACTTAAAAACGCCAAAGACTATATTTATGCGGAAGTTAGACATGAGCATCACTTCAAACATTACTATATAACAATTCATCGGAGTGAATTGTTCCAGCTGTTCAATCTGCGCGAGCTCGACAAATCTATCATCAGTTGCTACGTTCTGTAAGTGATTTATTAATTTCTACCCCATCTCGTATATTGCCCTGCACTATATATATATATATATATAGGGTTGCACTATTTTGCAACCGGTGCTCAGAATATTATTCTGAGCACCAACCGGCCTATAAGGAGCGCGATCTGGGAAAAAAGAAAGTCAACCACTTGCCCCGCACGGCCGCACCCACCACCACCAAATCCTCCCGACCTGCTCGACCACCAATTGCCCCGCACGGCCGCACCCACCACCACCAACTCCCCCTCCGTCAGCACTGTCCCCGGCAACCACCGCCGCTTCCCTCGTCTCCCCAACCGCCGGCGGCGGCTTCCCCGTTCGCTCGCAGCAACCGCAGCCGCCGCCTGCGCCTTCCCGCGAACCCGGCAAGCACCGCCGCCGCCTCCTCCCCTGTCCCTGGCAACCGCCGCTGCTTCCCTGTCTCCGGCAACAGCCACCGCTTCCCCTGTCCCCGAAAACCACCGCCTCTTCCAATGTCCCCGGCAACCGCCGCCGCCGCTTGCTTCGTCCCCGGCAATCACCGCCGCCGCTTGCCCCGTCTCCCCAACCACCGTCGCCGCCTTCCCTGTCCGTGCGCGGCAACCGCCTCCGCCTCCTGCATCTTCCCCGACCACCGCTGCCTCCTGCATCTTCCCCGACGCCCCGTTCACCTACTCTGGTACCCCGCCCCTACCCCATGGCCGCACTTCAATGCGGAGCCGACGGAGAAGACTTCCGTTTCCTTGGGGAGGCCGTCCTGGAGGCGGAGGAGCAGTTCGCTTCCCTGAGTTGCTACACCACGCGCGTGGTTGCTGCTGGTCTCGCTGGCTCATCCCCTGCATCCCAGTAGCTCGGCCGCCCGTCTCAGCTCGAACTGCCGCGCGATCTATGACTGAACTTTTCGTTTTCAGGTCTGAAATTCGCGCTTGGCCTGAACGACCGGGTGTGCAGGAACGCGGCTCTCCACGTCGAGGGAAACGAGATGTGTCCGCCCCATGTTCTTAGCTCCTTACACTAGCGTATTCCTACACATGGAGATATTCCCTGCTTGAGATGAGCACCAGATTACATTGGCGTCCATTTTCTAGGCTGGGCCGCTGTTAGCCTTCTTCGCTGCTCACATGGGGAGAAAAGACAAGTATTTATATTGGTGTCCATAGAATCTATTCGTTCATATGCTTGCAAGAGCTCAGGACAATTGTCCAAAATTTCTAGCAGTTTTAGTTGCGATTAAACTAGTTCTCATTCCATATAAACCTTCTTGGTAATTAAAATGTATGTTGCGAAGTTCAAGCAATAGCGGCGGCAAGTATAAGACATCAGCTTTAGAAAGTACAAGGCTTCTCTTCCACGAAGTTCAGAGTACACGTAAAGTGGTAAATATTTAATAAAAAATATCTAATTATTTATCTCACGGGAAGTACAAGCGGTGATTTCTAGAAGTACAAAGCCGTGATGGAAAGTACAATTATTAAATTTATAGTTGTTTTACTAAACACTTTATGAACCACGTTGAGAAGTACAACCGCATTGCCCGAAAGTACAAGTTCTTTTCGACGGAAGCACTCTTTCATTTTTGCATCAATCTATTGTGCAAATATCATTTGAAAGTGCTCGAAAAATAAGATTAACCACATGGAAGTACAAGTGTGTATTGCGGAAGTGCATGAAAATATATCAAGAAGTACAATGTATAATTCTAGGAAGTATACGTATCAAGAATAATAAATATCGTCAATATATTATTTCACATGAAGTACAAGAACTGGTCCAGGAGTACAAGTTGTGACTACGGGAAGTACAAATGGCCATTTATTGGAAGCTCTAAAAGATTATCACGAAGTACCACGTCAACATTGAGAAGTACAACTGATTAATTTTGGGAAGTACACGGTTCATCTTGTAGTGCACTAAAAATAACAAAAAACGTTCGAATTAATCTCATGGGAAGTACAAGATATGATTCCTAGAAGTACACGCGGTAGCTACGAAGTACAAATGGTCGGGTTGAGAAGAGTAAAAGAAAATTATAGATTTTTCTGAACACTTTCATGAAACCACACCACGAATTACAACAGCGATGGAAAGTACAACCACGATGACCAATAAGTACAAGGTCATTTCGCGAGAAGTTAAGATCCGTGTGGTTGTCTTGAGCATTTTATGTGGACGTGGACATCAAACGGACACTGTAGTACAATATTAGTGTTGTTTCTTGAACACTTTCATAAACCATACCGAGAAGTACAACCGCATTCCCGTTAAGTACAAGTTCATGTCGAGGAAGTTCGGTTCTGTTTTTTCGTGGCGGAAATCTATTATGCAAATCTCATCGATTTGATCACCGAACCACTTCAATCGTTGTCACCAAAAGCTTTATATGATAGATTATGTGTCTAATTTCATTACCTACAACATTTCACAACAAATAAATGGATCTAATCCATCAAATTCAAATCATTATCCCACAAAATATACCGGAAACATGATTTCAAAACTTCTAAAATTAGTTTTAAACCGTTCGGATTTGGCAAAAATGATACATACAAAAAAGATGCGCCATTTTGACAGCTTTCCAACAGTATATCATTTCCATTGTTTAAATATTCCGAATGGAAATCGCGGGGAAATCATTCGGTGCCCATCGCATAAAACGGGCGGACAGTAATTCGACTTATTCTCTTAAACTGTAAGGAATTAGAGAAAATAATTTGAATAAGAAAGTTGCGCCTAGTCCATAGCTTTCCAACGCCATATCATTTGCATCATTCCGACAAACGGTTGAAAAAATTCATCCAAATTACTGTCCGCTCGTTTTTGAGTACGTCCGAATTTCGGTATTTTCAAAATTGTTCAAAAACTGTGAGGATTTTGAAAAAACTTAAAACATGAAAAAGTTGCGCAATTTCATTAGCTATCCAACGGTATATCATTTGCACAGTTTCGATAAGCGATTCAAAAATCGAACTAAAAGTTCGTTTTCTGGCCATATAGAGGCGTTTTGGTATTTTCAAAATTAAATTTAAACCGTGTAAAATTTGAGAAAAGTGTGAACATGAAAAAGTTGCGGTTTTTCATTATCTATCCAACGGTATATCACTTGCATAGTTCCGACAAATGGTTGAGAAACTCGAGGTATAATCAGTACCTCTGAAGAAAACGGGAAGTTCAGGTAAGTTCGACAGAAAGTTGAACCCTGTTATCCGGAAAGTACAACCTTGTGTCCAGGAAAGTACAAGTCGGTGCTCAGAATATTATTCTGCAACCGGTTGCAGAATAGTGCTGGTATATATATATATATATATATATATATATATATATATATATATATATATATATATATATATAGAGCCCAACTATTCTCGAACCCCCTTAAGAGTGGTTCTAGAATAGCTATTCTAGAACCCCCTAATCACACTCGGTTTCTTCCACCGTCCCGACCGATACCCAACCGAACTTCCCACGTCCCTTCCGACCGATACCGGTTCGTGACGAAGCGAACTCCCCACGTCCTCCTCGTGAAAACACGCGCCCGCCTCGAGCGGAGATCAACCAGCTCCACCTCCACCTCCTACCTCGTCGGCGCGGGCGAGCGAGCGGCGGTGGGAGCCGACGCGAGGGAGCTCGCGACGGACACGAAGACGTTCAAAGCCTCCTACGTCGTCGGCGCGGGCGAGCGGCGGCGGCGGCAGCCGACGCGAGGGAGCACGCGACGGAGCGAACGGCGGCGGTAGCGACGCAAAGGAAGCGGCGGAGAACGGCGAGATCCGCCTCGTTACTCGCTAATCGTCTAAGACGAGATCCAGAGAATCCCCTACCGAAGCTCCAAAAGACGCAGATCATCGGAACATCCTTCGACATCAATCCGACCAAGCTCCTTCAAACGCTACCAGAGGCGATAAGGTACAAACCGAAGTTCACATAACTCATTTATGCTTTTTGCTCACTGCAAAACAAAAAAAGTAGCAGTTTAGATTCTCGTGAAAAAAAGTTCATAAGGATTCATAATGGAAGTTCACATAACTCATTTACTGAATTTTGCTCACTGCAAAAAAAACAAAAAAACAAAACGACCAATTTAGATTCTCCTTAAAAGGTTCATATGAATTTATATTGGAAGTTCACATAACTATTTAACTGCTTTTTCTGTCCATCAGTATAAACAAAAACCAAAAATTAGACTGGAAGTTCACATATTCTCCTGCAGAGTCTATTGTAGGAAAAAGAAAACTTATGTCTTTTACTGGGAAGTTCTTAAAAACAGTTTCCTGGAGTTCACTTCAGTTATAAAAAATAAAAAACAGTAAAATGAAAAAAATAAGTATGCAGGTGCATGTATGCTGGAAGTTCATATTACATTGTTTAGCGGTTAACTTTACTTGTTTTAGTTTTTTGAAGACATCAGACAAAGTTTTTTGTATAAAGCTTATAGTCCCAATGTTCATGAAGTTCACATGTTAAAAAACTTGCCAGGTTCTGCTACTGCAGGGCACAGAATCTGGAGCAGGCAGTGACGACGAGATAATCAGCTGGTCAGGCCCTAAAAAGCCTCCAATGACTCCCATATGCTGTGATGAGCCAGTATCATTTATCCAGCCAGTGTTCCGCATTCCCAGGCGAAAAACAAATGCTGCCGCCATTGAAAGGAATGTGAATCAGAAGACCCAAGAACAAGACGACATGCATAACAGCAAGAGGAAGCGGGATACCACAACATCAACAGATGATGATGAGGATATTATGTGTTGGTCAGGTCCACCAAAAAAACCCCGTTCTCCAATAAAGTGCACTGAGGAGATATTTGCTACTAATGCAACGTTCCGTCAGCCACGAAAACGGCAATCTACAAGTACATCTAAAACAGCCACAGCTGGAAGCAATGATATGAACAGGGACAGTGGGCAAAGGTCATCTTCTAACAGTGAGGCTTCTGAACAGCAACGCAGTTATGGGGATGGTCAAAGTGACAACATTCACCAAGATCGTCAAGGCGCTGAATCAAGTCATATGCCGCCTCGAGATCCGCTCTGCCATGTACCAAAAGTCACACCGCCATGCCCCATAGTACCAGATGATAGAGCCACCCCTGCAGAGCTGCGAACATACACACATGTAAGTTCAATTTATATTGTTGCTGATCTGAATTTCACTCTTACACACATTTATTTAGTCCTTCTGCATGGAAGTTCACATGGTCTATTTTTAGAAAAAACAATTGATATGTTTTGGGAAGTTCGTGTACCCTGTATTCCTGATAAAAGTTCAACTGATTTTAGGAAGTTCACATGCTCTGTTTATATATGAAATATATAGTTGATATGTTCTGGAAGTTAATGTACAACAGTTTTCTCTCTGAAAAAAAGTTCAGATGACTTTAGGAAGTTCATGTGCTCTTTTTTTATTAAATTTTAGGAAGTTCACTTGACCTTTCTCCTGAAGTTAACATACAAATAACATGTGTAAAACAAAAAATTAATGCAAACAAAAAACCATGGCAATTTGCAGGCTGCAGATCTTGATAAGGACCTGATACCATCCATTGGTCAAGAATTTAGTACATTCAAAGACGCATATGTATTTTACAATACATATGCAAAGCACACAGGGTTTGGGATAAGGAAAGGGCAGCACAACAAGAGCAGGCGTTACTTGAGATGTGTACGAGAAGGTGCACACCGAAAGAGTGTCAATGAGGAAGACCGACAGCGTGACAAGATGACCAAAAGAACTGGGTGCAAGGCCTTTATGAGATTGAAAGAGAGGAGTGATGGTACCTGTATTGTCAAGGACATTACACTTCAGCACAACCATACCCTGCTGTTGAGCCCATCAATGCTAGTTTTCATGCGTTCTCACAAAAGGGTGGATCCAACATTGAAGGGGTTAGTAAAAGACCTTCAGTTCAGCAATATAAAACATGTGAACATAATGGGCCTGCTTACAAGGCTGCATGGTGGACGTGATAAGATTGGCTGCCACAACAGAGACATACTAAACATGTAAGTACTCCCCCCCCCCCCCCCCCTCCTTTGCATATATAATGAAAACTTACATGAAAAACAGGGGGAAGAAAAAAAAAGCAAAAAAAAATAAATAACAACAAATTTCTTTTTGCAGGAAAGCCGAAAACACGAGGAAGGAGTCCATAAATGAGGTGCAGAATATGTTCAAATTCTTTGAAGACATGAAGAAGGAGAATGAGAATTTCTTCTATGACTACAAGGTTGACGACGAAAACAGACTGGAGAATGTTTTCTGGTCTAATGCCAGCTCGAGGGCGGCATATGCAGATTTCGGAGATTGCATAACTTTCGATACTACTTACAAGTCAAACAAGCACCACTTGCCCCTTGCAGTATTTGTCGGCGTAAACAACCACTTGCAGTCGACAATCTTTGGTGTTGCATTGATGGGAAACGAGTCAGAGGAGTCCTTCAAATGGGTATTCAGCAGATTCCTTGAATGCATGGGCGGTAAACAACCAATCTGCATACTTACAGGTTAGGAAAAAATCAGAATCTATCCTCATGTTTGTACCTTCAATGCTGACAATTAAGTGCATGTTATATTAAAAAAGAAAAGTAGGTTTTTTTCAGTTGTAGTTCATAACATAAACACCCAGAAGTTCAGATGTTTCCACCCCTGCTACGCAAAAAAAAAATTTAATTTGCTGAAGTTCACCTTTGTTTGTTTTGTGAAGTTTGCTTGCATTATACCTGATGTGTTTTTTCCTAATAATTGTTCAGATCAATGCCCAGCGATGACAAAAGCAATACCAAAAATTTTCCCACGGACTCTGCATAAGTTCTGTAGATGGCACATAATGAACAAGCATAAGGACCCGCTGAAAAAGCTTTATAAACTATTCCCTGATTTGAAGGATCTGCTGACTGCAATTCTGAACCATCCCCTAATGCCATCTGAGTTTGAAGATGCGTGGAAGGCTTTGATTGAAAAGTACAATCTGCATGATATAAATGTCATGATTAACTTATGGGCTGAAAGGAAATTGTGGATATCAGCTTACTGGAAAGAGGTATTCTGTGCACGCATGACTTCAACACAAAGAAGCGAGAGCATGAACTTTGTGCTGAAAAGGGGTTTTGTCACTGAACGAGACAACCTCCACATTTTTGTTAAACAAGTTAACAACTGCATACAGGCAAGGCATGAAGCAGAGAATGCAGAGACAAATGCATCAACGGTGAGTGCTCGATTTCACGATTTATATTAATAAAAAAATATGCTTCATAATTTGAAAAACATAGGATGATAACAAAAAAAGGGAAAAAAGAGTATGAAGAGATGTATGGAAGTTCACAAGTGTTTTGGTTAGGGGTTATTATGTACATAAAAAAGTATAATCTGTTTTCGAAAAAAAGTATGCAATTGCATGGAAGTTCACTACTGTTTAGTTAGGAGTTCATATATATATAAAAAAAGTTATATTATGTTTGATGTTCACAGCAATGACTTTTGCATGGACAAAAATCTCAAAATTGCAGGGCACAAGGAAAACAGTCACCAGGTATGGTTTCGAGGCACAGGTGATGGATAAGTACACACGGGCAGTGTACTCAGTTTTCCGGGAGCGACAATATCACAGCACAGCTTTCCGCATTAAGACTTCCCAGGACAATCCCAACAATTACCTTGTGCATCACTACAATCAGAGTAAAGAGTTCGCTTGGTCAAGACATGAATTCCGAGTGCTAGCGGATGAAGTTGAAGGCCGTTATGAATGTGAATGTAAACTGTGGGAACATACAGGTAAAAAAGAAAAAGCCTCTTCCAGCAATTGCTTTGGTTGTATTACACTACAGATGCATAAAAAAGTAATTGTTGACACAAAAATAAAAAATTAACCAAGCTAATGTTATGTTTATGCACGCGCAGGGTTGTTCTGCCATCATGTCATAGCTGTCTTTGAGCACCTACGCCTGGATGAGATACCAAACAAGTATATACTCCAGAGATACACCAAAGATGCAGTGACAAACCCTGATTTCAACCGCAGAGACTACAGGAGAACAACAGATGATGGGACTTCAATTGAATACAGACGAACAATCCTTTACAGTGAAGCAGTTAAAATTATAAACAAAGGATGCTCTTCGGAAGCAAAATTCCAAATAGCATTATCTGCCTTCAGAGATGCCAATACCCGCCTGGACAATGAGGAAGCGGAGCTGGAGAATAATGAGGATGCAGAGATGGAGAACAATGAGCAGTCCTCGAATCAAGAAAACACAACACGAGAAACTGGCGAGCAGAACGACATTCCTCCGGCTGAGAACAATGATCCATATGCAGATATACAGCCACCACTACTTGCAATAACAAAAGGGAGCAAGACTACAGATGCTGCAAGGAAGAATGGAAAATGCAAACAACCTGTACCTGCCCGTCCGGAACCAGAACTGGATGAATACGGGAGACCGAAAGGTACAAGAATATGCGGAACATGCAATAAAATTGATGGCCACAATTCCAGAACCTGCAAGGCAAGGCAGCTAGCTAAAAAGCTCTTGGAAACACATGAGAAGGTGTATGGGCCTACAGCGTCTTCAGGAAATATCAAGGTGCGCATAAGAAACTTGCTTGCTCGCCAGCACATCCCAGAGAATGATGATGAGGAAAAACTGGACACAGATGAAGGTGAATGCTTCGAAGATGAGACGGATGATGAAGAATATGAGCAAGAAGATGAGGATGAAGATATCACTGAGCAAGAAGAAACACAAAATACACCGGATGTGGATGACAAACTGGAAAACTTAAATAAAAAGGGAGGAAAAAGGAAATGCAGCGCATGCAACCTGAGGCTAGGACACTACGCATCAACATGCCCCAACAAGGAAAAGATACTACAGCAACAGATTCTTGAACGACAAACAAGTGATAATGCGATAGTGAAACCACAAGGGGTGAAAGTTTGCAGTTCATGCAATAAGATAAGGGGACACAACTCCAGAACTTGCGCAAGAAGGCAGCTTGAGGAACAACTATTACACCTACAGTCAACAGAAAAAGATAGCAACACCATGGAAGATAGAAGCAAGGAGAAGAACAGGAAGAAAACACAGACTACACCAGCAGTTCTAAGGAGAAGTACAAGAAAGAGATAGAACAAAAAAGGAAAAATAGAATAGGAATTGCTCAAAAAACTATAGAGACCTCACTTGTTTATTGAAAAAAAAATATGTAGTTAGTTACTGACGAAAAATTACATTAATATACTGCTGAAGTTCACTATTTGTTCGTGCTACTTCCAGCGATCCAAATTTGAAAAACAAAAGGAAATGTCATAAAAAAAATCATTTATTTTAAACCTCTACACAAAATGTTGTGAGAGTAAATATATCATAATTGAACTGCTGGACAGTTGATCACGTGCATGTTGATTAAAAAAATATTTAACAGTAGGAAGTTCACAGCCAATTGTCAACGAAGTTCACTATTTATGAAAGGGTGAAAAAAAGGTAGTACGAAAATTAAACAAAAACACACATGCAAAAAAAAGAAGTTCAGATATCAACAGCTGCGAAGTTCTCACATACTATTTGCGTTGTAAAATAAATTAAAACAAAAAACTAGTAAAAATTCAGACTCCAATATGAGTGTGAAAGTACTGAATTATTAAAAAAAATGAACGGAAACAGATAGGATTGCAAAAAACAAGTAAAAATAGGGACATCTTCATTGTATTATAAAATGAATAAATGGGAATGGAAACATAATGTAAAAAAAATGAGTGCGAAGTTCAGATCTAACCAAACAAGGAGTTCTCTTAAACATAAAACCTAAAAACAATGTAGGGAAAAATAAACGATTACAATCTGATCATAGGAAAAAAAAGAAAAATGTCCCTACAAAACTAAATTCTTCACCAATCCCTGCCACGCTTCTTCTCAGGGTGTTTGAATAAGGCGAAGAAGCCCCTCTCAAACACATCGAGCCTTCGAAAAACCTCGTACGTTGCATATGCATCCCGTGCAGCATATTCCAAATGCTTTGGCGGTAGAGGCGGCGGATCAACCCACATCCTGTGCTCTCTCCTTCCAAAACCATCCTTCATCTCAAGATAGATTGGATCTATAATAGCTCCAGCAACATCCTTCAGGCCTTGAGGTTTCTTCTTATTGTCCGGATCTCTCCATATTGCCTGGATATCCTTCAGATTATGACAATATAACTTTGAACGTGAGAGAACGTTGAGGTCTTCTGCGATGCAAAACCCAGCAAAAATGTACCTATAGCCATGAAGAAACTGAAACAAACTTTCACTCCTCTCATCAGCATGGCATATGTGGTACACAAGAACATCAGTGCCAACACATAGCTGGATCACAGCAGCTTTCTTCGGATTGAAATAGGTACCACTGAGTCTGTCATACTCAACATCAAGACCAACGATCTTCCTAGCAGAATAATCGAGGGAAGCTTCAGCATTGGTGATCCACTCCTCAACACTAGCTGCTGCATTCGTGTACAAAACCTTCATAGTGGTTGTGCCATGGCAGGGGAAGGTGTACTCGTGGGAAAAAGGAGCTTTTGCCATGCAATCGGTGGACAGAAGAAAAAGAAAAGAAGAAAGGATTGGTGATTCACGTGCACCGCACAGAGGAAAAAGAACATGTATTTATAGTTCCAGAAAATGTAACAACAGACGTCGTGATCCACAAATTCAGGGAACAAACCAATACATATCCAATCAAACACAAAACAGAAACAGCCGAGAGATAACCACAAAAAAACAAAAAAATCGTGCGGGATAACAAACAAAAAAGGATCTTATCCGGGGCCAGTTGTGAGTTCACGTGCAAGCACAAAACAAAAGCATAAAAAGACTATAAAAGAAGTTCACGTGATAACAGTGCAGACGTTCGCACAGAGTAAAAACACTGAAAAAATAAAAAGCTGTTCCACACCAACCAACCACCCCGCACCCACCAAACCACGCCCAAACCACCAAACTCAAACACTGCCTGGTGTTCCGCTGGAAGAAACATCCCACGGAGGAGTCGAAGGAAAGAGCAAAGGGAGAACAAAGAACAGAGAAAAGAAAGAAGAAGAGAAGTCTAGCAAGATCTACAAAAAAGTAATCCAGCATAAGAAAAGCGAAGGGATTGCCTAACAAAAGAAGGTGCGTCTAACCCATCCCCATCCCATCTACTCATTGAATCGCCGTGGATCTTCCTCTCTTTCATCCTTCATGGCCGTGATTTTGAATCTAGACTAGTATAAAAAACAAGATCTAACAACTTAACAAAATAAATACCTTACAGATTACTTAAAAAATGGTTTGCATACGATAGATCTATCAAAAAACATGTTAGGCAGAGGGTGGTGGTGGAGGGGGGGGGGAATATACACTAATGAACAAGACGAGGAGTTCAGATAAGAACTCTCGAGAAGCTCACTTGTGCAAAGAAATGGAAAAACAATATACAAAAAATAAATAAGTTGGAGGGTTTTAAAATCTACAAACATGTATCCAGCCGGCATTAGTATACTGTTATTGGGAAACTTAAAAAATATATAATAAAAGAAGTTGGAGTTTAAAATGTAGACAACAGAATAACATAAAAACATGAAAACTAAAAGTGGAAGTTCAGTTCAAAAAAGTGCAGAGGTCCTGTTAGTACAAAAAATGTTTTATGCTGGAATCTTGTGACAGGAATGGCTGCTGGTCCATCGTACGTCATCCTCAGCGACAGCGAAAGCGATGAAGAGACCTGTAAAAGAGGTAAAAAAAGATAGAAATGCTTTCAAAAATACTTTATGGAACTAAAAATGTGCTTATTTTTTATGCAGGTCCAACTATTCGTGGATTTGAAATCTTTGACAAGCACTGTCACTTCGGAAATGAAGTTGAAATGACCAAGGAAAATCTGGATCATCTCAAAAAGCAAGTACTTGACTACAAGCCAACAATCCCATATTATGTATGCAAGATGGGGAAGACAACGAGCAACATCACGAGAGGCAAAATGGTAATACCAAAACGCCAACTTACAAAACTTATTTTCGTACACTACCTGTATTACATATAATGTTTTGGCTGAACCAACATGTATTACTAACTTTATTACAGTCTTCCGATATTTAAATGTTTACTGAAGTCCAGATAAATGAAACTGTGAAGTTCACTTAAAGAATACACTGAACATGGCTATGATATTCACTTTCATGTGTTTTCATGCAGACTTTCGATAAGGAATACACTGAAGAACACCTAAAGAATTATCTAACGGAGCCAACAACAATTCCAATAACCTCCAACACAAATGCCTGGGTTGGTACACGGGTAAGGATAAACAAAGTTGCAACTGGAAATGCAGTGATGACAACAAATTGGCCAGATGTAGTAATGGGTGCAGAAATAAAAGATGGAGATATCTGCATGTTCTGCTTCTACGACGGAACAAGAGAACTCGGCTGCTTCGTGACACGTCTTAGCAACTGAGTCTGGAAAACTTACTATGAAAATAAAATTATGTACCAGTTTACTTTATTGAACCTTATGTTTTGTATCAGCACCCCCGAGAACAATTATGGTTGTGTTTCAGTATTGTTGATGTAATAAGAATGCTTATGAAGAAGTTCACATAGAGTGAGTACGAAGTTCGCTTATAAATGAAAAAAGATTAGCAAGTTTATGTTCACAGAAGTTCCTACATGAAAAATCATTTCTGAATATACAGGAACAAAAAAAAGTACAGTTTGCATTGAGAAAAACGAATAGATATGGGAATACTTTTACAGACATAACTGGCAAAAAAATAGAAGTTCACACTCTGATGACAAAGAAGTTCACTAATAACAAAAAATACAGCACAGATTTTGTACAGCTTGCTGTTTTGAAAAAGGAAGAACATATCATCACTAATTACATCTGTATCCTGAATTTCAATCACATAATGAGAAGTTCAGTTCAATAAAACAACAAAATAAAAATGTTGAATATCCTATCAACTACTAATTGCGAAAAAATTGAATCAGATCATCATCATGCAGATCCCAATGATTGCTGGGTTATCTGCGAACCTAGACCAATAAGCAGCATGAGATCTTTCAACATACTAGGCCACTCCTCCGCCAGAATTTCATTCTTGGGATGAAATAGGAGCTGATACATGTACTCAGCTTTCCAATCCTCAACACGCCGCTGGTAGACAATCAGGAATGCAAAAAAAAACATAAGAAAAAACAGTAAAAAAAAGACAAAAAGAGCTATACAGCGAAAAACCCACAGCACTACACTTACATCCTGGTTTTTTATATTATCAGCAATCTTATCACCACCGTATGTAGCGCAAATTCTTAGAGCATAGAAGCCACACTCATTAGCCCCTTGTGCCGGAGTCTTTGGATATGAACACCTGTCAGCAACAACATCCCACTGTATATTACCATTATATTTGTTAAATTCTGCAACACCATACACCTGTTTTAACAAGGCCACCATCCTATTAATCTGCGAAAACAAAAAAAAACAAAAAAGTTAATGGTTTCAGCAGTTTAAAAACAAAAAAGGAAGAAAAAGCTAGGAAGTTCACATAGTACTGACATATCAGTTCACACACACTACATATAGTTTCAGCAGTTTAAAAAACATATAAAAAGCTGGGAAGTTCACAGTGTAATAAACATATCAAATTAACACACACAGTAAGATGGTTTCAGCAGTTTAAATAAATATAAAAAATAGCTAGGAAGTTCATATTGTAAAAACATATCAGTACAGACAAAAAAGTTTGAATGGTTGCAGTAGTACACATAAAAAAGAAAAAGGATGGGAAGTTCACATTATATTAACAGATGGGTTCACATAAAAAAGTAAAAATGATTGCAGTGAAAAAGCAAACGAAGAAATGATGAAAAGAAAACCACGTACAATCTCAACACGATCCTCGTGGTGCCGACTCCTTGAAGTATGTGCCAGACCAGTATACCTCCTAGTGTCAAGGATGTCCAACGTACCAGTGTACTTGTTCATAACATACACAGAGTGATGCTCATGCATGAAATGAGGAATGATGATCTGTTCAGCAACAACCCAAATTAACAAAAAAGGAAGTACGCACGTGAAAACAAAAAAAACTAAAAGGAAGTTCACTACACCAAAATGAAGAGGTTCAGATTAAAAAGCATACCAACTTTGCTTTCAGCAAATTTTCATTAGGCCGAACATAATGCTTGAACATGTTAGCAGCAGACTTCACATCAAAAGGTGGTCTCGGTAATGGATTACCCTTGCTGTCCCTTAGCTTGAATGGAGCAAAATCAAGCAAGTACTGCACAAAAACAAAGGAAAAACACAACCCAAAAAAAAGAAGGTATACAAAATAAGTGTATGCATAAAAAGGTATATGTGAAAAATAAATTTTTATCTGTTGAAAAAACCTACAGGGATAGTATGAGGTGACATCAAAACACGGGAGCCAGATTCAAAAATATATTTCATCCCTGGATCATCCTTCCAGTAATTGATGATGCGATCCATCATGTCGGATTCCAACATTTCACAGCGGCCAAACAGTTTATACATGTACTTGGCATCAATTAAAACAGGATCATCAAAAGGATTGCTGAACTTCACCAGAGGGACACTGCACACACATACAAAAAGCAAAAAAAAATGTATATAAAACTAGGGAAGTTCACTTAGCATATAAAAAAAATGAAACTCTCATAAACGAAAACAAATAAAGAACTAGGGGAGTTCACTTAGCACAGTGTTTGAAGTTCATATGCCACAAAAAATAAATAAACTAAGTAATAAATAAGTATGAAAAACATACCTTCCATGAGCTTTGATGTACTCCTTGCTTAGAATTAACTCCATCATTTGCTTGGCCTTGGATAAATGGGGAAACACATATGGTACAAAGTTTGGAACTTCTTCCCTGAACTTATTGGACAATTTAGTAGGCCTTTTATTCGAAAGAACCAGATTTTTAGCACTAGACTGCTTGGGCTTCTGAGTTTCAAAATCATCACTGCTGGTCGGAGAGCATCGCCGAACATCCTTTGTAATGGGCTTCGCAGTAAGCTTCTTACCAAGCTGAGTGACAAAGTCATCAGAATCGTCATCTTCGTCGAGCAAAACTACATCAGCCTTCCCCTTCAGTGCAGTGTCAGGAACCTTTTTGCTAGAAGATTTTCTGGTGTTGGAATGCAGCCTCTGGATAATCTTATTTGTCTTGCTTACAAGACTATCAAAATTCTCTTCAGGAATAATCTGAACTTCTGGTGTGAATGACTGAGTCTCGAAAAGTGAGAAATTGTCTTCCTCGATACCAAGAGATGGACCTGCATGAAAAGTATACAAAACCAGGAAGTTCACTTCTGAATCAAAAAACAAAATTTACAAAACACTGCAGTCCAAAAAAAGCATGTGTTATAGAGCATAGCCAACGACATATTTTGCGAAAAGGTAAAAATCATACCAGGATCAACACCTAAAACATCTTTCAAATCGATATTGAAGTCTCCACCTGTCAGCCAGCTATATAACATGGTCATCCTGATGTTTAGAATGTCTTTTTGACTGAACAAGCACATGCTTTCGCCATCGTAAGACTGGAGGATCTGTAGCATGAAGAACCCGCAATCATGGCTGCAAAAAAAAACAAACAAAAGAATAAGAATAAAAGAAAACAATTGTATTAGTTAAAAAAAAACCTGTAGTCAATGTATACAGAATAAAGAGCAAAACAAGAGAAAGGGGAAAAAAACGCTTACGCAGTTGCCTGTCTTGGAGAATTAACATAGTGAAGCTTGAAGTGGTCGATGGATTTTGGATGAAAATGATCACCCTTTGAATTCCCTGCTAACGACCATAACTTCTTGATACCAGATGCCATTGTATGTAACAGCTTCTTACCATCTGGATCATTTATATCGCGTAACGAATCAAGCAATTCAAAACGCTCTTTCTCAAGGTTCAAAGCAACAACACAGAAGTGACCAGGAACGTGTGGTGCACATGGATCAGGAGGATCAAAGGTACCAAAAAGAATCTGCCATTAAAATGATAAAAATAAAAAAGGACAGGTTAGAAGTATGAAAGGTAGACTATTTCCTCAAATAAGAAATCACATTTAACTTTACTACTGAGTTATTTTAGTAAGATGTACAACAGGGGAGGGAAAAAAAGGTAGGAAGTCCACATGCCATAATTAGTGAAGTTCAGATGTATAGAAAAGAAGAAAAAAGACAACAGTCAGTACCACTTTCTTGTGGTCCAAACGTTCCGGAGCATCGACGCTGAAAATATTACGAACAAGCCGAGAATTCAGATTTCTTTCAAAAATCTGCCTCTGCAAACATGACAATGAAACACAAAGAAGGTTAAAACATAAAGGAGGGAAAAAAAAGCACATGCATTAACAAAAAAAACTAAAAAATTGATAAAAAGAATGGAGAAATAACTTACAGAACAATTGTATGGCACCACCATTTTATCAGAATTCTTGTACTTCTGACCAAGCAAGTATGTTCCAACAGAAACAGTTAGAGAACAAAGAAAACCGTTGGGTTTAAAAGCTTCAGCAATTTGTCCGATCGTGCAATCACAATGGTCATTCCTGAAAAGGGTCTGCTTACTGCAGAAAAAAACACAAAAAATAGAGGACAAAACAAAAATTTAATAAAAATAAAAAACAAAACAAAAAAAAGAAAAAAGCCTAAAAAACAGATAGAACCTTCTTATGGGATCTTTCCTCAACTTGCAAACGCTTTCATAAACTTCTTTGATTTTAATCATCATAGGTTGAAGAGACAGTGGAGGCGTCGAACATAAACTCGAGTCTGCAGAAAATAAGGAAATACAGACAAAATGTAAGAACAAAAAAGAAGTTCAGATGATGATATTCCAGAAGTTCACATATTCAAGAACGTGGTGCAGAAACTGGAATGTCCAGAAGACCCACAGTTCATCAAATGAAGGCTACCATCAAAAAAATACACACACACGATATCGCTCCCCCCCCACCCCGGTCAGTCATATACATGCAGAAAATGAAAACTACGACATGAACTCATGCCACATTACATAGCATTCGAAAAGTGTCTTACATGGAACATGATGCCCAACAGCGAAAAAACAAAATACATATACAAAAGCACCCCACCACACCCCTCCCCCCATAAAAAAACCAAAAAAAAAGGGAAAAAGGTTTTAGATAGAGATATATGAGGAGTAAACATAAAGAATAAAAAGGCGGGCTAGCATTAGGGGAGGGTGTGTGGGGGTAGGAGAACTGTATGTTCCCCATTCAGATATCCTTGCCTAAGTCTTGCGGGGATTCTTCAATAGAAGCGCTCAAGTCATCTGTTGATTCTTCAAAGAATGAGCTCGACTGCTCAATCGAATCAGAGGCATCGCGTCCATGGTTATCTCCAGCCTGAAACTCATTATTGTCATCATCATCAGCACCAGTGCTGCGCTCTATATTGGCTTCAGTACCCGGCAGTTCTCCACGTGCAGCAGCAACACCTACTTCCTCACGACCATGCGCAACAACAGACTTACAATCCATAGCAGCTGGTAATACACCAACATCATCAGCAGCCTCAGCACATGTTTCGGAAACAACTGCACCAATGCCAGGTAGTTGGGCAGCATCCTTCACATCATTTCCATCCTGACATGTTACAAGATCTTCAGGAATTGAGAAACCTTTTCCAGTAACTGCACAATCTTCAGCATGGTGTTCAGCATCTTTGTCTCCATCAGAATGTGCAACTATCTCAGGAAATAAATTCCCCTTTCCAACAGGGTCTAACTCAGAATAATGATCAGCAACTTTGTCACCGGCACCACCAGAATTACCATCACTGTCATCTAAAGGAGGAGTTTCAGGGGTTGCCGGATGGACAAAATTATGCTTGACATAATAACGATCAACAGATGAATTGTCATCACTGTCATCTGGAAGACCATCCTTCTCAACACACTTTTCATTTACCTACCAACAAAAAAAAACAGAAGTTCAGATGGAGAAGATGGAGTAGTTCATATACACAAACAAAAAACAAAACAAAAGCGCAACTATAAAAAAAATAAAAAAATAAATTGCAAAACACAAAAAAAAATACCTCAGCTAAAGGAGGTGATTTATCAAAAACTGCATCTTCAACATGATCACCAGCAAAAGCTGGAGGACATTGAGGGGTTGCCGGACGAACAAACCCATCATTCACAGGTGCATGATCACCATCTCCTGAATTCTGAGGTGCATTTTCCTCAGCAATCCTAGCATCTTCCTGCAAAAAATAAGAGGATAACAAAAAAGAAAAGATAAGGAAGTTCACATGAAAAAACACAGAAGTTCACATATGTGTAATAGCACAAAACAAGAGATAAAAAAGGAAGTTCACATAAAAAGGGATGGACATAAGTTCAAGAATGACTAATTATACCTCAGCTTCAGCAGCTGACTGACCAAGTCCTGCATCAACATCTTCAACAGAAGAAGAAATATTCTTCTGAACATTACTTTCAACACTATTATTGCCTGATACATTTGCACGGCTCTCAAACTGCTTGCACAAAGAGTCCTGATTCATACCAAAATCAAGAAAACCTGTGCGCATTACAGACAAAGCCCCCCTCAAGCTATCAAGGAGCGATGTTTCACGCTTTGACTGCTCATCCAGTGCTTCAACACTGGGGAAATTACCATCAGCAAGCCGACCTTGAAATTGTTTCACACGATCAGCTGTAGTCGGAATCGTACAAGAGAGATACTCAACTTTCTGCAACAGTGATCCAATCTGATCAATAACACCAGCAGAAGGCATCCCAGCACTAGTTGAAGCAGACTGGTGATTGTCTTTCATGTTGACATTAGCAATTTGCGAAATTGGAATCTCGCAATGACCTCCAGCAGGATGTTCATTGGCATTACCAGCATCAGGCTCACTACAATGGGTGCCCTCATTAAGATGAACAATTAAATCTTCAACACGATACCGATATGAATAAGCAATTTGGTTGCGGCCTTTCCACTGCATTGTAATACAGGAGTTCACTTAGCAGATAATATGAAGTTCAGATGATACATAAAAGTAAAAAAATATATACAAAACTATGTAAGTTCACTTGGATATAAAAAAAGTAAACCTGATATGCCACATAAAACATTAAAAAAAAGACCTAGGAAGTTCACTTGCGACGTAGTATGAAGATCAGATGCCACATAAAAAAAGGGTTACAGTTTGAAAAAACTAACCACAATTCTGCCAAACTTGTACTTCATCAACTCTGGTCCACCATTCTTTTGAATGTCCATTTTGTAAATAGCCTTCAGAGGTTTCTCATGCAGAAAGTTTGCGCGAGGAGTTCGAGTATGCATGACAGAATGTGGTGGTAGAAAGATGCTGTCAAGATACATAACAGTGGGGATAACAGCACACCCTTCTAACCCAGCCTGAGGGATATCAGGGTCTTGATATTTAGTAGCAGCTCGTTTCAACTCATCAACAACAAGCTGGCAATAATCCATCTTTGCCATCTTATCATAATCCATGTTAACAAGCATTGCAGCTTCCCTACCTACACGGGTAGCTGAACCAGGACATATGAGCTTGCTAAAAAGAATGGCAAAGAAGACCTTAACAGCCAAATCTTCCTTCTCGGGGTCTCCAACAAGATCAGATAACAATTGACGCAGATCTTTAGGCTCAATACTAGCATTGCTTTCGAACCCAAACTCTTGTTTCAAAAGAGCCAATGACTCGTCATGTCCAGATTCTGCAGGCAGTATAGGAGTATCACCTCCTATAGGAAAACCAAACACCTGATGAACAGTGTCTCTATTAACCTCTAGAACTCTGCCAGATCCACAAGCCAACTTCATGGTAGAAGTGTCAATAGTCTTCATCAAAAAACACATGAGAACACGTGATATGTTACCCTCCAGGACCCACTGAAAAACACAGCCAAAACCAGCTTTCTCAACCTTCAATCTGTGTTGCTGTTTTAACATTGCTGCAGCCGAACGAACTTCACCGAGAGAACAGCGAATAGTTTGCTGAAAACGTGTCTTCTCACCATCAAGATCTTCAACTGCCTTCCTCTTCCTAGCCATGGTTTTCTTTGTCGGCCTTTTCAGAACTTTCTTCGAATCACCTTCCAAAACAACAGGTTTAGAAGGACCTGGCTTCCTACCAACTTTCTTCCCCTGGTATAGAAAAAAACATAAAAAACAAACATTTAAAAACCACAAAAAAATTAATGAGAAGAAGAAGTTCACACCAACATGAACACAGAAGTTCACACTACACTAACCTTGGCAGGAGCTTCAAAGTCTGATTCATCACTAACAACTTCTCTACGACTCTTCTTAGCATTGCACTACATAAAAAAATGAGATACATAAAAAGGGAAGAGTTCAGATTCAATAAACAAAAACAAAAAAAAGAAGTTCACAGTGGAAGAATTATGTAAAAATGAACAAACAAAATAACCTTGCCAGCAGCAACACCATCTTCAGTGGAATCTGGGACATATGTCTCATCGACATCAATCTTACGTTTACGGTGACCCAAACGTGATTTCCCAGGAGATGAAACTCGTTTCGAAGCAACAGTGGGCTGGAAAGTAGCAGCAACACGAGGGCTGCGCCGCACAGGATTTGTAGCCTGGACAGAAGCAGCAGATTTTTTTAAAAAAAATAGAGAAGTTCACAATGGTACACATATGTAAAAGTGAACAACAAAGGAATTTAACAGAATAAACAAATAAGAACATAAAAGAAATAACCTTGTCAGCAGCAACATCTTCTTGAGTGGCACCTGGGGCATATGTCTGCTGCAAAGGATCTCTAGCCTGCAGCAGCAGCAGCAGCTTTCCCAAGAGGTGAATTCTCTTTAATCTTCCTGCAAACACCCCTTTCTTTCCTAACTTTAGGAGAAACAGTTTCAGGACCACAATCATCACATGTGGGTTCAGCAGCCTCGCCATCACATGCAACATCATGGACAACGGCAGTATCCTTAGCAGACTTTGCTTTCGCAGGATATTTCCGGTAATATGTGGTAATTCTCTCCTGGTGCTGAGCTAATTTAGCAGCTTGTCTCTCCTTTTCTTTCGCAAGCTGTTCTTCCACCATATAATCCTGAGTAACTATTTGAGTACCAGCCACAGACTGAGATTGGGTTTCTTCCATCACAGGTGTAGCTTCAACTGGTTCAGATTCAAGAACTTGCCGCAGAGGAGTATAATCAAAAACAGGGCTGCCCATGTTACCCTTCTCAACAGCAGGAGTCCTGTCAAATACAGGGGGATCTAAGAAACGCGGTAAACTGTCAGCAGAATATGCAGCAAAATCCTGGTTCAGCAAATCCAGAGATTCTCTTATAGTCTTGTCAGCTGCATAACACAAACAAAAAACACAAAAAAAGAGTAAAAATGTAATCAAGAAAAGCTAGTATGGATTGCAGGAAAAAGGAAGTTCACTAGATAATGTTAGTGAGGTTCACATATGTATGTTCCTAACCTGACTCATCAGCATCATCTGTCATATTAGAAGATAAATTCCCCAAACCAGAAAACACAGCATCACCAGAATCATCAACATGATCAAATACCTTCCCTAAAAAATACAAAAAAACAAAGAAATTCAATGTCAGAAACATAGGAAAAAAATTCATGTTCAGACTTATACTTCCTATGTGCAGCAAAATGTTAATTTCATGATTCACTTAAAAAAAACAGCCTGTACATGAAAATAAAAATTATACATAGGAAGAATGAACATAATTAATACAGTGAGTTCAATTAAATGACAAGTAGTTCATAACATGTGCTATACAGAAACACAGATAAATAGATACAACCCTAAAATGGTGACCACGGGGAATTATAACACAGAAAAAAAGCCTACAAAAAAGCAAACCCTAGAACAAAAAATAAATGGGCCATTCATAGGACAGAACAAAAACATGGATATTTCATTTTTGACAACGCAAGAATAAAAGCATGAATTTATGGGTAGTAATAATACAAATCCGAAAAACAAACCTCCACCACCAGTCGAAGCATCCTTATCCATCACTCACAGAGAAATAAAAAGAGGAACGGACTCCCAAACCAAAAATTGAAGCCGACCAGCCCGTCTGGGACGAAATAGAACCACCGCGAAGAAGAATCAGAGTAGCGCCGGAGTTCCAACCGCCGGCCGAACGGGGAAATATCGCCGGCAAACACAGAAGACGGCGAGGACGAGCAAACTGCAGCGAACCTAGGGTTTAGACCAAAGGGGGAATGGTGGATCTCGAGTAGAACGAAGGACTAACAACAGGGCACGGGGGATAGCAAACGATGGGGGGCAGCAGTTACCTAGAGCACCGCCGCCATTGCAGAGAGGATGTAGCAGTTTCGGGATGTCCGCCTGCGAGTGGGGGAAGTGGCGAGTGCGAAGGAGAAGGCGCAGACAAGAGGAGTAAAAAGAGGAGTTGCGAAATAACTGCACCAAATTTATATTAAAAAAAAAGGAGGCAGCCATAAGAAAAAACACTGGAAACGTTACCTTTGTCAGTCAGATAGAAACAAACAGGAAGTTCACATTTAACTGCGACTGCGATTCACTTTGTCTAAAAAAAAAAGAAAAAATATAGGATGGGAGGGTCACACCCGCACTGTCCCCACAACCATTACGAAGTTCACTTGAAAAACACGTCAAGGGTTCACTCATCTTGAAAAAAAGGTATTTGAGTATGTTTTAAAAACATTAATTGATTACCTAATATAGCGCGTAGGAGTTCCCCACCACAATTACGAAGTGCACTTCTGTAAACGCAAGGAGTTCACTAACCTTAAAAAAGGTATTACACCCTATTATAAAACATTTATTAAAAAACCTTTTTATTCATTTCCTAGTAGGGGGGGTCCCCACCACAATTACGAAGTGCACTTCTGTAAACGCAAGGAGTTCACTAACCTTAAAAAAGGTATTACACCCTATTATAAAACATTTATTAAAAAACCTTTTTATTCATTTCCTAGTATAGTCCCCCCCCCCCCACCACAATTACGAAGTGCACTTCTGTAAACGCAAGGAGTTCACTAACCTTAAAAAAGGTATTACACCCTATTTTATAATGGTACAAGAATTAAAAAAAATTAACACTGGTTAATTTATACATGGAGTTAAAGAAAAAGAATACCAGAAGTAAACTGACAGCAGTTCACGTAATAAAGTAACAGCAGTTCATTTTCAGATAAAAAAAGATAAAAACATGCGTATGAATGGAAAAACAATAATACAACAAAAATTGGATAGTACATTAAAGGGAAGTTCACAAACTTACAAACAGAGAGATACATACATGCTCGATGTGGATTTACATGTGAAATAGAGGACACAACTTATCTGAAAGATGAAAATCAAACATGCAATTGACAAAAGTTCATGCATTCCGGTAGTTCAGATCATAAAATTAAAGAAGTTCATTTGTTATAACACCAACAAACATGCACTGCTGGTAATGAAAAACAGAGCAGAGACTTGTAAGCTACGAAAAAACCCACAGATAACAAGCATTATCTGGATTCTGTTACTACATCAAAGTGTAAGCATGAACACCACCGCGTCATCACTGCATCAAATGAGGAAAACATAACTACACAAGCATAGGCAAATACCGAACTAAGCAAAGAACATAGATCTGTGAAAACAAAATTCGTGGATAAGGATCAAGCAAACCTATCGAAACAAAAATCCTACAGGGGAGAGAGACCCAATACCATTACCGAAGACAAATAATGCGCGAGAAATATAACGGAGGAGCCATCAACCTCGAGGATTTCACGTAGAAGAACGCCGAAGCTGTGCGACGGCCATCCGAAAAAACAAATCTGCAGATCAAGATAAAAAAGATAAGAGCAATGTCCGGATAGCATAGAAGAAACTGTGCCGCAGACATCGACGATCTGCGATGCACCAGTGGAGAACAAATTCGTCGATGGAGCGTCGGACACGAGCACGGAGATGAGCCGCCACCGTCGCCGAAGTTCTAAGAAACACATCGAGCAAAAGGGAGGAGCTCGGGAGCGAGCAAGGGAGGAAATCGCCAGGGAGGAGCTCGGGAGCGAGCAGGGAGGAAAACGCCAGGGAAGAGCTCGGGAGCGAGCAGGGAGGAAATCGCCATGGAAGAGATCGGGAGCGAGCAGGGAGGGGTGGGGAGCGAGCACGGAGGAGGTGGGTAGCGAGCGGGAGGTGGGACACGTAACGGTTCGCTGTCTCGTAGGAAGTTCACACGCGCGCGGGAGCGGGACGCGAGCGGGACGTGGGACGCGAAAATCTGAAGACTCACGGGAAGTTCGCATGCGATAAGTTAGGAAGTTCAGAAAGGGTTCTCGAACCGGTTCGAGAATAGCAGACTATATATATATATATATATATATATATATATATATATATATATATATATATATATATATATATATATATATATATATATATATATTGTCCTAACTATCTTGTTGTGTATGCTATTATGCAGAATGAAGAAGCGGGAAATGCGAATAAGGAGCATCCATGATGTTGGGTTCATTGACCCACACATCGTTAATTCATATGTGTTAGAACACCACCCCGCCGATGTGGAGGAAGACCTGTGGCGGTTTCTTAGAAAACAGGAACTCAAAAGTGATATTCTATTTCCTTACCATTTTGGGTGAGTGTTTCTGTCTTGAGAACATTCTCTTTTGTTTACTCCATGCATGGTATGTGGCTAATCGATGAGTTATGCATGACTGTGCATGTATCGTGTCCGCAGGTTCCACTGGATTCTGCTAGTAATTCAATTTCACGACTCCACAGTTCTCGTCCACGACTCTCTGAATCTGGATGCAAAGATTTGGGCCGACATGAGAAAAATGATGCAGAAGTAATTATTTTCATTCATTTGCGCTCTATATCGATCGGCCTATTTCGTTCATTTCCTAATATCAAGTAACTAATAACTCTCTTGTTCATTTAATTTTCTTTGCCTCGTAGGGTTTGGAGACGGTTCGTAGATGAAAAGGTCGGTGAATTCAAAAAAGAGCTACATTTTAAAAGGGCAGTGTCTGGGACTGGGGATATTCAGCCACCGGGGACCAATCTATGTGGATACTATGTTTGTGAGATGATCCGGAGATACACCACTGAGCGGCAGCCGTCCGAGAACAACATCAAGAGGAATAACCTCCGGAAGACGCTTAGTCCAGAAGCTCGCTTCCGACCACTTCAAGAGGAACTAGCTGGATGGTTCGCGAGGGAAGTCATCGATCCTAGAGGAGAACACTATGTAGAGGACGTAGAACTTCATATGCACTAAATTATGTATGGAAACTTGTTCAAAATTGTATATGGTCATCCGATATTGAATATATATTGTATATTCCTCTTGAATTCTTTTTGGTTCTAATTTCAAATTTGTTTGAAATTGTACATTCATATGCATGTATGTAGTACCGTAGAATATGTGAAACTCCTTCAAAATTAAAATAAAACACAAAAGAAATAAAACAATACAAATTAAAAAGAAACCAGGTTTAGGGGGGCTAAAACCCTAAACCTGCGGCGGCCTTTAGTCGCGGTTGGCCAGGAGAACCACGACTAAAGGTCCTCCGCCCCGACGGACTGCTGGCGGCCACGTGGACGTGCCTTTAGTCGCGGTTCGTAAGGAACCACGGCTAAAGGGGGGGCCTTTAGTCGCGCTTAATTGGTCGCGGTTGCGCAACCGCGACCAATGGATGTTGCGAACCGCGACCGAAGCCGTTTTTCTACCAGTGGTAGTATATTTTTCAGAGAAATGTTATTTATTTGCACGTGGGTACACAACCGAACTCATTTTGATGCATGAGTCACTAACCAGATGAAATTTACATGTGCTATGTATGTGGGGTGGCAACGACCTTGCGGGGCAAGGATGGTGTGGGTAGCGGCGGCCAGGACCGTGTGGCCCTGGCGGCGCAACTTCACCGGCGTGCGCAGGGCGTGTCCGACCTGGGACGCAAGGCTCTTTTCTGGGCCGCGCGGACTTGATCTGGGTCACGCGGGCCTCGGCTGCTGCTTCTCCACCGAACCTCCTTTGTCGTTGTTGGGTGGCGGATAGCGGCGTGGGGGCCTGCTCGTCCGCATCGAAGAATAAAGGTGGCGGTCCTAGGTTTCCTCTTCTGCGAAGATGGTGACCATCCCGAGGTCGGTCCTTCTTCATTTGGTCGAAGTGGTGAGTTCTGTAGAAGTATACAAGTGGGAGCGGCAGCACATGTGAGGTTCAAATTTTTACCTTTCAGAGTGAAAATCCAACATCTGCCGTAAATTGGTCGTGTCTAGCAATGACCTTGTTGAAGATATTGTTCTGAGAGCGGAGACTATTTCCAGGGTGAAAACCTAAAATCTTTTAATCGGACGAAGCGACGCTTGTGCACTGTTCTCTTCTTTGAGGCATCATTTTTGAAGAGCCTGTAGTCCAGGTGTTATCTTGGTAGTGGATATGTTGGGGGGATGACCCCCGGTATGCCAAAGGCAGGCCAAACCGGATGGTTTGGCATACCAAGATACCGGTTTACAGTTTAAGCCGGACTGTGAACTTAAGCGTTTTGGCTAAGGAAAGTCACACCGGTATGCCCAGAAGGGGTATGCCGGAATGAGCTAAGAAGATACCGGACCACCGGTATAAGCAAAGCTGGTCAAAGATTCTCTCAGGAGCTAGAAGACAAAGATGAGCTAAGCAAAGTAGCTTTAAACGAAGCCATGACGTAAAAGACGAGGGTGACGCCTAAAGCAACCGGAGGACATCAGCCTCCCTGATTAAAGAAGATACCGGCGTCACCTATGATTAAAGTAGCTTTGTAAAGTAGTTTGTCTGTTCAAAGATGCCATTAGGGTTTCTTCCCCTGTAAGCCACCCTCTCCCCTATATAAGGAGAGGGGGCATGCTCCTTCGCGGGCACGTTCATGTACGATACTACCTGTAACCTTGTTGTTCATGGAATAGAAAAGATCTGGAACAGAGTTCTTCCTTGTGTCTTTCTTCTTCTACCTCTGGCCTTGGCTAAGTTCTTGAGGAAAGCATCCGGAAGTTCATCCTACCTAATCAAAAACCCTCCCCCGAATCCTCTAGCGTCCAACTCGGCCCCAACTTAAGCCATCCTATGGCATCTGTCTGTTCACCACGACGACAGTTGGCGCCCACCGTGGGGCAAGAATAGGCGCTTGTTGGAGTTCACATTCGGGCGGGTATCCTCGACATCGCCGGCGAGCGAACCGTGTCGGCGCTCATGCAGCGCATCTACTCCATGGACTTCATCAACGACAACGCGGGCTGCTTCGCCAACGGCCGTTCCCCAGAACGGCCGCATCATCGAGTTCGGCAGCCACCGCATCTACTTCGGCACCGTCCCGTGCGCTAGCGCCTCTCGCCGGTGCTGGTGGCGCCGGATCCGCCAAGGTGGCTATGTGCTGGCCGCGCCGCCGGCAGCGTGGAGGTCATGATGGCCAGCGCGGCAGGCGCTGGCAAAGAAGCAGTGGAGGAAGGTGCTGGACGTGCAGCATCGACCTGTCCGGCAAAGCCACCGCTGGAGCGCGACATGGGCGCTGCGGGAGCATCTTCAGCGCCACCGGAAACTCCTCTCCATGCGGCGATGAGCGCGCTGGAGACGCCCATAGCGCAGAACATCGACCCGGCAGCGGCGCAAGCGGAGCTGGAGGCAACGCAAAAGAGGCTGCTTTCCGGGGCGCGGACATCATCCGGGCTCGGCGAGCTGAACCTAACTTACGTGAGTACAACGCTGCCCATGGCTTTGCTTCTCGTTAGTGCACAGCCGCTAGGATACCGGAGAATCGGAAGGCTCGCAACCTAGATCAGGATTTGCGTAAGGAAGTTCTTGCCGGCAAAAGTACCTCTGCATCTGTAAGCATCGTAGAGAAACCCAAGTACAGTAGCCCGGATAAAACTATAAAAGCTGCTAAGGCCGCTATGGAGATGTGTGAGTCGTTATCCGGAGATGCGTTAGCAAAGCAACATGATAGAGTTAGAGAATTGCTTGATGTGATACAGGCACAAAATGATGAGCTTGCTAGAATCAACAAAGCAGCGCTCGAGTCAAAATCAGCCCGGTCGACAAAAGTTGCCAGAAGCAAATCCCATGGGCAGGCATCGTCCCCCATCCGGATAAAAGAAAGGAAAAAGAAATGAATGCGCGGCAAATGACCGTGTACGATCCGGTTCTTGCCGGAAAACAAAAAGCCGGGCCACATGATGCCGGAAGAAAAAGCTATGGAGCAGGTCGCGGTTATGCCGGAAATGGCTATGCCGGAGATGGCTATGCCAGAAATGGTTATGTTGGAAACAATCATGCCGGTAGAAACGAAACCGGGCAAAATTATCGAGCTGCAAGGGCGGCGTATGCTGAAGAGGAAATGCCACCACCAAGGTACCGGCAGGCAAGAGCCGCGGAACCGGAAATATATGAAGAAGGAGATTCCGAAGTGGGAAGAACCAGAGCCTACCAGAACCCTTTGGGGGAACGTGTAGGGGAAAGATGCTTGCCAGGCCAGGATGCGAGGCACAGGCTAGGCAGAGTGCATCTTTCCGAGATGATCGAATCTGAGGGTCCTCCTGGCCCGAAGTGCTTTGGCCCGCGGATCATGAGAGAAGAGCCACCGGTGCGCAATTTCCAGTTGCCCCGGGACACAAAAACATATGACGACACAACTAAGCCGGAAGATTGTTTGGCAGACTATGTCACAACTGTTTATGTCGCTGGTGGCGGAGTAAACCGGCGCTGGGCCGTGAGAATCATACCGTCCTTCCTAGTAGGACCTGCACGGATTTGGCTTAACAACTTGCCGGCAGGAAGCATAAATGGATGGTTGGACTTTGAGGAAGCCTTTGTGAGCAACTTCAGCAGACTTACAAGAGGCCAAACAGTCATAGCAGCTCGCTTTATGCCAGCAGCGCGCGAATGAAACAGACCGGGATTATCTTACCCGGTGGAACTCAATGAGAAACACGTGTGAAGGAGTGATAGAAGCACAAGCGATCACTTGGTTCAGTCAGGGATGCCGGAGAGGATCACCTCTGTGGCAAAGGCTACAGAGAAACATGCCAAGCACACTGGCTGAAATGATGCGGGTGGCGGAAAATTATGCGTTGGGAGACCCAATGCAACCGGCAGTGCAAGCTGAACCGGCGCAAACTAGCCAACCCCAGCAAGATCAACACCGGGATAACCGGCACAACAAAAGAAGGGAAGACTTTCTAGATCGAAGGTATGGTCCGCAGCAAGTAGCCGCGGTGCAGGAAAATTCCGGCCCCAGCGGAACTCAAAGACAAAAAACCGGATCGCAGCCATGGGCCGGTCCCAAAAAGAAGTGGGTTGAAAAGGAAAAGTGGGGACAAAAAAAAGATTGGCAAGAGCATATGAGGTACACTATGGAAGCGGCAATGGAGCAGCCGTGCAAGCTTCACACTCCACATCCATCGAAGCCGGTGAACCATTTGACAAAAGATTATTCCTGGATCAAGCACTTGATGTTGAGAGGTGCGGCAAAAGATGCGCAAGCACAGGGATGTTCTACAATAATGCCACCCTCGCATGACATGTTGCACCAGCACCCATTACCACCACCACCACCGCTTACCGGAGCCAACACCATACCGGTGCAACCTCAGCAGAACCAGCAAGTTCATCAGGTGGAAGATGGCAATGGCCAACCGCACCGCCGGCACCGTTGGGCCGGAATGTACCAGATCCGCACTTGTGCTGCGTTGTGTTCGTTACTGAGCCAACCGACAGGCAGAGCATGCGTCGCCGTTCCATGGAAGTGAACGCGGTGATGCCGGCAATACCCAGATACATGTTGTGGTCAGATCAGGAAATCACCTGGTCGTTCAAGGATCACCCCAAGATCATGCCGAATCTGGGTGGTTACGCTCTCGTTGTGGACCCAATCATGCAAGGGCCGGAAACTCGAGTCAAGTTCAGCAAAGTGCTGATAGACAATGGGAGCAGCATAAATATCATGTACAAGCATACAATGCGTACGCTGGGCATAACATAAAACATGCTACAGCCAACTCACACAACATTCCATGGAATCGTTCCGGGCCTGTCCTGTGCACCGGTAGGAAAAGTCCGGGTGGATGTGTCATTCGGAGGACGTGACAACTGCCGGGTGGAAAATGTTCTGTTCAAGTGGTGGACCTAGACAAGTCCTTACCATGCACTGCTTGGGAGACCGGCATTGGCGGCATTCATGGCCTCAACTCATACGGCTTATCTAAAAATGAAGATGCCGGCACCTCGTGGACCCTTAACTGTGGTGGGAAACTACAAGATCTCACTGAAACCGTCTGCTCGGATCAAATCTGGCTGAATCGCTGGTGATAGCGGAGGAAAAGAAAAGGATGCAAACTGCTGTGGCGTTGGCTCAATCCTCGCAGCTGAGCTTAGCGGCCATGAGTGGAAACTTGGGCGCACCGGCATTCAAGCTGACAAATGAGACAAAGGACACTGTGCTGGATCCGGCTTACCCAGAGCACACCGTTCGTATCGGTGCCGGCCTGAGTCAGGCATAGGAAAGCGCGCTCACACCTTCCTCCGTGAGAATCGGAATATCTTCGCCTGGTCTCCGATGACTTGGTAGGTGTTCCGAGGGAGATGGCTGAGCACTCTCTAAACGTCCGGAAGGATGCTAAGCCGGTGCGACAACCTTACGCGGTTCGCTGAAGACAGGAGAAAAATCATTGGAGAAGAAGTTACCAAGTTGCTTGTTGCCGGTTTCATCGTGGAAGTCACGCATACTGAGTGGCTAGCCAATCCGGTGATGGTTGAAAAGAAGAAAGAAGAAAACCTGGAGGCAAAAGCTCCAAAGGTGTGGCGCATGTGCATCGACTACACCAACCTCAACAAAGCTTGCCCAAAAGATCCTTTCCCTCTGCCCCGGATTGATCAGGTGATAGATTCTACTGCTGGGTGTGAGTTTTTGTCTTTCTTAGATGCTTATTACGGTTTCCACCAGATTCCCCTGAAAAAGGAAGATCAAATAAAAACTGCGTTCATTACCCCGCACGGGGCTTATTGCTATGTCACTATGCCTTTTGGTTTGCGCAACGCTGGTGCAACGTACCAGCGCTGTATGCAAAAATGCTTGTTTGATCAAATCGGAAAAAACGTACAAGTCTATGTGGACGATGTCGTGATAAAAACTAAGGTAAAAGACACCTTAATCGATGATATCCGGCAAACATTTGACAACCTAAGAAGGTTCCGGATGAAACTTAATCCGGCAAAATGCACCTTCGGTGTCCCCGCCGGCAAACTGCTTGGTTTTCTTGTATCAAGCCGGGGCATTGAAGTGAATCCGGTAAAAATCCGGGCAATCGAAAGAATGACTATACCGCGAGAACTAAAAGACGTGCAAAAGTTTACCGGAAGCTTGTCGCATCGGTTCATAAGCAGGTTGGGAGAAAAAGCCCTACCGCTATATGCTTTGATGAAAAAATCCGATACCTTCGTCTGGACCCCTCAGGCAGACGCGGCGTTTAAAGAGCTGAAAACCATGCTTGCAACGGCCCCAATCTTGGCCTCACCTTTGGAAAGAGAACCCATGTTTCTTTACATAGCGGCAACGAACCGGGTGGTTAGTGTTGTGGTCGTGGAAACGAGATGAGGAAGGAAAAACCGTGCAGAGGCCGGTATACTACCTGAGCGAGGTGCTCTCCTCTTCAAAGCAAAACTACCCGCACTTCCAAAAAATGACCTACGGCGTGTTCATGGCCGCCACGAAGCTCAAGCATTACTTTGAAGAGCATCCGATGAAAGTGGTGAGTGAAGCACCAATTTTAGACATCATGTGCAACAAAGATGCTAGCGGCCGGATTGCCAAATGGGCAATTCAGCTGTCACCATACGTGCCGGTATACGAAAGAAGAGATGCCATAAAATCACAAGCTTTGGCTGATTTCCTGGTCGATTGGGCGGAAATGCAGTACAAGCCACCGGAGCATAAAGCGGAATACTGGAAGATGCACTTTGATGGATCCAAGCTCAAAGAGGGTCTTGGTGCCGGTGTGGTACTCACCTCACCAAAGGGAGATCATCTCCGGTATGTTTTGCAAGTACATTTCAGAGCATCAAACAATGTCGCTGAATATGAGGCTCTGATCCATGGGCTTAAAGTCGCAAAAGAAATCGGTGCACACCGGATCATTTGCTACGGTGATTCAGATCTTGTGGTGCAACAATGTTCTGGAGATTGGGACGCAAAAGATGCCAACATGGCCTCATACCGGTTTCATGTGCAAAAGATTGCCGGCTTCTTTGAAGGTTGTGAGTTTCACCATGTGCCGCGGGCTGAAAATGAAGCCGCGGATGCTTTATCCAAGCTGGGCTCATCGAGGCAAGAAATTCCTCCCGGAATAGCCTTAGCTCACTTAAGAACACCGTCAATCAAACCAAGTCCGGAATCGGAGTCAATTTTTGTACCGGAGTCACATGTGGTGCCAATGGATATTGACGAAGGAAACCCGGGACTGCCTGCAAACTCGGACTGCTCCGGCAAACCCGGGGACTGCGGCGTCCATACCGGAACAAGCAATGCTCGTGGATAGCATGGACATAGACGTGCCGGTGTTTCTTGTTCGAGAAGCACCATCCTGGGTTAAACCTATTAAGGAATTCCTGATCAACGGCACGTTGCCGGTTGACGAAAACGAATCAAGGAGGATCCAGCGGAGAGCCAAAGCATACACTTTCATCAATGGCGAGGTATACAAGAGAAGTGTTACCGGTGTCCTGCAAAGATGTGTGGAACCGGAAGAGGGAAAAGAAATGCTTAGGGAGATTCACCAAGGAGAATGTGGGCATCATGCCTCATCAAGGGCGCTGGTGGCAAAAGTATTCCGGCATGGATTCTACTGGCCAACGGCTTTGGAAAATGCCGAGGATTTGGTAAGAAAATGCAATGGGTGCCAGAGGTACGCCAAGCAAAACCATACCCCAGCATCCGGATTAAAAACTATACCGTTAACTTGGCCATTTGCTGTATGGTGCCTTGACATGGTTGGCCCATTCAAAACTGCAAGGGGAAACATGACCCATATCTTGGTCATGGTGGATAAATTCACCAAGTGGTTGGAGGTAAAACCTATTGCAAAATGTGATGGACATACCGCGGTGAAGTTCTTGAAAGATGTCATTCTCCGGTATGGATACCCACACAACATCATTACTGACAATGGCTCAAACTTTGCCCAAGGAGAATTCAAGCGATTCTGTGAGGATAACAACATCCGGCTGGATTTGTGCTCAGTGGCACACCCACAAGGCAATGGCCAAGTTGAAAGAATCAACGCGCTGGTGCTTTCCGGCATAAACCCAAGGCTCATTGAACCACTTGAAAAGTCACCGGGATGTTGGCTCGATGAGTTACCATCGGTGTTGTGGAGCATAAGAACGACTCCAAACCGGTCTACCGGATACACTCCGTTCTTCATGGTTTACGGAGCAGAAGCGGTAATACCAACCGACATTCTCCATGATTCACCAAGGGTGCAACTCTATACCGAACAAGAGGTAAAAGAGGCCCGAGAAAATGATGTGGACTTGCTAGAAGAAGCAAGAGAACTGGCGTTGGCAAGAACAGCCATTTACCAGCAAAACCTCAGACGCTATCATAGCCGGAAGGTTAACCCGAGAGTTTTCCGGGAAGGAGATTTGGTGCTACGCCTAGTGCAACGCACTGAAGGCCGGCATAAACTTTCACCTCCTTGGGAAGGGCCATTCATTGTAAGCAAAGCTCTGCACAATGATGCCTACTACTTAATTGATGCACATGAATGGAAAGAAGGAAAGGCGGACAAATCCGGAGATGAGACCAAGCGTCCGTGGAACATAGCGTTGTTGCGTCCTTTCTACTCCTGAAGTTGTACTGTAAGAAGTTCCTTTTTGTACCTTATGCTATGAATAAAAGACTCCGGCACCTCGAATGTTTCTCGGGGACTGCCTCCATCAAACTTGCATGTAATATGTTTATTTTTTCCGTTTACCGGTTGCTTGTTGAACATTTTTTCTTTCCGGTTTAGTAACGTGCTAAACCTACCGGAGTCTTCGACTCTGCTGCTGTCCGCAAACCGGCTTCATGGCAAGCAAGATAAACCGGTAGGAATTAAGCACGTGAACTACGAAAAGAGGGAGTGGGAACGAACAATCCGGAAAAGTTTAACTAACCCCGGTTTATACCGGTTTTTTGTGAAAAATTTCGAATTATTCCTAAGTTCAAGAAAGTGTTCGCTTGGCAAAAGAACTTTGTAACTCATACGCCAAAACGCCCAAAAGAGGTAGGCAGAGGCAAAGGGAAAGAACCAAGTGTGCATCGAATTGGATGCGGAAATGATCCCGGAATCTTCACAATGCAAGATAAAGGCAAACAACAAAGGCAATATGATAAGTTAACAAATAAACTTAACTTGATAACCTACCGGTTAAAAAGACACCGGCATAAAGTTGTACCACAACCAAAAGGATAAGTTTTATATTACATCTTAAACACCGGCATACCGGGGTAGAATTTAACGGGTATTGTTTTAAGACAACAGGCACAGCAGGAAAAGTTCAGGCAACGGGGGCTTCAGGGGGAGCAGCACCGGCTTCTAGAGCTTCCGGGGGCGCATCACCAGCTTCCGGGGGCGCGTCTCCGGCATCCTCATCTTCCTCCTCCTCTTCCTCCTCCTCATCGCTAAGGAAGTCATGGACGTTGGGAGGAGCAGGGATGAAGGTGCGGATTGGCGTGGACTCCGCGATCTGATAGGCACGGTCGTTCCGCTTCGCGGTGAGAACCGGATCCGTATCTGTGGGAGCGTCGCGGCGGAGGCTGTGGAAGGAGTCCAGATAAAGATCCTCGTACCAGGAGCATGCGATGCGCAACGCGTGATCTGCTCCGGCACGGGCAGCGGAGCACTGCCACTCGCGGATCCTTCGTCCGGCACCTTTCAGCCGTTCGGAAATGAGTGTCAGATTGTCTGGCACCACATCCTCGGCCACAGCACCTTGTAGAGCTGGACCGCCAAGTCGGGCAGATCGGCAAGATGCTGGTCCACCGCGCGCATGTGCTGGACCCGGGCTGAGAGCGCAACCAGATGATCATTCGGATCCCACGGCGCAGCCAAGTTCTTGAACTTCTGGGCAACCCGGCGCTCCGTCACCTTCTTTTGCGCATGCACCTGCGAATCCGGAAACAGCCCTGCAAAACAAAGAAGAAAAGATAAGGACATGATACCGGAAAATATAAGCTTATAAGCGGAAAAGATAGAAAAGAAACTTACGAAGGGCGAGCGCATCAGTTTGCATGACCAGCTGGTCATACTCCTTTTGCTCCGCGGTTAAGCGAGCGACCTGGTCTTCGGCTGCTTTCCGCGCCTTGTTCGCCTCCTCTAGCTCCGCCCGCACCGCGCCTGGAGTTGGTGGACCTCCGAACCTCCGCGCCTGGCCTCGCCGCCGCTTTGGCGTCCTTCATCTCCTGATCGTGCTGGAGCCCGGCCTAGATAGCATGATCCTTGAGCTGCCCGGAGATAGTCTCCTGGGCGGCCAGGGCCTTCCGGTGATCCCGGATGAGCTGCTCCTTTTCAGCTGGGATCCGGAAAGAAAATATTAACAAAAAATGTAACCAGTGAAATGCAAAAAGGCAAACCAACCGGAGAAAGAACGGTACCATGAAGATCGCTGAGCTGGGTCTTGAGGGCCTCAATGGAAGCCTCCGGAACGGCTGTTATGCAAAAATTCATAAGTGTTGAGAAGGAAAATCTATACGTAAGAAAGAAGCCGGGTGCACAAAGAAAACAAACCTTGGCAGTGGCTGTGGGCCTCGGCAAGATCCCGGTGCTCCCAAAGAAGCTCCTCGAAGAGCTGCTTCCGGGTGTTCGCCGTGCTCGTTTTAAAAAAGAAGTATGAAGATGCCGGCGGTATCTCTAAGGAAGTTTCGCGCTCAGAGGCCCTCAACCCGAAACTCGGGGACTGGGAAGATATACATAATCTTGAAAGAGTGAAAACCGGCATGTTAGTAAAAAGAAGTTTGGAGTTTGGTGAAACTTACCACCACATTGTTGGTAGCGTCGTGCCACGCGGTGTCAAATTCTTTGACCGCGCGCCGCAGCCGGCTAAAATGTTGTGTGGTGTTACGGGGGCCAGCGGGATCAATCACCGGCATCTTGTCTTTCCCTAGCCCGCGCGTTGCCACGGAAACATCCGCCTGATTCCACTTCTCAGCATAATCAAGCAAATGCCCCAAGCTGCCGCCGCGGTTCAGCTCGTGATCCGACCCGCGAGGCCGGGAGCCGTCTCGGCCACAATGGCAGCATGGCCGGCGTGCAGCACGATGGGCTGCGCGCCGGAGGCAAGGGAGCCGGTGGAGATGGACGCCGGCGCAGGTTTGGCCACAACGGGCTCTTGGCTTGACGGCGGTGTTGGTGGCTTGCCCATAGCGGACCCTCCGGCTGAACTTGCCGGAGGAGGCATGGTCGTGGTCTTGGGTGGCGCGGATGCATCAGGCGCGCCCGACGCGGAAGTTTCCGGCGCGGCCTTGGAAGGGGAGGAAGCGGAAGCCTTCTTTTTCTTTTTCTTCGGGACGGTGGAAACCAAAGGTTCCACCCTCCCGGCAGCATCGGTATCAGCGCCGGTGTTGCTGGCGCCGGTGTCTTGGTTCTCTGGAGGGGAGAAAGTGTCCTCCTCCGCGCGGTGATCTGGAGGTTCGGGGCCTCGCACCCCACACTTGTTGTGCCCCCCAGAGGGGAAGCAGAAGAGTTGCCGGCACCAGATGGTACCGGACTTTGACGAGGAGGAGGCGAAGACCTTGTGGCGTCTTCGGAGCTTTCCGGAGGGATGCCGGAAGCACTCTTGGAGATCTTGAGCGCTAGGCTGAAAAAGACAGAAAAAAGGAAATTGGAAAAACCAGCCGGAAAAAGAAGTTTGTGTAATAGAACAAAAGAGAAAGTGAAATCTTACCCCTCGGCGACCGGCATCTCCCGCTTCTTGTAAACCCTCTTACAAGGTTTTTTTGAGGGCGGGCGGCGCCTGGTTCGAGCCGGCCTCCGGCTCCGGTGCCTTGTGCTTTTGGCCGCGGCCGGTGAGTTTGTCGATAAACTCATGGCCGACCTCGGCCTGCAGCGGAACCACACGTTCCAGGACCTGCGGGTTGGTGCTGGCTGAGGGGGCATCTACAAAAAGATAACCAATGAGGAAGTGAAAAAGCTAAGTACCTCAAGTATGACAACCTCGTCGTCCGAACCGGAGTCTTTGGATGAGAAGTTACCGGGGCGTGGAGTATGGGTCCGGCCCATCTTGAGTTCCTTGGGTGGCACGTAGGGTCCCGGACGTCCAACGGGCGCTTGCGAGGAGGACCTCGTTTTTCCGCGGTGATGCGAGGAAAGCGATCCTTGGCCTAAAAAGGAAAAAAGTATGGTTAGTTACACATCCAAAGCTTACCGGAAAGAATGATCCGGATTGCACAAGCGCTTACAGCCTGGGTCGGAGGGTTCATGGAACTGAGAGGAAGGAAATCCCACTCCCAGTCCATCGGCATATCTGTCTGGCAGATCAGCTTAGCCTTGAGGACTACATCTTCTTTGCTGAGTTGGATGCCGGTGATCTTGGTAGGGTCGCCGGGGCCATACATCTCGCTCATGTTGTGAGCGCGGTGTTGAAGGGGAAGCACCCGGCGAGAAATGAATGTCCGGACGATATCATCCGAGCAGATGTTGGTGTCCTTCATGAGTTGGCTCATAAAGCGCACAATCCGGTTTGTTTCTACATGATTTTCCTTCGGATTGTAGCGCCAATTGGCCCTCGATGGCGGACCCGGTTGATAAGCCGGCAGATTGATGAGATCTGAGGCATATTTGTTCTTCACGTAGAAGAAGGTCTGTTGCCATACCCGGCACGACTCGAGACCGGAAAACTTAAAAAATGGGCTCCCTTGGCGGGAGCCGATATTGCAAGACCCTCATTGAACGGGAGGTTTGGGATGAGGAATTTCCTTGCCCTGAACGGAGTTAATCCGCAGAGAGAAGAAGCGAGCGAAGGTCTCGCGAGTGGGGCGGAGAGCCATGTAGGCCTCCATGAAAGTTGCGTAGCATGAAAGGTAGAAGACGGCATTGCCGGGAAGATGGTGAGGTTGAAGCTCGTAAAAATCAAGGAAAGAATGGAAGAAGTCGGAGGCGGGAAGGCCGAAGCCGCGCTCAAAGTGAGCAAGAAAAACTATGTGTTGCCCCGGTTCGGGGTTGGGTTCCACCTCGCGGAAGCCGGCAGATCACCCCAGCCGGTACCCTCCGGGAGCGGTACAACCAATCGATCTCCGGCTGCTTCACGTCTGAGCCCCTCCAGGTCCCGCGGGTGACGGAAGACAGATCCACCCCGGAACCTTGGCCGGAGCTGCTGGCCTCCTGGCCCTTGCCGGTATCACCTTCTGGAACGTTAGAAGACGATTCCATCCGGGCAAGCTCGGCCTCCAGCCCGTCTGAGCACTGGTTAGAAGAGGCTTGTTCTCCAAAAGAAACCGACGGAGTCTTGCTGCCGGATGATTCAGAAAGATACAGCTCGCTAGACATATGAGTCAGAGAGACACCGAATCCTACCCAAAAACCACTTTCCCAAGATCTACCCTTGCGAGAAGATCTACGAGTAAGAGAAAAAGCAAAAGAATGGAAAGGGTAAATAATCTACCGACCCAAGATCTGGAAAACGAGAAAAAGAGAGCAGATGAGCACCGGGGTTCACCTGAGGCAGCGGGAGACACGGAGAAGAGGCTCTCCGGAGGTGCGGCGAACTCGTAGTCGTCGACGAGGGCCGGCGACGGAGAGAGGCGAAGGCCGCCGGAGGAAGCTCGAAGCAGCATCAGAGAAGGAGCGCCGCAGGAACTCTGCGCGGTGGAGAGCTTCAGCGCAGCGGGAGCAACGGCGCAGGTTCGTCGGGAGCGAAGCTCTGACGGCGATCGGCGGCGGTGAGAATGCGAGGGGCGATGAGCTCCAAGTGCGCTAGGAATGGGGGCGAGTGCGGAGAAGGGGATGAAGAGGAACCGCACCCCATTATATAGGAAGAAGAGGAAGTGGGCCGGAAACCGCCGGGCCGCGGCGGTTCGCCTCGTGGGCCGCCACGTGGCGCGAAGATACACGCGCGAAAATCAAAAGGCCACAGGGTCGCCGCACGGATCCGGAATGGCCAGAGGGATCCGGTGTGGCACATTTAATGTTGGCGCAGAAGCCGAAGGGAAGTGACCCCTGACACTGGCGCGTCAGAAACAGTGCGCATGTCTCTGACAGGCACCGTACAAGAGAAATCCTCGACTTCACCGAGGAGGAGTTTAATGTCAAAGATGCCGGAGCAATCCGGAGAAAAAGAGGAAGTGTGGCGACGATGCCGGAAAGTTTTATCCGGGTGCCGGAAAAGTAAAACCGGTACCTTGTGAGATAGGAACCTGGCATGGCCCGTCGGATGAAATCCGCTGGACTATACCAGCTTCGGGGACTAATGTTGGGGGGATGACCCCCGGTATGCCAAAGGCAGGCCAAACCGGATGGTTTGGCATACCAAGATACCGGTTTACAGTTTAAGCCGGACCGTGAACTTAAGCGTTGTGGCTAAGGAAAGTCACACCGGTATGCCAGAGGGGATGTCCATGCCTCCTTTCCTAGAGAGTGTTGGGCCTCCAAGTGCGTAGGTTTGTAGAACAGCAGCAAGTTTTCCCTTAAGTGGATCACCCAAGGTTTATCGAACTCAGGGAGGAAGAGGTCAAAGATATCCCTCTCATGCAACCCCGCAACCACAAAGCAAGAAGTCTCTTGTGTCCCCAACACACCAAATAGGTGCACTAGTTCGGCGAAGAGATAGTGAAATACAGTGGTATGAATATATATGAGCAGTAGCAACGGTGCCAGAAAATAGCTTGCTGGCGTGTAGTTGATGGTAGTATTGCAGCAGTAGTAACACAGTAAAACAGTAAACAAGCAGTAGTAACTCAGCAGTATTTAGGAACAAGGCCTAGGGATTACACTTTCACTAGTGGACACTCTCAACATTGATCACATAACAGAATAGATAAATGCATACTCTACACTTTTGTTGGATGATGAACACATTGCGTAGGATTACACGAACCCTCAATGCCGGAGTTAACAAGCTCCACAATAATGCTCATATTTTAGTAACCTTTAGTGTAAGATAGATCAAAAGACTAAACCAAGTACTAGCATAGCATGCACACTGTCACCTTCATGCATATGTAGGAGGAATAGATCACATCAATATTATCATAGCAATAGTTAACTTCGCAATCTACAAGAGATCATGATCATAGCATAAACCAAGTACTAACACGGTGCACACACTGTCACCTTTGCACACATGCAGGAGGAATAAAACTACTTTAATAACTTTGCTAGAGTAGCACATAGATAAATTGTGATACGATGCACATTGCAATCATAAAGAGATATAAATAAGCACTTCACTACGCTCTTCAACAGTGAATAAGTACTTCGTGAAATATAGCCTAAGAGACCCACACGGTGCACACACTGTCACCTTTACACACGTGGGACAAGGAGTCTCTGAGATCACATAAGTAAAACCCACTTGACTAGCATAATGACATCTAGATTACAAGCATCATCATATGAATCTCAATCATGTAAGGCAGCTCATGAGATTATTGTATTGAACTACATAGGAGAGAGATGAACCACATAGCTACCGGTACAGCCCCGAGCCTCGATGGAGAACTACTCCCTCCTCATGGGAGCAGCAGCGGTGATGAAGATGGCGGTGGAGATGGCAGCGGTGTCGATGGAGGAGCCTTCCGGGCACTTCCCCGCTCCGGCAGGGTGCCGAACAGAGACTCCTGTCCCCCAGATCTTGGCTTCGCGATGGTGGCGGCTCTGGAAGGTTTCGCGTACCGTGGCTTCCTCCGTAAGGGTTTTCGGCGTGGGGCTTTATATAGGCGAAGAGGCGCAGGAGGGTCAAAGGGGAAACCACACCATAGGGTGGCGCGGCCCAGCCCTGGCCGCGCCACCTCTATCATCTGGGGCCCACAGGCCCCTCCTCGGCTCTCGGGTGTTCTGGATGCTTCCGGGCAAAATAGGAACCCGGGCGTTGATTTCGCCCAATTCCGAGAATATTTCGTTACTAGGATTTCTGAAACCAAAACAGCAGAAAACAGAATGCACTTCGGCATCTTGTTAATAGGTTAGTTCCAAAATGCATAAATATGACATATAATGTGTATAAAACATGTAGATATCATCAATAAAGTAGCATGGAACATAAGAAATTATCGATACGTTGGAGACGTATCAGCATCCCCAAGCTTAGTTCTGCTCGTCCCGAGCAGGTAAAACGATAACAAAGATAATTTCTGAAGTGACATGCCATCATAATCTTGATCATACTATTTGTAAACATATGTAATGAATGCAGTGATCAAAGCAAAGGTAATGACATGAGTAAACAACCGAATCATAAAGCAAAGACTTTTCATGAATAGTACTTCAAGACAAGCATCAATAAGTCTTGCATAAGAGTTAACTCATAAAGCAATAAATCAAGTAAAGGTGTTGAAGCAACACAAAGGAAGATTAAGTTTCAGCGGTTGCTTTCAACTTATAACATGTATATCTCATGGATAGTTGTCAATGCAAAGTAATATAATAAGTGCAATATGCAAGTATGTAGGAATCAATGCACAGTTCACACAAGTGTTTGCTTCTTAAGGTGGAGAGAAATAGGTGAACTGACTCAACATAAAGGTAAAAGAATGGTCCTTCAAAGAGGAAAGCATCGATTGCTATATTTGTGCTAGAGCTTTGGTTTTGAAAACATAAAGAGAGCATAAAAGTAAAATTTTGAGAGGTGTTTGTTGTTGTCAACGAATGGTAGTGGGCACTCTAACTACCTCATCAACCAGACTTTCAAGAGCGGCTCCCATGAAGGACGTTATCTCTACCAGCAAGGTAGATCATCCCTCTTCTCTTTTGTTTACACATGTACTTTAGTTTATTTATTAGATGACACTCCCCCCAACCTTTTGCTTACACAAGCCATGGCTAACCGAATCCTCGGGTGCCTTCCAACATTCACATACCATGGAGGAGTGTCTATTTGCAAATTTAAGTTGCTTACTGATAGATCAGGGCAAACATGTGAAGAGAATTATTAATGCAAGTTAATTAATTGAGGCTGGGAACCTCATTGCCAGCTCTTTTTGCAAAATTATTGGATAAGCGGATGAAGCCACTAGTCCATTGTGAAAGTCTGTCAAAAGTAAATGACAAGATCGAAAGATAAAACACCACATACTTCCTCATGAGCTATAAAACATTGACACAAATAAGAGGTAGTAACTTTTGAATTGTTTAAAGGTAGCACTCAAGCAATTTACTTTGGAATGGCGGAGAAATACCATGTAGTAGGTATGTATGGTGGACACAAATGGCATAGTGGTTGGCTCAAGGATTTTGGATGCATGAGAAGTATTCCCTCTCTATACAAGGTTTAGGCTAGCAAGGTTATTTGAAGCAACTCAAGGATGAACCGGTGCAGCAAAACTCACATAAAAGACATATTGTAAACATTATAAGACTCTACACCGTCTTCCTTGTTGTTCAAACTCAATACTAGAAATTATCTAGACCTTAGAGAGACCAATTATGCAAACCAAATTTTAGCATGCTCTATGTATTTCTTCATTAATGGGTGCAAAGTATATGATGCAAGAGCTTAAACATGAGCACAACAATTGCCAAGTATCACATTATCCAAGACATTATACCAATTACTACATGTAGCATTTTCCAATTCCAACCATATAACAATTTAACGAAGAGGAAACTTCGCCATGAATATTATGAGCTAAGAACACATGTGTTCATACGAACCAGCGGAGCGTGTCTCTCTCCCACACAAGGATGAACTTATTCAGAGAACTAAGATAACAAAACAAAAACAAAAATAAAAGCACACGACGCTCCAAGTAAAATACATAAGATGTGACCGAATAAAAATATAGTTTCACTAGAAGAAACCTGATAAGTTGTCGATGAAGAAGGGGATGCCTTGGGCATCCCCAAGCTTAGATGCTTGAGTCTTCTTGAAATATGCAGGGATGAACCACCGGGCATCCCCAAGCTTAGACCTTTCACTCTTCTCGATCACATTATATCACCCTCTTCTATTGACCCTTGAAAACTTCCTTCACACCAAACTTCAAGCAAACTCGTTAGAGGGTTAGTGCATAATCAAAAATTCACATGTTCAGAGGTGACACAATCATTCTTAACACTTCTGGACATTGCACAAAACTTCTGAAAGTTAATGGAACAAAGAAACTCATTCAACTTAACAAAAGCGGCAATGCGAAATAAAAGGCAGAATCTGTCAAAAACAGAATAGTCCGTAAAGACGAATTTTAATATGGCACCAGACTTGCTCAAATGGAAAAACTCAAAACTAATGAAAGTTGCGTACATATCTGAGGATCACGCTCGTAAATTGGCAGATTTTTTCGAATTTTCTACAGAGGACTGTGCCCAGATTCGTGACAGACAGCAATGCTGTTTCTGCGCAGCGATCCCAAATATAACATCAACTTTGACATAGAAACTTTACTTGGCACAACAAAACACAAAACTAAGATAAGGAGAGGTTGCTACAGTAGTAAACAACTTCCAAGACACAAATATAAAACAAAGTACTGTAGCAAAATAACACATGGGTTATCTCCCAAGAAGTTCTTTCTTTATAGCCATTAAGATGGGCTCAGCAGTTTTAAATGATGCACTCGCAAGAAATAGTATTTGAAGCAAAAGAGAGCATCAAAAAGCAAATTCAAAACACATTTAAGCCTAACATGCTTCCTATGAAAAGGAATCTTGTAAATAAACAAGTTCATGAAGAGCAAAGTAACAAGCAAAGGAAGATAGAACAAGTGTAGCTTCAAAAATTTCAGCACATAGAGAGGTGTTTTAGTAACATGAAAATTTTTACAACCATATTTTCCTCTCTCATAATAACTTTCAGTAGCATCATGAGCAAACTCAACAATATAACTATCACATAAAGCATTCTTATCATGAGTCTCATGCATAAAATAATTACTACTCCCAACATAAGCATAATCAATTTTATTAGTTGTAGTGGGAGCAAATTCAACAAAGTAGCTATCAAATATAGGAGGTATATTGTAATCATAATCAAATTTATCCTCCATAACAGGTGGTAACAAAAGACTACTATCATTATAATCATCATAAATAGGAGGCAAAGTATCATCAAAGTAAATTTTCTCCTCAATGCTTGGGGGACTAAAAATATCATGCTCATCAAAGCCAGCTTCCCCAAGCTTAGAATTTTCCATAGGATTAGCAACAATAGTGTTCAAAGCATTCATATTAATATGTTCCATGGGTTTTTTAATTTTCGCATCAAACCATCCATGTCTTAAATCAGGAAATAGAATAAAAAGGTCATTGTTGTCCATTATGCCTAACTAGTGTAAACAAGAAACCAAATGTCGCATTTGCAGTAGTCTAAAGGAAATAGCTTTGAGTACTTACAACGGCGCCTGAAAATAGCTTAGTAGCGAGGTCCGGAGTGTGAGTACCTTTACCTTCCTTCGGCAACGGCGCCAGAAAATAGCTTGATGTCCACGTTCCCCCTCCTTTCCTGTAGACAGTGTTGGGCCTCCAAGTGCAGAGGTTTGTAGAACAGCAGCAAGTTTTCCCTTAAGTGGATCACCCAAGGTTTATCGAACTCAGGGAGGAAGAGGTCAAAGATATCCCTCTCATGCAACCCTGCAACCACAAAGCAAGAAGTCTCTTGTGTCCCCAACACACCAAATAGGTGCACTAGTTCGGCGAAGAGATAGTGAAATACAGGTGGTATGAATATATATGAGCAGTAGCAACGGTGCCGAAAATAGCTTGTCGGCGTGTAGTTGATGGTGGTAGTATTGCAGCAGTAGTAACACAGTAAAACAGTAAACAAGCAGTAGTAACTCAGCAGTATTTAGGAACAAGGCCTAGGGATTACACTTTCACTAGTGGACACTCTCAACATTGATCACATAACAGAATAGATAAATGCATACTCTACACTTTTGTTGGATGATGAACACATTGCGTAGGATTACACGAACCCTCAATGCCGGAGTTAACAAGCTCCACAATAATGCTCATATTTTAGTAACCTTTAGTGTAAGATAGATCAAAAGACTAAACCAAGTACTAGCATAGCATGCACACCGTCACCTTCATGCATATGTAGGAGGAATAGATCACATCAATATTATCATAGCAATAGTTAACTTCGCAATCTACAAGAGATCATGATCATAGCATAAACCAAGTACTAACACGGTGCACACACTGTCACCTTTGCACACATGCAGGAGGAATAAAACTACTTTAATAACTTTGCTAGAGTAGCACATAGATAAATTGTGATACGATGCACATTGCAATCATAAAGAGATATAAATAAGCACTTCACTACGCTCTTCAACAGTGAATAAGTACTTCGTGAAATATAGCCTAAGAGACCCACACGGTGCACACACTGTCACCTTTACACACGTGGGACAAGGAGTCTCCGGAGATCACATAAGTAAACCCACTTGACTAGCATAATGACATCTAGATTACAAGCATCATCATATGAATCTCAATCATGTAAGGCAGCTCATGAGATTATTGTATTGAACTATATAGAGAGAGATGAACCACATAGCTACCGGTACAGCCCCGAGCCTCGATGGAGAACTACTCCTCCTCATGGGAGCAGCAGCGGTGATGAAGATGGCGGTGGAGATGGCAGCGGTGTCGATGGAGGAGCCTTCCGGGGCATTCCTCCCCGCGCTCCGCAGGTGCCGAACAGACTCCTGTCCCCGATCTTGGCTTCGCGATGGTGGCGGCTCTGGAAGGTTTCGCGTACCGTGGCTTCCTCCGTAAGGGTTTTCGATGCAGGGGCTTTATATAGGCGAAGAGGCGGCGCAGGAGGGTCAAAGGGGAAACCACACCATAGGGTGGCGCGGGCCCAGCCCTGGCCGCGCCACCCTATCATCTCTGGGCCCACAGGGCCCCCTCCGCGGCTCTCGGGTGTTCTGATGCTTCCGGGCAAATAGGAACCCGGGCGTTGATTTCGTCCAATTCCGAGAATATTTCGTTACTAGGATTTCTGAAACCAAAAACAGCAGAAAACAGGAACTGCACTTCGGCATCTTGTTAATAGGTTAGTTCGAAAATGCATAAATATGACATATAATGTGTATAAAACATGTAGATATCATCAATAAAGTAGCATGGAACATAAGAAATTATCGATACGTTGGAGACGTATCAGGGGTATGCCGGAATGAGCTAAGAAGATACCGGACCACCGGTATAAGCAAAGCTGGTCAAAGATTCTCTCAGGAGCTAGAAGACAAATATGAGCTAAGCAAAGTAGCTTTAAACGAAGCCATGACGTAAAAGACGAGGGTGACGCCTAAAGCAACCGGAGGACATCAGCCTCCCTGATTAAAGAAGATACCGGCGTCACCTATGATTAAAGTAGCTTTGTAAAGTAGTTTGTCTGTTCAAAGATGCCATTAGGTTTCTTCTCCTGTAAGCCACCCTCTCCCCTATATAAGGAGAAGGGGCATGCTCCTTCGCGGGCACGTTCATGTACGATACTACCTGTAACCTTGTTGTTCATGGAATAGAAAGATCTGGAACAGAGTTCTTCCTTGTGTCTTTCTTCTTCTACCTCTGGCCTTGGCTAAGTTCTTGAGGAAAGCATCCGGAAGTTCATCCATCTAGTCACAAACCCTCCCCCGAATCCTCTAGCGTCCAACTCGGCCCCAACTTAAGCCATCCTATGGCATCTGTCTGTTCACCACGACGACAGGATATGTTGTTGCTGCTAGGGCTAGAACACCGTGGCAGAACTTTTATTTTCTTAGTTTTTGTTATATTATGTTCCAAATTCATATACTAAAGGGAGGCTAACTTCTGACGAGCGGAGGGGGCCCGTCGCCGGTGGCTTGGGCCGAAGCGTAGAGGATTATGATTATCCTTATTCGACAAGCTCAACCAACAAGTACCGATTACACGGACGATAAACCGTCTACTCAGCCGAATCTATATCTCTTATAAAGCAAAATCCCACTAGAGGGTCATTTAAGTTGTCTATCTCAACATGCAAGCTATCCACATCATCCATTCTATTAGCCATCCAATTGTCCATGTCATCCCCCACTAACATTCATTAATACTCTACATGCAAGCCACATCATCTATTTTTTAAGCCATCCAATTATCCACATCATCCACTTTTAGCCGCCAACTACATAACCATTTCAAGTCAGTTTTTTTAAGTTAGCCTCTTGACTATTTACGCCAATTGAATCCTGCATGTTCCTACAAATAACATCCTATTCCAATCAACTTATATCCTTTTGTTTTTTTTACAAGATTTGGTTTAGCATAGTTGACTTAGCTAATACAAGTTCCTATAGTCACTACCAATCCTATAGGTCTCCTTTAAAGGGTTTTAATCCTAGGTCAAAGCATTTGCTCTGATACCAACTGTGGTGACCTGGCATACCACTGCATGGTGTAGTATGGAAGTCTGACATAACACCAATGAAACATCGTTCCACTAGTATTACATCGCTCAGAGTGGTACAACAGAAACATTTGCGGGTCCAAGGTATGTCTATAGAATTACAAATCTGACTCTTTACAAAAGATCAACACAGCCTCTTACTTTACAATGAGTTAAAACTTCAAATAAACTCCAAGAGAACGACTCGTAGTCTAAGCCTATCACGAACTCTATTTGTAGAGTATTTAACTAGCTATAGAGGCTAAGAATTGATTCTAGCTAAATAGGAGCTAGGTTTAGGAAGCTAGTTCCATTCTATTACTAATCTAGGTTTTCACTCTAGCTGCTGCAGAAGTTGACTCTTCTGACAGGTTCCTGTCCCTTGAAGTAGTTGTTGACTTCTCGGTCTTCGAGTTGCACTATAGATCCTCCTTCGATGCCTCCATATCTAAGTAGGGGATTTAAGAGTGGGATGAGTACGAGCGTACTCAAAAAGTTCATTATAGGAAAGAGGTGTTTAATGCACTAACTACAGCCATAGACCAGGAAGTCATAGGCAATGCAAGTTTTTGTAAACATTTCTTCAAAATGTTGCTTTTATTCTAAAGAGCTATGTCCGTCAGCCTTCACCGGTTGACTAGAACTTCATGGAGTTCCTTTCCAGCGTTCAGCGTTCCATATCCCGGAACAGGGAGGACTGGTCACGATTCGTTACACTCTGCAGGTGTGTTGCTTTAGCCATAAGAGATCTTAACCTTGGTGCCAACGGGCACTTTCCCGTCCACACTTCCTTTGGTGTGAGGCCCGGTATAAGGTCTAGCCAATCATGTTCCTCCGCTACCTCGAACACCCACCCTTTGTTGCAATTCCGACCTTGGGTCCTCGCCGGCCAGCGTATCCAAAGGATACCATCCGACCTCGACTAATATCAGGTATCACGACCTGATACCTTCGCCGGTCGTTGCAACCCATCATAGACCGCATTACCGTGGGGACTTTATTGGGACCCCCACCCTACCGCTTGTCCCTCAGGATTCAAGTGTCTACGGTAAGCGCATCCGTTGATGAACGAGAGGTGGAAACACTTTTGACTATTCAGTCCCACTCTAGATCTTATGGTTAACACGGGTATTACGGCACAAGAATCACTGGACGACATTTGTTGTTTAATCCTAGATGGATATAAACCCTTGCAATGTAACCTCCACCATATCAACACATACCATGGTTCCATTGCCCACCACTTAGTCATATTCATAGTTATGAAAATAGTATTTTTGATTTTTATGCAAGAGTGATAAGTATAGTACTTTGCAAATAATTTGGTAAAAATACTCAAATGACATGAGCAAGCGATGAACTTGCCTTTCTTGTCTGCAAGATTATGCAGACAAGGTCTTCGATACGCAATAACTCCAACTTCTGAAATGATGGGTTCGTTGCATGAAAAACAAAAATTTTCCTACCGCGAATAAGAACAAAACCAAGATCCAATCTAGGAAGAGGCAAGATCTAATCTATCAATATCGAACCAACGAGATGTATGTGAGACTAACCCTCGAAGATTCCAAAGCCTACGAGATTAGATCTCGTTGCTGATGTAGTCGATCGTCCTGTCGCAATCCGGCAGCACTTCCGTACTCGGCCGTGCGTACGGTGTCGATGAAGTCGCGTCCTCTCCCCGTTCCAAGGGCAGCGGAGGTGTGGTAGATCCCCTCGAATCCCAGCAGCACGACGGCGTGATGGTGGAGGTGGAGGAGAAATTCCTGCAGGGCTTCGCCAAGCCTGCGCAGGAAGAAGGAGGAGGGAGAGAGGGGCGGCTAGGGCTTGGGGAATGATGTGCTGCGCCCAAGGTTGGAAAAAGCGCTAGGCGTAAGCGAGGCGATTGCCATTCGCCTAGTGCCTAGGCGATGCTTAAGCGGCCTAGGCGCAGCCTAGGCGGGCATCATTTATCCCATCAATTGTGTATATGGGTTATTATATGTGAATAAACATTAATTTAGAGCATGCAAATGTGTAAATTTCTAATAAATACCTTGAAAATAATGCCCATCTAACAAGATCGTGAAGTATTGCATGATTTCTTATTGTGGAAGACAATTTCTTGGTTACACTGCCTAGACTTCCGCTTATGCCCTAGGCGAGGCGTTTGTCCATCGCCTAGTGCCTAAGCGTGCTTAAGCGGTGCCTAAGCGTTGGCTTGTCCAACAGAGGCTGCGCCCCAGCCCTCCCCTCCCTCTTATATAGGCGTGGGGGGCTGCCTTGGCCCCTCCTCCAAGCCCTTGGGTCGGCCAAAACAAGGGGGGCAACTTCCCCCCCAAGTTAAGTCCCTATTTTCAAGGGATTTGATCTTATCCACTTGATCCAACCACATGGGCCTTGGGGGGCTGGTGTGTCTGGCCCATGTGGGCCTATGTGACCCCTCCGGTCCATGTTGGTCGTCCGGGATAGGTGGGCCCCACTATGGTAGCCCTCCGGAACCTTCTAGAACCTCCGGTACAATATCGAAAAATCCTGAACTTTTCCGGTAACCCTGAAAATGACTTCCATATATGAATCTTATTCTCCGAACCATTCCGGACCTCCTCGTGATGTCCTGGATCCCATCCGAGACTCCGAACAAACTTCGGACTCCATCTCATATTCCGAATCTACTTATGCAACATCGAACCTTAAGCGCGTCACCCTACGGTTCGCGAACTACGACATGGTCGAGACTCTCTCCGAGCAATAACCAATAGCGGGATCTGAGATCCATAATGGCTCCCACATATTCAACGATAACTTAGTGATCGATTGAACCATTTACATACGATACCGATTCCCTTTGTCACGCGATATTTTACTTGTCCGAGGTTTGATCATCGGTATCTCCATACCTTGTTCAACCTCGTTACCGACAAGTACTCTTTACTTGTACCGTGGTATGTCATCTCTTATGATCCAATCATATGCTTGCAAGCTAATCAGACGACATTCCACCGAGAGGGCCCAGAGTATATCTATCCGTCATCGGGATGGACAAATTCCACTATTGATCCATATGCCTCAACTCACACTTTCCGAATACTTAATCCCATCTTTATAACCACCCATTTACGCAATGGCGTTTGATGTAATCAAAGTACCCTTCCGGTGTAAGTGATTTACATGATCCCATGGTCGAAGGACTTAGGCAACTATGTATCGAAAGCTTATAGCAAATTGAACTTAATGACTTGATCTTATGCTATGCTCATTTGGTGTGTGTCCATTATATCATTCACCTAATGACATAACCTTGTTATTAATAACATCCAATGTTCATGATCACGAAACCATGATCATCCATTAATCAACAAGCTAGTTATACAAGAGGCTTACTAGGGACTCCTTGTTGTTTACATAACACACATGTATCAATGTTTCGGTTAATACAATTATAGCATGGGATGTAAACATTTACCATGAACACTAAGATATAACAATAACTAATTTATTATTGCCTCTTGGGCATATCTCCAACAGCATCATCGTCCGGTAAGGACGATGTTTAAAAGATTGGCAAGGATGCAATAATGCATAAGTATGAGATGCAATCGATCTAAGCGTGACCTAACCCCGATGATTTAGGATTAGTGAGTTGTAGTGATTTGTTTAGGGTGTGTTGCACTTTTAGAGTGATTCACAAACAAGGTTCTTATTAGGGTTTGATTACTTGGTATCATGTACAAGTTATATAATAAAGCACACAATAATGACATTTGGCATAATGTTAACATGTAAAGAACAATTGTCAGTTTTAGTACTATATGGCATGGTTAATGATTACTTGTTATATATTTCAACAGAATAACTTTTGAAGAACAGAGTATAATAATTAGGGTTGTGAAGTTCTATGGTTTACTCTGGGTTCCAAATAATTTCTGAAGTAAGGATGGGATGGATCACAACAAAGTTGGATTCATCAGTAGCTAGGGCTTGTATGGTTTTACTTAAGCATAAGCAACTTAAGCAATGGTTATAAATGGTTGTTATATTGGCTGGTGCTAGCTAGCTAGGGTATATAGATCCTATTAAGCAGGGTTGATGGCTACTCCCTATTTTCTTCAAAAGAATAACTTTTGAAGAACATACTTCTTAAGTAAATAAGAAGTATTCCAGTTAAGGTTGAGGTTCCTATTGGATCTACTAAGTAAGGAATGGTGGTTACCTAAATAAGATGATTAATATTCATCTAACACTAATAGGGTTTAGTGTGTATGGAATGGGATGCACAATATTGGCATGGTTGCTATTAGGATTCATCACAATGGTGTGATGCTAAGCATGGATAGGTAAGGTTGATGTCTTTGAGGATTGGAACTAGGGTTTACATTTGGTTAACCCTATTTGATCATCTAGGTCTGATGAAGATGAACACCTGGAATGCTAATTTAGTAGTAGGGTTCCCATATTTTATGTGGACATAGTCATGCATTTAATTGCTAATTATGGATCTATGTTTGAGAAGAAAATATCATGACCACATGTTCTAACCTAAGGTTTAGGTTAGAAGAAAATTAGGGTGCACATGTATTAATGGAGCTAGGGTTCCAAATTGGGTTAGGGTTTTAGGAATCACATGAAATGATAAGGTTGTAATATCATTCCATAAGGAAATAGGTTTCCTAATTGCTATATAGCTCTTAGGTTAATAACTTCATGATAAAGTTGAAGTTATTAATAACTTTAAACTAAAAATAAAAATAATATTGGATTTGGTATTTTATTATTTTTAAGGAAATTAATAATTAAGGTAATTATTAATCAGGGTTTAAATCCTTCTAATAAGGATTTAATAAAATAACAAATCAAGAAAATTAGTTTTAATATTTTCTTTAATTTCTAATTGGGTTTTATTTAATTTAGAAAATTTTCCTAATTATTGAATTTTTAATTCAATTAAGAATAAAAGAAAAGGCTTAACTAATAATGGTTTAACAATTAATTTTTTATTAAAAACAAAAATTTCATATTATATTTTTAGTGGATAGATTTTCTTTTTAGGAGCATTTTGATATCTAATTTGTATTTTTCTGAATTATAATGAATATTCTATAATAATTTGAAGTTGCAGCAATTTTCAGTAATTTAAAATGAATGGACAAAACTTTTGGTACCGTGGCAGACCCTAGCGATAGACACTGACCCGTGGGGCCTGTGCCACGTAGGTTGCCACGCAGCCACGGTCAAGTTTGATCAAGGCGTTGACTCCACTGGTGGCCACCTGGGACGGGGCGCGCCGATTTATGGCCTCCTGCATGCGCGGCTAGGCTCTAACGAACCCCCTGACATGATAAACACCATGGTGGTGTTGGCCTCTCGAGAAACGCACCGGAGCATCGCCGGAGATCATGTCCGCGGCGGCGCAGCCCGGCCAAGTGTCGAAATGGAGCTACGGTTGACCATTTGATGCAATTTAAAGTGCTATGGGTGCGTATTCATACCCTGGGTCTGATGAAGTGGTCGGTGACGGCGATTGACGACGGAGACGGCGAGAAATTCACCAATTCCGACGAGGTGCTTGATACGTCTCCAACGTATCCATAATTTCTTATGTTCCATGCTAGTTTTATGATAATACTTACATGTTTTGTTCATACTTTATGATGTTTTCATGCATTTTCCAGCACTAACCTATTACCAAGATGCCGAAGCGCCAGTTCCTGTTTTCTGCTGTTTTTGGTTTCAGAAATCCTACACCGGAAATATTCTCGGAATTGGACGAAACAAAATCCCACGGTCTTATTTTTCCACGGAGTTTCCGAAAGACCGAAGAAGATACGAAGTGGGGCCACGAGGAGCCGCCACCATAGGGCGGCGCGACCAAGGAGGGGCCCGCGCCACCGTATGGGGCCCTCGAGCCTCCTCCGACTCTGCCCTTCCGCCTACTTAAACTCTCCGTCGAAAACCCTAGTACCGAGAGCCACGATACGGAAAAGTTACTGAGACGCCGCCGCCGCCAATCCCATCTCGGGGATTCAGAGATCGCCTCCGCACCCCGCCGGAGAGGGGAATCATCACCGGAGGGCTCTACATCACCATGCCCGCCTCCGGACTGATGCGTGAGTAGTTCATCCTTGGACAGTGGGTCCATAGCAGTAGCTAGATGGTTGTCTCCTCTTGTGCTATCATATTTAGATCTTGTGAGCTGCCTAACATGATCAAGATCATCTATTTGTAATGCTACATGTTGTGTTTGGTGGAATCCGATGAATATGGAATACTATGTCAAGTTGATTATTGATCTATCATATATGTGTTGTTTATGTTCTTGCAAGCTCTCCGTTGCTAGTAGAGGCTCTGGCCAAGTTGATACTTGTAACTCTAGGAGGGATTATTTATGCTCGATAGTGGGTTCATGCCTCCATTGAATCTGGGACAGTGACAGAAAGTTCTAAGGTTGTGGATGTGCTGTTGCCACTAGGGTTAAAACATCAATGCTTTGGCTAAGGATATTTGTGTTGATTACATTACGCACCATACTTAATGCAATTGTCTCTGTTTGCAACTTAATACTGGAAGGGGTGCGGATGCTAACCTCGAAGGTGGACTTTTAGGCATAGATGCATGTGGATGGCGGTCTATGTTCTTTGTCGTAATGCCCTGATTAAATCTCATAGTGATCATCATGATATGTATATGAATCTTTATTTGTCAATTGCCCACATGTAATTTGTTCACCCAGCATGTTATTTATCTTATTGGAGAGACACCACTAGTGAACCGTGAACCCCGGTCCATTCTTTTACATCTGAAATACAATCTACCGCAATCTCTGTTCTTCGTTGTTCTTCGCAAACAAACATCATTCTCCACACCATTCGTTTGTTACAGCAAGCCGTGAGATTGACAACCTCACCGTTAAGTTGGGGCAAAGTATCTTGATTGTGTTGTGCAGGTTCCACGTTGGCGCCGGAATCACCGGTGTTGCGCCGCACTACACTCCTCCACCAACAACCTTCACGTGGCCTTCATCTCCTATTGGTTCGATAACCTTGGTTTCTTACTGAGGGAAAACTTGCTGCTGTACGCATCACACCTTCCTCTTGGGGTTCCCAACGGACGTGTGCTTCACGCATTATCAGTGCTGAGGAAGGAATCATTGAAATTAGGCTGATTCCTAGCTTCCCTGGATGCGTGCTTCCGCACATGTGCTCTACGCGTCGAGGCGCATCTCCAGGACCTCCGCACGGTTACTGGGGCGGCTCCAGTCGTCGGCTTCTTCTCCGACTCCGGCGGCCAGTACACGAGAATGGTGTGAGCTGGAGAGCGAGCGAGAGAAGATGGGATAGCGGAGATGAACAAGGGCATCACGGCGGTCCTCCTGGTGGTTTTATAGAGCGTGGGATGGTCGGGAACGACGGCACGACGGCGGTGGCTGATGTCTACGTTCCCCCTCCTTTCCTGTAGACAGTGTTGGGCCTCCAAGTGCAGAGGTTTGTAGAACAGCAGCAAGTTTTCCCTTAAGTGGATCACCCAAGGTTTATCGAACTCAGGAGGAAGAGGTCAAAGATATCCCTCTCATGCAACCCTGCAACCACAAAGCAAGAAGTCTCTTGTGTCCCCAACACACCTAATAGGTGCACTAGTTCTGCGAAGAGATAGTGAAATACAGGTGGTATGAATATATATGAGCAGTAGCAACGGTGCCAGAAAATAGCTTGCTGGCGTGTAGTTGATGGTGGTAGTATTGCAGCAGTAGTAACGCAGTGAAACAGAAACAAGCAGTAGTAACTCAGCAGTATTTAGGGACAAGGCCTAGGGATTACACTTTCACTAGTGGACACTCTCAACATTGATCACATAACAGAATAGATAAATGCATACTCTACACTCTTGTTGGATGATGAACACATTGCGTAGGATTACACGAACCCTCAATGCCGGAGTTAACAAGCTCCACAATAATGCTCATGTTTAAGTAACCTTAAGTGTAAGATAGATCAAAACGACTAAACCAAGTACTAGCATAGCATGCACACTGTCACCTTCATGCATATGTAGGAGGAATAGATCACATCAATATTATCATAGCAATAGTTAACTTCGCAATCTACAAGAGATCATGATCATAGCATAAACCAAGTACTAACACGGTGCACGCACTGTCACCTTTGCACACATGCAGGAGGAATAAAACTACTTTAATAACACATCACTAGAGTAGCACATAGATAAATTGTGATACGATGCACATTGCAATCATCAAGAGATATAAATAAGCACTTCACTACGCTCTTCAACAGGGAATAAGTACTTCGTGAAATATAGCCTAAGAGACCCACACGGTGCACACACTGTCACCTTTACACACGTGGGACAAGGAGTCTCCGGAGATCACATAAGTAAAACCCACTTGACTAGCATAATGACATCTAGATTACAAGCATCATCATATGAATCTCAATCATGTAAGGCAGCTCATGAGATTATTGTATTGAACTACATAGGAGAGAGATGAACCACATAGCTACCGGTACAGCCCCGAGCCTCGATGGAGAACTACTCCCTCCTCATGGGAGCAGCAGCGGTGATGAAGATGGCGGTGGAGATGGCAGCGGTGTCGATGGAGAAGCCTTCCGGGGCACTTCCCCGTCCGGCAGGGTGCCGGAACAGAGACTCCTGTCCCCCAGATCTTGGCTTCGCGACGGCGGCGGCTCTGGAACTTTTCTCGTATCGTGGCTTTCTCCTTAAGGGTTTTCGATGCAGGGGCTTTATATAGGCGAAGAGGCGGCGCAGGAGGTCAAAGGGGCGCCCACACCATAGGGTGGCGCGGCCAGGGCCTGGGCCGCGCCACCATGTCATCTGGGGCCCACAGCCCCCCTCCGGCGGCTCTCGGGTGTTCTGGATGCTTCCGGGCAAAATAGGAACCGGGCGTTGATTTCGTCCAATTCCGAGAATATTTCGTTACTAGGATTTCTGAAACCAAAAACAGCAGAAAACAGGAACTGCACTTCGGCATCTTGTTAATAGGTTAGTTCCAGAAAATGCACAAATATGACATAAAGTGTGCATAAAACATGTAGGTATCATCAATAAAGTAGCATGGAACATAAGAAATTATCGATACGTTGGAGACGTATCAGCATCCCCAAGCTTAGTTCTGCTCGTCCCGAGCAGGTAAAACGATAACAAAGATAATTTCTTAAGTGACATGCCATCATAATCTTGATCATACTATTTGTAAACATATGTAATGAATGCAGCGATCAAAACAATGGTAATGACATGAGTAAACAACTGAATCATAAAGCAAAGACTTTTCATGAATAGTACTTCAAGACAAGCATCAATAAGTCTTGCATAAAAGTTAACTCATAAAGCAATAATTTAAAGTATAGACATTGAAGCAACACAATGGAAGATTAAGTTTCAGCGGTTGCTTTCAACTTATAACATGTATATCTCATGGATAATTGTCAACATAGAGTAATATAACAAATGCAATATGCAAGTATGTAGGAATCAATGCACAAGTTTGCTTCTTGAGGTGGAGAGAGATAGGTAAACTGACTCAACATAAAAAGTAAAAGAATGGCCCTTCAAAGAGGAAAGCATCGATTGCTATATTTGTGCTAGAGCTTTGGTTTTGAAAACATAAAGAGAGCATAAAAGTAAAATTTTGAGAGGTGTTTGTTGTTGTCAACGAATGGTAGCGGGTACTCTAACCCCTTGCCAGACAAACCTTCAAAGAGCGGCTCCCATTTTATTTTGTTTTTGGGTGACACTCCTTCCAACCTTTCTTTCACAAACCATGGCTAACCGAATCCTCGGGTGCCTGCCAACAATCTCATACCATGAAGGAGTGCCTTTTATTTTAGTTTTATTATGATGACACTCCTCCCCACCTTTGCTTTCTCAAGCCATGGCTAACCGAATCCTTCGGGTGCCGTCCAACAATCACATACCATGGAGGAGTGTCTATTTTTGTTAATTAATTTGGGACTGGGAATCCCATTGCCAACTCTTTCTGCAAAATTATTGGATAAGCGGATGAAGCCACTAGTCCATTGGTGAAAGTTGCCCAACAAGATTGAAAGATAAACACCACATACTTCCTCATGAGCAATAAAACATTGACACAAATCAGAGGTGATAAATTTTGAATGGTTTAAAGGTAGCACTCAAGCAATTTACTTTGGAATGGCGGAGAAATACCATGTAGTAGGTAGGTATGGTGGACACAAATGGCATGAATATTGGCTCAAGGATTTTGGATGCATGAGAAGTATTCCCTCTCGATACAAGGTTTAGGCTAGCAAGGTTATTTGAAGCAAACTCAAGGATGAACAAGTGCAGCAAAACTCACATAAAAGACATATTGTAAACATTATAAGACTCTACACCGTCTTCCTTGTTGTTCAAACTCAATACTAGAAATTATCTAGACCTTAGAGAGACCAATTATGCAAACCAAATTTTAGCATGCTCTATGTATTTCTTCACTAATAGGTGCAAAGCATATGATGCAAGAGCTTAAACATGAGCACAACAATTGCCAAGTATCACATTATCCAAGACATTTTACCAATTACTACATGTAGCATTTTCCAATTCCAACCATATAACAATTTAACGAAGAAGAAACTTCGCCATGAATATTATGAGCTAAGAACACATGTGTTCATACGAACCAGCGGAGCGTGTCTCTCTCCCACACAAGGATGAACTTATTCAGAGAACTAAGATAACAAAACAAAAACAACAATAAAAGCACACAGACGCTCCAAGTAAAATACATAGGATGTGATGGAATAAAAATATAGTTTCACTAGAAGAAACCTGATAAGTTGTCGATGAAGAAGGGGATGCCTTGGGCATCCCCAAGCTTAGATGCTTGAGTCTTCTTGAAATATGCAGGGATGAACCACCGGGGCATCCCCAAGCTTAGACCTTTCACTCTTCTCGATCACATTATATCACCCTCTTCTATTGACCCTTGAAAACTTCTGCCACACCAAACTTCAAGCAAACTCATTAGAGGGTTAGTGCATAATCAAAAATTCACATGTTCAGAGGTGACACAATCATTATTTTCACTTCTGGACATTGCATAATGCTACTGGACATTAGTGGATCAAAGAAATAAATCCAACATAGCAAAAGAGGCAATGCGAAATAAAAGGCAGAATCTGTCAAAAACAGAACAGTCCGTAAAGACGAATTTAGAAATGGCACCAGACTTGCTCAAATGGAAAAACTCAAAACTAATGAAAGTTGCGTACATATCTGAGGATCACGCTCGTAAATTGGCAGATTTTTTAGAATTTTCTACAGAGAATTGTGCCCAGATTCGTGACAGACAGCAATACTGTTTCTGCGCAGCGATCCCAAATATAACATCAACTTTGACATAGAAACTTTACTTGGCACAACAAAACACAAAACTAAGATAAGGAGAGGTTGCTACAGTGGTAAACAACTTCCAAAACACAAATATAAAACAAAGTACTGTAGCAAAGTAACACATGGGTTATCTCCCAAGAAGTTCTTTCTTTATAGCCATTAAGATGGGCTCAGCAGTTTTAATGATGCACTCGCAAGAAATAGTATTTGAAGCAAAAGAGAGCATAAAGAGGCAAATTCAAAACACATTTAAGTCTAACATGCTTCCTATGCATAGGAATCTTGTAAATAAACAAGTTCATGAAGAGCAAAGTAACAAGCATAGGAAGATAAAACAAGTGTAGCTTCAAAATTTCAGCACATAGAGAGGTGTTTTAGTAACATGAAAATTTCTACAACCATATTTTCCTCTCTCATAATAACTTTCAGTAGCATCATGAGCAAACTCAACAATATAACTATCACTTAAAGCATTCTTATCATGAGTCTCATGCATAAAATAATTACTACTCCCAACATAAGCATAGTCATTCTTATTAATTGTAGTGGGAGCAAATTCAACAAAGTAGCTATCAAATATAGGAGGTATATTGTAATCATAATCAAATTTATCCTCCATAACAGGTGGTAACAAAAGACTACTATCATTATAATCATCATAAATAGGAGGCAAAGTATCATCAAAGTAAATTTTCTCCTCAATGCTTGGGGGACTAAAAATATCATGCTCATCAAAGCCAGCTTCCCCAAGCTTAGAATTTTCCATAGCATTAGCAACAATGGTGTTCAAAGCATTCATACTAATAACATTCCCATTATCATGCATATAAAGTTCCATGGGTTTTTTTCTCTCTTCAAACACATCATGTCCTAATTCAAGATAAAGTTCATAAAGATCTCTCATATTTTTGTTGTTTTCCATTATGCCTAACTAGTGTAAACAAGAAACCAAATGTCGCAATTGCAGAGTCTAAAGGAAATAGCTTCGAGTACTTACAATGGCGCCGGAAAATAGCTTAGTAGCCGAGATCCGGAGTGTGAGTACCTTTTACCTTTCCTCCCGGCAACGGCGCCATAAAATAGCTTGATGTCTACGTTCCCCTCCTTTCCAGACAGTGTTGGGCCTCCAAGTGCAGAGGTTTGTAGAACAGCAGCAAGTTTTCCCTTAAGTGGATCACCCAAGGTTTATCGAACTCGGGAGGAAGAGGTCAAAGATATCCCTCTCATGCAACCCTGCAACCACAAAGCAAGAAGTCTCTTGTGTCCCCAACACACCTAATAGGTGCACTAGTTCGGCGAAGAGATAGTGAAATACAGGTGGTATGAATATATATGAGCAGTAGCAACGGTGCCGAAAATAGCTTGTCGGGCGTGTAGTTGATGGTAGTATTGCAAAGTAGTAACGCAAAGAAAACAAGAACAAGCGTAGTAACTCAGCAGTATTTAGGGACAAGGCCTAGGGATTACACTTTCACTAGTGGACACTCTCAACATTGATCACATAACAGAATAGATAAATGCATACTCTACACTCTTGTTGGATGATGAACACATTGCGTAGGATTACACGAACCCTCAATGCCGGAGTTAACAAGCTCCACAATAATGCTCATGTTTAAGTAACCTTAATTGTAAGATAGATCAAAACGACTAAACCAAGTACTAGCATAGCATGCACACTGTCACCTTCATGCATATGTAGGAGGAATAGATCACATCAATATTATCATAGCAATAGTTAACTTCGCAATCTACAAGAGATCATGATCATAGCATAAACCAAGTACTAACACGGTGCACGCACTGTCACCTTTGCACACATGCAGGAGGAATAAAACTACTTTAATAACACATCACTAGAGTAGCACATAGATAAATTGTGATACGATGCACATTGCAATCATCAAGAGATATAAATAAGCACTTCACTACGCTCTTCAACAGTGAATAAGTACTTCGTGAAATATAGCCTAAGAGACCCACACGGTGCACACACTGTCACCTTTACACACGTGGGACAAGGAGTCTCCGGAGATCACATAAGTAAAACCCACTTGACTAGCATAATGACATCTAGATTACAAGCATCATCATATGAATCTCAATCATGTAAGGCAGCTCATGAGATTATTGTATTGAACTACATAGGAGAGAGATGAACCACATAGCTACCGGTACAGCCCCGAGCCTCGATGGAGAACTACCCTCCTCATGAGCAGCAGCTGTGATGAAGATGGCGGTGGAGATGGCAGCGGTGTCGATGGAGAAGCCTTCCGGGGCATTCTCCGCTCCGGCAGGGTGCCGGAACAGAGACTCCCGTCCCCGCATCTTGGCTTCGCGACGGCGGCGGTCCGGGAACTTTTCTCGTATCGTGGCTTTCTCCTTAAGGGTTTTCGATGCAGGGGCTTTATATAGGCGAAGAGGCGGGCAGGGAGGTCAAAGGGGCGCCACACCATAGGTGGCGCGGGGGGCCTGGGCCGCGCCACCATGTCATCTCTGGGCCCACAGCCCCCTCCGGCGCTCTCGGGTGTTCCGGATGCTTCCGGGCAAAATAGGAACCGGGCGTTGATTTCGTCCACCCGAGAATATTTCGTTACTAGGATTTCTGAAACCAAAAACAGCAGAAAACAGAACTGCACTTCGGCATCTTGTTAATAGGTTAGTTCCGAAATGCACAAATATGACATAAAGTGTGCATAAAACATGTAGGTATCATCAATAAAGTAGCATGGAACATAAGAAATTATCGATACGTTGGAGACGTATCAGTGGCCGGCTCAGATACACGACGACGTCGGCAAGGTATTGGGGCGTGAATCTTGGCGCACCTCCTAGCAGCGGATGCCAATGGAGTTCGTCTCGACTCTGGGATGTTCATTGACGTCCGGGGTCGAGTTTATCGGCAACGGGGACGTGGCGACCGACATCGCGTGCCGGCGAGCTCTGGAGAAGAGGAAGAAGGCGTTTGCCTTCCTCACGTGGATACCGATTCGGTATTGGGTTCAATTGAGTCGGCTTGTGGGCTGCTAGGTGGGCTGCTTCGTGGGCTGCACGTCCAGGTGAGTTTTTCTCCACTCTTTTTATTTTCTGTTTTTAATTTCTGTTTTAAATTCAGATTTGAATTATTTTCTATTTTGCATGTCTTGCTCATTTTAATTCATACAAAGTTTAGTCCAGGGTATTGCAAAGTCTTTAGTGGTGTATTAGCAAATTTAATATAATACAATAACATTGGTTTATTAATTAGTATTGGTATTTGGATTAAATTTCCATATGGACCTATATTTTAATATTATCGTTGGAAATATTCAAATTGTTTTCTAAATGATAGTTTTCTTACTTAGTGATAGGTAGAGTTTTATTTAGTATTACTATTTAAGAAACAATTTCAAAGTAATACTTATTAATGGATTTCAAACAAGAAAGTGATTTAATGGCATGATTTCATATGTTAAATTATCTCTAAGGACTTGATCTCATATTTGAGAATTTAGTCATTTGCATATGATTTATGGGAACACTTATTTATTAAGGCCTTGTAAGGTTTATCTTAATCCTATTTCAAGGTTAATACTAGTATTTTATTTTAATAACACCTTGAAATACTAAGAGTAGGTATTCCTCTCATCATGGCTTGGTCTTGGTTAAAGTGATAAGTGGTTGATCACCACACATTGGTTTAAGTAAAGGGTTTAGCACTAGGTGCTTCTTATGTTCAATAATTGAAGCATAAGATTTTAATTAGTGAACAACTCTAGGGTTCTAGTTATATTTACCTACTAGCACATGGTTTGAATCTCAGTTATGTCCTAGGTTTTAATTGTGATCACTCAAGTCATGCACAAACTAGGTTTGAGATATAATTCTGGTTTGTGGATATGGGATGACACCATATTGCATTGGCTAGGTTTACTCTCCCCGTTGCATGATAAAATGGTCACTTGCTTAATATGTCATGTGCTTCTTTAGTTCCTAAGGATCTAAGAATTGGTTTTATCCTCTACCAATAGGCTTCTATTATTATCCTTAATTTATCATTAAAGTAACTAAAGTGGTTATGGTTCTTTTTATAGTTAACTTTGGTTATATGGATGAATGGTTTCTCACCATATAAAGTATGGGGTTTGACTCTAAGGTTTTCTTAGGTTCTTTAATTGAGGAATAAATGAAATATAGATGTGGTAGGATTCTACTTATGATCACCAAGTGATTCACAAGTTAAGGTTGGGATATAAGCCTAGGGTTGCTTACTTGTTACCTCCCTGTGACTTCATGTGGTGAATGATATCTACTTATCCTATTAGGATTTAACTTGTCCTCACATACCTCAAGAGCATGATCATGGTTTAGGAATGATCAACTTGTTCTTAATCTCTTCTTCCTCAAGTCCTTAGGGTTTATGATCATTACCCAATTTATAATGATCAAGGTTTGGCTTCCTAAGGTATCTCTCCTGAATTATGGTTTCTCACTTCTAAGATCAAGTATTGTCTTGATCAACTAGGATATAATACTCCTCTTATAATTTCTTGGGTGGACATGACTATGGTTGTCTCAATAGATTATATCCCAGGAGAATGCCTGAGATATTCTATTAGGGTTCTACTCAAACAATGATGATATAATCATCTGGTTATAAGAATAGTTCTCTCCCTCAAATCCAAGTGTTGCCTCAACTATCTTGAGTGTATCTCCATAGCTTGAGTTCTCTCATATAGGAATGGTTTATTCTAGGTTATGGTGTACTCCTAATACTCTAGTTCAATGGTTGTCCTTTATTCTTAAATAGGTAAAGCTAGGATTAGTCTGATTGGTCTCTCTCATTTGGAAAGGTCTTTAATACTAACCTAAGGTTAGGCTCCATAGAGGTTGATGTGATCATCAACATCTATGTTTAACATAAATGGTTATCTCTCTCTAGGGCTTGTCTTGAATAATACCCTGGGGTTTCTCTTAAGGATGATGATTTTAATACATGGATGCATATCCAAGGTTTAGCTCAAAGTTTGTCATTGCTTCTCTACTAAATAACATAGAACTCTCACCTCTCTAGGTTTGAGGTATAATAATATGTAATAGAGAAGAATATATTTTCCTAGGGTTGTTCTCCTGGTCATGATTCCAAGAATGAAGTAAAATGAATACCATGAGGTTCATGGTAGGACCAAGGATTAGTTTAGGACATGGAAAAGATAAGTCTAGGATGGTTTCTCCTTTTTATTTTTACTTGATTTGCAATTGAATAGATGTTCATATGTTATGACAAGGATTACCATATTATAATCTTTTATAAGATCAAGCAATTTATCATTGAGTAAAGTGTTGTTGTGTTGATTATTAGTTCCATTTGATCTAACCCCTTAGATCAAATCATCTCTACCCAAAACAAGGTTTTAACAAAGTCACATTGAGGTTTATAGCGCTTGACTTGATGAGCTACTTCAATTCCACCAAGATCAAGTGAAACTTCAGTTACTGTGACTGTTTTACTTTAAAGCGCAAAAATTCCCCGAATTTTCCATGCATGAATGCAATGCACACATCTGTTTCCTCTATTTTTGTAACCCCAAATCCTGGGATATTACACATATTGTCATAGTTTCAATGTCATTCGTGAACACTACGACAAACTTCTTATCATGACACCTAAATTGGCAACGTTTTACACACGGATCAATTTGGTAGCTGCATGATCGGTTATGTTAACAAGATTATCAAGATTAAGACGATACATTGCATTCTAAACATAATACATTTTGATCACAACTGAAAGAGCATTTTCTGCCCTTTGTGGGTTTTGTGTGTTTGATGTCGGCACGGGAATTATTTTTATATGTGCTATGCTTTCAAGAAAAGCTATAGATGGCATGCACAAGAAAAGCTATAGATGGCATGCACAACGGTGTTGGAGCGTTGTCGAAGAGTAGTGGAGTTAGCCATCCCTAGTTTTTTGTTCGTAGTTTGTAGAGAGTTGTGTTTAGTAGGAAGGCAATGTGGGTTCCTGTTTTCACGCGCACAAACTAAAATTTGCACACCCACAACTGTCCCATTTTTGCTTGTCATTCTCCCTATCCTCTTACAAAGTTTCTCTGCTCAAAACTGTAGGGCCAGAAATTCTAGCCGGTACTACCGCCTAGGGCTTCTCCGCTATTGCCCTGATCCTTCAAATCCTTCACCTGGAAGTGGACGGAAGTTGGCCGGTACTACCGGCCACCGGTAGTATCGCCCAACATCCACCCTTGTTCTGTAGAACGAACCCCAGGGTATCGAAAGGTACTAGATCAAATTGTCTCTCGCAGAAGTTGTCTGGAAGTTTGTCGGTACTACCATCCATTGGTATTACCGCCCTACTAATTTGGGTCAAGTTATTTCTTCGGATGCCGAAGGTTACCAGGGTTCCAACGTCTGGCGGTAGTTGGCCCGTGCTACTAGCCACCGGTAGTACCGCCCAACCTCCGCCCAAAACTTTGTATGAAGTGGCCATTGGGCAGCTTTTCTACCACCTGAATCGAGCGGAAGTTTGAGCCATAGGCCACCGCCCTCTTCTTTGTGAAGAGTTGGTGTTATTTGGATCTTAGTGGACTTTATTTGCTATCTATTTGTTCTTATGGGAAATCACTCATGTTCGGCCTTTATTTGCTAATCTTGCAAACTTGATTGATCATGTACCATCTACAGTTTGAACCCTCTAAACCCGGACCTATCCTCATATATAACCATTTCCATCTTCCGCACAAGTCATTTTTGCTAAAACTTGGTTCGGAAGGCGTTGGACGGGTATTGTTGGCTTCTCATATTGTTAATCAATTTGCCACCTATACATGACATGATACCTAGTGTATTATATCATATATGGGTGTGTTCAAATAACTACACTTGATGGGTCAGATATTTCATGGTTCTGAATTCTCAGAATACCGAAATATCTGGCCCAGTTGGAGGCCGGAATTTCCGCCCCAAGTTGGGGCCGGAATTTCCGGCCTGGGCATGTTGCACGGGATGACTTAGGGCACGCAGGGTGGGCAGTTGCCCAACAACCTGTTACCCACCCCCGTGCCTCTCTCTCCCCTGCAGCCGCCGGTGCCTCTCCGGCCACCCCCTTCAACAGTTGTTGGCCGGAACTCCTTCTCCTTCTCCCTAGGAACGTTTCCCTCAAAGCTTTTCCGTCAATGGACTCCGGTAACGATTGCAATCTGTCCTTTTAGGTGTTGCAATTTTTTGGTGCCTTTTCCTTGGAGGATTTGGTTCCCTAGTGGTTGCAAATGGCTGTAGTATATAGTAGCATCAAACTAGTGTGTCGATCTATTGATTAGACCTTGTTTGGTTCAAATCGTGTGTTGTTGCCAGGGCGGAATTTCCGGCCCCGACGCAGGACGACATTTCTAGCCCTAGAACCAACCGAAATTTCCGGCCTGGGAAGTTTTCTGCTGCACACTTTTTGAACAGCCTTGTTCGCAGAAGCTTCGAACCTAGATTGGTATTACGGTATAGTGCATTTCTTTGTTTTGACTTGTGTGCTTACTCTCCTTGTGCTATCTATCTATCTCTTATCACAGGTAGTTCACGCTCGAGACGTCGTCCTTGCAAAGACCATTCCAGTGAGGATGTTGGTCAGTCTGCTCCAAGAAAGTCCGCCACCATGCGGCAGAAAGGCAAGGATACGAGGATTAACTACAAGGATATGAACATCATTGACTATGCTTCTCTTAGGAAAAAGAACTGGTATGAGGATGAGGAGCGGGATTTGGACATCGAGGATCTCCGGTTTTGGTGTATGGAGCAGCTTTTCATCTTCAAGGACCTTTATGAAACAAAGATTAAAGTGAAACCCATGAATCCCATTGATTTGGATGCTCTCGAAGAAAAGGATCACTTCTAGGATGTTGTTTGGGCGACAGAAAAGATGGGGCTGCACAAGCTTATGCGGCTCAAATGCGACTACAATTTACCTCTCATTCAACAGTTTTATGCCACACTTGCTTTCAAGAAGGATGATGACCGCACTATGATGTGGATGACTGGCTCTACTCCATGTGAAGCCAACTTCCACAGGTTTGATGAGCTGCTTGGGTATCCTTTCAGAGGTGGTCCGTCTCCATCATCCAAACCGATCAGATAAGGATTTACTTGTTGATCTCTATTCAGAGGAGCGAGTGGTTGGCACTACTACCGGTCTTCTTCCACTTTATGATCAGCTTCTTCGTCTCTTCCGGGACAACATTTCTCCAAGTGGAGGGAACCGTGATGCTATTTGCGGTGCACTGGTTGACCTTCCTGTTCTTACTGGTGAGTATGCAGAAGATGAAGAAGAAAAGGATTACACTACTGATGTCATGAACTATATCTTGCATGAGATATTTGATGCGATGGTAAACCGGACTACTATGCCATATGCCCCCTATATTCAGCTTCTCATTGATAGTGTATCAGTGACTAAGGACTTGAGTCACTATCCTTGTGTGGACCATAAGGTCAAGAAGACATATGAAGAGGAAGCAAGCTGCCGTGTTGTTGTTTCTTTTATAGGAGATGCTCGTTCTAGTGGCACCGCTCATGGTCGTTCGGCTTCTTCTCCTTTCATTCAGAAGGAGGTGAAGAAGCTGAACTGATTCTAGAGGAATGTTATGTGTATGAACGTTGAGATCCGCAAGGAGAACTTCCAGGCCAGTCATGAGCGCGCCGACATTCAGTATACTCAGCCGTTCATTCTTCACAGGCTCAGTGGTGAGCAAGGTCCTCCTCGTCATCCTTCTGCCCATCCTACCTACACCAGCTGGCACTGCTCTCAGGTTCACTGGCACGAGATTGAGCAGAGTCTTCTGAGGAGCAGTATCTCTCGCGCCTCTCCACCACCCGCAAAGGATAGTGCAAGCGACTATGAGTCTGAGTCGGGCTCGGAGTGATTCCCTTGGGGCGTGTAGCATCGCTCTTTTCCCTTTTTGGCGTTTCGATGCCGAAGGAGGAGAAGTAGTTCTATTTAGGGATTCTCCAGGATTTGCATGGGCGGGCACAAGAATATGCGTTTACCACTCTTTGAGAGATTTTGTTATCTTATTTGTTGAACATTTGTGTTTTTTCATTATCTTGAACTATTCTATGGGCTTGTAGTATGGTTTGTGAGACATGGATTTGTTATCACCAGATTTTAGCCAAATCAGAAGATGGGCCGTGATTGAGATGGGCTTGGAGGATATGCACATAAAGTGTTTCTGAATCGGCCTCGTGCGAGAATTTGGGCTAGATTGCCCGTATATTTGTACATTATGGTAGATCGCATTTTAGTTTAGAATTAAGAGATAGAGTTTGGTTCGTACACATTTAGGTTTTTCCAAAGATAGAAAGTCCACGGACTATAAATATGTACCTAGGGTTATTGAGAAAGAAGGACGATCACGTTCACAACAAACACAATCTAGGCGCATCGCCACCCCTTGTTTCGAGGGTTTCTTCCGGGTAGCATCATGTTGCCTAGATCGCATCTTGCATCTAGGCATCAGCTTATTCGTTGTTTGGTGTTACTCGTACTGAAGCCTTGTTGATGGCGAGTAATACGTTATCATAGATGTTTTGGGGCTTACATCGATACGTTTCGATATGTTTGCTTAGTTATGCTGCCCCTAAATATCTAGCTGCTTTTGCACCTATCTTAGGTGTAAGGGCAGCATCTTGCTTGGTCTTTATTTAGTAGATCTAATCCGTTAGTTGTTCCTTGTTCTTCAAGGATTAGTTTGATTATCCGCATGGTTAGGCCTTGCAAACGGGTTGAATGATCCAGAATGCGTAAGGTATGGTTTGCCGATCCAAAAAGGGTTGTTCCGGGAATCGATTCGTATTTAGGCCCCTTCTAGGACTAGTTTTCCATCTTTCGTATTCGCTGTGCTCAACTATGTGTAGGACGTTCCAGTTATGCGGTGAAAGCCCTAAACTGTCGTAGATCGATTTAACTTGGTATTGATAAAGCAGGATCCCCATGTTATCGTAGATACAATATTAACCATGGGTTAATCGGCTTCTTGAGCCGATTCACAGGGTAACCTGAGAGCCGATCGAGGCTCATTTAATGTTTGCATGTCTGCCATGCAGGAAACTAATTGAGGCAATCCATCACCTTCCTCCCAGGAGGTCAGGAGCACGCCCCGCAATAGCCAGGACGTGTGTAGTTTTGCGGGCCGTCGCCCGAGGGACCAGGACCCACCAGCAGCTTGGCAGCCTCCCGGCTCTTCGTGTTGCTCGTCGCTGCTGGGTTTTGGCAGCAACACATTCTGGCACGCCCGGTGGGACATTCTACAAAGAATCCGCCAACATCTGCAGCCGAGATGGCGGACGCACCAATCAAGTACGAAGATCTGCATGAGGATCACAAGAAGAAATATGATGAGATTAAAGCTGTCTTCGAAGCCGATCTCATCGGCTCTTTCGAGAGGACCCGTAAACATGGCATCAGGTGGAAAGGGTTCTCACCCGAAGGCGTTCTCGATGAAGTAGACTTGTCTCTCCCTTCAGAGGAACGCACAAGAGCTCTGCGCCAGGAAGTTAATTACATGGTGGCTCATTCTCTACACCGTCATTCTGAGAGCCTGGTGAACGCTTTCGAGCGCATTGCGGTTCGCGTGGTTCAGAAATCATGAAGCATCAAGACTCTCCGTCAGGACCTGCCTAGGACTCACCAGTGAGAAATACCTTTCCAGACCAGCCGCAGCCTGCCATTCTCGCTGCAGCCCAGAGCCACAGGGTTCACATACGTCGTCTACAAGGTTGGAGGCGATCTCAATTGCCATTCCTGTATGAGCCGGCCAAAGAAATCCCACATGGATACGTGTGCACATACGTGCCGGACTCAATAACTTGGCGCGCACGAACCAGATTGCAGCAGGAGGGATCTCTGGAGTAGACGCCGATAAACAGCGTGGCTAAATATGCCACCGGAATGACTCATGAAAGCTCAGCCCCCGCAGCTCATACCGTGGAACAAATCAGTACAATCTTGAGAGACCAGTTCGGCATCCTGCCAAAGAGGAGAACAGTCGGCTATTCCAAGCCGTACCAACGAATATGATTTGATTCCGCTGCCACCCAAGTATCGGCTCCCTGAGTTTTCAAAGTTCAATGGATAAGAAGGGTCTAGCTCAATTGAGCACGTGAGCCGATATTTGACATTGGGCATGATTTCAGCATCGACTAAGTTACGTGTGAGGTTTTTTGCGCAACTCTCTCACAGACTAGCTTTTGGGTGGTACACCTCGTTGCCACCAGATTCAGTCCGGACATGGAAGCAACTGGAAGAGCAGCTCATGTTCAATATCACTGGTTACCGAGGCGGGCATTGCCGATCTGCACAAAGGCAAAGGTGAAGCTGGAGAAACGTGTCGAATACATTCAAGCTTCAGACCTCGTCAAGAACCGATGTTATCGCCTGCTTAACCGAGAAAGAAGCGCCGATCCGGCGTTGTTTCTCAGTCACGATCAAGGATCCGTTTTCCAAGTGGAATACACCACGGCGCACATGCATGGTTCAAATTAACATTGTATGAACAACACCATCCAGAATTGTACCAAGATAAGTTCAAACGCCCGATTGGCCTGGTCGAGACAGAAGACGTTGAGGACTCTCCAGAAGACCGGGAAGTAGCCGTAGCTGAATGGGCTCGGGGGGCAGCTCCCGTGTCCTGCAAAAACAACAAGGGCCAAAGGGCTTGAAAGTTTGCAGATATTCGATTTATTGCTTAAGCAAAAAACAGCCCTAGGCCATAAAATCCCTAGGGCGCAAGAAATGAATGGGAGACCGTACTCAAGTGGCATCACTCGTTCACCCATATCACCAATGACTGCAAAGAGCTGCGGCAGATCCAGACGGCGATAGAACAAGGCCGTTTGATCCTTGGTCAGTTTGCCATGAAAGTGGACACGCAACCGTTTCCTGGCGTCAACATGGTGGAACTCAATCACTCCATGAAGCGTCAGCTGGATTTCTCATTCGGTGTTAACATGGCAGGGCCTGTATACCACCATGGCAGGGATAAAGAAGAAATCGGTCACTCCCGTGGCAAGGAAAAGGAGGAGGCCGGCCCACGCGACCGGCCCCGATATGATGACAGACGGTACATCACCGAGGAACAAGTGAGAAACGTGCGGTATCAACGACCGCTCTCCGCGCACCTCCTTAACAAATATGAGCGTCAGCACGACCGACGCCGGCGGTACGATATAGATGACGAAAGATATCGTCGGTCTGATGTAGACGATGGAAAATATCGTCGGTATGATAGAAACGACGAAGGATATGAGCACCGCGCTAAGGGGAAGTCAAGAGAGCAGGAAGACATGGACATACACTGGGATTGTCCTTTCTTTAAGCACTGCTGGGATTCAGGAATGAGCCGATTGCCTACAATCGACAACTGCCCGAAATGTAGACAGCGGGAGAAAGACACGGGAAAAGTTTCAGTGTTCAAGCGTCTAGGGCCTCTCCCATCTCAGAACAGACGAGCTGAGTCATCTCGAGTGGAAGATTTCGAGGAGTCAGAGGATGAAGAAGAAGATAGATACCACCGGCCAAGGTGGTGCCCTGATGGACTCAGCCACTCCCAAAAGCGTAGGGTGCAGCGGCTACGTAGCTTGGAGGAAGCCGAGGCGCAGTACTATACACGTTGAGGAAAGCGCGGCCCGATCTGGCCGTGAAAATTCAGCAAACTTTGGAGGCGGAGGTCCGTCCACAGAAGAAAGAATGGCGCCCCAAACAAATAAAAGCCGATGCGAAGGCATCGGCTGGCACAAATATGGTGTTCATACTTCCGTCGGAGTTTTGTGCTCCAAGAACCGAAGAAGTGCCGGTAGCTCAGTTTGACTGCGGCCCACGGCCAGTTATCTTTGAAAAGCCACGAGAGAGGAGCTACAAACATTTGAAGGCCCTGTACCTAAAAGGTTATATCAACGGGCATCCTGTTAGCAAGATGTTGGTTGACACGGGAGCGGCGGTCAATATAATGTCATACTCCATGCTACGGCGTTTGGGACGCTCTAACGCGGATCTGATCAAAACCAACGTCACACTAAGCGACTTTCAAAGCACAGAAACGCAAGGCGTTCGAACGTGGATCTAACCGTGGGCCTAAAACCATCCCTACATCATTCTTCATCGTCGACAGCAAAAGCACCTACGCTGTCCTGCTAGGGAGGGATTGGATTCACGCCAACTGCTGCATTCCATCCACAATGCACCAATGCCTCGATACAAGGATGGAGATGAAGTGGAGGTCGTTCATGCAGATGACTCGATCGAGATCTCGATAGTCGGCATGAATATTTGGGATGCAGATGACCAAGAGCCGATCTCTGGAGTCACGGCTGTGAGCGCGTCGAAGCTACAAAAACGGGGTGAGGCTGGTCTTATCCACCGGCCCAGAGTAACAAGACAAAGTCAATGGACGACAGGGTGCTGCCGATCCTCGCGATCGGCCCAAAAATAAAAGGCAATGATTTCACCTCAAGCATGTCACATAGTTGTAGTAGGGAGACTCCCTCCCGTCGTAGAGCACAAATAGGTTGTAAACCTTCATTGAGCAATGCAATTGAAAAGAAGGCCGATTCCAGCAATCGGCCCAAATTATCCTCACCATACGTTTTGCTTGTGTTCAGCATCGATCTAGCAGGCGACGGAAAGCTAGGATATGGGTTTACATCGGCTGATGAGCTAGAAGAGATTGACATTGGTTCTGGGGATAAGCCACGACCAACATTTATCAGCAAAAGGTTAGATCCGCACCTGAGGGGCCTAATGATAGCTTTGTTGAAAGAATACCCAGATTGCTTTGCCTGGGATTACACAGAGATGCCCGGGTTAGACAGGAGCATCATTGAGCATCGGCTCCCTCTGAAGAAAGGATTTCGGCCGTTCCAGCAGCGAGCACGACAGATGAAGGCCAAAATTTTAGAAGAAGTTAAGAAAGAGATCGAGAAGATGTTGAACGCCGGGTTCATCAGGCCATGCAGGTATGCTGAGTGGATTTCTAGTATCGTACCTGTAGAGAAAAAGGACGGCCGATGGCGCGTCGCCATAGATTTTCGGGATCTCAATAGAGCCACTCCAAAGGATGAGTATCCAATGCCGGTGGCAGAGACATTGATCAATGCGGCTGCTGGTCATAAGGTTTTAAGTTTCATGGATGGCAATGCCGGCTACAACCAAATTTTCATGGCTCCAGAAGATATACACAAGACTGCATTCAGAGTACCAGGTTCGGTGGGTTTGTTTGAATATGTAGTCATGACGTTTGGACTGAAAAATGCCGGCGCAACGTACCAAAGAGCCATGAACTACATCTTTTATGATCTGATCGGCAAGTTGGTGGAGATTTACATCGATGATGTGGTAGTCAAGTCTGTTTCGGTGGAAGGACACTTGGAGGATTTGCGACACGTCCTGGACCGAACTAGAAAATTTGGGCTAAGAATGAATCCAAAGAAGTGTGATTTTGGTGTGACGGCCGGTCAATTCTTGGGTTTCTTGGTTCATGAACGCGGAATTGAGATCGGCCTGAAAAGTCAGGAGGCAGTGCGAACAATGAAGCCACCTACCACGAAGAAGGAACTCCAGTGTCTTATCGGCAAAATCAACTTCGTCAGAAGGTTCATCTCCAATCAGACGAATTGAGCCGTTCATGGGATTGGTAAAAATTAAATCTGATGAGGAGTGGGCAGAGCAACAGCGAGCGTTTGACGAGATCAAAGAGTATCTAACAAGCCACCTGTGTTAGTGCCATCCCCAGCAAGACAAGCCATTCTATATTTACTTGTCAGCTAACACTTCCATCGCCTCAGTGGTGGTGCAAGTTTATGATGGTCTGGAGAAAGTCGTTTTCTACCTCAGCAGAAGGATGTTGGATGCAGAAACTAGGTACCCCGAGATCGAGAAGTTGTGCCTCTGCCTATTTTTTACCTGCACCAAGCTTCATCACATCTTGCTGTCAGCGGAGATTGTCGTCATATGCAAATCAGATGTCATCAAACATATGTTGTCGGCTCCTGTGTTGAAAGGCCGACTCGGTAAGTGGATGTTTGCATTATCGGAATTTGATATCCGTTATCAGCCTGCGAAAGCAGTCAAGGGCCAGGCGTTGGCCGATCTTATTGCTGAACGAATCAACACTGATATATAGCAGCACTGTCTGTGCGCGCATGGGCCATTTTTTCGATGGATCGGTTTGTGATGATGGTTGCGGCATCGGCATTCTACTCGTGTCGCCTCGGGGGGCAACATATTCCTTCTCCATCAGGCTACCTACCCCTTGCACCAACAATGTTGCTGAGTATGAAGCAATATGCAAGGGAATGGAGTTGCTATTGGAAGCCGGGGCAGAGGCAGTGGAACTTTTTGGAGACTCCAAATTGGTGATTTCCCAACTCACGGAGGAATACAAATGTGAGAGCGAGTCGCTCTTCCCATTATGGATGCAATGCCGTGAGCTGATGGCACAATTTAAGTACATAAACTTCAATTGGATCCCGAGGTCACAAAATACCGAGGCAAACGATCTCGCACAGATGGCGTCAGGCTACAAGGACGTAGCAGGTGGAGCCGATGTTCAGTCACACCCCCGGAGCCGGATGATCGGAGAGCCGATATCTTCAATTAATTGAAAGATTCGGCTCGGGGGGCACCTAAACGGATAAGATACAAGGCCATGAAGTATGTCCTTATTGGGGATGACATGTTCTACAGGACTTTGGAAGGGTTACTTCTCAAATGTTTGGGACCAGCCGAGTCAAATCGGCTCTTACACGAGGTACACGAAGGTGCCTGTGGAACTCACCAATCGGCTCATAAGATGAAATGGTTGATCAGGCGATCGGGGTTTTATTGGCCCACCATGCTTGAGGATTGTTTTAAGTACTATAAAGGGTGTCAAGCGTGTCAGAAGTTTGGGAGCATTCAGACGGTACCCGCATCAGCAATGAACCCCATCATCAAGCCTTGGCCATTTCGAGGTTGGGGCATGGATATGATCGGCAAAATCAATCCGCCATCAAGCAAAGGCCATATGTGGGTTCTGGCCATCACAGATTACTTCACTAAATGGGTGGAGGCCGTCCCTATGAAGTCAGTGGCATCAAAAGATGTTATCAATTTCGTGAAAGAACATGTCATTCATAGATTCGGGATTCCCCAGACTATCACGACCGATGGAGGTTCGGTCTTCGTTTCTCACGAGTTCAGAAAGTTCTGCGAGGACATGGGAATTAAGTTGATCCGATCGTCTCCATACTATGCTCAAGCAAATGGGCAAGCTGAAGCATCCAACAAGAGCCTTATCAAGCTGATTAAGAGGAAAATCGACGAGCACCCTAGACGTTGGCACGAGGTATTGTCAGAGGCTTTGTGGGCTTATCGCATGTCATGTCATGGAGCGATAAAAACCTCGCCATACCATCTGGTCTATGGACAAGAAGCCGTATTGCCCTGGGAAATCACGGCTGGATCGAGACGTGTTACGTTTCAGAATGATTTAACAACTGAAGAATATGCAGCCCTGATGAGTGATAGCATTGAGGATGTAACGGAACTTAAACTGTGGTCGCTTGAGAAAATAAAAGAGAACAAAGCCAAGGTAGCTCGCGCATATAATAAGAAGGTGAGACCAAAGGAGTTCCACGTTGGTGATCTGTTATGGGAAGTTGTATTGCCATTGGGGACTAAGGATGCAACGTATGGTAAATGGTCTCCAAATTGGCACGGGCCGTACAGAGTCGACCAAGTTTTAAAGGGTAATGCATACATGCTCGAGGAGCTGAACGGTGTGAAGTTCCCTACTGTCAATGGCCACATCTCAAGAAATATTTCCCAAGTATGTGGGATGATGGACAGTGAAATATGGGGGCCGATGCATGAAATCGGCCAGTAAATTTTTTTAAGTATGTGGGATGATGGATAGTGAAATATGGGGGCCGATGCATGAAATCGGTCAGTAAAAAAAATACAAAGCAACAGGACGCAAAGCACAGCCGATGCACAGACATCGACTTTAGACTAAAAAGCCGATGCGCAGCCATCGACTCTAGAGGTACAGACTGTTACGAGGGTCACAGATTACCGTTTGAATTTGGGGAACTGAATCTGGCCTTGCTAGCGTTTTATGGTAAAAGACCGATGTGTTGCCATCGGCTCTTTGTGCGTTGACCTACTTTGACAATCAGAAAAATCAAATTGAGAAGCATTCTTCATTGATAAGAGGGTTTTTTACAGTAAGAGCCGATTGCTCTCAAAAGGATGATCTCTACCTAATCTACTACTACTAGCCCTATTCTAGTAGTCCCTAGTCTAGGGCCGCGCCGTCGTGCCTCTCGTCGCCGCGTCCGCGCCGCTGTCGGCGCCGCTGCCGCGACGTTCGTCTGCTGCTGAAGCCCGGCAGGGGCTTCATCTTCTTCGTTCGTCGCCGTCGTCCTCCGACCCGGTGCAGAAGCGCTTCGCCGGCGGGTATTCATCGGAGGAAGGCTCGTCCTCCGTTTCCTCCTCCTCGACGGAGGAGATGTCCTCGCCCCAGAGAGCGTCGTCGTCGCTCTCTTCCTCCAAGTCCCCGTCGATGAGGAAATGGAGGTTGTCCTCCCCGTCGGTCAGGGATTCGTCATCCTCCGACCCGACGGAGAAGTCCCAGTCCGCCTCATCCCACCACAGTGGGGCGAGGGCCTCGTACGCCGCAATCGGGTCGTACTCCGGCGTCGGCTCACGGGAGGAGGAAGATAGGGAGGAGAGACCCGAGGAGTAGGAGGAGGAGGAGTCCATGGCAGAGGAGGGGAGATTCGATTGCTAATGGAGAGCAAGAGGATGAAGGGGCGAACTGCTCGGATGAGTTTAAATAAAGGGGATGCAGTGGAAGATGATTCAATGCCAGTTTTCGAGGATGCGGTGCCAAAACCGTCAAATCGTGCAGTACGGAGAAGTTGAGAAGGCAAGGCATCATGATGAGAGGGCACTGTAGCGGTTCGGATCTGCAACGCGGTTCTGCTCTGCTATGTCAAATCACGTTGAGGGAAACATAGTGGTTTTGGAATTATTATTGCCAAAACCAGGGGGCATGTGTTATCACCAGATTTTAGCCAAATCAGAAGATGGGCCGTGATTGAGATGGGCTTGGAGGATATGCACATAAAGTGTTTCTGAATCGGCCTCGTGCGAGAATTTGGGCTAGATTGCCCGTATATTTGTACATTATGGTAGATCGCATTTTAGTTTAGAATTAAGAGATAGAGTTTGGTTCGTACACAGTTAGGTTTTTTCCAAAGATAGAAAGTCCACGGACTATAAATATGTACCTAGGGTTATTGAGAAAGAAGGACGATCACGTTCACAACAAACACAATCTAGGCGCATCGCCACCCCTTGTTTCGAGGGTTTCTTCAGGGTAAGCGTCATGCTGCCTAGATCGCATCTTGCGATCTAGGCAGTACCAGTTTATTCGTTGTTTGGTGTTACTCGTACTGAAACCTTTTTGATGGCGAGTAATACCGTTATCATAGATGTTTTGGGGCTTACATCGATACGTTTCTGATATGTTTGCTTAGTTATGCTGCCCCTAAATATCTAGCTGCTTTTGCACCTATCTTAGGTGTAAGGGCAGCATCTTGCTTGGTCTTTATTTAGTAGATCTAATCTGTTACGGTTGTTCCTTGTTCTTCAAGGATTAGTTTGATATCCGCATGGTTAGGCCTTGCAAACGGGTTGAATGATCCAGTAGTGCGTAAGGTATGGTTTGCCGATCCAAAAAGGGTTGTTCCGGGAATCGATTCTGTGTTGGTTTTTAGGCCCCTTCTAGGACTAGTTTTCTGTTATCTTTCGTATCTGCCAGGCTCAACTACGTGTAGGACGTTCCAGTTATGCGGTGAAAGCCCTAAACTGTCGTAGATCGATTTAACTTGGTATTGATAAAGCAGGATCCCCATGTTATCGTAGATCCAATATGAACCATGGGTTAATCGGCTTCTTGAGCCGATTCACAGGGTAACCTGAGAGCCGATCGAGGCTCATTTAATGTTTACGTATCTGCCATGCAGGAAACTAATTGAAGCAATCCATCACCTTCCTGACCAGGTATAGGTCAGGTGGCACGCACTCGCAATAGCCAGGACGTGTGCCGGAGTTTTGTGGGCCGTCTCCCGAGGGACCAGGAGCCACCAGCAGTTCTGGGAGCCTCCCGGCTCTTCGTGTTGCTCGTCGCTGCTCGCCGGTGGGTTTTGGCAGGCGACAGGATTTCGGTATTTTATATGGTGAGACTATGCATTACTATATGGTGTGTGACTTGTGGGTATTCGGTATTCTATATCACCATATTGGTATGATCTCTATCTCAAAGTCTCAACCTATGTGATTATGTCTCGTGTTGTTATTGTTTTACATGATGCCTAGTTTATGTTTCGAGGCCACTCTAACCTATGTGTGGTGCATTCGTATTCAAATGCAAATTACTTATATGCACACATCTAGGGGGAGTGCCCCTATCTTTTTTTGGCAACATGTTGTTTCATGCAAGTGTTTTATTGCAAATCCTTATGTTATCATCAAACACCAAAAAGGGAGAGATTGAAAGTACATCTCTTCACCATTATGTTTTTGTGTGTTTGATGGCAACATGTGTGATACTCTAATGCGTTTAAGTGGTGCAGATGTAATCTATATTGTTTACATGTTGATAAGAAAGAAAACGAAGAATCATCTTTTGAAAAGGAAGAAGGGAAGAAACTGCATTTGAATAGGCCGGAAATTCCAAGCTGGAAATCCTCCAAAAAAATGGCTAAGGACTTAAGGGTCCGGAGCCCATGGATGCCCCCCCCCCCCCGGAAATTTCGGTGGCGGGCGGAAATTCTAGGAGGGGGGGATATTCCGGCCCTCACTTAGGCCAGAATTTCCGCCCCTGTTTCTTCACCAACGACTCGATTTCAAGGGGTATAAATACCCCCTTCTTCCCCAAGATGATGTTGCTCGATTTTTTCATGTTCTTCACCTCCAACTGAGCCACCAAAATCACTTGATCTTCTCCCTCAACCACCCAAAGTTCTTGATATTCGGATAATCGAAGGAGAAGACCCCGATCAACATCTTCACCGGAGCCTTTTACATTTCCCCCTCATTTTCTTGAGGGCACCATTGCTAGTGTTTCCTTTGGAAAGCCTAGTTGTTGTTAGTTGATTTGATCTTGTTGTTTGTTGTGTTTTAACAACTATTGGGAACCTCCAATTCAGTTGTGGATGTGTGCCCCAAGAATCTTGTAAAGGCCCAGTTTCCGCCTCAAGGAAATCCCTTATTGGACAAGTGAGCTAGGCCTTTGTGGAGTTGCTCACCGAAGAATAGGGTGAGGCCTTCGTGGCAACCACACCCCTCCAACGTAGACGTACTTCCCCTTAAAAGGAAGGAACTACGGGAATCATCCCTTTTGTCTCCACGTGCTCCACCCCCGGTTACCTCTATCCTTTATTGCATTACTATATCTTGCTTAGTGGTATCTTTCTAAGTTGTGTATCTTGTCATATAGGTAAATTCACATATTTGCATATCTAGAGAATTCACCTCTGTGTCAAGCCTTAATTGAAAAAGAACTAAAAATTAGGTAGCGCCTATTCACCCCTCCCCCCCCCTCTAGGTGCGACATACGATCCTTTCACCAACCAAATGACCTCATATCTTGAGAATATAAGAAGCAGGGTTAGATCTACACATCTACCAATGAAATTTTGAATTACTCTTTTCCTTAGTGGATTGTGAAACCCTAGGTCTCATATTGTAGAGGTCCTTGTGAAGAGCTCATCTAGAGGCCTTGCTTGGTGTTGTTCAATCCCTAGATTATGTTGGGAGCCTCCAACCTTGTGGAGCTCGCCCCAACCTTGAGGACAACAGCTCTGCCTCGTCGGCAACGAGTGATACTGTAGAGTGACTACGAGGCTACACACGTCCAAAAGAAGCCCAAAAGACAACTTGGCGGGAACTCGCTAGGCACAAATGTAGTTTTCCCGCTTCTTTGAGATATTTCCATAAACCAATTCGATATAAAATGGGAAAATCTAAGGAATATCTCGCAAACAATTTTTAGGTTAAAAACAATTTCCTACGGTTGCACACGATACATATATAAAAACTCGTGCGTTTTAGGGAGAAGAAAATGAGATGGGTCGATTAAGAAAACATCGCAAAATGTTCGTATGCGTTAAGCTCATGCGCCAACGGTTATCACACGAAACCGTGTGTGACATTTTCGGTGCGGCTCAGTATCTTCTTCCGTGTGCTTTACGGCTCAGTATCTGCTTCCGTGTGCTTTACGCCCGCGCATTAGACCGTCTAGACCACAAACACGTGGTTCTTGTTTTCGGCGTCAACATTGTTCCCCACCACGCACAAAAAAGGCGTTCCGTGTGCCATGGAATTCTTAAAAGGCCCGATCTCTACTAGTGGCCTGCACCGACTGGCGGAGCATGCATCAGTTGTAAGACTGGGCCGGTCTGCAAAATAGGCTTAAACAACAGATAAGTAGTGGCCATTTTTTACCCATGGACCAGAGTAATAACTACTATATTAAACCTTAACAGATCCGATTTTTCTTAGATTTTTGGCTAATTTAGTTGCTTAAGCAGTTTGCTGACACGGGTAGTTTGATGCATCCAGTTAGTTTCGTGTACACGTATGGGGACGTCCTGCTTTTTCAGATCGGATTTCCTGTGTCTGCTTGCCGATTTCATCCCTTTCATGCGTGTGTGGTTAGCCTTTTCGTACTGAGCTGCTACGTTGTGGGGTCCCGCTATCAGCGGTAGAGCCTTTGACTATGTTTTTCTCCGCTCCGTCCGGCTCCTTCCTTCCTTTTGGATTTCTCTGGGATGGTCCGGTCGTCGTCTACTCCGCTGGTTTCGCCTGTGGATGGAGAGGCGGTCCATGCGGGGCTGCCCGCTGTTCCTAGCCGCCGCGGTGGTCTTCTCCTCTGTCTGCCGCGGCATCTGGTCATTTGGGTACACGGGATCCTCTGCACGGCCGCACGGCTGCACGGGCACCCTCCCCTCCCTACTTGGCCACTGGCATCGATGCCCTCTTTCTCCATAGGCGGTTAGCAGCGTCGCGCTTCTCTCCATTCAGAGGCTGATGTGACTATCTCTATTTGGCTTCTCAGCGCAATTTGGCCGATGGGCGGCCGCCACACCGGCGGGGGAGGCCGGCCACCGCTGCTTCCTCCATGTTTCGAGCACGTCATCTGTAGGTGGATATCTCCAACCGCCGGCCTGCCGCACACGTTCAGCTTCGAAGAAGATGGGGGGCATCACGGCTCGCGGGAGATGGGGGGGCATCGCGGCTCGCGGGAGATGGGGGCGCCACCGCTCGCGGCAGATGAGGGCGCCGCCTCTCGCGGGAGATGGGGGCGCTGCCGCTCGCGGGAGATGGGGGGCCACAACCTGGTGGCGCTTCAGCCCTTCGTCGGCGGCATAGATGGAAAAAGCCCAAGTCGGATCTGGTGGGGGGTCGACGACGGCAGGTCCACCTACGCCTGCACGGGCGTCTGCTGTCACGTCGGGAACGTGGTGAGGCTGGATCTCTCCATCCAGAGCCTGCGCGGCATCTCCGCACCCAGCGTTCCCAGCGTTGCAAACATCAGTGAGTACAAAAAATATTCTCTTTTCTTGGTCAAAGGTAGTTGCTTGATTTCCTATTTGGATTAGCTAGGTAAGGATTGTTGGCTTGATCATCTATATTTGATTTCCAGCTTTCAATTGTTCTATCATGAAACCATCGGTGTTCTGGGTGACCGCGGCCGGGGACTTCGAGCCATGGGCAGGGGCGAGCTCCACGCATAATAGTGGTGGCCTAAGGGGATGACCTAGGCGGCGCGATGGTGGATTTTGGTTACATCCGTGGCAGCAGCCGGTGAGATGGGGCGCTGGAGCTCGCTCAATGGAGGCGCCAAGGAGCTACTGCCTGCCACCGGCCTGGACTTGGTCATGCTCCCCAGACATGCTGCTGCCCGATGAGACCCCTCTCCTCCCACTCCATGTATTTGCTTCTAAAAATTCTTTTTTAGCAGCAGCGAAGGTTGACATTTCAAGGGCGAGAGCATCTCTCGCGCCTGCTGTAACACCACCACCGGCGGCTACTCATCTCTTCCCTTCTTTTGTTTTCTCTTTCCAGTTCAGACAAGTCTGGAAACCATCAGTTGTCTCAGCAAATCCCCATGCCAGGTCGTGGAGGAGCATGTCGCAACCGCTAACAACACCACTGTCACTGGCGTGAGCCCATATGGGTGTGCAGAACTTCTCATGATGGTCCTGCAGCAGGGTGATGACGGCTAACCTGCAGGCCACTCTGTCTTTTCGATGAATCATTCAGGTACCGCTGTTGCTCCCTTTATTGATAACTTCCTTCTAAATTGGTGATTGTTGGATGGAGTTGTTCCATTGTGAGAAAAAAGCTAAACTTCCGGTATATCACCAGAACACAAAAAAAAAGTCAAGCAACAAATACAATTATCGATAAGGAAAAGTAGAAGATGATCAAATCTGGGCGTCTCTTGAATCTTGATAGGATCTAGAAGGCTTTACAAATTTATACAGCACAAATAGACAGTAGGTCTTAACAATTAATCACCTGAAGAGTGCTAATCAATTAACAACTTTTGTATACAAATTCAGAGAGGTAATGATTATGCTATTTTTTGTTCTCTATATTTTCATTTTGTGATCGTGCTTGAGAGAAAACACGTAAAATAAGGAATAATATGCTTTTGCTGTTTGGAGTTGGTAATTAAGACATTGGTAGTTAATTAAATGAATAACCAGCAACAGCTCTTCGATTGGAATGTTCAGATAATATCACTACTTATAGTGGTGCAGATCTTCTCAAATATTCGCTCTTATAGAGCAATCTAAGTGTGTTGGACGATTCATCTTTGTTTGCATGTCCGATTAAGAGTGACCAATATTTTTTTGATCTGGTTGGTTCATATCCTTGATTGCATGGAACATCCACCGTTCGTTCCATTATAGACTTTCTAATGGGCTCTTTCTGGCTGTATCTCAGGAATTGAATATTTTGTGTTGTATTTTTTTACCTCAGGAATTACATATTTTGGAGCTCGAGAGATCAACAAGACGTTCAGAGGTAAAAACTGACATCTACTATACGTTAAGAGATCAACCTGGCCTATATAGGTTCTTTTTGCAGTTGTCGTAGAGGATATTACACCCTACCAAATATTTGCAGGGAATAGGTCAATCTAGCCTCAAGTATGGTGTGTGCTTCGTTCCTTTAATCGAACAACAGTTTCTAAACAGCACCACCTGCAGGATGATGTATGCAACAGTTACTGAGTTAAGACAACATTCATAAGAGATATATTGCTTTCTTTTTTCTTTGTTTAGTGAGAAATTGCTATGCGATCTTTCTAAAGAAGTATATGTCGCGTTACTTCTTAATCCTTTTACCAATAATATACTCCATTTAGATCAACTAGCTTTGTTCAATGAAAACCCCTCTGACCAAATGATGGATGTTTTTTTTCCAGGTATCATCCAAAAGCCGGTCTCTGATATTCATTTCTCAGGTACTTGTGCTGGCAATTAAGTTCCTGTTCTCAGTCTCCTTACCCCGTTGTTGCAAATATTTTTTGTTGCTTCTCATAAAAGGGAACACATGTTTCAGTGTAGTTGAAGTAAACAATTGCATATTCCATAGTTCAATAAATTTTGGAGAAGGAGAAAGCTTGCTTTTTATGCTGATGTATTGATCAAGCTGATCCAATTGATATTGTTATGTCGGTTGGCTTGAATAGTTGGGATTTGGTTTTAGCGTTTTCCTAAGTGCAACTACATTTGCATCATTGTTTCATCTACCAAGAGTGGTTAAACTGGATTGGGGCATAGCCTGGTCCGGACCTATGTATGACCAAATTCAACTAGGAAATGACAAGTTCTTTAGAGGATTGTCAAAATGAAATACCCCCACTACCACTATATTTTTCTTTTCCTTGACGCATGTTTGTGTTTAGATATTACGGTTTCACCCTTATTCATACATCGGGGAGAACCTATTATCACTCGGTGTTTTCAATCTTTTTGCAACACATATGCTTTTGTGTACAATAACTCACACTCTCCTTTTCAATTTACGTATACTATCTATTCAGTTAGTTAATGTTCTTTTATATTCTTTTCTTTTTTAGGGTCTAATTTATGCAGACAGAATAAAGATTCATGTTCATCCTTCCATTGTGTGATAGTGACATACATCAGTGTGTCACCTCACAGGGAGGCTAAGGTAGCTACCCCTGAAATGCACGTATGGCTGATACTTAAAACTATTGTTAGCACACCATGTGTCCTTTTGTTATAGGTACACATGCTAGGCTTTATAGCAGTTAAATTTTGCATTCTATATATATGGAATGAACAATTTTTTAGTTTGCATAACTAATTGTTAGCTACATATTTTTTGGATATGAACAATTCTTATTAATTTTCATAACTAATTTGTTAGGTACATGTTTTTTTTACACTTTGATCTTTATCTCGATATTATTTGTCACACATTACCTTTACGTTTTCCTCCCACTACACTACCCAGACTGCCAAAAGATACCATCAGTCGCTCACTAAACGGCGTGGTGTGCCGCCGTGCCGTTTATTTTAGAGAGAATCGTGTCATTTCAGAGAGTGTCACCGAGCAAACTAAATTCCACCAGATCATGTTTAAGCAACCAGCTCGACCTTCCTAAAGCTTTTAGCTCTATGTATTCAATGCTTAAATTACTTATAGGACATGCTTCACTTGAAAGCAGAGTGTGTTCGATTTAGAGAGTGTCGTGTCTATGTTATCTGTACTTCCTATTAATAGTAGGTTTAATTTCTTGCCACAGTTAGTGTTTTGCTTCCTGCATTTTGTTGTGTTATATAAAACTGTGGTCAATCAATCTACTGAAAACTATCCCTTGTCTCTTCTGTCTTTATATAAACTGCCCTATTTGGTTTAATCAGTTTGCTCAGTACTGACCTATTGTCTCTAAATTGCTTCTTCCCGTCTCCATTTCTTTTATTCGTCAGTTTGCCGAGGACGAAGTTTTTGTTCTTTTTGCCAGTCCACCAAAGACAGGCTTCAGTGAATTATTTTAACTGCCAATGAAATATTGTTTTATCTTTTCCCTAATGCAGAGAAGGCACTACAACCCTAAATCTAGGCGGAATAGAAGAGGTTTTGCGCATCAATGGATGTGCTTATAGATTTTTTGCAGCCGGCCCACTGGTTGATCTTAGAAGCATAACTTCTGAACAACTCCTGACCACTCTAAATAGCTAGCCTCTACACATGTGGATGGCCGGTATTGCCGAGCAGCTGCTATCTCCATATTGTGCTCTGGAATATATCAAGAGACAAGATCGATGAAGTATCCATCTGTGTTCACATGTATTGTTCCTTCTCAGATGATAATGACGATACCAGACAAGATCACAGGAGGTTACTGACAGTCACATGCCTAGAAGCTCTTCCTCTAGAAATATAGCTAACCTTTCTTCATCAATGTTGCCTTTTCCCTTTAATCTAAACTAAGGTAAGTCACCCAACTTTAAAAGTTTTGCTTTTACCCTCTAATCTAAGCTTTTGTTCAAAAACATGTGTAGTTATTCAAGTCCCCCAACTTCAGATAAGTGGCTTTTATACCTGTTAATCCAAACTTACTGCCAGAGATCGACTGTGTGCTTGGTCCCTTCGATTTGGTATCACGGATAAATAATACAGTAACGGGTGACAACTACAAGTGCATATAGTCACTGCATATAGTTGCATTGCGTGGTGCACTCAAAATGTTGCCGTTGCATCTTACAGATTTAACTCATGTCTCTGTAGATGACAGCTACAAGTGCTCGCTGCTTGATATATCTGTATAGCCTAATGGGCTTCCAAGTAAGGAATATTGTTGTTATGTGGCTTGTGCTTAATTCCAAATTTCCAATATATTGTCTGATAGTGGTCGGATTCCCATTGTAACATAGTTTGTTGCTTCTATTTTCTTTTGACCATGTTGGTCCTTATGGTTGTAACCGAATAGTCAAGAATTGGCTTCTGTTCTCTTACTGCACAGCTTTGCCTCACTACTGTATTTTTAATCTCACTATGTGCAATCGTTCACCTCGCCATAGGGACAATAAGATCAAAATCTGAAGCTTCTTAAGTAATTGATCGTACTATACCTTATTAACGACTACACTAAAAAAATTGTGTACTCAGATTCAGTTTTACGATGTGCAACTTCCTTCGGATTTCATCATCACTGTCTTAATAATTATGAAATAACCATTGCCAAGTAAATTTAAGATGGAAGCGATCTCCTTGCTTTGACTGACTTTGTTTCGCTTCAATGCTTTTCCCTTGGCCCCTTTTCATGTCTTCACCGTCGCAGCTACTATCTCTTCCGCCGATACCCCATGGCTGATCTACAGCTCCACCAGCAAGCTGCTCTGAGACCTTTCCTGATTAGAGTCCCCGTGGCCATTGGCCCCTTTTCTTCTGCTCCCTGCTCTCGAATTGTTGACAATTACTACTACCGATGACTTAGCTCCTCAAGCCACGACCATTAATGAGAAGAAATTAGTTCAATACAGGGAACCGTGAGAGTGGAAGAAACAAGATAAGACGCAACAAAGAAGAGGGGATCCCTATTCCTCGCTCTTGGGTTCAATCTGTTTTGCTGGCCCATTATGTTGAAAATGGTCCCATTCAACATACTATACATTTTTATTATTATTTTGCGATACCATACATTGCAAGCATGAGTACATCCACCCAGCGCGGCCGCCGCGCCACACCTTGCTAGTACGAACAAAATCTAAATAAAAGGATGGGCCACTAGTAGAAACAAGGGCTTTGGTTTTTTGCCCCAAATGGCTTTTGCACCGGATTTGGCACGAACCGGTGCTAAAGGGGGTCATTAGCACCGGTTCGTGGGGAGCAGCCGGCCGAGGGACCTTTTGCACCGGTTTGTGTTACCAACCGGTGCAAATGAGATATCTTTTGCACCGGTTGGTAACACAAACCGGTGCAAAAGGTTTGTCCGCCAAGCACGTGTCAGCCGAGGAACCTTTTGCACCGGTTCGTGTTACAAACCGGTGCAAAAGATAGCTCATTTGCACCGGTTTGTAACACGAACCGGTGCAAAAGGTCCCCAGCCCTTATATCAGCTCACCTCCAACTAGCCAATTCACAACTTCACTTTTTCTAGGAGAAAGGTGTGTGTGTTGAGTGCTACCTTGCATTTCTTTGGCATGCACACAAGGTGCTCGATGAAATGTCTGAGAGAATGATGCCGCTTGATTTTACACAAAACAAAAATGAGATGAGGTGCCGGAGCGACACTTAAGCTTCTCCTCTTTCTTTCCCTCCTCAATCAAGGTTAAACAACTTTATCCTTTCATTTGTACGGTGCTAATATCCACTATATATATATATTATGATGTTTTGTAATGGTTTTTTGATAAACTTAATTATTTGATGTAGATGAACCGGCGGCAATGGATGTACGTTGACCGACGTCTGCCCGAGTTCACTTCGGGCCTGAAAGAATTTTTCCGTGTGGCTGAGGAAAACCCACAGGCGGATGGTTATATATGTTGTCCATGTGTTGATTGCCGGAACTTAAAGCAATACCCTGAATGGCAAGTCATTCACTCCCACCTGCTTTGGAAAGGTTTCATGCCCAGCTATAATTGTTGGACCAAGCATGGAGAAAGAGGGGTTATGATGGAAAACGACGACGAAGAAGAAGAGGATGATGATATGTACCCTAACTACGGTGATACTGCAACAGGGCATGATGAAGATGAGGAGGCAGGTGGAGGTGATCAAGATGAAGAGGCATCAGATGAGCCCGTTGATGATGATCTTCGTCGGGCCATCGCTGATGCACACAGAGATGCAGAAACTGAAAACGAGAAGCGAAAGTTAAAGGGCATGTTAGATGATCACAAAAAGAAGTTATACCCAAATTGCGAAGATGGCAACACAAAGCTCGGTGCCACACTGGAGTTGCTGCAATGGAAGGCAGAGGCTGGTATATGTGACAAGCCATTTGAGAAGTTACTGAAAATAATGAAGAGGAGGTTTCCAAAGGATAACGAATTGCCTGACAGTACGTACGAAGCAAAGAAGGTTCTCTGCCCTCTAGGATTAGAGGTGCTGAAGATACATGCATGCATTAATGACTGCATCCTCTACCGCCATGAGTACGAAAATTTGGAAAAATGTCCGGTATGCAATGCACTACGGTATAAGATCAGGCGAGATGACCCTGGTGATGTTGAGGGCGAGCCCCCTAGGAAGAGGGTTCCTGCCAAGGTTATGTGGTATGCTCCTATAATACCACGGTTGAAACGTCTGTTCAGAAATAAAGAGCATGCCAGGTTGTTGCGATGGCACAAAGAAGACCGTAAGAAAGACGCGAAGCTGAGACACCCCGCTGATGGGTCGCAGTGGAGGAAAATCGATAGAGAGTTCCCGGACTTTGCAGATGACGCGAGGAACTTAAGGTTTGGTCTAAGTACAGATGGAATGAATCCTTTTGGGGAGCAGAGCTGCAGTCATAGCACCTGGCCTGTAACTCTATGTATCTATAACCTTCCGCCTTGGTTGTGCATGAAGCGGAAGTTCATTATGATGCCAGTGCTCATCCAAGGCCCAAAGCAACCCGGCAACGACATTGATGTTTACCTACGGCCATTATTTGAAGAACTCTTACAGTTGTGGAGCAAACCAGGTGTTCTTGCATGGGATGAGTACAAACAGGAGGCATTCAACCTACGAGCGTTGCTTTTCGTGACCATCAATGATTGGCCTGCTCTTAGTAACCTTTCAGGACAGACAAACAAGGGATACAATGCATGCACGCACTGCTTAGATGAGACCGAAGGTGCTTATTTGAAGAAATGTAAGAAGGTTGTGTACCTGGGGCATCGTCGATTTCTTCCAAAGAGGCACCCCGTCAGAAAGAAAGGCAATCATTTCGGAGGTGAGGCAGATCACCGGGAGAAGCCTGAACTCCGTACAGGTGATGCTTTACTTGATATGGTCAAGGACATAAAAGTAATATTTGGAAAGGGTCCTGGCGGCCAATCTGTTCCCAAAAAAAAGGCTTCGAAGAAAAAATCTGTTCCCAAAGAGGTTGTTACCGGACACGCACCCATGTGGAAGAAAAAATCTATATTTTGGGATCTACCCTATTGGAAAGTCCTAGAGGTCCGCTCTTCAATCGACGTGATGCATGTGACGAAGAATCTTTGCGTGAACCTGCTAGGCTTCTTAGGCGTGTATGGGCAGACAAAAGATACACCAGAAGCAAGGGAGGACCAGTATCGTATGAAAGTCCCAAAGAACAAGCAAGAACAGGATTACAAGACGGATACAGGGAGTCGCTTAAGTCCTGGCAGCTACGCTCTTACCAAAGCAGAGAAGGAAATCTTTTTTGAAGTCCTTTACAGTATCAAGGTGCCGTCTGGATTCTCATCAAATATAAAGGGAATTATAAATATGGCGGAGAAAAAATTCCAAAACCTGAAGTCGCATGACTGCCACATTATTATGACGCAGCTGCTTCCGGTTGCACTGAGGGGGCTTCTGCCGGAAAATGTTCGAATACCCATTGTGAAGCTATGTGCATTCCTTAATGCAATATCTCAGAAGGTAATCGATCCAGCTAGTCTTCCAAGGTTACAGAAGGATGTGGTGCAATGTCTTGTTAGCTTTGAGTTGGTGTTTCCACCATCTTTCTTCAATATTATGACACATCTCCTGGTTCACCTTGTCGAAGAGATTGCCATCCTCGGTCCTGTCTTTCTACACAATATGTTCCCCTTCGAGAGGTTCATGGGGGTCTTAAAGAAATATGTTCATAACCGTGCTAGGCCAGAAGGAAGCATCTCCAAGGGCTATGGAACAGAGGAGGTCATCGAGTTCTGTGTTGACTTTATTCCTGACCTTAAGTCGATTGGTGTTCCTGAATCGCGACATGAGGGGCGACTAAGTGGAAAAGGCACGCTAGGAAGGAAATCAATGATATGTAGGGACGGCATTTCTTTCACTCAAGCACACTACACAGTTCTACAAAGTTCCACCTTGGTGGCCCCGTATATCACTGATCACAAGAATATTGTACGCTCCGAATATCCGGGGCAGTCTGAAGACTGGATTACACATAAACATATGCAGACATTCGGCGGTTGGCTCCGAACACATCTCATGAATAACAACGCCATTGATGATCAATTGTACTTGTTGGCCGGGTCACCATCTTCGACTATACTGACTTTCCAGGGGTACGAGATAAATGGAAATACCTTCTACACGTTCGCCCAAGATAAAAAGAGCACCAACCAAAACAGTGGTGTCCGCATTGATGCAACAAACACTAACAGTGGGGAAAAGGACACATATTATGGTTACATAGAGGAGATATGGGAACTTGACTATGGACCTTATTTTAAGATCCCTTTGTTTCGGTGCAAATGGTTCAAGCTTGATGGAAAAGGGGTAAAGGTAGACCAGCTGTACGGAATAACAACAGTGGATCTCAACAATCTTGGTTACAGAGACGAACCATTCGTCCTAGCCAATGATGTGTCTCAGGTTTTCTATGTGAAGGACATGTCCTCCAGACCGAAGAAAAGAAAACATAAGGAAACGAGCTCATCCGATGAGCCAAAGCGTCACATAGTTCTTTCAGGGAAAAGAACCATCGTGGGAGTCGAGGACAAGACAGACATGTCAGAGGATTATAATAAGTTTGCTGAAATTCCACCCTTCAGAGTGAACATTGATCCAACCATCGCGTTAAATGCTGAAGATACTCCATGGTTACGGTCGAAGCGATCATAATGTATTAATTATTATCCTGTACCTTGATGAGCTCATATTGTGAAGCGTTTGTTGTGATATGTATCAGTAACATTATATTGGTCGTTTGAACTAAATGCTCTTTCCTTCGAGAAGCTCCCAGAAGCCCTCTTTAATTACCCTGAGGTACTGGTTGTTGGGTATATATACTAGCAGCTTCCGAGCGGGACTTGCGGGAAGAGTTACTCGGGCAAAGCTTCCGAAGATGTCTAAGACGGCCAGCCATCTAAGACATCTTCGAGAAGCTTCGCCGGAGAGGCTCTTTCCTTCGAAAAGCTCCCGGAAGCCCTCCTTACCCTGAGCTACTGGTTGTTGGGTGTATACTAGCAGCTTCCGAGCATGACTTGCGGGAAGAGTTACTCGGGCAAAGCTTCCGAAGATGTCTAAGACGGCCAGCCATCTAAGACATCTTCGAGAAGCTTCGCCGGAGAGGCTCTTTCCTTCGAAAAGCTCCCGGAAGCCCTCCTTACCCTGAGCTACTGGTTGTTGGGTGTATACTAGCAGCTTCCGAGCATGACTTGCGGGAAGAGTTACTCGGGCAAAGCTTCCGAAGATGTCTAAGACGGCCAGCCATCTAAGACATCTTCGAGAAGCTTCGCCGGAGAGGCTCTTTCCTTCTTGGTCGTTGCCTCTCAGGCTGCTCTCTCTACTCTCCCCGGAGGGGGCTATATATAGCAACATGTGCCTCCGATAATCCCCCCCCGATGAGGCCACCCCGATAAGGCAAACACCAGATAAGCCTCCCCCAGATTTAGCCCCCATCTTTATAGCACTGGTTCCAGCCAGGAACCGAAGGGGTATATAAACTATTCCACCATCTTTAGCACCGGTTCAAGCCAGGAACCGGGATAAAAGGGGTATATAATCTAATCCACCATCTTTAGCACCGGTTCAAGCCAGGAACCGGGATAAAAGAGGTATATAAACCAATCCACCATCTTTAGCACCGGTTCAAGCCAGGAACCGGGATAAAAGGGTATATAAACTAAAGACAACGACTTTATTGAAATTTAACAAGATACATTAACTAAACTTAAACTAAAACAACGACAACGACTTTATTGAAATTTAACATTAACTAAATTTAAACTAAAATAATAACAACTTCTACTAGTTCTTCCGCGCATCCGTTGCTGCCCTCCTGGCTGCCGCCTCCTGCCGCAGCTCCTCCTCACGACGACGCTTATACATCTCCTCACTATCCAGATCCGCCACACGCGGCCGCTTATGCAGCTCCTGGAGACTCTGCCTCTCAAATGCTTCTATGGTAGCCGCTAGCGCCGCCTCCTCCCACTCCTCTATCTCTGCAAGCTGCGGGTCCACCTCATCCTCTGCTGCCCTCCTTGCTGCCGCCTCCTGCCGCTGCAGCTCCTCCCACTCCTCTATCTCCGCGAGCTGCGGGTCCACCTCCACCGGCGGCGGGTGCGGCTTTGGGGGCATTGTGCAATCGGCTAGGGTTTGGTGATGAGTGAAATGGGAGAGACGGGGGCGTACTATTTATAGAGGGCGTGTAGGCGGGAAATCTCCGCGCTGCGCGTCGTGGCGGGAAAATATCCCGCGCGGCGTCGTGGCGGGAAAATATCCCACGCTGCGCGTCGTGGCGGGAAAATATCCTGCGCGGCGTCGTGGCGGGAAAATATCCCGCGCGGCGTCGTGGCGGGAAAATATCCCGCCGCCGTCGTGGCGGGAAAATGTCCCGCACGGCGTCGTGGCGGGAACATATCCCGTGCAGCGTCGTGGCGGGAACCGCGCAGCGTCGTGGCGGAAACAAAAAGGCGGGAAGCAAAATTCAAATTGGGACCTTTTGCACCGGTTCGTGGCGGAACCGTGCAAAAGATTTTGCACCGGTTCCCGAACCTGCAAAAGGTCCCATGTATTTATCCGCGCGCGCCCCTTCTTCTCCATTCGCGCGAGGACCAAAATAGAGGCAAACTCGCCAAATTTTGCCGCTCGCCGCCGCTCGATCGCGCTTCTCGCCTCGCCGTTGCCTACCGCGTCGCTCCTCCGCGCCGTCCCCGCCACCACCGCCCCGCTGCCGCACCGCCTCGCGCGAGCGCTTCTCGCGCGCCACGCGCTTCTGCGCGCTTCACGCTGCCGCTTTCACGCGCTTTCACATACAGCGCCGCCGTTCGCCACCGCCCTTCTCCCCGCCCAAGAGGCCAGGTGAGCCCCGCCCGCCTCCCTTTTTTTTTTCATTTTTTGTTTTAATTAGTTTGGAAATTTAGTAGTTCAATTGGTTAGATAAATTTGTTAGAAATTTATATGTTAGAATATTTGATAGATAATATTTGTTAGAAATATATATGTTATAATATTTGTTAGATAAATTTGTTAGAAATTTATATGTTAGAATATTTGATAGATAATATTTGTTAGAAATATATATGTTAGAATATTTGTTAGATAATATTTGTTAGAAATTTATATGTTAGAATATTTGATAGATAATATTTGTTAGAAATATATATGTTAGAATATTTGTTAGATAATATTTGTTAGAAATTTATATGTTAGAATATTTGTTAGATAATTTAGGGTTAGAAAATATTAATTAATTTAGAGTTAGAAAAATTTGTTAGAAATTTATATGTTAGAAAATATTAGTGAAATTTATATGTTAGAAATATTTGTTAGATAAAAATGTATGTGTTAGACAAAAGTAGTAATATTTGTTACTAAGATATATATATATTCATAAGTAATTTATTCAAATTCAATATTAGTTTGCATACGATGCCGCGCCCGCCGCGTCCTGGAGCTAGGACAATTTTAGAGGAGTTGCGGCAGTTGGGGGAAGTTCGGGACTGGGCTCCGCCGGGGTGGCACTGGGAGGTGTTATCTTCCGGGGCGCGCACCTTGGTGCGGAATCCGGGTCCCGTCGTCGACCCGGATATTCTCTGGTGGAGGTCTTATGGGCCACGTTCGTTTCAGAGGGAGCCGGCCCCGCCGGAGGTGGTAGCTCAGCGCATTGCAGCGGAGGATGAGCATGTTCGCCGTTACATGTATGCGTTAGACACCATGTATAGGACCGGATGGTCAGTTATGCGGGGATCTCATGTTAGCTATGCTCCCGTTACTGTTCCGTGGCTTTGGGTGTTCACCCGGCGCGGCTCGGGACCCGGTCGGCGCCGTTGAGAGCTTGTAGTGTGATGTATTAGGGACCGATCGAGCTATATGTGTAACTCAGATCTTTGATTATGTATTCAGCATTATCCTTTATTTGCACTTATATATATGTGTAACTCTAATATTTGATCATTTATTTATATCATTATCTTGGTTAGAATAACTTGTAAGTCTTTGCAGAAACTATGGAACGAGACCTAGAAAAAGAATACATGGTCGAGGAGATTATCCGTGATGATGAGGATATCACCTCTCTTTACCTAAACCAATCCGGCGAGGGAGACGAGCGAACCCGTGGAGACGCCTCCGGTGAGGAAGATGAGCAAGACAACCGTGGAGACGGCTCCGGTGAGGGAGAAGGTGACGACTGCGAGGGAGAAGCTCACGACGCCGCCGAGGTGTATAAATATTAATTAACCAAGCCTCCAGATTTGTGCATATACATGTATTAACGTTGTTTCTTCTTTTAGACCTCCCGATCAACAAACTCTACTGGCAGAACTAAACGAGGCGCGGCCAGAAAGATGGAAGACCATGAAAGGTGCACCATCACGGAAATCGCGATAGATGGCGAACCGATTTCTCCCAAGAAGTTCGCAAAAAAGTTTGTAAGTCAATGTGGAGTTGTTGTTAGGGACACCGTCCCGATCACCACTCAAGAATGGAAGAAACCTGTAAAGGGGGGCGAAGGAGTTACTTATGTCGACACGAGATTAAAAAGTGTGATGTTTAGGAATCTGCTGAAAAATTTCATCTTTCCGGAGCCAACTGACTCTGATAGTGAGAATGACAGGCCAGACCCTGAGGATCCCGAGCTGAATAGCGTACAGCGAAGAGTTAAGAAGTGGGCTCTTAAGAAGATGGCAGTACAGTTCAACGACTACAAGAAGAAATTGGACAGCTTCTTTGTCAAGAAAGGGAAGACTCCTGATTTCAAAGGCCCCTATGAGAAGATAAAAGACCACTGGGAGGAATTTGTGAAGTTAAAGAAATCGGACAAGGCAAAGAAAAGGTCTGACACCAATACGAAAAATGCTTCTAATAAGATGTACTTCCATACCATGGGGCGAGGAGGCTACAATGCTGGCAGACCTAAGTGGGAGAAATGGGAGAACGAGCTAATTAAAAAGGGGATCCAGCCAGAGGTACTGAAATGGAACCAGCGGTCAAGGGATTGGTTTTACGCGCATGGGGGCACGTTGGACGCACAAGGGTTATGCATATATACACAAAGACATAAGGAAAACCCACTTCCCATCGAAGCCTTTAGAAATGTTGCAAAGGAAGTTGAAGAGGGGAAGTTCCGTCCCGAAAGAGAGAAGGACCAGCTCACACGCGCCCTTGGGAATCCTGAACACTCAGGACGAACACGAACCACATCAGGTGGCAAGCCGTGGTGTATTGGGTTTCCTGCAGAAACGAAGAAATATCCCGATAGAAGCCGTCAGAGGCAAAAGGATGTGGTTCACGAACGCGTTGCTAAGCTAGAGGAGCAAGTGAGGATGATAATGTCAGGCTCAGTCACAGTCACCCAACCTCAACCTAATCCGCAGATAGAAGAAGTTGCATTCGATGCTACCGGCCAGGGATCTCAGCGGAAAAGCAGCGTGGCTTCCACGGAGCTGCCTGGTGATGATGCACAGATGGCTCCTCCCTCCCCTGTGGAACCGCAGATGGATCTTGATCTCTACCCTGTGGACTTTATCACAGAGTCTACACCTTGTGAGCTACATTTCCAAACGATGGGCTACTTAACGCTCAAGGCGGCGGTCGGCTATGTCTTACCGCCAGTACCCGATCAAAGATACCACTTCAAGCCGGTTCCACCTGGCTACGCTGTTGCCGGGGTGGATCAAGTTATGGATGGGTATGGGCCGCTGAGGCTTGACCACCCAGCCGGTGAAGGGGATTTGCTAGAGCTGGGAGAAGCCAAGAACACTACAGTTCTATGGCTATGGGAATTCGATATGGGTTCCGTTGTGGAAACTGCGTCAGGCAAAGTCCAACGACGATTTTTTCGGTCCGTCGCGCTTGGGCGCCCTTCCGCCACGGAAAATCGGACCGTTGCGGAAGTGTTTTCGGGAGCCCGTTGACTGCTGACGTCATGCAAACTGACACGTGGCGACGCCGTTAACTGCCAGTTAACGGCGTTAACCGGCTGAAACCCCGTGGTAGATGGTAGGCCCACACGAGGCCTGCCACGTCTTAAGCGGGCCGGGCCAGATGACATAGTTTGACCGGTCAACTATATAGCTGGGCTGGTCCATTAGTTACGTGGGCCGGGCCAAACCTCTAAGGTTGACTGGTCAAAACTTAAATGGGCCGCCCATTTAACATGTGGGGTCCACCTTACAGCAACTGGGCCGGCCCAAGAAGCAAGTGGACCGGGCCAAAAACACAGGTGGGTCCCACTTTCCTAAAGGGCCGGCCCATTTAGTGTGTGGGGTCCACCGTATAGCAAGTGGGCCGGCCCAAGCTAGTGGGCCGGCCAAAAAACAGTGGGTCCCACTTTCCAGCTAAAGGGTCGGCCCATTTCGTTTGTGGGGTCCACCATACAAGAAGTGGGCCGCCCAACAAAATAGTGGGCCGGCCAAAAACACAGTGGGTCCCACTTTCCGTTAAAGGGCCGCCCATTTAGTATGTGGGGTCCACCATATAGCAAGTGGGCTGGCCCAACAAGATAGTGGGTCGGCCAAAACACAGGTGGGTCCCACTTTCCTGGTAAAGGGCCGGCCCAATTAGTATGTGGGGTCCACCATATAGCAGTGGGCCGGCCCAACAAGAGTGGGCCAAAAACAGAGGTGGGTCCCACTTTCCTCTTAAAGGGCCGGCCCATTTAGTATGTGGGACCACCATATAGCAAGTGGGCCGGCCCAACACGATAGTGGGCCGGGCCAAAAACACATGTGGGTCCCACTTTCCCGTTAAAGGGCCGGCCCAACTAGTATGTGGGGTCCACCATATAGCAAGTGGGCCGGCCCAACAAGATAGTGGGCGGGCCAAAAAACAGGTGGGTCCCACTTTCCTCTTAAAGCGCCGGCCCATTTATTTTGTGGGGTCCACCAAAAAGCAAATGGGCTGGCCCAACTAATTAGTGGGCCGGCCCAGTAGTTGGTGGGGTCCACCTTAAAGCAAGTGGGCCAGCCCAATTAGTGTGGGGTCCACCGTAAATCAAATGGGCTGGCCCAAGAAGTAAGTGGGCCAGCCCGTTTAGTTGCTGTTTATATGCCGGCATAATATGCGCTTTAGGATTTTGCGGGCAGGCACATATGTGATTTCGCTTAATAGGGCCGTTTAAGGGATGGGAATTCGTGATTTAGATACTGAGAATATTTACGCAGCATTGATTTCTGTCGGATAGCCTCACTTACCACAAGCACCAAAGAAAAAATGCGCGAAAGAACTATAAAAACTAACTAAATATTACATCAGCTGCAAGGCATTGAAAAAAATATTACAGAACCCAAAGAAATTGAATGGTAATTAAACCTAGCAATACAATGAAGCGATCCGGCAATCTTTTAAGTTGTCCATGCAGCACCTATATCTGAAACAAAGACATTACAAGTTAAGACAGCAACAATGGAAAGGCAAAGACACTACAATATTGTTTGGCAAAGAATTTGGAACTCATCATTTCGTCATTATAACAAGATCATTGTAATGCGCACAATAAGCAAACAAAGAGTGCATGCCGCATACCAACAGCCAATATAACAGAGCATGTTAGAATGAAACAGCAGACTTACTACTGTCGAGTCCCATGCAAACCAACATGTTCAGGGAGTACAAAATTGGCATGAACAACATAGTAGCAGGCTATAAATTTTGTAACAACGACTGAGCAAGATGAAGTTATGATGGCTACATCTACAGAGCAGGGAATGTAAACCAAAAATAGAAGTTACGATGGCAAAAGCTAAAGAGGAGGGAATGTGAACCAACATGTGCCAAGTGCAATTACTTCATTTTGGCCGTGAACTAAATAATACTCCTGAACTTATAGTGAAGGGGATGCAAATCAAGATGTTTCGGGATATAAACTTGTAATGAGCAACACATGGAGGATAGTTAATGCTGGAGCTTAGGATGGACCAGATACAGAATATAGTGGGATCACCTGTGAACTTGTATAAGAGGGAATGCAAACCAATATGTTCAGCTTTCCATATGTGAGCGTCATGCCAAGTCAGAGAAACAAGTCAATAATGCAGCTTTTGAAGAACAAGATGGCACGCAAAATTATTATCTAGTAGTATGACAAGTTTATTTGTACTACAGGCTAGATAGCAGAGTGATAGCATGCCAAACTAAGTCCTTACTTTGTTAGCTTACAATGAACTAGATACAAAACAATGGCATCACCTGTAGTACAGGGAATGCAAGCCAACATGTTCATGGAGTAAAAAATTGGCACAAACAACATAGTAGCAGGCCATAATTTTTGTAACAACGACTGAGCAAGATAAAGTTATGATGGCTAGATCTACAGAGCAGGGAATGTAAACCAAATATAGAAGTTACGATGCCAAAAGCTATAGAGCAGGGAATGCGAACCAACATGTGCAATTACTTAAAATTGGCCATGAACTAAATAATAGCAGGATGTTACTATAATACCTACAGTATAATTTTTGTAACAACGACTGAGCAAGATAGAAGTTATGATGGCTACATCTACAGAGCAGGGAATGCAAACCAAAATGTTCAATCGCTTAAAGTTAGCAATGAAGTAGAAAATAGCAACGTGTTACGGTCATAGCTAGGAATGAACTAAAAGAGCTTCAGACAAACAAGCATCTGAACCCAGAACATGGCGCTAAAACAAGGGACTTACATTAGGAGAAGCACTCTGTGGGAGTCACAGCAGATCTTCCTGGGGTTGATAGATCCGGTGATGAAGTACGCTACATGTGCTACTTGGGGTTGGAGAGACGGCCATTACACTTCATGGTTACTCATCTCATCTGCAATCGTTAGCACAAACAGGTTCCCCCAAGATTAAACAAGAACTTGCAGGCAAGCAATAGAAAAGCGACAGTAGAAGAGTTTAGATCATGCACGGCGCCGGTGAAGCAGATCCGGTTCATGCACAGCGGTGTCGGTGAGCAAGATACGATGCGGTGGACGACGGATCCGGCGAAGCGGCTCCGGTGGGGTGGACGATACCGCAGCTGAAGCGACTGCGGTAGACTGCTGGATGAGCATATGGTTTCGAGGTTCGGCGGGGATGATCCGGTCCGGTTGATGACGGCGTCGATGAAGCGGCTCCGGCAGGCAGCCGGATGACGAGGATCGCGAGGGCTCGGGTAGGCCAGGGAAGTCCGGCGGGGATGTTCCGGTGCGGTGGTCGTGGAGGTGGGAGAGAGGGACTTGGGAAGTTCCGGTGGGTGGTCTGAGGGAAATGAATTTTTTTTGGGAGGGTTTCCGGGCTAGGGAGGTGGTGATCCAAAAAATGACGGGCAGACCCCCCCACCAACCGACTTTGCTGTCATCTCCACAGGGGTAGAATGGGAATTTGGAAGCGTACGAAATTTTTGTATTTTGTAGGCGGGAAGTTTTGCCGCTATGAGATTTTGAATTTCGCTAAGGTCCAAGTATAATGATAAAAAATTGTGAGACCGTACTAGTACCTCTGTTCAAGGCCGAGTGCAAAATCAAATCATCATCATCTTGAATATTGGTCACTACCATGGTCATGATCTATCTCTGAAATTAGCGTATCCGCTATATCAAAGTATAATGATAAAAAAAATTGTGAGACCGTACTAGTACTTCTATTCTAGGCCGAGTGCAACATCAAATCATCATCACGTTAAAAATTTGTTACCATGATCATGATCTATCTCTGAAATTGGCGCATCCGCTATATCTTTCAAAGTATAATTATACGAGTAATAAAAATTGTGAGACCATACTAGTACTTCTGTTCAAGTTCGAGTGCAACATTAAATCATCATCACGTTGAAAATTTGTTACCATGATCATGATCTACCTCTGAAAATGGGCGCATCCGCTAAAACTTGCAAAGTATAATGATACAAAATTGTGAGACCGTACTAGTACTTATGTTCAAGGTCGAGTGCAACATCAAATCATCATTACATTGAAAAGTGTGTTACCATGATCACGATCTATCTCTGAATTTGGCGCATCCGCTAAATCTCGCAAAGTATAATGATAAAAAAATTGTGAGATTGTACTAGTACTTCTATTCAAGTTCGAGTGCAACATCAAATCATCATCACGTTGAAAATTTGTTACCATGATCATGATCTATCTCTGAATTTGGCGCATCTGCTAAATCTTGCAAAGTATAATGATAAAGAAATTGTAAGACAGTAGTAGTACTTCTGTTCAAGGTCGAGTGCAACATCAAATCATCATCACGTTGAAAATTTGTTACCATGATCCTCTGAAAATAGGCGCATCCGCTAAAACTTGCAAAGTATAATGATACAAAATTGTGAGACCGTACTAGTACTTATGTTCAAGGTCTAGTGCAACATCAAATCATCATTACATTGAAAATTGTGTTACCATGATCATGATCTATCTCTGAATTTGGCGCATCCGCTAAATCTCGCAAAGTATAATGATAAAAAATTGTGAGACTGTACTAGTACTTATGTTCAAGGCCGAGTGCAGGATCAAATCATCATCATGTTGAAATTTGTTACAACGATCATGACATATCTCTAAAATTGGCGCATCCGCTAAATCTTGCACGTGGCGCATCTCGGTGCGGAGCAACAAGCCGGTGCTATCAAGGTTGAGGCGTCGGTAGCGTCATCGGGCTCTCCTCTTTTGATAGATCTTCTACATGGCGTGGCGCACCGCCCACCGAGAAGCAGTCATATGTGAGATCGACGTGGAGACGTCGCCGGCATCCTCGAGGCGCGACCGCCCTTCTACGAGCCAGAGTCGACTCAAGGTATGAATCCATGCGTTGTCGCGTCCCTTCTGCATATGAAGTGGAATGCCTTAGATTTATTGTTCTTCTCTTACGATTATTTGCCGGACATGTGTGCTCTTTCTCTGAATATATTGCTTGAAAAGCTAACCAAGTTACTTAAATTCACTTCGTTCTTAATCTTGCGTGCCAATTTTGTTATTTTTGCTGACAGTGGTGCGCGCAAGGAAATTTATTTCTGGGTGTGCTGAGCTGTTAGGCCTAAGTCGAAATCCTCAGCTAAACAAGGCCTCAGCTTAACACATAAAAAGGTGTTCAATCTCGCCCACAATGTCCTCTTCTTTCCTCTTCCTTTATTGGAACTTGTTTTGCAGACAAGGAAAGTGGCACGTGTAATGTGAGTAAAACCCTCTTAGCCAAAATCAGCTACGAGCAAGATTTTATGTATTGTAGATTCCCCAATTGACTCTCATCCCCAATGTAGTCTTTTTTATGTCAGTATAGACTTCTTTACTGGATGTATACTATCGTACATGGCATGCATTTGCCTAATGAGGAGCATTGTATTGCCATTCTAGCCAACCTGATCGATCTGTCAAGCTTCATGCACGAGATGCCATGTTTAATTTACTCCCTCGCTCCGATCCATATTTATTGGTGTAAAATGAATGTGAATCGGAGGGAGTACTCTTCTTAGATAGTACTATACCAGTTCAAAAAAAAGTACTGTACTACTACATCACAAATGCATCAAAAGAGTACTACATCACAAGACCACCACGGTTGTACTAGTAGAGTTTAATGCTTAACTTCCAAAGGGAATAAGATTACACATATGAACTTTAAACAGGCGCTGTCCGATGTCTGCTTGTTTGGGAGCACAACATAAATAATACTACCCCCGTCCATACATAAGTGACTAAACTTTGTCTGAAGATGTTTCATCTATATATGTTTTTAGTGTGTAGATACATCCGTATCTTGAAGGAAAAAGGTGAGCCGCTAACTTTTTGAATAGAGTGAGTAATACAATTCGGATAAACAATGGTGTAGTAAAACAAATACTCCTGCCCATCATAAAACAAAACACAGACTGACTCAAATATATGTACAGATCACAAAAAAGGTTTCATCAGAACCCGAACATATACATGCAGAAATGACCGTTTGATCACATAAAACAAAGGTTTCGTGGCATATTTATGCCCCCAAAACAAGCAGACGTAGGACAGCGCCAACGTACTAGCAGCTAGCACTATGGAGCTGCAGTACAAACAAATGGTGCAGCGACATTTCCACCAGAACGAAAACTAAAAGACATCAGACCAAACAAAAGCTGGGCTATCACTTCTTGCCCAAACAAGCCTTGCTCCTTCATATGCGACTTCCTTTTCTCTTATGGATGTTGAACTTTGAATTAGATGGGTTCCTGACAGCGCGTTCTTTTTCGTGTCCTTGATGTTGCACTCTGGATCAGGTCGGTTACTGTCAGGAAATGAACAAATTGATCAGCAAAAGTCATATGTAAATGAATGCAAAGGTTACATATGAATGACTAACCCGGTCTAACTGAGTAGGGATGTAAAGTGCACCAACGTCTAGCAGAATTGTACTTTCTCCACTGCCAGTTGCTCATATCTAATTGGAATACTCCCTCCTTTGCCCGTACAACCAGCTCATTTTTGTCCTCAAATACGCAGAGTAACCTTACTGGATGTTTCCAATTGTATGGAAATGATGTGTCAAGGCCAAAAAAAGTATCCAATTCAAAATTTATATGACATGTCCATGACTCGTGATCGCCTGTTGATGATCTTGTACTGGTCCATGTTTGTAGGGTGAAGTCTCTTATAACAGCAAGGGCAACATCTCCATTATGTCCCTTGAAGATGTGAATGTTAAGCATGAATATATCATGCGTCTCATGAGGGCACTGAATATATTTCAGAGTCTTCTTTGCATGGTCAAGCTCAATGATATATCTAGACTTCGTTGGCCAGTACAAAATACCCCCTATGAGAGTTGCCGGTCTACGGTCAATCTCTGACAGCATCGGAGTTGATCGAGCTAGAAACTCCCATTCTTTTGAATCTGGTGAGTAGATATGAGCCTGTGCATCGTAACGTTTAGTTGTTATCCAAACAACCGAGAACTTGCCACAATGTGTAAACGGTTCAGAGTTGTTTCTCGAACAGAGAATTGAGCCGCTGCTTTCAATTGTGTGATTGCGCCACAATGGTGGTTCTGGTATCGCTGTGAGAACTTGCCTAATTGGATCCCAGACTGATATATACCCTCTGGATACATTAGAATGGAGTAGCACCATACCATCGCGGCATCCCAGGACATAGATTTTGGGACCGTTCACTTGAGACGGGATTGCCAGCATCTTCAAGATGGCCGGGTGAAGATCATGCTCTGTGATGAATCGATTGTCCTCGGAGTTGTTGGTGAAAAACCCTAGCAACGGGTTTCCTCCGTTGTGTGACACAGTTAGCTTTCTGAAATAATTGCTTCCCATACATTGCCTCCATGCTTTCTTGGTGCCTGATGCAGCTAGTAAGCAGGTTGGATGGGGAGGAAGCCTGACAAGAATCTGAGAGACTACATCTCCAGGCAGATCGTTGATTGTTGTGGGTGTCCTTCGACTGAAGCTGGTAGGATTATGCAAATCGCACGATGCATCGTCAAAATTATGTAAACAGCACACTGCATCATCTATTTTTTAAAACAAAATGCAACATCTAATTTGACTAAGCAGCAAAATGCATCATCTAATTCATCATCAAAGTTTCCTAAACTGCACGGTGCATCAGCAAAATCAAAATAGTGTAAACAGCACAATGCATCAGCAAAATCAAAATAATGTAAACAGGACAATGCATCAGCAAAATCAAAATAATGTGAACAGCACAATGCATCAGCAAAATCAAAATATTGTAAACAGGACAATGCAATTGTAATCCTGTTGCATAATCAATGAAGCCCTTAATTTGCAAAAAAAAAAACACCACAAAAATAGGACGCACCAACGGAAGGCAATCTCGCATATACAGTAATAATTGCTAACGTGTCAACACGATTGGAGGAAAAAGAGACCTCTACAGGACCCAAAACGCTGTGGTAACATCAGATGGGGTTAGCTTTGATATAGGTAATAAAATGTAAACAGCACAATACATCATCTAAGTTGACAGCAAAATTCTTCATCGAAATTTCCCACACTGTTCAAGGAATCAGAAAAATTACCTAAAAGGCTAAAAGAGCAAAATGCATCATCAGAGTAAAATATATGTAAACAGTACAATGCATCATCCAACTTTTGGCTAAACAGCAGAGAGCATTAGCTAGGTTGACAGAAAAACAAAAACAAAAAAAACCATGAAAAATTCCTGAAGAGGTGAGTGCATCAGAAAAATTACTACCTAAAAAGCATAATGAATCACCCAAATTACAAAAGAAGCAGAATGCATCATCAAAAATACAAAAACATCTCAATGCATCATCACGTCTGGTTTGGGCAAAAAACCCAATCCACCAGATCTAACCTCATTGCAGTTGGGGAAGGTAGAACTTACAAAGGGGTTGACGAGTCACGATCATATGCAACAAGCGCCGCCTTAGATGAAGTCACCATCCAAGCTCTCGACGCGTTCAAAGCAGCCAGCTTCGAAGCCTCCGACGGTTCTCCCGGCTGCGCCGCCAAAACTCTCGAAGCACGCGCCAAGACTTTCCAACAAAATGCAGCTTCGATACGAGCATTTGCCAGCGCCACAGCGCCCGGGCCCGTCCTAGCCACCGCCTTCGCCTTTGCCTCCGCATCCGCTTTACATGTCTCCGCCGATGCATGCAGAGCATCCGTCTCCGCTTTCCATGTATCCGCCGACGCAGTGTAGGCATCGAGCGACGCCGTTTTCATTTCCTAGAAAACCCAGTAAGTTACTCACATTGCAATCCCCAAATTAAGGTTATATCGAACACAATGACCGATGAACCTCTGTACTCGCCGGAGGTTGGAGATGTACATACCTGCGAAGATCGGTCCGGTGGTGCTTGACGGTGGTGCGTCGGGGACGGGGGAGAACTCGGCGGGGAGAATGGTGGCGCGGCCCAAGACGGCGGCGCGGAGAGGGGCGACGGTGCGGTCATCGAACCTCGGCAGACAGTATTTTGTATATATATATGAGAAGAAGAATAAAGTCTGGTCGAATGAGGCAGCGCGACCGGCAGAGTACAACCGAAGGCTACTAGTGCTACCTTGGAGTATTGTAGTAATATAACATAATAAAAATAATGGCCTTGTTTAAACCACTCTTGTCAGTGTGGCATCGCTTCCAAATTTAATGCATTCTGTGGAAATCGGAATAATGCTGTAAAAACTCTCATACTAGTGTGGTATATATAGCATGCACCGACACTTTTCAACAAAATGTCGTCTCCATTTCATAGGAGACTGCTTGCACACTGGGATACGATGCTGACATGACGAAGGGCGCAGAAGTATTTTGGAGTATTTCATTCGAGCAGATCGGGGCGACGGTGCGTCTTTGGAGGGAATACCGTGTGGTGTGTCTTTGGAGGGAATACCGTACGTACTTAGGAGTATTTCATTCGAGCAGACTGCTTGCACACTGGGATACGATGCTGACATGACGAAGGGCGCAGAAGTTTGCGAAAATGGTTGTACTACCATCCGACCATTAGTATAATCGAGCAGCCTAGTATAATCATTGCGCGATAGCTTACACGAGAAGGAAAAGAGCCGAACAGCTGTGGATAATAAAAGCATTTGGCTCTTCGAGGATCCTTCTTCTACTGCCTTCTCAAAGGAGTACTACTATTGTAATCTTTTTTTGTTTTTCTGGGACCTTCGGGTCCCTTCCCCGTTGAAAAGTGAAGTGTTTCGAATACATTCATATGCCTATGTTTCTATTTTTACAAGCAAATAAATAACAAAGGATGACTCAATGCACAAGTTGATCTCATTTTGAAATTTTTTAAAACTTCTTCTATTGTATTCAAATTTGATTAGAAGGAGTCGATCGATTGTACATGCCAATCGTATAGCTTGGTGGGTGGATTGGCATTTGAAGTTTGGTCATTGTGTTCTTGTTTGTTACCACCCTCGCAAGGCACGTCCAAGTATTTCCTGTCAGAATTTATGGCATGTATGTAGTTAAATAACCTACATTATTTCAATTATGAGTTTAATTACTAGGCAAAAGCTTAAAAATCCATATATAGTTCCAGATTAAGATGAACAAATCCTTGAACCTATATCTACAAAATTGATGGCACTAACACATCCTACCAAGCGGAAAGCATGTCTACCCTACTGCTTCCAAAAGGTGGAATTATGACAATAATGTGCAACTGTTAAAATTTGGTAGCCCTCCTTCACAATTAACACACATCTAGCCATTTTTGTACAGTAATAAAAAAGGGAAATCATTCTTTCATGCATGCATATAATTGTTAGAATCTCTTGTTTGTGAAGTTGCTTAAAATACGATCTCTTCCAAACTTGAGGTCATATGATAACTAAAAAGTTTTGTATGGCGGGATTTTGCATCAAAGGACATGCGCACAATACTCACTTGTGGGCAGAAAGCCAAACAAACTCATATTACTAGGTTTGTATTAATTTGTTCAAGAAATTTCACCATCACACATGATTTTGTGCTTGCGTTAATTTTACTTTAAAAACTTCTTCCAAATTCAAATTTTCTTCAAACATGCCAACGGTACATGTCTACCAATTAATAATTAAGGGTACACCACACGTACTGCCTCGTAGGGTACATAAAAAATTATACTATATTTTATGGCATGTACTAATTTCACATAATCTACAACTCAACGTCGAGTTTAATGATCAGCCCAGAACTAGAAAACAAATATACATATAGTTGCAAATTAACCTAGAAAAGCTCTAGTATCCTTTAAAACCCTAGAAAATGGACATGCATGCATGCATCCTACTCATAATAATTAATTAAGGTCTCGATCTCTATACTGCTCACGAAGTTTGGAATTCTGGCAAATATGCAACTTGTTTCATTAATTTACCATGGCGAGATAGATGCATGCACATCGATCACTTAAAAAATATAAAGTTTGTAAAGGATTTGGCATCCATATATGCTCACCGGATATATAGATAAGGCCAAGCAAACACATCGAATATTTCTGAAGAAATGTTTTTGCTAGAACCTTCAAATTTTTAGATTTACATCACACACAAAGAACACACCTTTAATTTCGCCAGGTTTGTGCACTAATAAAGTACTCCTACAGTACTAGAAATTGGATTGTTCTACTCCGGAGTGATATGCTCACCGGAGTATTTTTGGATCTTAGCTGGAGCGGCGTTTGGCGGTTGCACGAAGCCGTGCTGGATGTTAAGCCTGTCGAGGCACGCCTGGTGGAAAGCGTGCGCCACCTTAGCCTCATCGGCGCGCCGCTGCAATGCTGCGTCCCTGGGATTTGCAGCCGCCGCATTCTTAGCCTGCACGAAAGCTTGCAGAGCATCCCGGCATCTATAGAGTGCCGGGAACATCACGTTATATACGAGCTCCTTGGCGGTGTTGCTCCTGCAAAGGGCGTCGCCGTGATGCGCTTCGAAAGAACGGCCTGGCTCCACGGCCGGCACCGCCTGAAGTGCGGTCGGATTAGGCGGCTGGCCACGGGAGCTCCCTGCCTCCGCATCGTTCGCGCCGGCCGGGAAGGGGATCTCACCTGCTGGCAAAGAAAACCATGCGGCATGCGCGGGCGGAAAAGCCGGCCAGGGCCGAGCGGGCGTCGCATGCGGGGTTGCGTGGGAGATCCCTGCCTCTGCATCCATCGGCCCGCACGGGAAGCGGCTGGCGAGGGGCTCCACGGCCAGCGCCGCCGCCGCGGGCTGAACAACCGGCCAGTGCAGAGCGGGCGGGTTATGCCTTGGTGCGCGATGGACGAAGCGAAGGCGGCGCTGATGCTCCGCTTCCTCGTCGGTGGTAGGACTACGCGCGCGGCGACCAGAGCCAAGTCGGAAGGCCATAGATATGTCGATTGGTCACTTAAGCTGGAGAGAGGTTCTCTTACCATTTCGGAGAAGCGGAGTAAGAGGAAGTTGTTGCTTATACGGGTTCACTGCCACGTTGGGTTAAGAGGGGCAAAGTTGGTCAATGCCTAGGAAGTTGGAATCGTTTTGGCCCCAATTTTTTAATTACCTTGCGGTTCATCTCTCGGTCTCTCCCACCTCTTCACTATCCCTCCCCTTGCCTCCTTTCATGCTTCATCGTAGTGCATCTTGTTTTTCTAGCACCTTCACAAAAATCATACACATTTGGCCGATTCTGTCATTGTGTGCACTAATAAAGTAAAAAATCCATTATATGTGAATAAACGTTTAATACACTGGCTCGCAAAGATGTTTCTCAAGGCGATATGCACAATGCCTGCCAAAAATGGGTCATGATAACTAAATTTCGTGTTAATTTTTGCATGACATGTACTCACTTGTGTATGAAGCCAAGCAAACTCATAATCTATACCAAAAAAATGTGAAAGAGTTCTTTTTAGTATCCTTCATACATGGGGTTCCTATTTTTACTTTCTATTTTTACTAGTTACAAGTACTCATGCATGAAAACTTTTGAAAATATGTGCATTTTGGGCTGTGTGGAGACATGGTACAATAATATATTCAAGTTGATATACAAAGTCTAGACATATTCAAACTAGACAAATAATGTATCTAACCCCCTAACCCTAAACTCTGTCTTATGAAGTCAAGCATGCATGAAGAGAATTGGTTTTGGGTTTCAAACATGGAAATTTCAAAATCATCCCAAAAGCTTCATTTTAGAGCGACTAAGAAGGATCCAGGCTTACCTTTCCATTTTCATGTTTTAAACTTGTTTAAATCTTGGTCAAATCCTAGATTTAACCAAGATTCAAATGGGCATAAAATAAAAAAATGAAAAAATGAAAAACCAAAGCGCACATAGTCTTCTTATATGTCATATAGTAAGCATTAAAGTTGGTAAACAAGGTCTAGACATATTCAAACTAGACAAATCATGTATATACCCCCTAACCCCTAAACTCTATCTTATGACGAAGTCAAGCATGAAGATTAAGTGGTTTTGGGTTTCAAACATGGAAATTTTGAAAACCTCCCAAAAACTTCATTTTAGGGTGACTAAGAAGGATACAGGCTTCCCTTTTCATTTTCATGTTCTATACTTGTTTAAATCTTGGTCAAACCTAGGATTTGACCAAGATTCAAATGTGCATCAAAATTCCAAAAAAATCAGAAAAATGAAAAACCAAAGCACATAGTTTTCTTATGTCATATAGTAAGCATTAAAGTTGATAAACAAGGGTCTAGACATATTCAAACAAGAAAAATCATGTATCTACCCCCTAACCCTAAACTTTGTCTTATGTAGTCAAGCATGAAGAGAAGTGGTTTTGGGTTTCAAATATGGAAATTTCAAAAACCTATCAAAAGCTTCATTTTAGAGTGACTAAGAAGGATCCATGCTTGCCTTTTCATTTTCATATTTGAAACTTGTTTAAATCATTGTCAAACCTAGGATTTGACCAAGATTTAAATGGGCATAAAATTAAAAAATCGGAAAAATGAAAAACAAAAGCACATAGTCTTCTTATGTCACATATATATATAGTAAGCATTCAAAAGTTGATAAACAAGGTCTAGCTAGACATATTCAAATAAGACAAATCATGTATCTACCCCTCTAACCCTAAACTCTGTCTTATGAAGTCAAGCATGAAGAGAAGTGGTTTTAGGTTTCAAACATGGAAATTTCAAAAACCTCCCAAAAACTTCATTTTAGAGTGACTAAGAAGGATACATGTTTCCCTTTTCATTTTCATGTTTTAAACTTGTTTAAATCTTGGTCAAACCTAGGATTTGACCAAGATACAAATAGGCACAAAAAATAAAAAACAAAAAGCACATAGTGTTCTTATGTCATATCGTAAGCATTCAAGTTGATAAACAAGGTCTAGATATATCCAAACCAGACAAATCATGTATATATGTACCCCGTGTCGATCTTATGAAGTCTAGCATGAAGAAAAGTCGTTTTGGCCGGGTTTCAAACATGGAAATTTCAAGAACATCCCAAAAGCTTCATTTTAGAGCGACTAAGAAGGATCGAGGCTTACCTTTCCATTTTCATGATTTAAACTTGTTTAAATCTTGGTCAAATCTTGCTCAAGCATGAAGATAAGTGGTTTTGGGTTTCAAACATGGAAATTTCAAAACCTCCCAAAAACTTCATTTTAGGGTGACTAAGAAGGATACAGGCTTCCCTTTTCATTTTCATGTTCTATATATACTTGTTTAAATCTTGGTCAAACCTAGGATTTGACCAAGATTCAAATGTGCATCAAAATTCTAAAAAAATCAGAAAAATGAAAAACCAAAGCACATAGTCTTCTTATGTCATATAGTAAGCATTAAAGTTGATAAACATGGTCTAGACATATTCAAACCATACAAATCATGTATCTACCCCTAACCCCTAAACTATGTCTTATGAAGTCAAGCATGAAGAGAAGTGGTTTTGGGTTTCAAACATGGAAATTTCAAAAACCTCCCAAAAACTTCATTTTAGGGTGACTAAGAAGGATACAGGCTTCCATTTTCATTTTCATGTATCTACCCCTAACCCCTAAACTATGTCTTATGAAGTCAAGCATGAAGAGTAGTTGGATTTTTTGAACCTTGATCTGTAGTACTGGGCAAAGCCCTAGTTTAACCTATTTAATTATAGATTCGTAGGTCGATTTTTCTACCTTTTTATTATTACTATGCAGCACATGTGTGTTTGCCCGTCGAGTGAAACTCGGAGGAAGAGGGATCACTCGGAAGGAGAGAAGAAGGGAGAGAATTATGGTGTCTCCCCTTTTTCGGGTGATGATGTTGACTTTTGTGCAGGGTTTGTCAGTGAGCAGGAGGTGCGAGCGAGCGAGCGAGCGAGTCGAGCGAGGCCGAGAATGAGAGAGATTTTTTTTTTTTTTGAGAGGGACGACCGAAGGATCCAGAAGGACCCACAGACTTCCAATACGCATCCTGATGCGTCTTCTCTTGACAAAGAAAATGTCTGGGAGTTTGCGTACCTATTGCACGTGACTTGTGCTCACTGAAGTGTGGGACCTCACGCATGGGCACCACACGTAAGTGACAGACCTGTTGGTGTAAAAACTCGGTTGATTATTATAGTGCATTAGAACAAAGTTTCCTATGGATTCAAGGGTAGGAAATCCAAGTTAACTCATTTACATGACATTATTTTTTCCATGAAGCAAAGTTAACGCACCTATCAATTGGTACATTTTGGAGTGACTAAGAAGGATCCAGGCTTACTTATTCGTTTTCACGTGTAAAACTTGTCTAAATCTTGGTCAAACAAAATTGGCAGAAAATTCAAAAAAAAACAGAAAAATGAAAAACCAAAGCGCACATAGTCTTCTTATATGTCATATAGTAAGCATTAAAGTTGATAAACAAGGTCTGGACATATTCAAACTAGCTAGACAAATCATGTATCTACCCCCTAACCCCTAAACTCTGTCTTATGACGAAGTCAAGCATGAAGATAAGTGGTTTTGGGTTTCAAACATGGAAATTTCAAAAACCTCCCAAAAACTTCATTTTAGGGTGACTAAGAAGGATACAGGCTTCCATTTTCATTTTCATGATCTATACTTGTTTAAATCTTGGTCAAACCTAGGATTTGACCAAGATTCAAATGTGCATCAAAATTCCAAAAAAATCAGAAAAATGAAAAACCAAAGCACATAGTTTTCTTATGTCACATACATATATATAGTAAGCATTCAAAAGTTGATAAACAAGGTCTAGCTAGACATATTCAAATAAGACAAATCATGTATCTACCCCTCCAAAACCATAAATAACTCTGTCTTATGAAGTCAAGCATGAAGAGAAGTGGTTTTTGGTTTCAAACATGGAAATTTCAAAAACCTCCCAAAATTAAAGCTTCGTTTTAGAGTGACTAGTTAAGAAGGATCCAGGCTTACCTTTTCATTTTCATGTTTTAAACTTGTTTAAATCTTGGTCAAACCTAGGATTTGACCAATATTCAAATGGGCATAAAATAAAAAAATAGATAAAATAAAAAACCAAAGCACATATTCTTCTTATGTCATATAGTAAGCATTCAAAAGTTCATAAACAAGGTCTAGACATATTCAAACCAGACAAATCATGTACCCCCTAACCCTAAACTTTGTCTTAATTATATATGAAGTCAAGCATGAAGCAGAGAAGTGTGGTTTTGGGTTTCAAACATGGAAATTTCAAAAACCTCCCAAAAAGCTTCATTTTAATTAGACCGGCTGGTTAATTAAGAAGGATCCATGATTAATTACCTTTTCATTGTCATGTTTTAAACTTGTTTAAATCTTGGTCGAACCTAGGATTTGACCAAGATTCAAATGGGCATAACAATTCAGAAAAAAATCGAAAGAATGAAAAACAAAAGCACATAGTCTTCTTATGTTATATAGTAAGCATTAAAGTTGATAAACATGGTCTAGACATATTCAAACCATACAAATCATGTATCTACCCCTAACCCCTAAACTATGTCTTATGAAGTCAAGCATGAAGAGAAGTGGTTTTGGGTTTCAAACATGAAAATTTCAAAAACGCCCAAAAACTTCATTTTAGAGTGACTAAGAAGGATACATGCTTCCCTTTTCATTTTCATGTTTTAAACTTGTTTAAATCTTGGTCAAACCTAGGATTTGATAAACATGGTCTAGACATATTCAAACCAGACAAATCATGTATCTACCCCCTATCGACCCTAAACTTCGTCTTATGAAGTCAAGCATGAAGAGAAGTGGTTTTGGGTTTCAAATAACATGGAAATTTCAAAAACCTCCCAAAATTAAAGCTTCATTTTAGAGTGACTAGTTAAGAAGGATCCAGGCTTACCTTTTCATTTTCATATTTTAAACTTGTTTAAATCTTGGTCAAACCTAGGATTTGACCAATATTCAAATGGGCATAAAATAAAAAAATAGATAAAATAAAAAACCAAAGCACATATTCTTCTTATGTCATATAGTAAGCATTCAAAAGTTCATAAACAAGGTCTAGACATATTCAAACCAGACAAATCATGTACCCCTAACCCTAAACTTTGTCTTAATTATATATGAAGTCAAGCATGAAGCAGAGAAGTGTGGTTTTGGGTTTCAAACATGGAAATTTCAAAAACCTCCCAAAAAGCTTCATTTTAATTAGACTGGCTGGTTAATTAAGAAGGATCCATGATTAATTACCTTTTCATTGTCATGTTTTAAACTTGTTTAAATCTTGGTCGAACCTAGGATTTGACCAAGATTCAAATGGGCATAACAATTCAGAAAAAAATCGAAAGAATGAAAAACAAAAGCACATAGCCTTCTTATGTCATATAGTAAGCATTCAAATTGATAAACATGGTCTAGACATATTCAAACCAGAAAAATCATGTATCTACCCCTAACCCTAAACTCTATCTTATGAAGTCAAGCATGAACAGAAGTACGGTGGTTTTGGGTTTCAAACATGGTAAATTCAAGAACCTCCCAAAAGCTTCATTTTAGAGTTACTAAGAGAAAGATCCAGACTTAATTACCTTATCATTTTCACATGTTAAACTTGTTTAAATCTTGCTCAACAAACCTAGGATTTTACCAAGATTCTCAAATGGGCATAAAAATCAAAAAATGAAATACCAATGCACATAGTCCTCTTATAAGTCATAAAGTAAGCATTCAAGTCGATAAACAAGGTCTAGACATATTCAAACAAGACAAATCATGTATCTACCCCCTATCGACCCTAAACTTCGTCTTATGAAGTCAAGCATGAAGAGAAGTGGTTTTGGGTTTCAAACATGGAAATTTCAAAAACCTCCCAAAATTCAGCTTCATTTTAGAGCGACTAAGAAGGATCGATGCTTACCTTTTCATTTCCATGTTTTAAACTTATTTAAATCTTGGTCAAACCTAGCTAGGATTTGACCAAGATTCAAATGGGCATAAAAATTCAGACAAAAAATCTAAAGAATGAAAAACCAAAGCACATAGCCTTCTTAATTATGTAATATAGTAAACACTCAAGTTGATAAACAAGCTAGGTCTAGACATATTCAAACCAGAAAAATCATGTGTATATCTACCCCTAACCCTAAACTCTGTCTTATGAAGTCAATCATGAAGAGAATTGGTTTTGGGTTTCAAACATGGAAATTTCAAGTACGTCCCAAAAGCTTCATATATTTTAGAGTGACTAATTAAGAAGGATCTTGGCTTACGTTTTCATTTTCATGCTTGAAACTTGTTTAAATCTTGGTTGAACCTAGGATTTGACCAGAATCAAATGTGCATAAAATTCTTAAAAAAATAGAAAAATGAAAAACAAAAGCACATGGTCTTCTTATGTCATATAGTAAGCATTCAAGTTGATAAACAAGGTTTAGACATATTCAAACCAGACAAATCATGTATCTACCCCCTAACCCTAAACTCGGTCTTATGAAGTCTAGCATGAGGAGAAGTCGTTTTGGGTTTCAAACGTTTAAGCCAAAAGCCCCATTTCAAATATTTCAAACTTATTCAAATTTGAAAGACACACAAGTTATAGCACACATAGTGCATACATTCTCACACATACTGCACTAGATGCTAACCCGGCCTATAGTTTGAGGCCATTGGATGAGGTCGAAAAAAATCTTGGATTAGAAATGGGGTTGTTCGAACCCCGTAGTTGGATTTTTTGAACCTTGATCTGTAGTACTGGGCAAAGCCCTAGTTTAACCTATTTAATTATAGATTCGTAGGTCGATTTTTCTACCTTTTTATTATTACTATGCAGCACATGTGTGTTTGCCCGTCGAGTGAAACTCGGAGGAAGAGGGATCACTCGGAAGGAGAGAAGAAGGGAGAGAATTATGGTGTCTCCCCTTTTTCGGGTGATGATGTTGACTTTTGTGCAGGGTTTGTCAGTGAGCAGGAGGTGCGAGCGAGCGAGCGAGCGAGCGAGTCGAGCGAGGCCGAGAATGAGAGAGATTTTTTTTTTTTTTGAGAGGGACGACCGAAGGATCCAGAAGGACCCACAGACTTCCAATACGCATCCTGATGCGTCTTCTCTTGACAAAGAAAATGTCTGGGAGTTTGCGTACCTATTGCACGTGACTTGTGCTCACTGAAGTGTGGGACCTCACGCATGGGCACCACACGTAAGTGACAGACCTGTTGGTGTAAAAACTCGGTTGATTATTATAGTGCATTAGAACAAAGTTTCCTATGGATTCAAGGGTAGGAAATCCAAGTTAACTCATTTACATGACATTATTTTTTCCATGAAGCAAAGTTAACGCACCTATCAATTGGTACATTTTGGAGTGACTAAGAAGGATCCAGGCTTACTTATTCGTTTTCACGTGTAAAACTTGTCTAAATCTTGGTCAAACAAAATTGGCAGAAAATTCAAAAAAACAAAATGAAAAACCAAAGCGCACATAGTCTTCTTATATGTCATATAGTAAGCATTAAAGTTGATAAACAAGGTCTGGACATATTCAAACTAGCTAGACAAATCATGTATCTACCCCCTAACCCCTAAACTCTGTCTTATGACGAAGTCAAGCATGAAGATAAGTGGTTTTGGGTTTCAAACATGGAAATTTCAAAAACCTCCCAAAAACTTCATTTTAGGGTGACTAAGAAGGATACAGGCTTCCATTTTCATTTTCATGATCTATACTTGTTTAAATCTTGGTCAAACCTAGGATTTGACCAAGATTCAAATGTGCATCAAAATTCCATAAAAAATCAGAAAAACGAAAAACCAAAGCACATAGTTTTCTTATGTCACATACATATATATAGTAAGCATTCAAAAGTTGATAAACAAGGTCTAGCTAGACATATTCAAATAAGACAAATCATGTATCTACCCCTCTAAAACCATAAATAACTCTGTCTTATGAAGTCAAGCATGAAGAGAAGTGGTTTTTGGTTTCAAACATGGAAATTTCAAAAACCTCCCAAAATTAAAGCTTCGTTTTAGAGTGACTAGTTAAGAAGGATCCAGGCTTACCTTTTCATTTTCATGTTTTAAACTTGTTTAAATCTTGGTCAAACCTAGGATTTGACCAATATTCAAATGGGCATAAAATAAAAAAATAGATAAAATAAAAAACCAAAGCACATATTCTTCTTATGTCATATAGTAAGCATTCAAAAGTTCATAAACAAGGTCTAGACATATTCAAACCAGACAAATCATGTACCCCTAACCCTAAACTTTGTCTTAATTATATATGAAGTCAAGCATGAAGCAGAGAAGTGTGGTTTTGGGTTTCAAACATGGAAATTTCAAAAACCTCCCAAAAAGCTTCATTTTAATTAGACTGGCTGGTTAATTAAGAAGGATCCATGATTAATTACCTTTTCATTGTCATGTTTTAAACTTGTTTAAATCTTGGTCGAACCTAGGATTTGACCAAGATTCAAATGGGCATAACAATTCAGAAAAAAATCGAAAGAATGAAAAACAAAAGCACATAGTCTTCTTATGTCATATAGTAAGCATTAAAGTTGATAAACATGGTCTAGACATATTCAAACCATACAAATCATGTATCTACCCCTAACCCCTAAACTATGTCTTATGAAGTCAAGCATGAAGAGAAGTGGTTTTGGGTTTCAAACATGAAAATTTCAAAAACCTCCCAAAAACTTCATTTTAGAGTGACTAAGAAGGATACATGCTTCCTTTTCATTTTCATGTTTTAAACTTGTTTAAATCTTGGTCAAACCTAGGATTTGATAAACATGGTCTAGACATATTCAAACCAGACAAATCATGTATCTACCCCCTATCGACCCTAAACTTCGTCTTATGAAGTCAAGCATGAAGAGAAGTGGTTTTGGGTTTCAAATAACATGGAAATTTCAAAAACCTCCCAAAATTAAAGCTTCGTTTTAGAGTGACTAGTTAAGAAGGATCCAGGCTTACCTTTTCATTTTCATGTTTTAAACTTGTTTAAATCTTGGTCAAACCTAGGATTTGACCAATATTCAAATGGGCATAAAATAAAAAATAAATAAAATAAAAAACCAAAGCACATATTCTTCTTATGTCATATAGTAAGCATTCAAAAGTTCATAAACAAGGTCTAGACATATTCAAACCAGACAAATCATGTACCCCCTAACCCTAAACTTTGTCTTAATTATATATGAAGTCAAGCATGAAGCAGAGAAGTGTGGTTTTGGGTTTCAAACATGGAAATTTCAAAAACCTCCCAAAAAGCTTCATTTTAATTAGACCGGCTGGTTAATTAAGAAGGATCCATGATTAATTACCTTTTCATTGTCATGTTTTAAACTTGTTTAAATCTTGGTCGAACCTAGGATTTGACCAAGATTCAAATGGGCATAACAATTCAGAAAAAAATCGAAAGAATGAAAAACAAAAGCACATAGCCTTCTTATGTCATATAGTAAGCATTCAAATTGATAAACATGGTCTAGACATATTCAAACCAGAAAAATCATGTATCTACCCCTAACCCTAAACTCTATCTTATGAAGTCAAGCATGAACAGAAGTACGGTGGTTTTGGGTTTCAAACATGGTAAATTCAAGAACCTCCCAAAAGCTTCATTTTAGAGTTACTAAGAGAAAGATCCAGACTTAATTACCTTATCATTTTCACATGTTAAACTTGTTTAAATCTTGCTCAACAAACCTAGGATTTTACCAAGATTCTCAAATGGGCATAAAAATCAAAAAATGAAATACCAATGCACATAGTCCTCTTATAAGTCATAAAGTAAGCATTCAAGTCGATAAACAAGGTCTAGACATATTCAAACAAGACAAATCATGTATCTACCCCCTATCGACCCTAAACTTCGTCTTATGAAGTCAAGCATGAAGAGAAGTGGTTTTGGGTTTCAAACATGGAAATTTCAAAAACCTCCCAAAATTCAGCTTCATTTTAGAGCGACTAAGAAGGATCGATGCTTACCTTTTCATTTCCATGTTTTAAACTTATTTAAATCTTGGTCAAACCTAGCTAGGATTTGACCAAGATTCAAATGGGCATAAAAATTCAGACAAAAAATCTAAAGAATGAAAAACCAAAGCACATAGCCTTCTTAATTATGTCATATATAGTAAACACTCAAGTTGATAAACAAGCTAGGTCTAGACATATTCAAACCAGAAAAATCATGTGTATATCTACCCCTAACCCTAAACTCTGTCTTATGAAGTCAATCATGAAGAGAATTGGTTTTGGGTTTCAAACATGGAAATTTCAAGTACGTCCCAAAAGCTTCATATATTTTAGAGTGACTAATTAAGAAGGATCTTGGCTTACGTTTTCATTTTCATGCTTGAAACTTGTTTAAATCTTGGTTGAACCTAGGATTTGACCAGAATCAAATGTGCATAAAATTCTTAAAAAATAGAAAAATGAAAAACAAAAGCACATGGTCTTCTTATGTCATATAGTAAGCATTCAAGTTGATAAACAAGGTTTAGACATATTCAAACCAGACAAATCATGTATCTACCCCCTAACCCTAAACTCGGTCTTATGAAGTCTAGCATGAGGAGAAGTCGTTTTGGGTTTCAAACGTTTAAGCCAAAAGCCCCATTTCAAATATTTCAAACTTATTCAAATTTGAAAGACACACAAGTTATAGCACACATAGTGCATACATTCTCACACATACTGCACTAGATGCTAACCCGGCCTATAGTTTGAGGCCATTGGATGAGGTCGAAAAAAATCTTGGATTAGAAATGGGGTTGTTCGAACCCCGTAGTTGGATTTTTTGAACCTTGATCTGTAGTACTGGGCAAAGCCCTAGTTTAACCTATTTAATTATAGATTCGTAGGTCGATTTTTCTACCTTTTTATTATTACTATGCAGCACATGTGTGTTTGCCCGTCGAGTGAAACTCGGAGGAAGAGGGATCACTCGGAAGGAGAGAAGAAGGGAGAGAATTATGGTGTCTCCCCTTTTTCGGGTGATGATGTTGACTTTTGTGCAGGGTTTGTCAGTGAGCAGGAGGTGCGAGCGAGCGAGCGAGCGAGTCGAGCGAGGCCGAGAATGAGAGAGATTTTTTTTTTTTTTTTGAGAGGGACGACCGAAGGATCCAGAAGGACCCACAGACTTCCAATACGCATCCTGATGCGTCTTCTCTTGACAAAGAAAATGTCTGGGAGTTTGCGTACCTATTGCACGTGACTTGTGCTCACTGAAGTGTGGGACCTCACGCATGGGCACCACACGTAAGTGACAGACCTGTTGGTGTAAAAACTCGGTTGATTATTATAGTGCATTAGAACAAAGTTTCCTATGGATTCAAGGGTAGGAAATCCAAGTTAACTCATTTACATGACATTATTTTTTCCATGAAGCAAAGTTAACGCACCTATCAATTGGTACATTTTGGAGTGACTAAGAAGGATCCAGGCTTACTTATTCGTTTTCACGTGTAAAACTTGTCTAAATCTTGGTCAAACAAAATTGGCAGAAAATTCAAAAAAAACAGAAAAATGAAAAACCAAAGCGCACATAGTCTTCTTATATGTCATATAGTAAGCATTAAAGTTGATAAACAAGGTCTGGACATATTCAAACTAGCTAGACAAATCATGTATCTACCCCCTAACCCCTAAACTCTGTCTTATGACGAAGTCAAGCATGAAGATAAGTGGTTTTGGGTTTCAAACATGGAAATTTCAAAAACCTCCCAAAAACTTCATTTTAGGGTGACTAAGAAGGATACAGGCTTCCATTTTCATTTTCATGATCTATACTTGTTTAAATCTTGGTCAAACCTAGGATTTGACCAAGATTCAAATGTGCATCAAAATTCCATAAAAAATCAGAAAAACGAAAAACCAAAGCACATAGTTTTCTTATGTCACATACATATATATAGTAAGCATTCAAAAGTTGATAAACAAGGTCTAGCTAGACATATTCAAATAAGACAAATCATGTATCTACCCCTCTAAAACCATAAATAACTCTGTCTTATGAAGTCAAGCATGAAGAGAAGTGGTTTTTGGTTTCAAACATGGAAATTTCAAAAACCTCCCAAAATTAAAGCTTCGTTTTAGAGTGACTAGTTAAGAAGGATCCAGGCTTACCTTTTCATTTTCATGTTTTAAACTTGTTTAAATCTTGGTCAAACCTAGGATTTGACCAATATTCAAATGGGCATAAAATAAAAAAATAGATAAAATAAAAAACCAAAGCACATATTCTTCTTATGTCATATAGTAAGCATTCAAAAGTTCATAAACAAGGTCTAGACATATTCAAACCAGACAAATCATGTACCCCCTAACCCTAAACTTTGTCTTAATTATATATGAAGTCAAGCATGAAGCAGAGAAGTGTGGTTTTGGGTTTCAAACATGGAAATTTCAAAAACCTCCCAAAAAGCTTCATTTTAATTAGACCGGCTGGTTAATTAAGAAGGATCC